>CM075330.1:108124199-108749199 GCA_037788925.1 Mytilus galloprovincialis
CTGTGGGTGGTAAATAAATTAGCAGAGATGGTCTAGGTAGCTGCATGGTGTAAATGCAGGTATTTGTGGTTGGTAAAAAGCTTGATCCTTGTTTCACTTCAACAAAATCAACGGAAGGATGTAAAGTAAAACCAAGCACTGGTTCCTCTGTGGAACCTGTAGCAAATTGTAACACGTTCTGTAGAGAAATAAATTCTCTTCTACCACCTGCAAAAAAAAGCAAATATTAAAACTTTTAACAGAGCTCAATGAATTCCAGTCAATTTGTGAATACACTACATGTATCAATTCAAGTTCTTTTATTTACAAGAACGGTATTTTGAGGTTTAAACACATCTTATATAATTATATGTTTAGAATAAAATAAGCTTGATTTTAATAAAAATTGAATTCTTGGGGTTCTTTGATATGGTGAGTCTTAACATGTACTTAGATTTTTGATTATGGGCCCAGTTTTCATGTTGGTCCAAATCGGGGTCAAAAATTATTATACTAACTGAGTATTGTGCAATAGCAAGACATTTTCAATTGCGCAGTATTCTGCAATAGCAAGAAATCTTCAATTGCACAGTATTGTTCAATACCAAGAAATTTTCAATTGCACAGTATTGCACAATAGCAAGAAATCTCCAATTGCACAGTATTGTGCAATAGCAAGAAATTTTTAATTGCACAGTATTGCACAATAGCAAGAAATATTCAATTGCACAGGATTGTCCCTTTTTCAAATTGGTTTACATTAAGATCCAAAGGGTCAAAAATTGAACTTTGTTTCATTTCAACAAAAATTGAATTCTTAGGATTCAAACGCATTAATCTCAGGAATTTCTTCACTGTCGTTCCCTCAATAACTGCATTAAACAGTTTCTAATCATTATTCATTCGAAACCATTCTATTATACCAATGTCTCACACACAACATAATATAGTATACTGTTGTCTATTAGTCCATCATCCACACTTCAGACAATAACTAGAAACTTTGGACACCTTTAAGTGCAGGAGTTTCTGGCTACATTGAAAACCCATTGGAGGCCTTCAGCTGTTGTCTACTCTATGGTTGGGTTGCTGTCACTTTGACACTTTCCTCATTTCCCATCTCAATTATTCACATAAACACTTCCACATCATTTTATAAAACTTGGGTGAATTGTCTATGTCTGTTGACTTCAGCTACATTCCAAAATTTAAAACAAGATTAACAACTACAGGTCCCCAAATAGCCTTCAACAATGACAAAAGCTCATACAGCACAGTCAGCTATAAAAGACCTTAAAATGACAAATATAAAACAACTAAAATGAGAAAACAAATAGACTAATAATTGTACAAAACAAAATAGTTCAACCTTTAAGCAAGCTTAAAAGGAATCAAGACATATCATGCGCTTACAGTGCAGCTATTTATTAACAAACTCCATATTCAAACACTCAAACAACTAATTCACAGAGAGGGGTGGAAGTTGAAGCCCCCCTTTTTTTTATCAGTCAATGCATTTGAATGAAGACATGTACACCAACTCAATTTGTTAATACACATTTCCAGTCTAGCTTTCAATACATTTGTAACGACCTTTAACCCCACTGACAATTTGCGTCTGTGTCCATACTTGTATGTTTAGAAAGATATACTACAGTTGTGTCATGTGTGTGTTAGGTGTTAATATATACGGTAATATAAAGAAGTGTGGCGCAAAAAAATGTCTCGTTGTAAAGATCTGATGTCAATTGTCAGAGACTCAGACTGACATGAACTCCCCTAGATGAATATATAACAACCAACAATAATTGGACAGCTGCTTGTAGTTACTGAGTGAGTGACTTAATCTGTAATCAGGAATATAAAATGTTTTCATACAAAATTAATGTCTTACTGCTTGCAGCCCATTTGTATAGAATGATTCTTGCAAATTTAAAATAAAGAGAAATGAAAAGTGAAATAAATTCAGGGTAAAGTGACACAACCCACTCCTCAAGACCTTTCTACAGACCAAATCTGAAACTCCTAGTATCAATAGCTATTGAGAAATGTACTCCATGGACTCGATAGCATAAACTTAACAAGGGCGATGCTCAAGGTCCCTGTGTGGAAGTGAACAGTGTTTCTGTTAACAATGACTTTTATCTTTGACATTCAAGTGCAATATTTTGGTTCTATGGTTGTCCACTTGAAGATAAAAAGTATCGTTTAGGAGGACAATGTATATGAGACAACATTAAACAATAGGGTATAAAAAAATAATTTATTCTGTGATGGTATATTGCAAGCTTTTAACTTAGTAACAGTGACCTCGACCTACTGGCCTTAAAATCAATTGGTTGCTTTCTTGTCCACTAAACTAACAACTGTGTAAGTTTCTTTAACATCTATGAAAGTAACTCAAGTTATCCTGCAGAAACAAAACTTCTACTGGAAAATTTTATTTTTAGTGACAGTGACATTTGAACTACTAAGAAAATATAAAAATCTATTAAAGTTTTACTGATATACACAATGTTGCAATGATACACATGTAAGTCCCCTAATAGAATCTGCTGTTTGGCTTGCAAATTAATTACGTTTGACACACTGGTGCCCCACCCCAAATGTAAATAACCCCCAAAACATTTATCTTCCCCTTGCATGTGCGGATCCAGGAATTTTCAAAAGGGGGTCCAATTTTTTTCCCAGAAAGTGAAAAGCAAAAAAATGAAAAAAAAGTTACTTGACTCTGACGTTTACTTTCTCAATGCAAAATACAACTTTTTCACCACAAAAAAAAAAGGGGGGGGGTTGATGTTCATTATTATGCCTATTTTTCAATAGAAAAAAAGGCTGGACTCCTGGATCTGCCTATTCCTTGCATGGTTATCTTTACAATGTATATACATTCATACATACACATGTACATTGGATTAATAAATTCAATTGTTTGTAGATTATTTTGTAACTACATTTGTATTTGAAATCATGATCAAATCAAGGTTAAGGGAATTTTGGGGGTTTTGGGTTGCGACAGTTCCCTTGCATCAGACTTTAAAGTTTAGAAATAATTTACAAAGGAGGATCCAGGGGTGATAAGCTCCCCTTATTGGCAAAATGTTTTTCCAGAATTTTATCCAAATTTTTGGGTTGCCCCCCTCCCCCCACTTTTTCAGCAAGCAGTGTAGTTCCCAATCCCCTCTTTTCTAAAGCTCTGGATCCGCCAGTTCACTTGCCTATAATCCCAGTATTAAATCATCTTTCAAACATACAACAACATATGTTTGATAGATTTTTTAAGGGAGCGAAAACATAATATGTTTTATGTCACTGTCGGCAGCATAAAAATACTATATTGAATTTTATTCTTAAAAATGTTTTAAAAATGCACATTTTCAGTGTGATTTTTGGACTGCAATTCATATATTTTGGCAGAGTAATTTACATTACACGTCTCTGATTACGGTAAAAAAAAACACACTGGGAAGGCATGCGGTGGGGTCGACTTGACTTTGATAAGATTCAGAAAATACATACCTAAAGAAGAGTGATCATAATAAAGAAGAGTGATCATAATAAAGAAGAGTGATCACAAAGAAAAAGCGTAAAATGACGTACCACAGCATATAATAAAAAACCCACAGCATATAATAACAAACCCACAGCATATAATAACAAACCCACAGCATATAATAACAAACCCGCAGCATATAATGATAAACCCACAGCACATAATGACGGAACCACAGCATATAATGACAAACCCACAGCATATAATAAGAAACCAAAATCATATAATAACAAACCCACATCATATAATGCAAAACCCACCATCAAATAATGATTACTATCAAATAAGACAGCTATGGCGTTCCATATTGGTTTACTTTTTTAAATTTTTATGGTCCTTTTCACCTTGCTGATTTTCAGTGATACCCACTCTGACAAGAGCCATGACAGGATCATGTTATGAAGTGTTCATATAGTCTCTTTCCAAGTTTACAAACTAGTTAATGATATGATGGTTACTTTGTAATATGTAGTCAGTTTTAGACGAACTTTTCCCACTATGGTGAAAATAAGTGTCACATTCATTACTTTCTGGAATGTGGAGTTAAAATGCATACCTAATATCTAAAACAACTTATCTTCCCTGTATGTATTGTATGTATGTTCTGTATATCCCTCCTTTAGTAGTAGCACCACCATGGGTTATGGCGTAAAAAGGAAGACATTTAACAAGCTGTATTGGTACAGATTTAGAGCATTTTCTATCCTCCAGTAAGTTTCACAGCCTGGCCGTGACGGGTCTTTTTACCAGATAGTTAACCTTCCCCAAAAACAATAAGTATACAACAATGTACAATGTTATAAAACATACGAACACACCCACTCACTTGATTCGCTCATCCTCAAAAATATAAAAAAATGCAAAATATAAAAACACATTATATACAAAAAAAGGGATAAGGTCACCAAACCGGAGAGGACATACTTGGAATCCAAACCGATACCGCTAAATGCCCAACTTTTTTCCTGGTAGAGAAAAGCCGAAAATCCTATGATAAAGGATATCGGAAAGAAACTATCGATCCATCAGGGGAACAGCTAAAACCCTCAGACATCAAATAGATTGGTCTCATAGTTTCCCACATGGAGATAATTATAATTTCATTCGTTTAAACGGGCAGTGCATTAGAGTGAAATTAATTTCTCCTGGGTGTTTCATCATATGTAGCATAGAGGGCGTAATGTTTTCCCGCTTCAAAATTATTTTTGCGGTATTTTATTGCCTATGTAATCATTCAGCACGACATCGTCAATCTGAGCAGTCGAATTTTCTTGGTACGCTGCCTATCTTGAATTTGACAATGGACCCATATTCTCCATCATTACTCGAGGAATCGCCTGCATGGTGTTTCACAACAGGACATTTTCAGCACATGTAAACAACATTTTAAAATTTCAACAGCAGCCCTTTCGAGAACCTCATCCCGGTTGGTATGTCGTTTTCCCGTTAAATTGCAACATGTCCAGCACGAGCGGAAGTCAGTCTGAGTTTCAGGAGCCTGCTATGGATGTGCATAACCAATATTTGAGGAATAGATGCCTATTCAACCCGAAAGCAGTCGATAGGCAAAATACGGAATTATTTATATAAGATGAGTATTTAAATATTTCTATTGGTAGTCAATCGAGTGCACACTTACTCACACACGACTAGTTTCATTTTGAATATGAACAAGGTCAGTCTAAAATTATCGCCAGAGATAGAGTATAGAGACATATTGATTTTTGGTATACTATTGGATGTCATGATTTCATTACCGATACCATTTTACACGCTTATAATAATACATTTTTATACTACACGGCTGTCCGTTTGTTTACAAAACAATTGTGCTGCCATTACATACCGTGATTTGGTTTTAGAAGCTATTGAAGATTTTTTGTTTAGAGGACTTATTATTGAATGTACTGATGCTAAACCATTGGTTTGCAAATTCACTTGCTACCTGTTCAAAACAATGGTAATGAAAGTTTTATTTTAGATATAGGTCAATAGGTCATAACAATTTACATCTATGGAAAACACCTTTGTGAAATTTGAAGATATCATGGTAGCTATGCAATCTAATTAAACAGATTTGTATTGTTTTAAGTTTGACATTCAGCTTATCACCATATATATAGGCATATACGATCTGCATTCTGATGATCTTGGTTTTTACTGGACATATTACAAGGTATAATAGTTGAGACTACAAATCCTTGGATGAAAGTTCATATATATTTTTATTCTCGTTCCCCCTTTTTTGGATTAAGTTCTGCTTATTTTATATTTACTAAAGTTACTTGACCACTAATTAAATTGAGGTGGATGAAAAGAAATTTTCATGTATATAGATTATGGATTTGACACCGATTCTGATATTAGCGTGTGTACAGATATTGCCACCTGAGTTTAACAGGACCTTGTTGACCAAAGTGGTTGTGTCCATATGGTCTCCCAGTTATACATTAATATATTTGGTTATTTCATTGATACAGGCAAAGCTATCATAAGCATACCAGTTGAGACTGTCATAACTGTTTGATACCATAAAACAAGTAATACTATCTTCAGAATATTTAGGTTGATTTTATGGGAGAACTGTAACTGTTGGTCAGATTATATCCATGTCGTTTATACATGTATGTCATAGGAATGTGGCTTATATTATGATTGAATCATTAGTATTGATGTTAAGTCAGCCTATTCTTCTAATGTAATATTGGACTTTCAGTTCAAAGTAAAGAGCAGCTTATACTCTGCCTAGAAAATCTTAAATGTGTTAATCTTAACATTTTGTATCCAATTTTTCGTGTCACGACTATGTTTAAAGTGATACCAGTGGAACTGGATATGGTAGATGTTCAGTAGAAAATCCTAAGAATATTGCTCATGGCATGTGTCATGAATACGATGTACGCCATAGTTCTACTTGGAAAGAACTTACGGCTGTTAAATGTATATTGCTTCCTTGACAGATTTTATGAGAGATAAACGCATTAATGGTTTATGGATAACCAAAACGTCGTTTCCATTGTTCATATATATATATATATATATACATAAGGGCATTATGAAGCCTTATTTGCAAGATTTTGCATATATGCTATTTTTTGTGACTTGTTTGAAGCACACTTGTTCTAAGAGGTTGAATGGATACCTAGGGCAAAGAATGAAATTGCAGACTATATAAGTCGTATCATAAATACTGATGACTGCCGTTATGCAGTACATATTTTTGAATATTTGGATTCCCTGTTTGGGTCCTCATGAAATTAATTGGTTTGTTATTGATTATAACCATCGTTTACCTGTATTTTACTCCAGGTATTGGAATGTACATTCAATGTGTATTGATGCGTTCACTGTCAATTGGCAAGGTTTAAATGGGTGGTATGTTCCCCCAGTTTGCCTATTATTGAAAGTCCTTATGTATACATGCAGCAATGTAAGGCATGTTTTTACTATTATTTTACATTTGTGGAGATCGGCGTATTACTAGCCGTTTTTATATATCAAAGGAGATAGATTAATTGATCAGAAGGTATAAATGGGTGGTATGTTCCCCCAGTTTGCCTATTATTGAAAGTCCTTATGTATACATGTACAAGGCATATGGTACTATTATTATAGTACATGGTACTATTATTTTAGTACTTTTTGTGGTGATCGGCGTTTTACTGGCCGTTTTATTTTATTGATCAGGTGTTGGGTTTACATTACCTACCTACTAACAAAGCTAACTTTTTACCTGGTAGAGGGAATAAATCGGCTTTTGGTATATTGATTTACTATTTAAGGTGTTGGCTATTAGAATGGAGTTTAGGGTGACATTAAATTAACTAATATTAACTTGGTGATCGTTTTCATGTATTGGGGACATTTTTATTGCATGTACTATATTGTATTTATTCATTTTATTGGTATATTATGTATTGTATTGATGAACTATGTCAAAACTTGGAAGGAACCACATATCAATTTAAAATAATGTTATTAAATATGTTTTTTTTCCAGATGTCCAATAACGATATTGCTTTGTCTAGTCCTGTATGTGATGCATACTATAGTATAAAGGGGCGCACTCGATTATTGGTGAAGATTCTCAAACAGATTCCCAATTAGTGATATATGTTTTAAGGATGTTAAAAAGAAATTAGGCTACCAAATCTGGAAGGAAGAGCCGATGAGTTATTACAGGATGCGTTTAATAAGTTATTTTGTGTATATAATCGTTTTACACAACGTACCATGTGTGCGTGTCCGGATATTTACCATGTTTACAGAGATGGAAACTGGTTTATTATAGTGAATTCGAAGAACGTCACAACTTTGCGTCTAGTCCTAATTTGGAATTATATATGCCTGGAGTGGCATTTAATCTGATTCTAATTTGTATTTATTCAGGAATTTGTCACAAGTGAAAGAAAATTTTGTTTTTCGTTCAACAAATAAGCCTTTAAGCTATACAAGCATTTAAGCTATACAAGCATTTAAGCTATACAAGGATGAGGGAAATATCTTTGATGCAATTTCTCCATTTGTTCCCGATATAAAAGCATATATAGTTTACGAACTTGTGGTGCTATTACCGCTGCAAGGTTTGGTTTTTCAGATAGACTTTTTAAACGTCATGGACGTTGGAAGTCGAACACTTAAAAGGATGGCTTTGTGAAAGACAATTTATCAGAACGTAGGATTGTTTCTCAGAATTTGGGAAATGAATATCTTTTTTGTTTTATTTACATTTTGAACTATATAATTTTCCATACATAGTAATTAATAGCTTCCCGTTCTTTGGGTTCAGCATCGGCGTTGTCGTGCGACTATCCACTTTACTAAGTCTTTGGTATTTATTATAGCCTTTTATGGGGTGCATATTCAGAGTATTTATGTATACTTGGATATTTGGTACAAGTATTGGTTATACTTGGATATTTGGTACAAGTATTGGTTATACTTGGATATTTGGTACAAGTATTGATTATACTTGGTTATTTGGTGCAAGTATTTGTTTTATGTCTACATTGATGGGTGGTTTATACCAGGAGAATTATAATTTCATTCGTTTAAAAGGGCAGTGCATTAGAGTGAAATTAATTTCTCCTGGGTGTTTCATCATATGTAGCATAGAGGGCGTAATGTTTTCCCGCTTCAAAATTATTTTCGCGGTATTTTATTGCCTATGTAATCATTCAGCACGACATCGTCAATCTGAGCAGTCGAATTTTCTTGGTAAATTTTATTCTGGTTAAAGTTTATTAAGCTTTTTATTTGGAGAGTTTTTTGTTTGATACTGATGTTTGAATTATATATGATATGTGTAGATATATATGTATGAATTGTGCTAATTTCTTATTAAATATAGAGCATCGGCGTTGTCGTGCGACTATCCACTTTACTAAGTCTTTGGTATTTATTATAGCCTTTTATGGGGTGCATATTCAGAGTATTTATGTATACTTGGATATTTGGTACAAGTATTGGTTATACTTGGATATTTGGTACAAGTATTGGTTATACTTGGATATTTGGTACAAGTATTGATTATACTTGGTTATTTGGTGCAAGTATTTGTTTTATGTCTACATTGATGGGTGGTTTATACCAGGAGAACTAATGGATCCCATTTGACTACATGTCTCAAACAAACCTGAAAATATCTGCAGAAACTTTCCTCTACAAAAAAATATTATCCAAATAATAAAATATACGATGTGAGGATAACAGTATTTATCCATGAAACCAATTTGACAAAAATTTCAATGATGTTGAAGGATTCTCTGCAAAAAATTTCACGTCCGCTCTCATTGGCATGCTCGACTCCTGTTCATTTTTTTCTTCATTATTGTGGCATTTTTGTCATCGGTCATAGTATATCACTTGTTGCCTTGAATTTATATATATTTCTCCTATTACCTCTAAAATCCCTATGAACTCATCATCTGCATGTAGTTAAGTTATATTAGAATCCGAGTTACGGCAACCAGTCATTTTATGCCAGAGATTTGTGTCATAAAAGATGTGTGCGAATGTGGCTCGCATCACGACAGAATAGTTTGTAAACTAAAAAATTGGGGCTGTCCAATTTCCCAGATTGGGGCCTGGATTGTTTTGGTAAGATATTTAAGGGGTAGGGCTATAGCTTATATAAACAATTTTAACTGAATGTTCAACAATTTTAGACTCTCTTTTAAAGATTTTGATGGTCTTTAAAAGGACTGTTAATTTTGTCTGTATCTTTTTCAGCAGTAGATGAATGCAGCTATATTTTCCTTGATTTTGGAACTTTTGAAGAACAACTTCTGGTAGGTATATTCTTCTTAGCATATGTCTGATCGGTATTTTATACTTATGCAAATACAGCATCAAGTTTTGGATCAGGTTGCTCTTCTTTTTTTTTTTTTTTTTTTAGCTCATCTGATCTGAAAGGTCAATTGGGCTTTTCTCATCACTTAGCGTCCGTCGTCCGTAAACTTTTACAAAAATCTTCTCCTCTGAAACTAATTGGCCAAATTTAACCAAATTTGGCCACAATCCTCATTGGGGTACCTAGTTTAAAAAATGTTTGGCGGATGACCCGGCCAAACAACCAAGATGGCCGCCATGGCTAAAAAAAGTACTTGGGGGGGTAAAATGTAGATTTTGGCTTCTAGCTCTGAAACCAAAGCATTTAGAGCAAATCTGACATTGGATAAAATTGTCTATTAGTATAAGATCTATCTGCCCTGAAATTTGCAGACAAATCGGACAACCCATTGTTAGGATGCTGCCTTCAAATTAGTAGTTTTAAGGAAATTTTGCAGATTTTGGTTATTATCTTGAATATTATTATAGACAGAGATAAACTGTAAACAGCAATAATTTTCAGTAAAGTAAGATCTACAGATAATTCAACATGACAAAAATTGTCAGTTGACCCCTTCAGGAGTTATTGCCCTTTATAGTCAATTTTGAATCATTTTTCTAAAATTTTAGTATTCTTTTAAAAAAATCTTTTCCTCTGAAGCTACTTGGCCAAATTTAACCAAACTTAGTCACAATCATTATTGGAGTATCTAGTTATAAATATGTGTCGGATGACCCGGCCAACCAACCAAGATGGCCGCCATGGCTAAAAATAGTACATAGAGGTGAAATGTAGATTTTGGCTCATCTCTCTGAAACCAAAGCATTTAGAGCAAATCTGACGTGGAGTAAAATTGTTCATCAGGTATCTATCTACCCTGAAATTTTTGGAAAAATCGGACAACCTGTTGTTGGGTTACTACCCCCGAATTGGTAATTTTAAGGAAATTTTGCAGATTTTGGTTATCTTGAATATTATTATAAATAGGGATATACTGTAACATTATGTTCAGCAAAATAAGATCTACAAATAAGTCAACATGACAAAAATTGTCAATTGACCCCTTAAGGAGTTATTGCCCTTTATAGTAAATTTTTAACAATTTTCAAAAATTTTTGTAAATTTTTGTAAATTTTTAGAAAATATTTTCCACTGTAATTACTGGGTCACTTATGTTAACAATAAACTGGTCTTATATAAAGAAAACAAAGATATCAAGATCAACGCTTTCACACTATTCACAACCAATATTCTCTTGCGAAAAACAGTTACCCGGAATAAAAACAGGGTGGAATGAAATTACGCATACAAGCCCCCTCCCTCTAGAAAATGTAATTGAAACTTGTTGTGATAAAGTTAGTACAGAGAAAGCTTTTAAATTTTGTTTTGAATCTCATTAAATTCTATTTGATACGGTACATTAATTATGATTAATTTAAAAACCTGTAGAGCAGTGAATGATAGAATTAAATATTGTTCACTTCAAACAATAATGCAGTTGGCAGCCAAGGTAAAGTGTTTATCCTTTTCTTTAAAAATCCTTCGAAATAACAGTTAAACATTATCTAATTGAAGCTTCTAACTTTATACTAACTTTAAAACATCAAATTAAAATTACATTCTCTGAAAGATAATTAAGAACTGTTTGTATGTCGCTCATTTAATTTATTTGAAATTTATATTCAAATTTATTAATTTGTTGGAGATATAATAGCTCCAATAAAGTACAATATTTTAAAATTTATATTTTAACTGTCTTTACGGTCAGTGGGCGGTTTAATTGACTTTACAAACAAATACTGATATTTACTAAAACCAACGGTTATGTTCACCCCCCCCCCCCATTTTCTAAGAGAAAACAATGTATTTTTTAAAATGCCAAATATTCATTTTACCAAAACAATTTGTTATATCAAAGTGACGTTCAGCGCATTTAATATAACTTTTCTCCAAGTTAATGTAGTGACAAATCGGGAAAAATTGTTTAACTTAAGAGTTTAATGGACCGATATACCTCACGGCTGAAAAATCCAAATAAAGACAGAGTAAATATTATACTTTCATTTAAGCCCTGTCGTAGAGCTTTCCCACGGTGCCGTTTGTTTGGTAAAATCGCGTTAAAGTGGAACTGTCGGATTTTTTTATTTTTCATTTTCAAACACTGGAACGCTTGTATAAAATTCCAGAATGAAGATATCATAAAACAATTGGTATTAGATAAAAGAGTGATGTATCAGATTATATTTGACATCAAACTTTGATATCATGTGAACATATAAATTGAGTGAATTAGACGATTTTTTAATTTATGTAACATTTTTTTCAATCTTACCGTCTGTAAAAGTATATCATATTTCTTATATATATCCCCAAAAGTAAATTTTCACAAAAGATAGTGAAACAACTAATACTTAAGAAGTTTTGATACATGAAAGTTTGATATAACATACAAATCAACATTTACAAGCCTTTTTATAATACTCGTCCTATAGCAGTATTACTACTCAATGTTCACCTCAATAAGTCATGTAACGCTCCCTTTTTCTATTTCCCACTGCCATATGAAGTTCTGTGTTTTCACAATGAATTTAATATGTATTTTCTATGTATGTGAAGTATGCAGCCGGTTTGTTACTCGATATTCGATATTCAAAATTTAGTTCAAAATCATAAAAAAATAAAATAGCATGATTTTCATAGTAAATAGAGGACTGATAAGGTACCAGTCTTGTATACAACTCCAGTTTCCGGTGCATGTCAAAAAGTCCTTTTTTCTGATTTTTTTTCTGTTTGACTATAGGTTTATACTGAATAGAAGCATATATATATAGATTAAAAAAAAATATTGCATCTTTTCGGAATATCAATCCAGGAAAGTGAAAGAATATCATGTTTACTAAAAGTAGGAAAAAATGTGTTTTGACTGCATGATTACATAACTTTTTATTCCTCGTGGCATGACCCACTTTTTTTTAATTAAATCACAATTTCACATTAGTACATACATGAAATGAACATGAATTTTTTTTTCTATGTAGCATTTTTTATTTTTTTATTTTCAAAGATTAGCTGTTTTGCATGTAAGCCTATGGAACTGTCAATTACAAGACTGCAACCTGCATAGGGTAATTTTTGCATATGTTCACTGCAAGGAAGTAGCTCATGTTGACTTTTGTGTGCTAAGAATGACAAAACATCATGATTGAAGGACTTTTTATGAAAAAAAAAATCATGGGATATCAAGTTACACTGAAAAACTGAAATTATGTAATCAATATGCTTTTCTATACTAGACACCATTCAAAAGTATTAATAGATATTAAGCACAACAGTTTGAGGGAAATTGAGATTATGATGGTGTTACATACATGATTTTCAATTGAAAAGAACATAGAAAGTTTTTTTTCCTCTATGATAAATAGAAATATATTGAAAGCCCCGAAAAAAGAAATATATAGCGAAAACCTACTTCAGACCGCTTTAATGACGGTGAGACCCCCCTGATCTTTCAATGTCCATAAAATTCGAATGAATCATAGACGTTATATATATGAAGGTTGTTTTAAAAGGATTTCCCTGAATAATGTCATCTTCGATATCGTTCTCACTATTGCCCTGTGCCCTTTGTCCTGAAAGTTTTACAATTTTAAGCTGAAAAGCGACAATCTTAGCCCTCCGTGAATATGAAAGATGACAATAATCTGGGAAATCCTTTTGATACAATCTTTATATATACAGAGTCTATGAATTCCTCGAATTTTATGGATATTGAAAGAACAGGGGAGTCTCACCGTCATTAAAGCGGTCTGAAGTAGGTTTTCGCTATATATTTCTTTTTTCGGGGCTTTCAATATATTTCTATTTATCTTTCTAAATGTTTCTTGAGTGATCGGTTTTTGTTTTTATTTTTAGAAATGTTAAATATAAAATTAAAGTTTTTATGCCGTTTTATTGATAAATCTATAATACATAAAGAAAAATATGCAACTGACATAAGCATTGATAAGGGTTAATATTCGAGGACAACGAGAGTTTAAGAGAACTTGAAGGGGTCATAAAGCGATTTCCTACGTATCTTTTTACTCCTCTCAACTATGAACATGATGAAAATCATGCTTTTAATTTTATTGATACTATATTTTTTTTTATGATTTTCAACTAATTTTGAATATCGAACTGACTGCAAGCAGCCGGTTGGATATTGAATATCGAATATCGAATATCGAATATCGAATAACGAACTAGCTGCTAACTTCACATCGATGTATTTTCTTTAGTTTTATAAATATAGATTTATATCAATAGTTGTGTCTGTATGTGCTTAAATAGGTACAGATGCTAAGGTTTAATAAATTTTTCGAAATGACAAATTTTAAACCACATTGGAACACCAAAAATCGTTTGCACAAAGATTTGTATAGTACAAATCCTTGGTTTTGTGATCTATATAAGGCTTGGTGATGTGTATTTATAGGCAAAACTATATATATAGTGTTTATGTACATTTCCTTGTAGACAAGAATAAGTGTTAGTCAAAATCATATCCTAGTAGCAGTGGCGTCCGTTTTATTCAATCTGAAGTTTTCTGTATTTGTTGCAGATTAATGTTTATATTTCGCCCTTTTCTCTTTTGACCATATGTATTGCGTTGTTTGCCCTTTTCTCTTTTGACCATATGTATGGTATTGTTTGCCCTTTTCTCTTTTTACCATATGTATGGTATTGTTCGCCCTTTTCTTGTTTGATCATATGTATGGTATTATTTGCCTTTTTACCTTTTGACCATATGTATGGTTTTTTTTGCCCTTTTCTCTTTTGACCATATGTATGGTTTTTTTTGCCCTTTTCTCTTTTGACCATATGTATGGTTTTTTTTTTGCCCTTTTCTCTTTTGACCATATGTATTGTGTTGTTTGCCCTTTTCTCTTTTGACCATATGTATGGTTTTTTTTGCCCTTTTCTCTTTTGACCATATGTATGGTTTTTTTTGCCCTTTTCTCTTTTGACCATATGTATTGTGTTGTTTGCCCTTTTCTCTTTTGACCATATGTATTGTGTTGTTTGCCCTTTTCTCTTTTGACCATATGTATGGTATTGTTCTCCCTTTTCTCTTTTGACCATATGTATGGTATTGTTTGCCCTTTTCTCTTTTGACCATATGTATTGTGTTGTTTGCCCTTTTCTCTTTTGACCATATGTATTGTGTTGTTTGCCCTTTTCTCTTTTGACCATATGTATGGTATTTTTCGCCCTTTTCTCTTTTGACCATATGTATGGTATTGTTTGCCCTTTTCTCTTTTGACCATATGTATGGTATTATTTGCCTTTTTCTCTTTTGACCATATGTATGGTATTGTTTGCCCTTTTCTCTTTTGACCATATGTATGGTTTTTTTTGCCCTTTTCTCTTTTGACCATATGTATGGTTTTTTTTTGCCCTTTTCTCTTTTGACCATATGTATTGTGTTGTTTGCCCTTTTCTCTTTTGACCATATGTATGGTTTTTTTTGCCCTTTTCTCTTTTGACCATATGTATGGTTTTTTTTGCCCTTTTCTCTTTTGACCATATGTATGGTTTTTTTTGCCCTTTTCTCTTTTGACCATATGTATTGTGTTGTTTGCCCTTTTCTCTTTTGACCATATGTATTGTGTTGTTTGCCCTTTTCTCTTTTGACCATATGTATGGTATTGTTCTCCCTTTTCTCTTTTGACCATATGTATGGTATTGTTTGCCCTTTTCTCTTTTGACCATATGTATTGTGTTGTTTGCCCTTTTCTCTTTTGACCATATGTATTGTGTTGTTTGCCCTTTTCTCTTTTGACCATATGTATGGTATTTTTCGCCCTTTTCTCTTTTGACCATATGTATGGTATTGTTTGCCCTTTTCTCTTTTGACCATATGTATGGTATTATTTGCCTTTTTCTCTTTTGACCATATGTATGGTATTGTTTGCCCTTTTCTCTTTTGACCATATGTATTGTGTTGTTTGCCCTTTTCTCTTTTGACCATATGTATTGTGTTGTTTGCCCTTTTCTCTTTTGACCATATGTATGGTATTTTTCGCCCTTTTCTCTTTTGACCATATGTATGGTATTGTTTGCCCTTTTCTCTTTTGACCATATGTATGGTGTTGTTTGCCCTTTTCTCTTTTGACCATATGTATGGTATTGTTTGCCCTTTTCTCTTTTGACCATATGTATGGTATTTTTCGCCCTTTTCATTTCATGACTTTAATGTTGCTTAGTAATTTTTCGATTGTTTGTAAGAGAAATAAAAAAATTATCATGCAAGAACAGATGAATCTGTAATTTTGAGTTTGATACTTTTTGCGTTTTTGCTTAAAAAAACTTTCGGATTCATTTGATAAAGAGCGACCCCCAATCCAATTGCACCTCTCGACAAATTGGATAACAAAAAATGTTTATGATTGCTCAATTTAATAATTGACAGTCACACACCTTGATATTTCTAGTTGATGCAAACACTTGGTAGCTTCTGACCACAACATATATCGAGTTTCTACAATAGAACAAAGTGCTCTTGTTATATTTTCTGTGTTTTAGCATGTATTGATTCTGAGAAAATACACCCTCTGGTTTCAGCTTTTATCATGAAAGGTACAACGAATAACGGGAGAATAAAGCATGACGTAGACTGTACAAATTTATGAGACAAAGAATATTTGTGTTGTCTTTTTAGCTCACCTGGCCCGAAGGGCCAAGTGAGCTTTTCCCATCCCTTGGCGTCCGTCGTCCGTCGTCGTTAACTTTTACAAAAATCTTCTTCTCTGAAACTACTGGGCCAAATTAAACTAAACTTGGCCACATTCATCATTGGGGTATCTAGTTTAAAAAATGTGTGGCGTGACCCGGCCAACCAACCAAGATGGTCGCAGTGGCTAAAAATAGAACATAGGGGTAAAATGCAGTTTTTGGTTTATAACTCAAAAACCAAAGCATTTAGAGCAAATCTGACGGAGTAAAATTGTTTATCAGGTCAAGATCTATCTGCCCTCAAATTTTCAGATGAATCCGACAACCCATTATTGGGTTGCTGCCCCTGAACTGGTAATTTTAGGTAATTTTTGCTGTTTTTGGCTGTTATCTTGAATATTATTATAGATAGAGATAAACTGTAAACAGCAATAATGTTCAGCAAAGTAAGATTTACAAATAAGTCAACATGACCAAAATGGTCAGTTGACCCCTTTAGGAGTTATTGACCTTTATAGTCAATTTTTAACTATTTTTCCTAAATCTTAGTAATCTTTTACAAAAATCTTCTCCTCCGAAACTACTGGGCCAAAATAATCCAAACTTGGCCACAATCATCTTTGGGATATGTAGTTTAAAAAATATGTGGCGTGACCTGGTCAACCAACCAAGATGGCCGCCATGGCTAAAAATAGAACATATGGGGGTAAAATGCAGTTTTTGGCTCATAACTCAAAAACCAAAGCATTTAGAGCAAATCTGACATTGGGGTAAAATTGTTTATCAGGTCAAGATCTATCTGCCCTCAAATTTTCAGATGAATCCGACAACCTGTTATTGGGTTGCTGCCCCTTAACTGGTAATTTTAGGTAATTTTTGCTGTTTTTAGCTATTATCTTGAATATTATTATAGATACAGATAAACTGTAAACAGCAATAATGTTCAGCAAAGTAAGATTTACAAATAAGTCAACATGATCAAAATAGTCAGTTGACCCCTTTAGGAGTTATTGACCTTTATAGTCAATTTTTAACCATTTTTCCTAAATCTTAGTAATCTTTTACAAAAATCTTCTCCTCTGAAACTACTGGGCCAAATTAATCCAAACTCGGCCACAATCATCTTTGAGATATTTAGTTTAAAAAATGTGTGGCGTGACCCGGTCAACCAACCAAGATGGCCGCAATGGCTAAAAATGGAACATAGGGGTAAAATGCAGTTTTTGGCTTATAACTCAAAAACCAAAGCATTTAGAGCAAATCTGACGCGGTAAAAGTGTTTATCAGGTCAAGATCTATCTGTCCTGAAATTTTCAGATGAATCGGACAACCTGTTGTTGGGTTGCTGCCCCTGAATTGGTAATTTTAAGGAAATTTTGCTGTTTTTGGTTATTATCTTGAATATTATTATAGATAGAGATAAACTGTAAACAGCAATAATGTTCAGCAAAGTAAGATTTACAAATAAGTCAGCATGACCAAAATGGTCAGTTGACCCCTGAAGGAGTTATTGCCCTTTATAGTAAATTTTTAACCATTTTTTTGTAAATCTTAGTAATCTTTTACAAAAATCTTCTTCTCTGAAACTACTGGGCCAAATTAAACTAAACTTGGCCACAGTCATCATTGGGGTAACTTGTTTAAAAAATGTGTGACGTGACCTGGCCAATCAACCAAAATGGCTGCCACGGCTAATAATAGAACATAGGGGAAAAATGCAGTTTTTGGCTTATAACTCAAAAACCGAAGCATTAAGAGAAAATCTGACAGGGTTTAATTGTTTATCAGGTCAAGATCTATCTGCCCTGATGTTTTCACATGGATCGGATAACCCGTTGTTAGGTTACTGTCCTGAATTGGTAATTTTAAGGAAATTTTGCCGTTTTTTGTTATTGTCTTGAATATTATTATAGATAAAGATAAACTGTATACAGCAATAACGTTCAGCAAAATAAGATCTACAAATAAGTTTACATGATCAAAATAGTCAATTGACCCCTTAAGGAGTTATTGCCCTTTATAGTTAATTTTTAACATTTTTCATAAAGTTTTGTTAATTTTTAGAAAATATTTTCCACTGTAATTACTGGGCCAAGTTCATTATAGATAGAGATAATTGTAGCAACAAGAATGTTCAGTAAAGTAAGATCTACAAACACATCACTATCACCAAAACACAATTATGTCATGAATTTATCCGTGTCCATTGTTTAATATGCACAAGACCAAGGTGAGCGACACAGGCTCTTTAGAGCCTCTAGTTTTATTTTTTGATTGTTTGTAAACGCCGGTCTTGTAAAGTATTACTAATCACGGTAATCATCGGTTTTAAAATTGAAAGGAGAGTTGTCGTTTTATATGCCAATTTTGAACATAACTCCCTCCTACAAATATACACACAATTCCTCTCCAAAAACAAAATTACCCCAAAACCCCAAAACATATTTGTTTATGGAGGTGGGTCCGGGGGGGGGGGGGGGGGGGGGTAGGGGTTGGCTTTTTCTTCACACAAATTGTTTGATTCTGAAGTTTTCTTTAAGAAAATCACTTGTTAAAAAAAAAAACTAAACATATAAATTGTTTCTTTCAAAATGTTTAAAAAAATTTAATTTAAACTTTTGAAATTTTGTTTGAATAATTATGTATTTTAACTGGAATTTATGATGCACATCTCTTTTCTACAAAGCATACGAAGCGTAACAGTTTACAGCAGTAGTTTACAATATTGAATCTCATTTAAGTATTTGATACGGTACATTAATTATGAAATAACTTCGACTGCTTTGAGGAAAAGCTATAGAGCAGATATCTGCTCTATATGTTATCTATATAGTTTGCAGTTTTATTATTTCTTACTTCAATTTTACTACAACGTAGACTACTTCCATTATTATGGTAGATTCAAGTATTGTTCACTTCAAACAATAACGCAGTTGGCAGGCAAGGTAAAGTGTTAATCCTTTTCTTTTTAAATACTTCGAAATAACAGTTACACATTGAATTGAAGCTTTCTTTAACTAACTAACTTTATACTGACTTTATAACATCAAATTTAGATCACATTTCCTGAAAGATACAAATGTACCTAAAAACTATTTGTATGTAGTACCCTTAATTCATTTGAAATTTGTATTAAAATACAGAGTATGTTAAATTGTTAGAGAGTAATAGCGCCAATAAAGTACAATATTTTTCAAATTTATATAATTACTGTCTTTTGGTAAATATGCGATTTAATTAACTTAAAAAAAAGATATTTACTGAGGTCGACGTTTGTGTTTTTTTCCCCATTTTTCCAAGAGAAAAAAATGTATTTGATGTCAAATATTTACCAAAACCGATTGTCTATCAAAGTGACGTTCAGAGCAGTGAATATAACTGTTCTACAGGTGTTTATGTTTATTTTATTCAAAATCACAAATCAATTAAGAGAAAATGTAATAAAAATAATAATATGGAATAAAATAAATTACTGCCTACAATAATGCAAATTCACCACCAAATACAGTCTCACTATGCCCAATTAAAATAAAGATACTAGTTTCTTTGTTCTATGTGGTTTGTTTCAGCATGTACTAGATACTTATATTATCATATAACCCTTATACAAGAAATCTGAATTTCATTGGTTGGTAGCCAGTGTATTTTTCACATGCTCTTACCTTTTTGTCATTATTACAATACGCATAATTCTAAATATAATTTAATGTCTACGCATCCTTTCATTCAAAATGTATGTGTTACGACATGACGCAACTAACAATGTAGTTAGAATCATTTGTCGATATCTTATACGGTTTCTGAAAAGAATTGAAAATAATCCAAAATCAAACTTTAGAACATGATCTTGAACTTTGACATTGACCTTATTTTCTTTCTTTTGGACCATGGACTTCAATTCTAAAGGCCCTAGGTCTGTATCACCTTTTGTTTACAACTATATTTTTCTTATTAAAAATACAAAAAGGGAAATAACTTCCATATGGAGTTCTCATGACCGCGTCGGTCAAAACTATTTTTAAGATGCTGAGGATATAATGAGCAAATCGGTGAAATAATTCTGTCTTAATCTTTAACGGTTGCGAAGGAGATGCACACACAAGAAAACAGTGTTTGGGAGACAACTCTTACAATAAAAACTGTTTGGCTGAACATGGTTAGTTTCAAATTTGCAATAACTGTTCGATATCATATACAGAAAAACTAAGCGACATCTTGCGAAACAAAAAAGCACCGTAACAGAAAATGTGGCGGAAGAAGAAAACAATAATAATCAGAAGAAAAAAAAAAGGTCTTTCAACAGAAAAGTGGAAAGACCTAACAATATCAATATGGAACAGTATAAATGATTGCCTATGATAATATAAAGTAATCACCAAGTACACACTCACTAAGCCTTAATTCAGAATTACTAGTTTCTTTATAATAACAAAATAGGCCATGCTATAGTGTTTTTTTTAGTATGTACTAGATAAATATGTAAGAAGCCAATTTTAGACATCCGTGGAAATCTCGTGGCTTGTCGCATCTATCTTCAAAAATCGTGTTACTGCATGTACCTGAAGAATGTTTACCCCAGAAAAAAATACTCCCATATATTTTCTATAACGATTAGTGTCTGATAATGTGACATTAATATGTTTTAAAAAGGATAATCCTTAATTAATTATACATATCAAGGATTAAACATAATTGTCCATAACTTACTCGTCTGCTGACGATTGATTTTATTACGTGATTTTCTTATCGAAAGCTTTCGCACAAATTAATAATTAGTGTTTGCATTTTTGAAAATTGAAACCCCCCTAATTGAACCTCTCGAAAAGTGGCAATAACTGAAAGTCACATACCTTAATATTTCCGAAGGAGGAACACACTTGGTAGCGTCTGACGACTACTTGTATCAAGTGGCTACCGTAGAACATAGTGTCCTTGTCATGTTTTCTTAGTTTTAGCATGTATTGTTTGGTAGAAAATACACCCTCTAGTTTCAGCTTTTTTCATGATATGTACAGTGAATACCAGGAGGATAATGCATTACTTAGGTCGTACAAATTTATGAGACAAGAATATTTGTATATATTTTTATATGCCAATTCTAAACAAACACCCTCCAACCAAATACACAATTCTTCTCAATAAAAAATAAACAGTTACCCCAAACTTCCAAAACATATTTGTTTAGGGAGCCAGGAAGGGGGAGCAGGTTTTATTTTACACAAATTGTTTGATTCTTAAGCGTTCCTTAAGAAAATCACTTGTTTTAAAAAGAAAATGCAAATGTAAATTATTTCTTTCAAGAATAGTTAGAAAATGTGCTTAAATCTAAATGTAATATAAAAGATGATATAAAAGTAAAACAAAGCTATTAAATTTTGTTTAAATTTGTCTTATCAGTTTATTTTCGATTTATGACTTTGACTTTCCCTCTGGTATCTTTCGTCCCTCATTTAAAAGTATGATGCACATCTCTACACAACAAAGCATGCCAACCGTAACAATTTACAGCAGTAGTTCACAAAATTGAATCTCATTTAAGGTATATGATATTTTACATTTATTATGATACAAGATTTTAATACGAATTAATTTGATTAGTAAATAGATTTACAAAGACGGTTCGGAAAATAAATGAATATGCAGTTGTAAAGTTCATTCTTTGTTAAAATTCGTTCACCGTATCAAAAGTGTTTTAACTGAAATGCTATTTTGTAAACTAATTGAAAACTGTTATGGTCCGAATGCTATCTGTGTTAAATAAATGCGTCATAACCAGAATCAGATGTCAATTTGTGTGAACTCAATTAAATTCAGCTATTCGTTTAATTTCTTTTTCAAGGTTTGACCTGGGCGTCTGTAGTGGTGCGTGAAGACACGATTAACCTGGTACAATGTTTGAACAATTTTGAAGTACGATTAAGTACACGTATGAATGACTAAGGGCGCATTTCTTTCTTACACAAACGATGCAAACGGCTAAGCGCGCACATGTTTTTATCATTTGTTTTTAACATACGTTTGAAAAGTTTACCTAAACTTTGACAAACTATGCACTCGCTAGAAATGCGTCTATAGTTTGTCGTCATCGTTTGTTAGTACAAACTCTACATTTGTTTCTAACTTCTACCTGCTTAACCGATGTATTTGTTTCTCGTTTGTAAAAGTGTCTGTTTACCAACAACATTTGCATGCATTATTGAAAGTTCAAACAGGGTCAATAAACACTGGTTAAACGATGAATCTCTACTTTTGTAACGTTTAGAAAACAACAACAAACGCCACTAAACGTTTAAAAAAATTTTGGTTAGAAAAAAAATCACTCTATAGACTATCTTTAAGCGTTCATCAAATCCAAGCGGTGAATCGGGTATAGACACAATTATATATCCCCATGTCAGCAGGAAGACCCTTGCTTTGATGGCGCTACCTGTTGTTTCGGCTAATTGGATGTCATAATCACGCAGCCAAAGTTTTAGTAATTTTTTAACTCGTTACTTTAAATTCGATGTTCTGTTTTAAGACAGTGTTAATTATTCTGCTTGCAAAATGGCCAGGGGGTTGAAACCTTTTTTTTTAATCCCCCTTTTTTGAACGATCAATAAATATGTATGGGGAATATGGTTGGAATCGGCATCTCCTAGTAAGGTTTAAAGGAAACTAAGCTACATGTATATGTCGAATAAGTGGAAATCATCCATATTTTTGTGAATTTATGTAAAGTCCAATAAATGATCCAGACGAAAAATCTGAAGTTTATAAAAATTGGAAGGGACTTTACATCATTAGATTTAAACATTTCACCAAAATATCATTAGAATTTGTGATAGTAATTTTTGAGCTATAGATTGAAAAGTGCATCCCCACCAATTTTTATTCTAATCCTAAATTTCTAAAAATCGAAAGAGAGCTTACACCAACAGATAATTATTTATAAACAATTCACCGAAGTTTCTATATAATTGTATACAGCTGAAGTCTTCAATCATGCAATTTACTCAATAATAGTTTGTGTGATGTTTGGTTTAGAGTTAAAATTACTACTATCAATAAAACTTCTATATTAGAGTTAAGAAGTTGTAAGAAACCTCAAGAAAAATATTCTAATATTATTTTAGTGACTTAATCTAATGATCCCTGTAAATGATGGCGTGAACATTTGACATTCCCACTTCTCTCTCCTTTACTTTTTTTGTCAGTGAGGCATACACTATCCCTTGTTTCCTACCCTCTTCATCTTGTTCCCGCCCCTGTAATTGAGGGGTGAACAAAAGGTAATTCCCACTTCCTTCCCCCTTACTTTTTTTTGTTTAGCATATAATTTTTCTATTTTACTTTGTGTTGACTTGAGTTATCATTGATATGTTCATAATTATAAATTAACTGTTAACAAAATTATGAATTTTTGAAAGACTTAGGCTTTTTTACCTCAGGAATAGATTACCTTACCTGCATTTGGCAAAACTTTAGGAATATCTGGTCCTCAATGCTCTTAAACTTCGTACTCTATTTAGCCTTTTACACATTTTTTGATTCGAGCGTCACTGATGAGTCTTTTGTAGACGAAACGCGCGTCTGGCGTAAATATAAAATTTTAATTCTGGTATCTATGATGGGTTATTTCCATTCTCAATTTTATTATTTACTACCCTCGTCACCTGGTGCCCGACCGACGACTTTAATTCCATCTAACGTAACTCCCGCTCATTCTAAAGCCTCGATTCAAGAATCCTGTCCACCTCAGTGGCGGATAGTGGAGGGGGGGGGGGGTCCGAGGATTTGACCCCACACTTCATCCTGGTTTGGGAATCCCCTTTTAGAAATGGCTGGATCCATCCGCTCGTATTTGTAATGATAATCATAATTGATATATGTACAATACACTAGGAATCTCAATTTGGAAAACATATAATATTTGAATCAAATAGGAACAACAACTAAAGGAAACCTACCGTATCAAAGACATTGTCACCCGCAGCCAAGCGGTATGATGACCATGAGCAGGAGGATTTTGAAAATAAATAATTAAGCCTTGATAATAACAAAAAAAAATGGTATTGTCTGGGGTAGTTTGAAAATAAATAACCTGACTTACGGTGTATTTAAAAAAAAAAAAAAAAAAATATCGGCAGGTCTTTCACTTTATGATAAATGCTATTCTTAAGTAGGAGATTGCACCAGGTTCTTCCAAAATTCGTCTTTTTTCATATTTTTTTCGGGAAAAACTTCCCAAATATTTTAATAATACAATGTATGAATATAAATGTACTTGAAATGTCCGAAAATGGGTTTCATTTAACCAGGGACTTTCTATACTAAAACGATAAGTCTAAGTTTAATAATTCACCATTCTTTCAAAATCTTACATTTTTTGTCATCGTAAATGACTATTAATCAGATTTTGTATTAACAACTAATGATAATTATATATTTATACAATATACTGTGAAATACGCAAATAACAACTAGCATCGTATATCAGAGATACGAAACTAACTTTATTGTTGGGTGGTAGCTTTTAACAGACGGCTTAATAATCAGTTAAAATCAATAGAGACGAGTCCCGTTAGTATGAAAGTTCCTGATTTAACTTGAAGTATATTGTCTCAGGTTAAATATACCTCATTTACCTCTTTTTGTTTTATAACAGGGCTGTAAATACAGAAAGGCAAACGCCTCATGTAGGAAATTTCAAAAACAAAGGCTAGTCTACATCAAATTGTTTTCACGGCGAGTGTCTAGCAAGAAGCAAGTTCTGTTCACTCTCTGACATAGCCCCATTTTTCGGAATACATGTTTCTCATTTATTTTTAGTTTTCAGTACTATTTGTCTTTTGTCTGTTATTTTGTGTTTTATCTGTTACCGGGTTTGTCTTTTGTTCATTTATTGTCCTTCTTTATTCTCTTAGTTTTGTATTCGATTTGTAATTTAGTAATTTTGTTTTAAACATTTTTTTATTTCATTAAAGGAATTTTTATCTAATTTCACGAACTTCTTTATATTGTATTCCAGTTAGGAGATACATCAAGTTGTAATTATAATGTGTTATAAAAACTTACCTGACATAGTTGTATCAATGATAATCAGCCCCCTTTAACTTAATTTGAAAACCAAAATAATTGACAGGTATGAAAGATTTTCT
The DNA here is from genome assembly GCA_037788925.1 of Mytilus galloprovincialis. NCBI lineage: Eukaryota > Metazoa > Mollusca > Bivalvia > Mytilida > Mytilidae > Mytilus > Mytilus galloprovincialis. Next base: position 108,149,917 of record CM075330.1, read on the forward strand.
GCAAACCAAAAAATCACTAAAAAAACCCAGCAGCCAGATACTTAACTTTGTGAATTACAATTATGCGAATTACATGTTTTGCTTTATCCTACAAATTGGTATTTTGATGTTGTCCCTAAAACTAGAAGTCTTACACTGATCTATCTTTTGCTTTGAGACCAAAATATGGTCTTGAAAATGCACAGATTGCATGATTTTGCATTATTTTTCTAAAGCTTCTTAGGACCTTCAATGGCCTCAAAACATTTTGTCATAATCATTTTCCTCGCTCCACTATGCAGATAGGTTTCTCATTACTTTTAAAATAGGCTAATTACACCCCTACTTAATTACCGTGTCCGTATGCAGTATATGCAGTTTGGATTTCCGAAGCTTGAAACACAACATGTTCAGAGGAGGAGGATTAATTCTAATTTAATGGTACATAATGACTTGACTAGACATGTATTATTTATTACAGAATAAACAATGAATTTCAAAATTGTGTGTTTTCAAATATTATAAATATAATTGTGAAAATTAATAATCAGTCCCTTGTTTTAATGAAAATGAAAAATCATGCTACAACAGTGTAGAAAATAAATAATCTGTCCTTTTAGTCCACAAAAATAAATTACCAATCCAAATCAAATCTTCCTGTGCCTCCCCCTTAAAATATCAAATGCTCGTTCCCCAATTGAAGATAACTAATTTACATTTAATCAAATATTATCATATTACATATTTGTTCATTTGTTCAACTTTATAAAGTCCTTTGTTTAATATTTCGACCATATTTCAACTTTTAATTCTAATTATCAATTAAACCACCGTATAAGTAATTCGAATTAATGCGAATTAAGTGATTCGAACAAACAAAAACGCATTTTTAATGCGAATTAGCCAATCTTTATTCGATTAAAAAAAGAAGAGTGTAAGAACGCAATTCGATTTGAATTTAATTAAAAAGTGTCCATACCATCGTTTAATTTGAATTAATGCGAATTAACTAATTCGAACGAAAATGCATTTTTTATGCAAATTGGATAATGCGTATACGCCAATTCTAACTCGATTCTAAGTAAAAATAAGAGAAGTTTGTGAACGCGTTTAACGAATTTGATTCGCATTTGATTCAAATTAAATTCGAATAAATGTACGTGTGAACAAGGCATACATCTTTTAATTTTCTTTTTGTTCACTCGAAAACATAAAAACTCAGTCGCATATTCAACACACACTTTTTTTTAAAGACGAAAAGTGTTATGTACTGTTCGGTGTCAGCTTATACTCTTTACAAATTGTGACTTGAATCTAGATTTGTCTTATTGGCACTCATACCACATTTTCCTATATCTGATAATGGTTTAAACGCTGCATGTATCTTGTTAATTTATTAGGATTTTTGCTATCAGCTAAAAGTCTGTTAAGTTCGTCCGTAGATACAACATGTACGCCTTTCTTTTATGTTATCGTATTGTTGTGAACAAAATAAATATGAATACATTTTCTTTATTTTTTTTTGGCCACATGCACGCCTCAAATTGTTTTTTAATGGTGGTATTAGCAAAGATCTACATTATCTACATGTACATCGTCCTGAAGGTATTTTATTTCGACTAAAGGGAAATGCTTTATCATGTTTGGTATATTCTTATATTCAAACTTATTTAATTTGCATTTAAAATATTATCGAGCTGGGACGAAAACCCGTTTTACTTCATATAGAGATGACAAACTAGGTGCGAAAACATTTACGAGCAGAATAATAAAAACTTAAACGAAACTTGTAATTTTAAGTTGACATATTATTAAAACTATTTTTGCGTGATTGTACATAAACAGCACAACAACTAGCACCATCAAAGCAAGGGTATTTGTGTAGACATGGATATATCTAGATGATTATATGTCAATACCCAATTCATCGCTTGGATTTGATACAGTTTAAAGATAGTCCTATGTCGTTCAGACGTGGACATTAAACATACTTTAAAATTACCATGTTATCACTGTTGGAGACACGCATCACTTCAGAATCCAGATCAATCTTTGAAAAATTAATAGCTGAATCAAATTGAAATCATACAGATTTGACCTTAGATTATATTTAACGATGTGTGTACTTAACACAAATAGCATGCGGACCATAACCGATTTAAATAAGTTAACAAAATAACATCTCAAATATATCACGTTTGATACGGTGAACTAATTATAACAATGAATGAACTTTACAACTTTATATTTATTATTTCTGAACCGTCTTTGTAAAACCATTAATTTACCAATCAATTCATATTAAAATCTCGGTTAAACGTTTTGGACACAATATAGAGAGTCAAAGTGGATGGTTTTACTTTCATTACAAAATGTTTTGATGCCTTTTAAGTCTGATTTAAACTTCATATTAAAATAAGTTAGTGTTTTTTTTTTAACTTATAGACATCCTCATCCAAAACGAATAAAAATGGATTAAACTTCTTTTCGAAAAAAGTTAATGTTTTTAGGACATAAATGATTAAAGCTTCTCAACTATTAACTTTCAATAACTTTCCAGCAGCGCCTGCGTACGGAGTATAATTTAGTATATCTCCCAATTGATACGACATTCCCGACCTTGTATTTTCTATCATGATTTATTTGATAGACGGTTGCTGCTCACAAGGAAGCTGTTGAACAAAGAGTTAAAAAAGGTGATGTTTAAATTCATCCAATCGTGAATTTTACAGAGTTGGCTGACCGTTATGGAACATCCGTTTCACAGATGATATCAGATATGATTCTTAAGTCGTAACTACAATCCGTTCCCTTTTCATGAAAGTTACATACCGAATTAGACTATTCATCGGGTTTGTAATAACATTTATCACAAATTTTGTAATAATATGTACGTTTTTATATGACCAATAATAACCGGAAGTTAAGGTTCGTTATTACCCATTGAAATCATCTGAATTTGACTTCCGGTACAAAACTGCCAATCAAAAACTCTTTGTAAACAAGATGTCATCTGAACAGCTATCTAACCAGGAGAGGTTTCTCTGAGTATCAAATGACGTTTCAAGTAAATTCATATAAGAAATGAAAAATGAGAATATAATAAAAAATAACAATGAAGTCTGTAAAACAATAAAAAGTTATGAGTCCGTTGTAGCAGAAAAATATATAAAAAAAACAGTTGTCTGTCCGCCATTACATGACATCACCAAAGTTCCATAAAGTTTTGACGTTATAATAGATGATTTATGATGCCACAATGGAAAAGTGATTGTTGTATGACATCGAAAGTTCAAGCAGAACATATTTTCAAATAGCGATACGTGTATTCTTCCTCAGCACTAATTTAAAATGTAGCACTTAATATTTATGACTATGAGCAATAATATCTTTATTCTTAATTATTTGTAAAACTTTTCACAAAACTTTGTTTTCTCACTGTGATACGAATTTTGTTAATTCACTGTAATACATTTTTAATTATTTTTCACAAGTTTTTTTGAATTTTTGTTAAAAATATTAAACATAATTTGATATTTTCTAGAGCTTGAAAATATGGAATAAATAGATTATTTTAAAAATGTAATTTTCCCCTGGTCGTGGTATCAGCCCAAGTCATAAGCCATGTAATAATCTATGTGAACAACACAACGGGTGCCACATGTGGATCAGGATCTGCTTATTCTTTCTGAGTACCTCAGCTAAGATCACGTCCAGGTTTTGGTGATGTTTGTGTTGCTTAGTCTTTTTTTTCTGTGTTGTGTCTTATATACTTTTATTTGTCTGATGGTTTTTATCTATTTTTAGCAATGGTGTTGTCAGTTTATTTTTGTTCTATGAATTTGAATGTCTTTGTAGTATCTTTTGATTCTCTTTTGTACCTTTTAATCTGGAATAATTTGAAGACCGTGCCCAAAATCAAAAATCCAAGTAAACGGCTAGATGTATAGATATAGGAAGATTTGGTACGAGTGCAAATGAGACAACTCTCAATCCAAGTAACAATTTATATAGGTAAACCATTATAGGTTTCAACACAGAGCCTTGGCTGACACCGAACAGGTTAGATGTAGCATATTAATAATCTAAAATAAACATCAGTAAATTTGTTCAAGATATAAGACAGTTACATAGAGCATTGGAAAATTGTTTTGACCCTTTTCCTGAACATACAAAGCCATTACACCGAAAATCAAGCTTTAAATCAATAAAAAAGCATATGCACTTAAGCTTTATATGTTTTTATTATTGCCTGAAAAAGATTATTTGAATGCAATTAAGTAGTCTCGCAGGTCCGTGTATATTTGCGTCCATTCATCTGTAATTTGTTCTATTTAATTATGTTCTTCTTTGCTATACGCACACGAACATAAAAATTGTCTTAATAATGCATAAATAAAAACAAAAAGCAATGTGGGATGAGAAATTGTACTGATCAGTTTTATAAAAATAAATTGTAAATCATGGTCTTCAAAGCTCCGAATAAAGATAGGAAATCTACAAATCTACAAATGTCTAATCAGAAAAACAGATAACTGTATTCAATTACATATCATGAATGCAAATTATACATGTCGATCTGATCAGTGGACTTTCGCGACAAAAGAACAGGCGCAAAGTCCAAAGATATATAATTACCGAGTCTAAGCGTATGCCAATATTTATATGCTAAATTAAGAAATGAACTTCTTGTTGTACGTTGTACGATGTTTTCTTTCCTTTTTATTAACAAACGATTCCCCGGTGAAATTACAATTTAATGAAGACTGAATAGACCGTAATTTAAATGTCCATGTATTTATTTATAATGAAATATAAAATTACTATATCTAAATATTAAATGAATAACAAATTCAAAGAATACAAAGAAATAGTATATACGATGGTAAAAATAAAGCGATTGATTACATCATCACAAGAGAGGTTAATTACTACTTATCTGGTAAGAAAACTAGCCTTGACGTATTGACAGTGGTTATCAGATCAATAGTATTTAAATCGGATATAATTTCGACGAATGGAAAAGACTTTATCAATCTGAACAATGAGGATGCATGGTCTTTACTTTTTAGTTTTAAAAGGTTGGTTATCTAAGATTATTAGAACTGATGACCTAGATTCATCTGACTGTATTAATACTATCACACGAACATTCACAATCATCATCTGTTTGTTTTATTAAGATCGTTTGATTGAAATTGTTTTTTTGAAAGTTCACATTTAAAAATGGGATTAGCATTCAATCATTTTGCCATTCGGGGCCTAGCTATTGTATTCACGTTTTACTCCTTTGTGAGGGCTATATGGTGACATATACTAGAGGATGGGGATGGGGTGTTACGGAATAGAAAATAATGGACAAACAAATTAAAAAAAGAATAGAGAAAATGGACCAAAAGATAAAGAAAAAAGAATGATACGGTGTTAGAATATAATAGAGAATAATTGGCAAAAAGTATAATTATTAGAGAAAAATGGTCACAAACATTAGAAAATACAGAAATGAATGACCACAATCCAGACCATTATATCTGTTGCATATACCATCGTTTTCTGTCTTTAGGATATTGTTATTGGTAATCATACGTTTTCTCTTTATTGTTATAAATATCAATTAAGACGTTAGCTTCAATGATTTGCAAGCATATGGTTACTTTTTTAAACTGTATTTTACTGTGCTTATTTCTTAGGGTTTTCTTTTTTCAACATTGGCTAGAGGTAGAGGGGTAGGGTTGAGATCTCACAAAACATATTTATTAACGTCGCCGCATTTCTGCGCCAGTCCCAATCTGGATCCTCTGCCATATGTTAGTCTTGTATGATTTTAATATTATTTCATTTATATATTTATATGAGTTAAGTGTGATGTCCATCGCCGAACTAGTACTAGTAGTTTGTTTAGGGGCCAGATAAAGCTCGCATCCGGGTGCAGTTTGTTCTCGCTATGTTTAAGACACATTGGAGGCCTTCGTCTATTTTCTGCTCATTGGTCGGTTTGTTGTCCCTTTGACACAGTCCCAATTTCCATTTTCAATTTAATGTCTAGTTCACACATTCACAAATTTGACGTCAGATAAGTAACAGATACGATTCGGCAGCAATCGCAGCAATCTGTGTTAAACTGGGATCCCATATTCACGATTGTCACTGCCGTTCTTGTTAGAAGTATTCCCGATAAAAAGAAATACAAGTCTGATTACGATTGTGTGAATCATGGCTGGAAATTCGAACTTTTATTAAAATTTGTAAACACATTTAATCATGGCAACAATCAGATAATATTCAGGAAGCAGCCAAATTCAGATGTTTCCTTCCGAACTTGTCACGATTATTCCGTTGTCAATCCGATTTGATCCGATTTGCACCTTTTCCATGGTTAAAAACGGCCGAATCTATCCAAAAGCGTCCCGATTCTGTCGATTGCGATCCGACAGTAACAAGACAGTAAACCTGATGCTGAGGGAAGATATCCGTTAGAACATTTGTTTATGCATTCGGGATGCAATTTGGCCTTAATGGGGAAAAAAAACCAACAATGACAAATCTCTTCATATCATGCACGTTGCACGGGATACCGTTCAGAAAACAAAGAACATTGTTACGATTTGTATCCGATACAACAGAATCTATCATGACATCACGAATCTAGACAAAATCGAATGAGTTTCCCCGAATGTTACGGGACACATCTAACTGTTGGGGTGCTTTGTCGACCTCTCCGATCCGTAGAGATCTGTTACGAACGTATACTTCAGCGTTCATGCAATTATAGGACACTCCAGATCATTGAAGATAGTAATCCGACTCTTTGACTTTTCATGCCAAAGCGCTCTCTGATCTCAGACGGGAGCCATAATCGGCATTGTGTATACTGTAGCCGTAGCCATAACTTGTAGTACTTGTTTATTCTCGACAATTTTTCAACATGCGCAAAATATTCCCACGGATCAAACAACCGTAGTATGTCCTTACTTAACCGTTTTGGAACGTAATGATTCGTTTGCGACCCTATCAAAACCGTATTTATAAGTACTAATTCGTAGGCCCGAAGGATTTCTACTCGGTTAGTACCAGAAAATTACGTACTAGTACACTTACATCACGTATTTGTTTAGGATACACTACTATTTGTTACGAATTTATCAGTGAAAGACACGACTTTATTTCGATGCAATACGAATAGTTAGCTATATATTTAGGAATCAGCCAGAGTTTTCAATGTCGGTTAAATTTGACTACGTTACATCTCGACAAAATACTAAAAATAGAACGGCCGACGGCCATTTAACATAAGGCTACTGTATAAATACTCCCTATTTACAGGACCAAACGTATTCTTTGTCTTGCCGAAGAGGTTTACATAAAAAATCCAACATAAATAATCAACAACTTATGCTTGCAATTAATTGGCTTGAATTGGATATTGATGTGACACAAAATGACAGACGTAGGGGTAACTGGAGGCAGAGGAGGTGGTAGACTAGAGACTTGCTTCTTCGAAGAACTATCCGCGGAAAATCAAGCTGCATATAAGAAATTTGTAAGAAAAGTCCCACATATGTTTCAAGAACTGCTACATATCGTTTGTCCTAGGATTACTAAGAACACCACCTGGTACAGACAGACAGATACACAAATAATTAAACAAAACAAAAACAAATTACGATTCACTGCCATAAACAAATGATAAAACACAAGCTTAATTAAAAATGAAACGGCTTTCAGAAAACTTGCCAGTTCGTACTATTCCGTATTAGACTGTTCTCATTCGTACTAGCCCTTATTTATACCGTAGCAAACTGTTGTTTCTCCGCGGATCAAACCCCCAGATAAGTGCTTTTGCGTACTAAATCGTGTCATTTCCGAATTAAACCGTTACTTACTGTAAGAAATCATGTCACCAAAATGACCCCTTTCCTACATTGCCCGTCAAATTCCGTAGTCATACCGTTGTGCATCCGTATCGGATTACGGACATTGCATATCCGGGACCATCCTTGAGACCTAATCCGTAGTGGAACCGGCGAGGTAATCCGTGAGTACCTAGTCAGAACTGATTTTGCTCCTAGTGACAAAATTTGAAAATTTTATTAATTTATTGCGTTCAAAGCACTTTTCTGGTTTTATCTTTATTTGGAAAGTTAGACGGAGAAAAACTATAGTGCATTTCACCTGTTGGTACTGTAGCGTCACTCTTTTTTCGTTTTCTTGTGCCTGTTGTTTTATTTACACCCGGCTAGACTTACAATTTTAAAACCTGTCTAACCCCCACTATTAATGATGACCCCTTTATAATTAACAATAACAATAATATAAATGACACACAGCTACCGACGACAACAACATAATTAAAGGCTCCTGACTTCAAACAGGCCAATGTATTCGACTGGTTCTATCCATTTCATCAATGGGTGGTGTAAAAATCAGTTCATAAAAACAGAGTTGTCATTCACATTGAACCACGTGAAACATTGGTAAATCACGTACGGTGACCTATAGTTGTTTATGTCTGTGTCATTTTGGTCTTTTGTGGATAGTTGTCTCATTGGCAATCATACCACATTTTCTTTTTTATGTAGTTGACTGAACGTTTTTAAATGCATATTATTTTTCAAATTACGTAATATATGTGCATATAATATTATAGAAATTAAGAGTACATAAACATGACATTTTTTTAAGGTCTTACAAGAAACGCAACATATCAACAATTCATATTGTAACATGGAACGACAACATTGGTGTTCATTTTGTCTTATCCGTTTTAAGAATGAGTTTAGGTTAAGAGCTCATCTTTATATCCATGCAAAACAACCACGCATTCCTTGTAGTATTTGTCCGTTAACTTTTGTGCATTATAGTCAATTAGGACATCATCTCAGATATAGGCATTCAGATTATATCATTAACACGTTTGTTGAAAATGCTGAAAGTATTTATAGAAAAAATATAACAGACATCACTCCTGAGGTAGAATCTGATTCCGAATGGACAGACAGTTCCGAAGAAGACACTATAACGAGCAGTGAGGAAGGGGATATTTCGGAGGATACAGATTCTGAAAATGTAGAAGAGCCCGTGGAAAACTTTTCGAATGAAATTCAATACACATTAGCACAAAATGGGAATGATGTTTCTGACAATAAAAATCCTATAGGTGAATTTGATTCGAAAGGAGGCAATATTAAACATATGAATAATTTAGATGGACAAAATAGCATTGCAACGAGTTGTGGTGTTTCATTTCCTCTCGAATTAGAAAGGGAAAAAGCAGGAACACATTATTTGAATATCACAAGGAACATTCCCTATTCAGAAGATAATTCTAAACGACCCATACTACAACAGCATATGGAGTTGGAGTTCCTCAGTTCAGATGACAGTGTGTCTTTTCAACGATCTCGTGATGAAAATACAGACCCTGATTTACGGTTTGTAGGAAATTAAAACATTAAGATACGAACTAATCACAATGTTAACTACTTCATTGTTGCTCTTAACTATTACGTATACTTGGGACGGTATATATATCATTTAAGATAATGGGACAGTATATATATCATATAAGATAAAATGATGATCGAGGTGCCGCTTGAAAAGATCTCTACCAAACAATAATATAATTAATTCTATATCTTTCGTAAATGATATACGTGTAGCTGTTAACATTAACTTCAAATCATTAAATATTTTACAAAATCATATTTACATGTCTGTGTCTGTCTACCTGTTATTGTCAAAATGATTTAAGATAAAATAAATTAATGGCTCTCTATGTCTTTAAACCCAATATAAAAATTCTGTTAAATCATATTTTATCTATGTTTAAAGAGTATATATAAGTAAATGCATAAAAATGCAGACATAAATAACAACAATGGTTGTATAACAAATGATGAATACATCAGACATACAGATCGATGGTACAATATTCGCATGATAGATCAGTATTTTTTTTATGTAAGGGTAGATCGCATGATAAAAATGACTGCAATATTGAAATACATGACTAAAAAATATTGTCTGCATCAATTTAGATTGCCAGCATGTCTTCTTTTAATTCAAAATATTAGCTCGTTACAAAATTCAGTAGTTTTGATACCTCGGCTTACTCATACAATTATCTGAAGCATCAGCCAAAACTGACCATATTCGCACTTTATAATGTAAGTTTTTTGTTCTGTCAGGATGGATTGTTTTATACATACAACTGCAATATTGAAACACAATTACTACAAAATTGTGTCGGCATCAATTACGAGCGCCAACATTTCCTCTTTATATTAATAATATTGGCTCATACCTCAAATTCAGTAGTTTCGATACCTCTGGATAGCTCGTATAACACAATCATGTGATCGCATCAACTTACACTGACCATATGTGCACTTTATTGTGTAAGATAATATGACCGCACAATTAGGATAATAAATCAGACACAATGAATTCAAAATTTTATCTTCATCAATTTAGAGTGCCAGCATGTCCACTTTTTATTCAACATGTTTAAGTATTGACTTGCCACAAAAAATCAGTAGTTTTGATTTCTCAGGCTTGATAGTATAACAAAATGCATCAATCAAAACTGACCATATTTGCGCTTTATTAAAAAAAAATATAGCTGCATAATAAATCATTAATTTTTTCACTCAGGATAGCTTTAATAATACAAAATTATTGACAGGTTTATTGGAAGACAATGACTTTCTCCACATCAATTTTTAATGCTACTAGCATTTTCTCATTGTAATCTTCTAACTCAAAATATTGACTCGTAACAAAAAAGTCAGTAGTTTTAAAACTAAGGCTGCCTTTTTATAATACAGATATTTGATCGATACAACCAAAATGACATTATTTGCAATTTATGATGTAAATATCTATAGCCCAATTTTAAAACAGTAATTCTAATTTTTCTATTTATATAGGGATTGATTGTATTAAACAAGAGTAAAACACAAAATTTTATCCGCATGAACTTAGAGTGCCAACATGTTATTTTTTTACTCAAAATATTGACTCGTCTTTAGTTTTGAAACCTCAGACTGGCTCAAATAAAAAAAGGACCGCATCAACCAAAACTGAACATATTTGCACTTTATTACGTAAATTTATATGGCCCCATTACAAATAAGTAATTTTGTTTAGGTCATGAGGAATGTATAATACAAGTGACAGCTATATTGTAACACAATGTCTATAAAGTATTGTCTGCACCAATTTTGTGTGCCAGGATGTCCACTTTTTATTCAAAATATTAACTCGTAACACAAATTCAGTAGTTTTGATACCTCAGGCTAGCTCGTATGACAGAAGTATTTGATCGCACCAACCGAAACTAGTAATATTTGTACTTAGAAGTTTATATGGATGCATAAACGCGATAATAAATTAGCATTTATTTTTTATGTCAGGATGGATTATATAATAAAAATGGCAGCAATGTTGGAAGACGATAACTACAAAATTTTGTCCGCGTTAATTTAAAGTACCAGCATGATCTCTTTTTATTCAAAATTTGGCGGATCACAAACAATCAGCACTTTAAATAAAATAGGTTAGCTCACAAACTACATTTTGCAAAAGACAAAAAGAGTGAAAAAGGTATATTTAACAACACGTATTTGTCTAGCAGGTCGGACACTGATGTTCTTAAACACTGCTGACTGACATTGACGATTGCCAAATGAATTGATCACAAGATGTAACAAAATGGATCTTAAAATAATTTTAATACTAAACAGAAAACAGTAAACTTTCGGCAAAGATGTTAAACCACAAACATGAGGTGCAAAAATTAGTACACCATATCCGGTTTTCGATAATTAATGTCTCTTCCGTGATGTTAGGCATCAAAACGGTATTTGGAAGGCCTTATAATTTACCTCAATTTAGAATAGACTCTTGAATTTTGAAGAGTCGAGATAGAATGAACGGATTATATAAACGGAGTGAAAATATAATACAAGCCCAAACGAAAAAATGTGAACAAGTCTTAATTGAAAACAACATTCAAATCTATGATTGCGTTAGATAAAAACCGCAATTTTTATACGTCTGCATTTAAAACATGCTATACATATATATATAAGAAAAAGTTAAGTAAAATCGGTAGTCTGGTTACATATAAGAAAATTGAAAAAAAGATAATAACGGTTTCAATTGATCGCTTTTACTAGTACTTCTACTGCTTTCACAGATTTTCAGGAAATGTACTGGAGTCTTTTCAAATAATGTTTTATTTTAATTATGATGCAGTACACTAAAAAATATAATTTATAATTGGTCTAAAAGGGTACACCATCACCAACTAGTAACATTTAAATGCACAAATGTAACTATAAACAATTCAGATATCCTGAACACGATGTAAAATGAATCATATCCTAACGAGAAACATTATGAACCACATCAAAACACCACAACCTCTGAACATCATGTTCCTGACTTAGGACAGGTGCAAAGAAATGCAGCGGGTTTAAACTTTTCTATAGGTATCAAACTTTGTCCTTACCCGAAACAATACTGTAAAATCATGTTAGTTGTTATCTTAAAACAATCTTCAGAAGTATTGATTATGCTACATACATATGTGTTTAAAGCAAACTGTTCGACATTATAGGGATGACGATCCACCTGAAAAGACTCAAGACCACACAGAAAAAAATATACAGGTATCAGTTTTATCATTCTATTTATTTAAATGAGAACCCTAGTCTACTTTACATTTTTTTTAAATTTTAAAACGAAAGAATAGTAAAATGATCTTACAAAAGAATACATCAATTTAAAACATCACTTCTTACTGTTTTCAAAAGTATAAATAATTCGAAATACTTAGGATTTTCTTATCCCAGGAATATATAACCTTAGTCGTATTTGGCCCTTTTTTTGTAATTTTGTGGTCATTAATGCTCTTTAACCTTATACTTTTCTAACTATTTCGATCTGAGTATCACTGATGAGTCTTATGTAGCCTTTTCAATAGAAGTCTGGCGCGAAAAGGACGATAACTCAATTTTAGAATTTAATATTTTTGGAATTCCATGCTTGATCATCCCGATTTTTTCTTTGGCCGTTGACAACAGAATTATTGCTGCATTCTTTGACAATACGGTATATTTAACAAGGCAGTATTATCAATGTATTATCGTGGTATCAATATATGTTAGAAATGTTAGATACCTGAATTATTTGTAATTTTGACAAGGACAATTCATCACGTCCCCTGAAAACATGATTTTGTAAAATATCACTTATCGGCATCTCCGGGCGGCAAGCCAGATTAATCTCCTGATAATCTTTACTACAGCATTCTGATTTTTATTAATTGCTACATATTACCGCTTTTTTGTAAATCGATGTTTGTTTACATTATCAACAAATGTGAGTAACATTCTAGGTCGAGTTGTCGTTCGTGGTGTATAGTTTGTTCCAAACCATTGTTTGTTTCTGGTACAGGTTGACAGTTGTTTATCAACAATAAAGTTGTTGCAACATAAACACATGTTATTTTCAGTGTGTATGTATGTTTTTCTTTCTTTCTAATTAGTTATGATTGTTTATAAAAACAAAATGTTTTTAAATTCATTTGGAAGACAGGATTGTCATGTAATTGTTATTTCCCTTGTTTAAAAATAGAAATTGCGTGTTTCTATATTTAACGATTTGCATGACACTATTTAGTACATATTTGTTAAATAATATATATATTGCTGTTTTGAATTCATTGTTAAAGAGAATTATATGTTCTAAAATTCAATATTTGCATCGTTGCTTATCATTTATACCCTTTGTTGAAAGACTTAATCATTTTAGATAAGTTGTTTGAAAATATTGTTGGTTACAAACTTCCTTCTGTTGCTTGATTGAAAGCAGTCAATGGCGCTTTTCAAGGACTGCCAACGCTAATACTGTATATGGTTGGTAACAACATTGAATGATTGAGATGTTTATGAACTGACATTCAGTCCGACCATGGGAAGCTGTGCTCTGCCGGATGCGTGCTCAATTATTGTAGTCATTCAATGCTACATTTCTCTACTTTAGGTCTACATAATAAAAATTGTACTTATTGAAAAAAAAATATATATTGTTTTCATTTATTTTATTTAGATAGTGCTATCCATCGTATTTCTATTTATCAGTTGTCAAATTAGACCAATATGTGGTCTGCATCCCCTGCATAATTGATCCTTTTACATACATGTCAGACTCCACTCCTTTATTTCTTTAATGGCTTTCAGTTATTTGGTGGACACAGGGAATTGATTCCCAGTTCCCTCCCCAAACTCCTACTTCACTCCATATCCTGTTCCTCTGCACTCTTATTTTTTCATCAACAAGAATTATCCCTGTTTTATCAAACTTTTCTCACGATTAAGACCACCCTGCCTCAAGCTTTCATCCATCAAATTCTCATTTCTAGTCCTCTTATTCCACAGTTCCCATAATTCTGTCCAACCCCTTTAAAGTGTCCCAATGATTCGCACCCATTAACAACCCATCATTCGACAAATTATATTAAACAACCTGATTTGTCTCCTATATGCAAAAATTACGAGTCAGGTTTTTTTGCTTTAATATAAATGGCAATTTTTTTTCACACATCTCGTTTTTGAACTCCCATGCGTATTTGTTACTATCAACTATATGGCATCAATGCACACAATTCAAACGATCTTTTCACAAAACTACAAAAAATGCATAGTAAATACATTCTCAGGATTTTTAATAAAGTTTACTTTGCAAGCACAAAGTGAGGAATTAATTATAAAACAATTTGGTAAAGCAAAATAAATATCTAAAAGATGTTTTAAAAATAGACTATAGTGGATGGGCTATCCCTTCGTGTAACAAGATTTATCTCTCCTGGGATTTAAACACATTGAGATTGAGATTGAATTGTTTCCCTTTGATAACAACCATTTCCAAAGCAAGATTATTTGTTTGATGGTTTTTAATTGATTAACAATATTTTGATAAAGGAAAAGGATAATACTTTCAATTTCGAGGTCTCACAAAGGCTTTTTCACCTTCTATTCTAATTTTACATTAAAAACCCAAATTTAGATGAAAAGGCTATCTTATGTAGAAGAAACGCGGCGCGTCATGTGTATTAAATTGTGAGCCTGGTAACTTTGATAAATATATTCATTAGAACAAAATTTACGCTTATTACTGACAAGTATTTGGAGAACTTTTTTAGATAGACTACACAACTTCAACCTTATTTCCACTCTTTAAAACATCCGTAGAAAAGAACAAAAAAAAGTACCAGGGAAGTTTGATATTGCAAATGCAACATCAATTCGCTGTTAGATACATTTCTTATTGTATAATGTGTTTCGTTAAATATTTTTTTGTATCTAAACAATGTTTAAATTTAGAAATGACAATTCAGAGCCATACATAAGACTTGTAGTTGTTCGTAGTTGTTTGACAAATATCTTATACTTCTGTAATGAATTTTGACACATGCATTCTTTTTTACTAATCAAGATACACAATGTTCCTGTTACTTTCCTTATAACAAAACAGTAAAAATTGTACGTTTATGCAAGTCCAATTTGAACAAATTTATATATGAAATATTTCAAAAAACGTTCCTTAACGTACATGTTAATGCCCGCGTCACACTGTCCCGATTTTTATATACGATGGACACCCGAATGCGAAAATTGTAAGTTCGTACGAAGTTGGTCCCGATCTCGTTAAAATATCAAAAAGTGACCAAAGCAAGTACGATGAATAACGAAGTCTATACGATGGTGCCGAAATTATATACGATAGCAAGAGATGGACATACGAAGGTTAACCGAAGACGGGTATTTAAGCTTCATATCTCAGTTGAAGGCTACACGATGGATTACGAAGGCTACACGATAGATTACGATGATAGCGCGATGGCCATACGATGTCTAAAAGACGTCGTGTACAGCTTACGATGCATTTAAATTATAGGCGGGAAATCTGTCTTTTTGTCTAATTCTTATAAAACTTAGTTTATTATCCCCTCGCCTACTACATGTAAGTTGCGTGTAGATAAAATTGTTATGGACACTCTAGAACCAAAATGCTCAAAACTTGGTATGGTGTTACTCGTTAAGAATATCTTGAGCGCTATTGACTTTAAAGTTCAAAGGTCAAGGTCACAGTGGCAGTTGTAATACAAGGTAATAACAACCTTGTGGACACTCTAAAACCAATATGCTTCAAAAGATTTTAACCACATTTGGTATATTGTTCCTCCTTGTAATGATCTAACATTTTTTTACGTTCAAGGCCAAAGGTCAAGGTCATGCAGATGGACTTGTTTTTTCTCCTTAAAATAGCATAATACACAGGTAATTGGTTGCTCATTTTTTTACCTGCTGGTTCTAAAGACAATATTAAAGGTATTTCCATTTACTGATTGTTTTGGTTGATTTCTAAGAAAATAGTTTATGTATCAAATATGCATATTCAATTTACCATTTTCTGCATGTGTCATATACAAATATAGTGTCCATATTTGTCCCCAATACGTTACATACGAGGTGGTGTGCTCGGCATTGCCTTGTTTGAACTGTAAAATATGTGCACTAGTCTGAATAATCACCCATAATTATGCCCATGTTAACTGATCTATCTAAAAGGTAAGGTAATGGGTTCGTTGATCCCTTTTGTTAAAAAAGAGCTCTTTCCAGGAGAATATCATAATAATATAGACAAAAGGAAGGATGTGGGGAAAGCAACAAATGCGGCAAAATATAAAATATAGAAAACAAAATGTTTATGGAGTAAACATTCGTGGGACAACAACTCAGACGATACATAAAAAATCAGAATAATGAAGAAAAAGTTGGTTTCCCTATATACGTGTGTCTGCAGTGTTGGTGTACGAGGCGCGTTTATGATTTTCGTTATGTTACTTGATATGAAAAATTGACAAAAAATAATATTTTACTTGTTAAAGTAAATCCTGAGCCTGTAATAGCTGCTCTTCTTGTTCCATTTGAATTAATAGGAAAAACGATGTCGCCTTTCTTGTTCTCATAGAATCATATGATATAAGCTCCATGCTTTGTGAACGTCTTTCTTAACTGTCGTATTAAACTGACCAGTGCATATCGCGCATGGCACTTTAAATGTATTTTAGCGCGAAAATTAACTTACATTTAGCTGGATTTATTGCCGTCGTAGTTCGACCTTGTCGCCTTCGTACTTTTATTCGATGGCAAAACGACGGGATTACGAGGTCTTCACGAAGTCGTGTTGCCATCGTAAGACCTTCGGGTAACTTCGTGATTCATTCGTGTAGACATCGTAATGTCAAAACTGCCCGATGGAAACGATGGAAACACGAATGCAATACGATGTTCAAAGATGCATTCCCGGTGACATTACGATGGTGAGGATGGTGATACGAACTCAATACGAACCCTCAACATCGGACGCACCTTCGGGGATTTTTTAACATGTTAAAAAATTTAGAACCCTTCCCGAAGTTGTCCCCGAAGGCTAGAAAAAGTGGCCGATGGTTCTACGATGGTTAAAGATTGCACCACGAATAGCCCGATCTGGATACGATCAGTCCCGATTTTGAACATTTCCATAATCGTGTTGCCATCGGCGTAAAAATCGGGACAGTGTGACGCGGGCATAAAGAGTTTGATGTTCACTTAAGTCAAGCAGGCCTAGAAATGACCACATATATACCTATAATTTAACACAATAATTTTTCCCTCCCAAACAATTCATACACCTTCGAACTTCTACGTGAAAAGACAATTAATTCCCGTTACACTACGTGCCACGGAAATAACGAAATCGCTGGGTAAAAATCTTTGAACACTAATTTTAAAATTACAAACGAAATCCTTTTAAACAAAGATCGTTTACAACTAGTATGGCTAACAAACATATATTTTTTTTGTTTTTTGTTTGTTTGTTGGTATTAATAAATGATATTTAACTTAGTTTGCCAAACCTTTCTTTTCGTGACTTTTACATCGGTACAGTAAGGTTGTATATGCATTCAGTATTTCAGCTACTTCTTCAATATATTCATTGCAATTATAATTATTGCATGAGCACACATTAAAGGAACGCATACACTCTCTTATTGTGTCCATTTAATCATATAATGTGCACTTACCTTTATATGATGTGTCTCTTTGTGATGTTCAAACACCGATATGTGGTGTGCAAATGTTGATGATCTTAAAGTCGTAAAAACCTTATGAGAATTGAAGTCGAATTAATTAAAAAAGTTCATTATCATTACAGTAGTCAAAAGAAGAAGAAACGCGAATCTAGCGTATTAAATCATAAGCATGATACCTTTGATAACTATTTAAACCACTGGGTCGACGCAATCGCTGGTAGAGAGTATCACCTATGAAGACGACACGCCCGTCTGGCGTACCGGTATTTAATTATAAGCCTGGTACCCTTGATTACTATTTACAACACTGGGTCGATGTCACTGCTGGTGGACGTTTTATATCACCAGCCCAGTAGTCAGCATTTCGGCGTTGACACGGATATCAATTATATGTACATTTTTAAAAATTTTGTGTTTACAAAAGTATCAATTTTTTGAAATACTAAGGATTTTCTTATCCTAAAATTATCTTAGTCGTATTTGGCATAACTTTTTTTTTAAAATTATGCGCCCTCAATGCTGTTAACGTTATACATGTTTTGTTTATATAACTAGTTTGATCTGAGCGTCACTGATGAGTCTTATGAAGACGACACGCGCGTCTGGCGTATTAAAATATAAGCCTGGTACCCTTGATTACTATTCACTGCACTGGATCGATGCCACTGCTGATGGATGTTTTGTATCACCAGCCTAGTGGTTAGTACTTCGGTGTTGACATGAATATTAATTATATGTTCATTTTGATAAATTATCCTGTTTACGTTTAAAATTTGACATAGAAGTTGGTTTTTGGTGTAGACATGATTGGATTGTATGTGTTTACATAAGAGTGCACTGATTCTGCATTAAAATCGTTAAATCATTCGTCTATTGATCATTTTCTATCATTGGGTTTGAGTTATTACTTAACATTATATACCCCTATGGCATTATTTTTTTCAGAACGATAGGTCATTATTTCCAAGAATCAATGATAATTGCTGAAAGACATAAAATACTGACCTCTGTGAGGTTATTATTTTCCTTGCGTCGTTTGTTTTCTCTTATTTTTGAGTGTAAATTCACATTGCGATAAGACGTGTCACGGTACTTGTCTATCCCAAATTCATGTATTTGGTTTTGATGTTATATTTGTTATTCTCGCGGGATTTTATCTGATGCTTGGTCCGTTTCTGTGTGTGTTACATTGTAGTGTTGTGTCGTTGTTCTCCTCTTATATTTAATGCGTTTCCCTCAGTTTTAGTTTGTTGCCCCGATTTTGTTTTTTGTCCATGGATTTATGTGTTTGAACAGCGGTATACTACTGTTGCCTTTATTTTTGTTAATTAATCGCTTCAGTACAGTGACACTATTATATATGTTAGATGCATTTTAATGTAAACTTTCAATAACTCTTTTTAAAAAATCCAGATTAGACAGATTCGTGAGTAAGATTTTGAAAATCGTATTGATTTACACTGAATAGGAAATCATACTGTGACTTACATGTATTGATATTTGTTTTCGTGATGCATGTAATTATTATTTGTTTTCGTGATACAAGTATTGTTATTCGTTTTTGTGTTAGATATACATATATCACGATTTCGTGCTCCCTTTATGCCAGTTCTAAACTTTTTTACATTTATGTATACCTTTTCTCTATCAAATGAACAACTTATTTAGGTAGTTCAGTGGTATTCCGCCATCTTGAATTGTACAATCACAGTAGATGATCGGTCTAGTTCTTTGCCCAAATCTGCATTTGCAATTTATTGGTTACACTGTTTATTTATATAACGAACACTTAGTTATTCATTGCATTATCGAAAATGTTTTCACAAATACCTAATATTTGTGCTTTTAGAATTAATATTTCTAATAATCAATTTAAAGGGCTCTTTAAGTAAAAATAATTATACTGGACATATTAAGACATTTTCATTTTTACCTGTAGCAAGAAATCAAGTTCGGTGACACCATTTTTTCTTTTTGTTTTCTTAAAATATATTGTAAATTCTATCTCTCATAATTTATTTCAAAATTTGTCTCAAAGATTTCTTTTGATTCACAAAATGTGTTTTTTCCTGAACAATCTAAGCAAACTAGAAGGTTCACGAAGGGTTAAGATTGGCCCTGATTTTTTTATGTTTTTTAAATTGGGGCAAAGAATTACAAATTTCACATAGAAATACTTGTGATAATACTACTCAGACAAAGATATTTTTTCTGGCACTTTCCGTTACTATTTATGGAGCAATGACCCCTTAAATGAGCATAATTTGTATTAAAAGGTCAATTTTTATACTTTTTGTCCATAATTTTAATCGTTTTTGGCATAATTAACCTTGGCCTCCATCTACGATCCACAAAGTTTTCATATTGATGAAATCTGTATCAAAATTGAAATCTTTTGGTTACAACACATTTTGGATCGTAGGTGGCGGCCAAGGTGTTTCAAAAGCTTTTAGGTCTGAAAAATGCACAAAACCATCATATTTTGACAAAATGTCCAAAATGTGCTTACTTTGGCGAATATCTTGTAGTCTTATGAAAAGAACTGACATATTTAGCATTTATAATTTGGAAATAGACCCATTTACAAACCAAATTGAGACCTTTTTGATGTTTTTTGATAAAGTTGATATTTTAGGCCATTTTGTGCCATTACTGAACCTTGTACGTTAAAAAATATCGTGGTTACCTATACGTTTTATCATCTTTTTGAAAAATCTTTATTTTGGCAAAGTATAAAAAAAATCTCTCATTTTTTTCTTTACCCCTGAACTATCTGAAGTATTCTTATATGTTATTGATTAACATTCACACACCTCACAATGGGTCGATGTGGAGTCAGTCGATTGAATTAAAATTGTTGAAAAAAATCACTTTCTCGAAATAGGAATGTCATTACAAAGAATAAAAAAGAAACTCCAACATAGCACCCCCTTCTCCATAAACTAAATTGATACAATACATTACTTACAAAGTGTCTGGTATTTTTATACACCGTTATCGGATGGTAGCAATGTATTTGTGTCTTACTGCAAGCAGCTACAGTTATATTTGTATTGTGTATGAATAATTATTTCTAAGGTTTATATCCAGTTTAATTTGTGAGTTTTGTTTCACATTCTTAATGAGCTCAATTTTACAATTCTTTATAAAATTTTTATTTACGTTTCTCTTGTCGTAGAACCCACCTCGGGGTGTCAGGGTTGCCAAAAGAAAGACATCCCTACGGTCGGTCTTTCTTTTGAACAATTCTGATACCTCTCGGTCTGTTCTACGACAAGAAAAAACCTTAAAATATGCATTATCTATAACTTAATCTTGAATGTTTTTCATAAAATATGCTGAATTTCAAAGATAATAGTACTTTGTTCTCAATTTTAAAATGACGAAATGTTGATCAAATTTAATGCACCGTTATTTTCAATCAGTCATTTTGAATGCCTCTGAATAAACTGATATATGGTCAATATTCTAAGGATCAAGATACTTGACATTTTGTGTGTGATGAATGAGAGAGCAAATATTTCTTTATCTATATTGAAATCATAAACCTGAATTTTGCATTAGAATCTGTTGAACATCAGAATGGGCTGTTCACATTAATAAAATTAATATAAGAGAGCAGGAATTAAAATTTCGTTTGCATTTTTGCACAAAGTTATTCTTTTTATTGCAATTAGTTCTATCGTATCCGCAATCAGGTAGTTCAAATGCCTCCAACTATGTTAGTTAAAATGAAAATTATAAAGGAGTAAAAATACTCACACCTTTTTGTGTGCTGAATAAAGGTTAAAATGCTTTTTTTTATCATTAGAAACTTCTATTCGTCATTTGACATACATACTTTTTTCAACAATCATTCTTTCATTCAAATCGAGACCACGATTTTGCATTTTCTATTTGAAATCGGTTATGGTTGTTAGTTTAAACATATTTATTTATAGTGAATTGGGAAACAAGTTTTTGCAACTTATATTAATCCCATTTCACTTTGCGGGTGCGAGTGCTGCCTTGTAGCGGCATTAGCCTGCTGTTTTTTTGAAATCTACAAGGGTGTCTTTAACATGCAAGAGATATGGCTCCCTCTTAACACGGGTCAGCCATTTATCGTCCCCTTCCGACGGACTATCATCGTTTCCTCGAGACCATACTCGCAAATGGTGTCAAGGGAGAGCCGAAAATTCAGTTCCTGAAATTTTCATCCCAGACGGGAATCGAACCAGGAACCTTTGTGTTAGTAGTCCAATGCACTAACCACTACACCACGAGTTATGGTTGTTTTTCATCAATATAAAGGATATAAGAAAAGAAATGCGAAAAATGTATAAAGTATGACTGAAATGCCTTAATTTCTACTTTTTATAAAATATAATGCTTCATTATTTAAAAATTTTTAAAATTTGCAATGCCTCTGTGTGAGTTTTTATCAATTAAGATATGAATAATACAAAGATAAAGGCATATCAGCTTATGTTTGTTTAAACACTAATTCTGGTATTTCTTTGTTTCTTTGTCCATTGCATATAATCATATTTGTACATCAGGCTTTTTTTTTCTCAATAAAATCTTATTAATTTGAGAGAAGATAAACGTTATATTTTGTTTTAATTTTTTTCAGGATGTCAATGTTTCTTGGTTTCATCCAAAACAGTGCACCGTAATTGGCAATATTTGATTCTTTAAAGTGATTTGGCATTTTAGTAGATTTTAGCAATCGCGTTTGACATAAATTTTTATACGCATCATATTTTGTATATATATAGTGCCGACAAATTTATGACAACCAGAATTCGTTAGTTATATTTACGTTTTGTCTGCAATGTCTCTGCTCACCAAACATTTTATTGGAGTGACATCTATCATAAGTTTGAACTTTCGATGCATCTTCATAACACACACGTCATTATTATTTATCACGGCTGTATTATATATCGTTCTGTTCATACTTTTCTTACCAGTCGTAAAAAACTTCACATGGTGTAGTTTCAATGAAATCAAGTTTAGAGAGCAAGGGCAGATATATATTTTTCAAGATGTCAAAAGCACTTTAGGAAGACAAATTTAACGCGTCTGGCGTACATAATATACGCCTGGAATGTTGGCGGATATTTGTTTAACTAATATAGGGTATTTTTTGTCTTTGCGTGCAGGTGACTATGCGACGATTTGGTATATTGATATCTTACTTTATTCTTATATAAAAGAACAATTCTTTTTTTATTTTGACTTGACTATGGATTCATTTATTTTCGTGGGTATCAATTTCTGTGCATTGAGAAAAATTTCTGTTGACATTTGATTTCGTGCTTTTGCCAAAGACGCACATAAGACTTTTGAAAATGTGTTATTTGTTGAACAATCGATTTCGTGGGTCTACTGTATCTACAAAATCCAAGAAAATTAGTATCCAACGAATATTAATGAATCCACAGTAGTGTGTACACATATGACAGTTGTTATCTGTTCTCATGATGTGTTTTATCATTTGATTTTGCCATTTGATTTGGGACTTTCCATTTTGAATTTTCCTTGGAGTTCAGTACTTTGTGATTTTACTCTTAACTCTTACTATTCGTGTACATTAATTGGATGTAAAATCCGCTTTGAAGTATGATATTTTCCTAAATATCAGATTTGAAAAAATCTATAATCTCAATTTCCATCCCCAAAATGTGCAGAATTACTATTTTGTTCATAACTGCTATAATTGTTTTTGAAAGGATAAAGGGGAACTCTAACAAACCATGAATTGGAGAAACAAAGATTATACGATAATCAGAGTAAAAAAATTAAACCGACAATCAATAGTCTACAAACACGTCACCGAAATGTTGAAAGCGATCACTGATGGCTTAACAGTGAACATGATAAAATGCATAAGCTGTTTAAACCTTAACAAAGGTTATTTTGCATGTAACATTTTGTACAACTTTTTAAGTAAATCGTTTGTGTGAATAAAACTTAACAATGAACGATTGAATACCTTTTTGGATCGTATGCAATCATCGTCGATTTTAGAACATATCCAGTTTAATATTTAAGATTAACTTCAGAACACATTAAACATGTCCAACACTTTTTGTAAATACAAAAGAATGCATAAGAAATAGGTCTACCTCGTTTGTAGCCATCATTTCCTTTTTATAGGTTTAAGTGCTCTCAATGTCGACAAGACATATGGGCAAATTTTTTTTGGTGAAGCTACATAAACTCGACTTCGAAAAAAGTTTGCTTTACTATATTTAACTCGTGTATATCTAGTATATCATTTTCAACTTAAGCAAGCTTATTTATTACGATCATATTCCCCAAAACAATCCCAGAGTTGTGGAAAAATGTGGAATAAACCTAGTTATATTTTAAAAATCTTATCATTGATAAACAAAAACTCGTGCTATGATTTAACTGAATATTCACCATTCTGTTTTAGCTCACAGTAGCCGATGTGGTATATAATCCGGGAAAAACAGGTATGTTGTTTTGTAAGATTTAATTTTATTGAATTAACTACATCGTTAATGTCTATTATTTATTGAAACTTCTTAAAAGATTACTGAAATGATTTTATCAGTTAACGCTTGAAAACGACGCATGGTTATAGTTCTATGTCTTTTTTTAACCTTAAACAAAAAAAAAAAAAACCCCAGCAAGGTTCAGAGAAGTTTACTTAGCTCGCGGCACGGAGGGGTAATGAACAAAAAATGTTTTAAATATAAAGGAGAAAGGGTTGCTTACATGTATTTTGTTTTATAGAAAATGACATGATTAAATATATTTTCCCTTATTATACATCATGTTGGTCAGATCACTTTCATAGAATGGAGTCTATCAATTACGACATGTAATTATCGTAAACGATAATGTTTTGCAGTATTGGGCTTAAAAGAAACCAGTGAGTCCATGTTTTATTTGTTAGCTCATCTTTCAAAAAAAAAAATTAGCCTTGCCATCACTAGGCGTCCGTCGTCGTCGTCCGGCCGGTGTAAACTAGTTCAAACATCTTCTCCTCTGAAAGTACTTAACTTATTCAAACCAAACTTAAGCTGAATGATCCTTATGGTATGTAGAAAACAAAACATTTTTAGCTCACCTGGCCCGAAGGGCCAAGTGAGCTTTTCCCATCACTTGGCGTCCGTCGTCCGTCGTCGTCCGTCGTCCGTCGTCCGTCGTCGTTAACTTTTACAAAAATCTTCTCCTCTGAAACTACTGGGCCAAATTAAACCAAACTTGGCCACAATCATCATTGAGGTATCTAGTTTAAAAAATGTGTGGCGTGACCCGGCCAACCAACCAAGATGGCCGCCATGGCTAAAAATAGAACATAGGGGTAAAATGCAGTTTTTGGCTTATAACTCAAAAACCAAAGCATTTAGAGCAAATCTGACAGGGGTAAAAGTGTTTATCAGGTTAAGATCTATCTGCCCTCAAATTTTCAGATGAATCCGTCAACCCGTTATTGGGTTGCTGCCCCTGAACTGGTAATTTTAGGGAATTTTTGCTGTTTTTGGCTATGATCTTGAATATTATTATAGATAGAGATAAACTGTAAACAGCAATAATGTTCAGCAAAGTAAGATTTACAAATAAGTCAAATGACCAAAATGGTCAGTTGACCCCTTTAGGAGTTATTGACCTTTATAGTCAATTTTTAACCATTTTTCGTAAATCTTAGTAATCTTTTCCAAAAATCTTCTCCTCTGAAACTACTGGGCCAAATTAAACTAAACTTGGCCACAATCATCTTTGGGGTAACTTGTTTAAAAAATGTGTGGCGTGACCTGGCCAATCAACCAAAATGGCTTTCGCCATCGTGGATTGCCAAAAACAGAGAACATGAGGACCAGATGTTCACCCATATTAGCAAAATTTGACGCAGGAATGCAGATAGCTTATGTGAATTTGCATGTAAAAGAACAAGTTTATAAGATTATAACTTATAAATATAAATAATTTTACAAGCGTTGATTATTTTTGCTTGATTTCATTGTTGGCAAATTGGCATTTTAATGGGAGGTAACTCTGAAATAGTGCATATTTTGAAGGAATCCACATGGAATTTTGCTATTTTGTATTTTTGCCGCAAAAACGCACGGTGACCCTATCTTTTTCAAAGCATTTTATTAAAACTTTCTCCTCGTACTTCATTTTCGTTTCTATCATTAGCTTCTAATCACATAATGATGTTTGTTTCCTGTTAAATCCATAGAAAATGTGTCATTGTGTCACAATCTGTAGCTTGAGAAAATGCACGGTGACGTATTATTTTTATTATAATTCTGAACATTATCAATTTATACTATGTTTTGGCAAAGTACAAATAAATTCAACCCTTTTTAGTTTTGATTCCCCTACCGCATTAAAAGGAATTTATCTAATCTGATTATACAGTCTATGTCCCATATTTCATGAAAGCGCTCTACTGTACTTTCGGTAGAAAAACATTTCGTGGGCTTCCGTTGCTTTTTTATCTGATTATACTGGATGTGTTAGAGGTTTTAATTTTGTCATTCCACAAAGAACTTTTCCGTTTGAATTCTCCTTGGAGTTCGGTATTGTTTACTTACTTTCGAAATTAGGAAGGCTGATATTTCATTGGCTGATGTAATAAGTACTTGTAGAGAAATACAACGATTTCTTGTCATATTCTTGTAAGCAAAGCTTATATACAGGATGTTATATAAAACCGATCAGTGACCGTGTTGCATTTTTGTTAGGTAATTAAGATCGTGTTCATGAGAAAACCATGCAAAACAGTCCGGAAGCAACATTTGCCAATCTCTATGAAATCTTGTTTGTAGGTTAACCTTAGCATATATATTGTAAATAGATATAAACTTTTAATCTGATTTATATATCTTCGCGATAGGGGATGCCACCTTAAATTTTGAAACAATATTTAATGTAATAATAAAGATATTACCATCAAAAGTCGCATCATAGGTAACACACAAAACAAGGTCCTATCCATGGCAATATTTGCTGTAAAAAATTGAAGTAAGCCAAGGGCAGATCTCTCTTAAAATTTTATAATTTTCTAAATTTCCTGTGTTCTCAAAAATGCCTAAGTTCAAAGTGTTGAATATTCTATGTTAACACTTTTATTTATTTCTTTAGTATTGCTTTTTCTCAATTGTTTTAGTCTTACTTATCATGATATAATACATTTTGCTTTGCATTTGATTATTTACCAAAATATTTGCAATCACAAGTAATACCCTTTTTTCAGAAACTGCGACTTATTCAAAATGAACACTGAAAGTGAGTTTTACTGAGATATAAAGAGAGACACAAAACAATCAAATAGTTCTTCTAAAATATCTTGGTTGGTAAGGACATTTAAAAATCATTGTACTTTCCTTTGCCAAAAATTTACCTATGGCAAAAAAATGACACATTTCTGCAACAAATCAATTCTATTAGACCTTATTGTTGTCTCTTTGACACATTTCCCAATTTCCATTCTCAATTTTATTATTTGGTCTATTAGATATAAAAATTATTTAAAAGCAGACCATAACAAATGATATGCTTACATAGTGTTAGAAACTGAAGTTTGGTGCTATAAGGTGATGTTCTTTTTGAACATCCCTTTTTAGCTTGGTCTTAACAAAACCTTTTCCTATGAAATCAAATATTGCTGAATTATAAAACAGAAACAAAGTTGAGTTGTGGAAATGATCAGATTAAAATACAAAACTTTTGTATTTATAAATGTATTCATAGTTTTGTTTGCTTTTCATTTGAATATTATTAAAAACATTTGCAATCAAATATCCCCTTTTTTTCCAACTGAAAAAATGAGAAAATAAAGCAACTATTTAAAAATAAATTTAATAATGCAAAAAGTGACTCATTTTAAACATGTTAAATGGACATTGAAATTTGGTTTTTATATGAGAGACTTCATAAAATCAAATAATCTTTTCAAAGATCATTGTGGTTTTGTGGTAATGCTATATGTGCTTTTGAAAAATTTGAATGAAACATTTTTGCGATAAAAAAATTCTACCAGACATTATCATTTGGTCACCAGTTTCCGAGCCAGCATTTTGTACGGCTTGCTTTTGTTTTTATTTATGTCCTTAATGATTTCGTGCATTTTGTTGGTCAGAACATTTCTTTTTCATCCCATCTGGAGCAATTTTGATTTTACTCTTACTTTGTAAATTATGCTGCCCTCCTCACTTAATTGTTTGGAATATTCAAAAGTACACACCTGTATTTATATTGGGAATGTAAATCCTTTTTTCTTTAATGAACTTTTAATATTTGCACTTTCAACCTTCTTGTGTAAAGGATTAGCAGCTGAGACATTGGGTACCTCATTCTCAAACAATTTCCTTAAGCTCTCATAATTTATAATAATAATAATAATACTATATCATGGAGCGATAAGGAGCTGCCATTTTGATTTTGATGTGGAGGAGGGGCTAGGATTAAAAATTATGTCCTGCATTTGTCTTTTATTGTAATCTCTGTTCTGCATTTTACTCTATTCGGTCCTGCCATTTATTGATTAGTTTATCCTTAATATTTTACATAAAAAGTCATCCTGTCTTTTTTTTTTTTTTTTTACCCCAAACCATTTTATGCTCAGAAAACATTTCCCTAACACCTGCAGAGATTGGAAGAAACTGAATGGTACTTATAGGTAAATAAAAAAAAACATTCGGTCAAAATAAAAGACATTCTATATGTACCAGTATTTCAAATGAATGAATCACGACATAGGGGAAAATAGTCAGCATGGAAATAAAAATATATAGAAGCTTTTAAAACTACACACTAGTACTGCCTACAAATATCGTTGACATCATATAAAACTTCATTGGTATTGTACCACATCTTCTTATTTTTTATATTAAACATTGTTTATTTCTAGTCATGCTACAACTTTATTACAGTGTTTGGGATGCTATCTCATGGATGTACATATATACCCAACATATTTTGTTAAACATGTTAAATTGTAGATGTAAGAATCTCTAATACTGTAAAATATTCCATCACAAGAATCAAAGTAAGGTATCCTTCAAAAAGATATCAAATTGTAAATTAAGAAATATTTACGTAAGTTTTGTGCATCAAGATGATTATATAACAATGCCATGAATGCAAGGACAAATTTTGAGATTTAAAAATTAATGCAGTTTCAGAAAATGTTTACTACAAATAATACCATAATTTACATAGATTTATGTTTTTCTTTTTTGCGACACGTTTAACCAATGTCTATTTAGACAAGAAATGAAAATATTGCAATTTGTCCCGATTTCCAAGTATATGGACAGAGTAGATACGTGTATGAAGTACATGTGTATAAGGGCAGCTACATGATTTATATTCAGGTGAAAACATATCCAGCATTTGCTTTTAAAACATTCATTGGCTGTTACAAAAGTCTTGCTCAGTCCTGAAGGCCTACCTCAATGTGACTATCAGATAAACAACAACAAATGCATGTAAACATTTTCTATGCTGTACATGTATATGATTTGTTTGTGCACCTGTATGCTGCCTATGAAATGAAATTGAAAACAAGTCATTATACATGTGACTTCTTGTTGTCTCATTGGTAATTTTACCACTTCTTAGTTTTATATTTACAGGTATATCTATAAGAGGTGCATCGGTATATTGTATACAGCCTAATATCTTATTAATATCTGTAGGTATGATATGTACGAGTCGTGTTAAATTCGAATTAATTACCTTTTCTCAGTAATTGCCATAGAAACAAAACACTAATACAAGTCTTATAAATGAATATTTCTTTCTACATAGTTCAACTGAAATTCATATGGCCATATGTAGATCTTTTAACTGGTTAGGAATTACTAAAAATATATTACCGTTTTTTTTTTAAATTTTCATGAAAAAGACCACATATTATATCCGTGTAATATATTATTTTTTTGAAAGGCAATTCATTTTAGAATTCCATAGTAAGACAATTTACAAATCTCTACTGCCTTGATTTAGAATTCATTTGAACTGAGGTAAATCTTCTTAAGATGGTAAACTTTAACTCTAATGATACACGAAAAGAAGCTAAGTATCTCAACACTCAATTCCAACTCATTTGGTCTTGAAACAGCCAATGCCTCTGCTTAATACATTACATAGAATTACTGTCTTTTTTTCTACATTTTATGAGCATATTTGGTGGCTTTCCAAACAAATGTGCATCTGATCTTCCATAATGGCCATATTGTCTTATAAGTATCTCTCTACTGCTGTCTCACTGCAGGTTATCATCCCTAAAATATGAAAATGCATATAAAATGTATATTAAATAAAATTATCAACACGAGAAAAATACTGAAAAGTAATATATCTGCATTCGAGGCTATTAATTAGGATCTGTAAAAAAATCAAAATGAACTTATTATAAAAAGTGTACACTATTTTCAATTGTTCATTCCTTACTCTCTTGATTAATATTTAATTATTGACTCAATAATGAAATCAATTATTATTCATTTCAGGAGAACATTCAAACTTGTGGAATAGTCACACAGCATCAGAAGCAAGTGTTTCGACGACTATTTTAAACAGGTTTATTCAAATGACTATTCGAAAAAAGCAATACATCAATATGGAGATAATCAACTGTACATTTATTCTACCTAACATAACAGCACTATTGAATGGGGTTTACTTTTGCTGAAAAAAAATAATTAAAAAGTAGTCATGTACACCATTCTTATCCTCAATCAATTGCGAATAAAATGACACTTTTCCTTCAAGGAGAGTCTTTAAAAAGTCGAAACTTGCTGACCAAAAATAAACAAGCACTTTTATGAAAAGATGCCTTCTATAAACATAACAATGGCAAGTTCAATGTCAGACAATTAGTCGTAAACGCATTCGAACACATGTATCTGCATTCGAGGTTACTGATTATTTAAAATAAAACCAACATCTGAATGAAACTAAAACAAATTTAATGTACACTGTTTTCTATTTAACATACATTACTTACTTCAATATTTTTCAATAATTGACTATTTTTTATTATTAATGTCAGGAGAATTTCCAAACTTGTGGAATGATCTAATAATCGCAGAAGTAAACAAATCGGCTTTATTTTTAAACAGTAATATACTATTTAATTATTGACTCTTTTTGTTATTAATTTCAGGAGAATTTTCAAACTTGTTGAATAATCTCACAACATCAGAAGCAAAACTTATGGAAACCTGAAATAACTGTTAGGAAAAGCAATAATCATTATCAAGATACAGTCAAATGTACATTGAATCTACCTAATATGACGGCACTATTGATTGTAGTAGGCACGCAAAACGGTCTTATCCATAAGCAATTTAAACAGTCGAAACTAGTGACACTACAAGTATACACAAAAATGAATAAGCACTTTTATAACAAGATACTTTCAATGAACATAACAATGGTAGGGTCATATTTCAGACAATTAGTCAAAAACGCATTCGTAAACATATATGTCTTAATGCCTTTTTGTCTATATGCCTTTTTGTTTATATGCCTTTTGTGTTCCTGTCTTAAATATGACTTGGCTTTGTGCTTATATATACCATCATTGTATAATTGTACCATGGTAAATGGTTCATTATATATTTGTTTGTATTATGGGGATTAAGATTATAACATAGTGTTGACTGCTGTGCTTACATTTTTAACATGTGTACCTATTATCATGATTATGACTGTTTGTTTTATTTACAAATCAGTCAATTTAATGGAATTTAATACGACAGTCATACAAGTAAGATGTTTAGCTAGCTTTAAAACCAGGTTTAAACCACCATTTTTTTTATAGAAAGAAAATGCCTGTATCAAGTCAGGAATATGACAGTTGGTGTTCATTGGTTTGGTATGGTCACTATTTTCTATTGTACATAAATTACTAACTTCATTAATGTTCAATTATTGACTCTTTTGATAATTAATTTCAGGAGAATTTCCCAACTTGTTGAATAATCTCACAACATCAGAAGAAAACGTTTGGCGACTTTTATAAACAGGTAAATTCGATTGACTGTTAGAAAAAAGCAATACATCAAGATGAAGATTATCAACTGTACATGCATTCTATCTAATATAACGGTACTATTGAATGTGGTTTGATTTTGCCGAAAAACAAATAAAAAAGGTATGCACGCAAAACAGTCTTATCCAAAAGCAATTACAAATAAAATGATGTTTTTTTCTATTGCAAGGAGTCTTTAAAAAGTCGAAACAAGTGACAAAGTATAATAATAAAGAATAAGTAAACATTTTTATAAAAAGATGCTTTCAACAAACATAAAAATGGTAAGTTCATAGTTCAGACAATTAGTCGTAAACGCATCCACACAAATATATCTGCATTCGAGATTACTGATTATTATTTTTGTAAAAAATCTAAATGAACTTAAATTTTTTTAGTGTACACTGTTCTTTATTCTTCCGTGTGCATTGACGTCAAGCATTTGCTATTTTTAAATAAAAAAATACATTTTGCAACTTTTTAAGTTCTTTGTTTGGAAAAATGTAACAAACATCTTTTGATCTCAATTCATAAAAATCCTTTCCTGAATGACATTTGAAATTTGTAAAATTCATGAGATTGCACATTTTGATTTCGTGAGGATATTTAGAAAAATAATAATAAGTTTGTGTTAAAAATGATTTAATTTTTCAACAGTTTAAATAAATAAGAACATTTGTATTTGCTTGTTTAAGAACAAAAAAATTCAATTTCATTGTTAATAGTTGTTAATTTAGGCCATTCCCCACATTTCCATATTAAATTGCATATAAATGATATGGGAGATGGAAATATGAAACCTAAATGTATCAAGACTGTTGCTTTCATCTATATATGTAGTTAGTATGGTCTGATCCAACGTTTATTCACTTTACTGTTTAAAACTTGCATGAAATTTCAGCCTCAAAAGGTCAATATTTTAACCACCAGCCATCCATCTGAAGAAAATAAAGATAGGCTGTGAAACAGACCAGGTTAAATAAAGGCAACAGTAGTATACCGCTGTTCAAACTCATAAATCCATGGACAAAACAAAATCGGGGTAACAAACTAAAACTGAGGGAAACACATTAAATATAAGAGGAGAACAACGACACAACACTACAATGTAACACACACAGAAACGGACCAAGCATCAGACAAAATCCCACGAGAATAACAAATTTAACATCAAAACCATATACATGAATTTGGGATAGACAAGTACCGTGACACGTCTTATCGCAATGTGAATTTACACTCAAAAATAAGAGAAAACAAACGACGCAACGTTCAAATGTAACACACACAGAAACGAACTATAATATAACAATGGCCATATTCCTGACTTGGTACAGGACGTTTTTAAAGGAAAAAATGGTGGGTTGAACCTGGTTTTGTGGCATGCTAAACCTCCCTCTTTTATAGCTATGTGAAATATAACATTAAAATGACAACTCAACACCACAGGACTACAATATAAATAAATTGGAGAACACAATTGACAAAGAAACACACGAAAAACAGCCAACAAAAGGCAACAAGTTCAAAATTTTAATACGCCAGAAGTGCAAGTAATAAGTGCTTTTGATATAGATTCAGTACGGTCTGCTAGACTTAAACTACTAAAACAGCACATTTTGCACTCTTTTCATGTTTTTATCTGCTTTTCTGTGTTCAGAGTTCACAAATTAGTAAAACACATGAAATAAATACCACAAACACAAATAGATGTCAGAAAAAACCTGTTAGAGAAAAAGTAAGGATGCTGCTTTATCAAAAATATTGACAAAAGTAATAAAGATACATTTTTCGACATATTAGTTGAAAAGAAACTTTTTACAAAATGTCTATCAAATAAAAGTGGAAATCATTTCTTCTCTCATAGTTTTACAAATTAATACCAATAGATCATTCAGAAAGGTTTTCAAAGTAAAAATTCAAAATTTCCTGAAATGCAACACCACAATTAATTACGCTATCATGTCTTTATAACGTTTTGTCGCTTTAAAAAAATCGTTATTTTTTGTCTGATTTTGTGTGTGTGTGTAATGTGCAGTACGTCCAAAAATGTAACCATATTTTAGAAAAATTGCATGTATACATCATACAAATTTGGTAAATACACATCCATATAGGCAGGTCAAGAGATGTTCCGAAAAGTGTAAATATAATCTTTTTGAATCTGGCCTAATCACTCTTTCCATATCAAAATCAGTTAAAATAAAACATGCAAAATTGTATTTAACTCTATTCTTTCATTTACACCCCAGAAAAACTAAGAAATCTATGAGGAAGGGAAAGAAAAAAAATATAGAAAAAATACCCTATTATTAACGGGAACTATATTCGTACACAACGAAAAGCGGGATCATTAATTGTGATATTGGGCCAATAAGATATCTGACTCTATTTTACTGTGCGTGATTTCGTGTCTATGTATATTCTACATTGTTTAGAGGTATTAGATGGTCCAACAATACATATCTATGTCCAAGTCAGGAGCCTCCGTCTTTTTAAAGTCTTGTTTATGTTATGTCAATTTGATTAATTGTTTTCTTATATTTTGAACTTGTGTGTAACTTCAATTTTCACTGCATACGTACACATGTTTGAGGGCCAGCTGCATGCAGCCCGCCTTCGGTCGCTGGAATATCCCGCTGTGTTGAAGACCAATTGGTGATCTTGAGCTCTTTTCTGCTCTTTAATTGGGTTGTTGCCTCTGTTACACGTTCTCCATTTCCATTCTCAATGTTAACATACACATTTAAGGATATTTGTCATGTTCCAGACACGTGTAGGTATATAGTCGTGTGTTCTTCGGGTAAACTAATTAATAAAAATTCACTTTTTCGTTGTCATTATTGTACCTTTTAATATACTACTCATGTTCAAAATTAGGTGATACACACATAGTGCACACGTATACATTATTAACACATTCTTCAAGATGTTTTGCGTAAAACAAAGAAAAAGAAAAAAGAAACCGTGAATAATTTTTAAATAGTATCGAGAATTAGAATATCTAAAACACATATATTGAAACAAATTTCATTCTAGATCTACTCATTAAAAGTAAAAAGAAATGATGCAGTTTGGATCATCTTTTCAAATTTTTATATTGCGAAGTAATTTCAATTCAAAATGAAAAATGCTTCACGATAGAACATATTTAATTTTTCAACATTTAAAGTCAAATTGAAAAATGCTTAATGTCAGCAATTTCAATTTTCTTCTGAAATGAACTTATATTATTTTTTCTTACTAAAACAAGCAACTGCAAATTATTTGATGTATTCAAACTGTTATTATCTTTATTTAATATCCTTGTGAAATGAAAAATTGTAATCCCATATTGATAACAAATTTCAAATAACATTAAAAGAAAATGATTTTTCAAAAGTCACTTCAGAAGAGTTTTGTTTTATGTTTGAAGTGTGTAGAGCAATTTGCTATATTGATGTTTTTCAGTTAGAAATGGCATTTGTTTTGGCGTAAATATACACGGTCTTCTATTGTACATTGATTACCTAGTAATTCATTTATTAAGTATTCAATAAATGACTATTTTTTATTATTAATTTCAGGAGAATTTTGAAACTTGTGGAATAATCTCTAAACAGAAGAACAAAAACTGTCGGCGACTTTTACAAGGTTTGGACCTACTTAAAAAAAAATCAAGCCGAACAACACCCTGGATTTTTTCTCAAGTAGATCTCAGCTACCAAGCTTCCCTTTGCACCTAGTACGTACAACAGTCTTGCCGTAGATTTTTTTTTAATTAACTTTTCTGTAAGGTTGGATAGGGTGTTCGACCCCAACTCTGGATCTAGTTTAAGAATAAAAAAATAAATCGAAAAATACCCTGGATTTGTTTTCTCAAGAAGACCTCAGCTACCCTGCTTCCCTTTTGCGCATCATGCGGAGAAATGCATTGCCGAAGAAAATTTGTTTATTAACTTTTCTGTAAGGTTGGAGAGAGTGTCAGATCCCTACGTTAGACATACTTAGAAAAAAACTAAGCCGAAGAACATCCTGATTGTTTTCTCAGACAGACCTCAGCAACCTAGCTTCTCTCTGCACCTAGCGAGACAAAAGTGTTGCCGTAGAACATTTTTTTGTAACATGTGGGAAATATATCCGGTCCCAACTTTGGACCTACTTTAAAACAAAAGAAGCCGTAAAACATCCTTGATTTTATTCAAGTAGACTTTAGCTTCCTAGATTTGTTTTGAACCTAGTGCGGACCAAAAAAATGCCGTAAAACATTTTTTAGTAACTTTTCTGTAAGAGTTGGGAGCGATGTCCTGCCCCAACATTGGACCTAATAAGCCGAAGAACACCCTGTTTTTGTCTCCATTAGACCACAGCTTCCAAGCTTCTTTTTGCGCCGAGTGCAAAACAACAGTATTGCCGTAGATCATTTCTAATTACTTTTCTGTAAAGTAGAAGGGTAGGGTGACCGACCTTAACTTTTGACCGACTCAAAGAATAAAAAAAAACTAAGCCTGGATTTTCTCTGAAGTAGACATAAGCTACCCATCTTTGCTTTGCAACTTGTGCTGACAAAGGGTTTGCCGTACATTTTTTATTATTTTTTTTTGTGAGGAAGTGGGGTAGGGTGTCCGACCCCAACTTCTGACTTACATTAAAAAAATTTAAACTAAGACGAAGAACACCCTGTGTTTTTTCTCAAGTAGACCACAGCTACACAGATTCTCTTTGCGAATAGTGCAGACACAAGATTTGACGTAGAACATTTTTTATTTAATTTTTTGTAAGGGAGTGTGGGGATGGGTGTCCGACCCCAAATTTGGATCTTTGTTTAAAAAAATTGTCCCGAAGAACACCCTGGATTTTTCTTCATTAGACCTCAGCTACACATTTCCTTTGCACGTAGTGCTAACAAAAGTATTGCCGTAGAACATTTTTTATTAACCTTTCTGTAAGGGTGGGATAAGGTGTCTGACCCCAAATTTGATCCTACTTGAGAAAAAAAACCGGAAGAAAACCCTGTTTTTTTTCGCCAGTATACCACAGCTAACAAGCTTTCCTTTGCATCTAGTTCGGAAAAACGATTTCCCGTAGAACATTAACATTTGTTAACTTTTCTGTAAGGTAGTGAAGTAGACTGTCCGACTCAAAAAGTGTTTTTTCTCAATAAGACATAATCTACCAAGCTTCCCTTTGCACCAAGTGCTGATAAAAATATTGCCGTAGATCATTTTAATTCACCTTTCTGTAATGAAGTGTGGTACGGTGTCCGACCCCAACTTTTGATATACTATAACAAAAAAATAAACTAAGCCGACATGTAGACAACAGGTTCCCAGCCTTTCTTTGCATCTAGTGCGGACAAAACATTTGCTGTAGAACATTGTTGATGAACTTTTCTGTGAAGTTATGAAGTAGACTGGCCGACTCAATCTTTGGACCTACTTAGAACAATAAACTAAGCCGAAGAACATCCTGATTGTTTTCTCAGACAGACCTCAGCAACCTAGCTTCTCTCTGCACCTAGCGAGACAAAAGTGTTGCCGTAGAACATTTTTTTGTAACATGTGGGAAATATATCCGGTCCCAACTTTGGACCTACTTTAAAACAAAAGAAGCCGTAAAACATCCTTGATTTTATTCAAGTAGACTTTAGCTTCCTAGATTTGTTTTGAACCTAGTGCGGACCAAAAAAATGCCGTAAAACATTTTTTAGTAACTTTTCTGTAAGAGTTGGGAGCGATGTCCTGCCCCAACATTGGACCTAATAAGCCGAAGAACACCCTGTTTTTGTCTCCATTAGACCACAACTTCCAAGCTTCTTTTTGCGCCGAGTGCAAAACAACAGTATTGCCGTAGATCATTTCTAATTACTTTTCTGTAAAGTAGAAGGGTAGGGTGACCGACCTTAACTTTTGACCGACTCAAAGAATAAAAAAAAACTAAGCCTGGATTTTCTCTGAAGTAGACATAAGCTACCCATCTTCGCTTTGCAACTTGTGCTGACAAAGGGTTTGCCGTACATTTTTTATTATTTTTTTTGTGAGGAAGTGGGGTAGGGTGTCCGACCCCAACTTCTGACTTACATTAAAAAAATTTAAACTAAGACGAAGAACACCCTGTGTTTTTTCTCAAGTAGACCACAGCTACACAGATTCTCTTTGCGAATAGTGCAGACACAAGATTTGACGTAGAACATTTGTATTTAATTTTCTGTAAGGGAGTGTGGGGATGGGTGTCCGACCCCAAATTTGGATCTTTGTTTAAAAAAATTGTCCCGAAGAACACCCTGGATTTTTCTTCATTAGACCTCAGCTACACAT
Source organism: Mytilus galloprovincialis (assembly GCA_037788925.1). Taxonomy (NCBI): domain Eukaryota; kingdom Metazoa; phylum Mollusca; class Bivalvia; order Mytilida; family Mytilidae; genus Mytilus; species Mytilus galloprovincialis. The sequence continues at coordinate 108,188,351 of CM075330.1, forward strand.
TTCCTTTGCACGTAGTGCTAACAAAAGTATTGCCGTAGAACATTTTTTATTAACCTTTCTGTAAGGGTGGGATAAGGTGTCTGACCCCAAATTTGATCCTACTTGAGAAAAAAAAACCGGAAGAAAACCCTGTTTTTTTTCGCCAGTATACCACAGCTAACAAGCTTTCCTTTGCATCTAGTTCGGAAAAACGATTTCCCGTAGAACATTAACATTTGTTAACTTTTCTGTAAGGTAGTGAAGTAGACTGTCCGACTCAAAAAGTGTTTTTTCTCAATAAGACATAATCTACCAAGCTTCCCTTTGCACCAAGTGCTGATAAAAATATTGCCGTAGATCATTTTAATTCACCTTTCTGTAATGAAGTGTTGTACGGTGTCTGACCCCAACTTTTGATATACTATAACAAAAAAATAAACTAAGCCGACATGTAGACAACAGGTTCCCAGCCTTTCTTTGCATCTAGTGCGGACAAAACATTTGCTGTAGAACATTGTTGATGAACTTTTCTGTGAAGTTATGAAGTAGACTGGCCGACTCAATCTTTGGACCTACTTAGAACAATAAACTAAGCTGTAGAACAAAATGTTTTTTTTCTCAAGTAGACCACAGCTACCCATCTTCCTTTTGCGCCTATTGCAGACAAAATATTTGACTGGAACATTTTTATTTCATTTTTCTGTAAGGTTATCGAGTTGGGTCTCTGACCCTAAATTTGGACCTACGTTAAAAAAACATGTGCCGAAGAACACCCTGGATTTTTACTCAATACATAAGCTACCCAGCTTCCCTTTGCACCTTAGGCAGATACAAGTATTACCGTAGAACATTTTTTATTAAATACTGTAAGGTAGTGAAGAAGACTATCCGAATCAATCTTTGGACTTACTTAAAGAAAACTAAGCCGTAGAACACCACCGTATGTTTTTCTCATGTATACCACAGCTACCCAGCTTTCATTGCACCTATTGCGGACAACATTATTGCCGTATAATGTTTTTGTTAATTTTTCTGTACGTGTAGGTTTCGGTGTCCGACCCAAACATCGAACTAACTTAAAAAACAAAAACAAATAAGCCGAAGAACACTCTGGATTTGTTCTCCAGTAGACCACAGCTACCCAGCGTTTGTTTGTACTTAATGTAGACAAAAGTGTTGCCGTAGAACATTTTTATTAACTTTTCTGTAAGGGTTGGATAAGATGTCCGACCCCAACATCGGACCTACTTTAAAAAACACTTAGCCGAAGAACACACTGGATTTTCTTTTCAAGTAGACATAAGCTACCCAGATTCTCGGTACAACTAGTGCGGACAAAAGTATTGCCGTAGAACATTTTTAATAACTTTTCTGTAAGGTAGTGAAGCAGACTGGCTCAATCTTAAGACTTACTTAAAAAAAATAAGCCGTGGAATACCCTGTGTTTTGTCCCAAGTACACATAAGCTATCCAGCTTCCCTTTGCACCTTGTGCTGACAAAGGTTTTGTCGTACAACATTGTTTATTAACTTTTCTGTAAGGTAGTGGGGTAGGGTGTCCGACCCCAAATTTGGACTTTCTTTAAAAAAAAATTCGCTCAGCCGGATAACACCCTGTGTTTTTTCTTAAGTAGACCAGAGCTACCCAGCCTTTCTTTGCACCTAGTGCGGATAAAAGTCTTGTCGTACAAAATGTTTTATTAATTTGTCTGCAAGGTAGTGAGTTTGGGTGTCTGACCCTTAATTTGAACCTACGTTAAAAAACTGTGCGGAAGAACACCCTGGATTTCTTCTCCAGTATACCTCAGCTACCTAGCTTCCTTTTGCACCTAGTGCAGACAAAAGTATTGCCGTAGAACATTTTTTATAAGTGTTCTGTAAGGTAGACTGTAAGTTAAGAAGACTGTCCGACTCAATCTGTAAACCTACTTAAAAAACAATAAACTAAGCCGTAGAACACACTGTGTTTTTTCTCAAGTAGACCACAGCTACCCCGCTTCCCTTTGCGCCTATTTTGGACAATGATTTGATATAGAACATTTTTTGTTAATTTTACTGTGAAATAGTGGGGTAGGGTGTCCGGCCCCAACTTTGCACTTTCTTTTAAAAATAATAAACTAAGCCGAGGAACACGATGTGTTTTTTCTCAAGTAAACCACAGCTACCCAGCCTTTCTTTGCACCTAGTGCGAACAAAAAGTATTGCCGTACAACGTTTTTTTTTAAAAACTTTTCTGTAAGGCAGTAGGGTTGGGTGTTTGACCCTAAATAAGGACCTACGTTAAAAACAAACTGTGCGGAAGAACACCTTGTATTTCTTCACCAGTATAAATCAGCTAACCGTCTTCGCTTTGAACCTAGTGCAGACAAAGGTATTGCTGTAGAACATTTTTTATTAACTTTTCATTAAGGCAAACTGTAAGGTAAGAAGACTGTCCGACTCAATGTTTGAACCCTATTGAAAAAAAAAACAATAAACTAAGCCGTAGAACACACTGTGTTTTTTTCTCAAGTAGACCACAGCTTCCCAGCTTTTCTTTAAACCAAGGGCGGACAAAAGTATTGCCATTGAAATATTTTTATATTTCTGTTGTAAGCAGTGTGGTACGGTGTCCGACCCCAACTTTAGACCTATAATAAAAAGCAATAAACTAAGAACATCTTAGATTTTTTCTCAAGTAAACATAAGCTACCAAGCTTCCCTTTTTACCTTGTGCTGACAAAAGTTTTGTCGTTCAACATTTTTGATTAACTTTTCTGTAAGTTAGTGGGGTTGGGTGTCTGACCCTAAACTTGGACCTACGTTAAAGAAAACTATCGGGAAGAACACCCTGGATTTCCTCTCCAGTATACCTCAGCTACCCAGCTTCCCTTTGCACCTATTGCAAACACATGTATTGCCGTAGAACATTTTTCATTAACTTTTATGTAAGGTAGACTGTAAGGTAAGAAGACTGTCCGACTCAATCTTTGAACCTACTTAAAAAACAATAAACCAATGCGTAGAACACACTGTGTTTTTCTCTCAAGTAGACCACAGCTACCCAGCTTCCCTTTGCGCCAATTTCGGACAATGATTTGACGTAGACAATATTTTATTGATTTTTCTGTAAAGTTATGGGGTAGGGTGTCCGGTCCCAACTTCGCACTTTCTTTTCTAAACTAAGCCAAAGCACACCTTGTATTATTTCTTAAGTAAATCTCAGCTACTCGGCCTTTCTTTGCACCTAGTGCGGACAAAAGTCTTGCCGTACAACATTTTTTATTAATTTTTCTGTAAGGTAGTGGGGTTGGGTGTCTGACCCTAAATTTGATCCTACGTTAAACACAAACTGTGCGGAAGAACATCTTTGATTTCTTCTCCAGTATACCTCAACTACCCAGCTTCCCTTTGCACCTAGTGCAGACACAAGTTTTGCCGTAGAACATTTTTCATAAACTTTTCTGTAAGGTAGACTGTAAGGTAAGAAGACTGTCCGACTCAATCTTTGAATCACGTCAAAAAACAATAAACCAATGCGTAAAACAAAGTAGACCACAGCTACCAAGCTTTTCTTTGCACCTATTGTGGACAATGATTTGACATAGAACATGTCTTATTAAATTTTCTGTATGGTAGTGGGATAGGGTGTCCAGCCCTAACTTTAGACTTTCTTTAAAAAAACACTAAGCCGAATAACACCCTGTGTTGTTTCTCAGGTAAACCACAGCTACCCGGTCTTTCTTTGCACCTAGTGCGGAAGAAAGTATTTCCATACAAAATTTGTTATTAACTTTTCTGTAAGGTAGTGTGGTACGGTGTTCGATTCGATCTTTGAACCAACTATATCAAAAAAAAAAAAATAAGCCGTAGAACACCCTGTGTTTTTTTTCTCTCAAGTAGACCACAGCTACCAAGCTTTTCTTTAAACCTAGTGCGGACAAAATTATTGCCATTGAACAAATTTTTATAAACTTTTCTGTAAGGTAGTGTGGTACGATGTCTAACCCCAACTTTAGACCAACTATAAAAGAAAATAAACTAAGCCGGAGAACACCCTGTGTTTTTTTCTTAAGTAGACCAAAGCTACCCAGCTTTTCTTTGCAACTAGTGTGGACAACAGTATTACCACAGGAACATTTGTTATTAATTTTGCTGTATGGTAGTTAAGTAGACTGTCCAACTTAATCTTTGGACCTACTTAGATAAATAACTAAGCCGAAGTACACCATGGTTTTTTCTCAAGTAGAACGCTGCTCTCTAGCGTCTTTTTGCGTATATTGCGGACAATGATTTGGCGTAGAACATTTTCATTAATTTTTCTGTAAGGTTGATGGGTAGGGTGTCCGGTCCAAACTTTGGACTTTCTTTTTAAAAAATAAAATGAAGCACATCCTTCGTTTTTTCTCAAGTAAACCACAGCTGCCCGGCCTTTCTTTGCATCTAGTGCGGACAAAAGTATTTCCGGAAAAAAATTAACCTAACCAGGAGAACACCCTGTGTTGTTTTCTTAAGTAGACCACTTGTTATTATATTTTCTGTAAGGTAGTTAAGTAGACTGTCCGGCTTTATCTTTGGACCTACTTAGAAAAAATAACTAAGCCGAAGAACATCATGGATTTTTCTCAGGTAGACCACAGCTACCCAGCTTCCCTTTGAACCTAATGCAGACAAAAGTATTGCCGTAGAACATTTTTTATTAATTTTTCTGTAAGGTAGACTGTAAGGTTAGAGGACTGTCTAACTCAATCTTTGAACCTACTTAAAAGACAATAAACTAAGCCGTAGAACACACGACGTTTTTTCTCAAATAAACCACAGCTCCCCAGCTTCCTTTTTAGCCTATTGCGGACAGTGATTTGACATAGAACATGTTTTATTAATTTTTCTGTAAGGTAGTGGGGTAGGTGTCCGGCCCCAACTTTAGACTTTCTTTGAAAAAATATAAAGTAAGCTGAAGAACACACTGTGTTTTTTCTCAAGTAAAAACCCTGAATTTTTTCTCAAGAAAACATAAGTTATTCAGCTTCCCTTCTTAGCTTGTGCTGACAAACGTATTGTCGTTCAACATTTTTTATTAACTTTTCTGTAATGTAATGGGGTAGGGTGTCCGATCCTAAATTTGGACCTACTTTGAAAAAAATTAACTAAGCCGAAGAACATCCTGTGTTTTTTCGCAAGTAAACAACAGCTACCCGGCCTTTTTTTGCACCTAGTGTGGACAAAAGTATTGCCGTATAACAATTTTTATTAATTTTTCTGTAATGTAGTGTGGTACGGTGTTCGACCCAAACTTTGGAACAACTATATAACAAAAAATTTACTAAGCCGTAGAACACCCTATTTTTTTTCTTCTCGAATAAACCATAGCTACCCAGCTTTGCTTTAAACCTTGTGCGGCAAAAGTATTGCCATTGAACATATTTTAATTAAACTTCTGTAAGGTAGTGTGGTACGGTGTCCGACCCCAACTTTAGACCTACTATAAAAATAATAAACTAAGCCGGAGAACATCCTGGATTTTTTCTCAAGAATACATAAGCTACCCAGCTTCCTTTTTTACCTTGTGCTGACAAAAGTTTTTTCGATCAACATTTTTTATTAACTTTTCGGTAATGTAATGGGGTAGGGTGTTTGACCCTAAATTTGGACCTACTTTAAAAAAATAACTATTCCGAAGAACACACCGTGTTTTTTCTCAAGTAGACCACAGCTATCCAGCCTTTCTTTGCACCTAGTGCGGACAAAATCTTTGTCGTACAACATTTTTTACTAATTTTTCTGTAATGTAGTTGGGTTGGGTTTCTGACCCTAAATTTGGAACTACGTTAAAAAAACACTGTGCAGAAGAACACAATGGATTTCTTTTCAAGTATACCTCTGCTACCTAGCTTCCCTTTGCACGACTTTTTTTTATTATTTTTTCTGAAAAGTAGACTGTAAGGTAAGAAGACTGTCCGACTCAATCTTTAAATCTACTAAAAAAAAAACTAAGCCGAAGAACACCCTGTGTTTTTTCTCAAATAAACCACAGCTTCCCGGCCTTTCTTTGCACCTAGTGCGGACAAATGTATTGCCGTACAATTTTTTTTATTAAATTTTATGTAAGGTAGTGTGGTTCGGTGTCCCACCCAAACTTTAGACCAACTATATCAACAAAATAAACTAAGCCGTAGAACACCATGTGTTTCTTTCTCAAGTAGACCACAGCTACCCAGCTTTTCTTTAAACCTAGTGCAGACAAAAGAATTGCCATTGAACATATTTTTATTAAATTTTCTGTAAGGTAGTGTGGTACGGTTTCCGACCACAACTTTAGACGTACTATAAAAAAACAAATTAAACTAAGCCGGAGAACACCCTAGATTTTGTCTAAAGTGAACATAAGCTACCCACCTTCCCTTTCCACCTTGTGCTGACAAAAGTTTTGTCGATCAACATTTTTTATTAACTTTTCGGTAATGTAATGGGGTAGGGTGTCCGACCCTAAATTTGGACCTACTTTAATTTTTTTTAACTAAGGCGAAGAACGCGCTGTGATTTTTCCCAAGTATACCACAGCTACTCAGCTTTTCTTTGCACCTAGTGCAGACAAAGGTTTTGCCGTAGAACATTGTTTATTAACTTTTCTGGAAGATAGTGAAGAAGACTGTCCAACTCACTATTTGGACCTATTAAAAAAAAACTAAACTAAGCTTTGTCGTTCAACATTTTTGATGAACTTTTCTGTAATGTAATGGGGTAGGGTGTCCGACCCTAAATTTGGACCTACTTTAAAAAAAATATCTATGCCGAAGAACACACCGTGTTTTTTCTCAAGTAGACAACAGCTACCCAGCCTTTCTTTGCACCTAGTGCGGACAAAATCTTTGTCGTACAACATTATTTATTAACTTTTCTGTAATGTAGTTGGGGTGGGTGTCTGACCTTAAATTTGGACCTACGTTAAAAAAACACTGTGCAGAAGAACACAATGGATTTCTTCTCCAGTATAACTCAGCTACCAAGCTTCCCTTTGCACGACTTTTTTTTATTAATTTTTCTGAAAGGTAGACTGTAAGGTAAGAAGACTATCCGACTCAATCTTTGAATCTACTAATAACAAGCGAAGCCGAAGAACATCCTGTGTGTTTTCTCAAATACACCACAACTACCCGGCCAAATGTATTGCCGTACAACATTTTCTATTAACTTTTCTGTAAGGTAGTGGGGTAGGGTGTCCGAACACAAATTTGAACCTACTTTTAAAATAAACTTAGCCGGAGAACATCCTGTGTTTTTTTCTCAAGTAAACCACAGCTACCCGGCCTTTCTTTGCAACTAGTGCGGAAAAAAGTATTGCCGTAGAACATTTTTTATTAACCTTTCTGTAAGGTAGTGTGGTAAAGTGTCCGACCCAAACTTTGTCCCAACTATATAACAAAAATATTCTAAGCCGTAGAACAACCTGTGTTTTTTTCTCAAGTAGACCACAGTTATTTTTTAAACCTAATGCGGACAAAAGTATTGCCATTGAACATATTTTATTAACTTTTCTGTAAGGTAGTGTGGTACAGGGTCCAACCCTAATTTTATACCTACTATAAAAAAAAAATTAAGCCGGAGAACACCCTGTTTTGTTTTCTTAAGTAGACCACAGCTACACAGCCTTTCTTTTCACTTAGTGTGGTCAAAAGTATTACCGCAGAACACTTGTTATTAATTTTTCTGTAAGATAGTTAAGTAGACTGTCCGATTTAATCTTTGAACCTACTTAAAAAAAAGAAATAAGCTGAAGAACACCTTGGATTTTTTATCAAGTAGAAATAAGCTACCCAGCTTCCATTTGCACCTTGGGTTGACAAAAGTTTTGCCTTACAACATTTTGTATTACTTTTCTGTAAGGAAGTGGGGTAGGGTGTCCGACCCCAAAATTGGACTTTCTTTAACAAAAATAAAGTAAGCTAAAGAACACCCTGTGTTTTTTCTCGAGTAGACCACAGCTACTCAGTCTTTCTTTGCACCTAGTATCGACAAAGGTTTTGCCGTAGAACATTTGTATTAACTTTTCTGTAAGGTACACTTATATGCGGCAAAGCTTAGCGAAAGGTAGTGCGACGTAATTAGTCAAACAAACTTTATTAGATTAACTCGTAAAGGAATGATCGTTTTCATTGGCCAATTCGAACCTTCGCCCTCACACCTGCGAAAATAGAACACGTACTATAAGTTGAATGGACTGATCAGTATTCACGTAGCCGGTCAAGGTTGTTATAACCTCCATAGTAGTATTCACGTACATTATTGTGTTCTTGATTATTCCATATCAAATCTAACTTTTCAATGATACATGTATGTGCATGTAAAATTCATTGAATTTATAATTTTGTGCACTAGTAAAATTTTGAACTTTAAAATCTTAAGGTTTCACATCTAAATATTTAATTCAACTGTCTCCTCTCAGTTGTTTCTGGATTAAGAGATCTACCATTTTATTTTGATGGGAGGGTGGACTTTGATGAAACAGTTAGTTCTTTTTTCTAAGTTATATTCTCTGTCCTGTCTTTTTATTTTTAGTCTATTCGGTCCTGCCGTTTTAGTTTTTATTAGTCTGTCCGGTTATTTTTTTTACATAAATCGTAATTTGGCCCTTTTGCCAAGTTGCTCATCCTGCCTTTTTATATATTTCGCAAGTTTTAGGTATTCGACTAAGAATAATGTGATTTTTTTTGTAATTCAGTTTACTTAATTTTGAGAAAAATCCCGAAATTCTAAGTACATTCAGAACATGTAACCAACCATACTTTGTTTAGAGAAAAATATACTTTATAAACTCCAGCGATACACTTGATGAGTTTTATACTTAACTGTTTTGCTATTCTTGGTTGAAATTCGAACGTAGATTGTATATTTGTAAATATCTAAATAGTAACAGAGAAAAACGATCAGTTTTTAAAAGCATGTTTATTCTTTAAATGTATTGATAAAAAGGTTGACCCGTTTATGATACGTAAATTCTTAAACCAAACCCTTAGCTCATGTGTAACTTTCTGTATCTTCGTTTTATAGCATGAAAACACTAAAAGAGGAAAATGCAACCCATCATAACTTTTTGTAATTATTATAATGGATCAGCATTATAAGATTCTTATTATAAGTAACTACGACATTGAAAGAAATTAAAAGTGGTTACTAAATCATGTATAAAAGCGGCACATGTATTTTATTTTATCCTTATATGTTTCATAATGCGGTACATTATGTACACGATAATTATGTTGCTGCAGTATAATATTTCGACACAACAATTTGAAATACATAAAACATTTATTTAATTCTTTTGACCAAAGATTTGTAAACTATACATTGTCAAATCCTTGTTTTTACGTTCGTAGTAACATGGTACATTCCATAGTCAGTCACCTGTGTCAATTCACGTGCAAACTACAAATGTTATTGTATTTGAATCTTTCGGCCAATGAAATGAGACACAACAAGTTGTTTGTTTGTGATACGCCAGAATGTTCTGAATGAACTATCAAACGCTAAAGTTCAGTGTAGTGTGGTACGGTGTCCGACCCCATCTTCGGACCAACTATATTAAAAAAAAAGCCGTAGAACAACCTGTTTTTTTTTCTCAAGAAGACCTAAGCTCCACACCTTTTGTTTAAACCTAGTGCGGATAAAAGTATTGCCTTTGAATATATTTTTATTAACTTTTCTAAGGTAGAGTGGTACGGTGTCCGATCCTAACTTTAGACCTTCTATATAAAAAAATAAAACTAAACCGGAGAACACCCTGTGTTTTCTCTCAAGTATACAACAGCAACCCAGCTTTTCGTTAAACATAGTGAGGACAAAAGTATTGACATTGAACAATTTTGTATTAACTTTTCCGTAAGGTAGTGTGGTACGGTGTCCGATCCCAACTCTAGAACTACTATCAAAAAATAAACTAAGCCGGAGAACACCCTGATTTTTTTCTTAAGTAAACAGAAGCTACCCAGCTTCACTTTTTACCTTGTGCTGACAAGGGTTTTGTCGTTCAACATTTTTTATTAACTTTTACATAATGTAATGGGGTAGGTGTCCAACCCTAACTTTGGACCTACTTCAAAAAAATAAACTAAGCCGACGAACACTCTGTGTTTTTTCTCAAGTAAACCACCTCTACCCGGCCTTTCTTTGTACCTAGTGCGGACAAATGTTTTGTCGTACAACATTTTTTATTAACTTTTCTGTAATGTAGTGTGGTAAGTGTCCGACCCCAACTTTGGACCAACTATATAAAAAAATTAAACTAAGCCGTAGAACACCCTGTGTTTTTTTCTCTCTCAAGTAAACCACAGCTACCCAGCTTCCCTTTGTGTCTATTACGGACAATGATTTGACGTAGAACATTTTTTATTAATTTTTTATTAATTTTTCTGTAAGGTAATGGGTATGTCCGGACGCATCTTTGGATTTCTTAAAAAAAAAAGAAAGTCGAAGAACACCCGTTGTGTTTTTCTCTCAAGTAGACCACAGCTTCCCAGCTTCCCTTTGCGCCTATTGCGGACAATGATTTGACGTAGAAATTTTTTTATTATTTCTTTTTTTTGTAAGGTAGGCAACTTTGGACTTTCTTAAAAAAAAAAGAAGTCGAAGAACACCCTGTGTTTTTTCTCAAGTAAACCACAGCTACCTGACCTTTCTTTGCACCTAGTGTTGACAGAAATATTGCCGTAGAACATTTTTTATTAACTTTTCTGTAATGATGTGTGCTACGGTGTCCGACTTCAGCTTTGGACCAACTATATCAAAAAAAATATACTAAGCCGTATAACACCCTGTGTTTTTTCTTAAGTAGACCATAACTACCCAGCTTTTCTTCGAACCTAATGCAGACAAAAGTATTACCGCAAAACATTTGTTATTAACTTTTCTGTAAGTTAATTAAGTAGACTGTCCGACTTAATCTTTGGACCTACTTAAAAAGTATTTAAGTAAGCCGAAGAACACCATGGATTTTTTCTCTAGTAGACATAAGCTACCCAGCTTCACTTTGCACCTTGTGCTGACCAAAAGTATTGCCGTAGAATTTTTTTTATTAAATTGTCTGTTATGTGTGTGGTACAGTGTCTGACCCCAACTTTGGACCAATCTATAAAAAAAACTAAGCCGTAGAACACCCTGTGTTTTTGTCTCTCAAATATACCACAGCTACCAAACTTTTCTTTAAACCCAGTGCGGAAAAAAGTATTGCCATTGAACATATTGTTATTAACTTTTCTCTAAGGTAACGTGGTACGGTGTCCAACCCTAACTTTATACCTACCATAAAAAAAAAAAAAAAAATTAAGCCGGATTACACCCTGGTTTTTTTCCTAAGTAAACATAAGCTATCCAGTTTCTCTTTAAACTTGTGCTGACAAAAGTTTTGTCGTTCAACATTTTTTATTAACTTTTCTGTAATGTAATGGGGTAGGGTGTTCGACCCTAAATTTGGACCGACTATATAAAAATAAAATAAATTAAGCCGTAGAACACCCTGTGTTTTTTTCTCTCAAGTACACCACAGCTAATGTTTTTTTTTTTAACTAAGGCGAAGAACCCACTGTGTTTTTTCTCAAGTAGACCACAGCTACCTAGCCCTTTCTTTCAACCTAGTGCGGACAAAAGCTTTGTCGTACAACAAATTTTTATTAATTTCTATAAGGTGGTAGGGTTGGGTGTCAGACCCCAAATTTGGACCTACATTAAACAAAAACTTTGCGGAAACTCTGTCTAACTCACTCTTTGGACCTATTTAAAAAAGCAATAAACTAAGCCGTAGGACACACTGTGGTTTTTTTCAAGTAGATCACAGCTACCCAGCTTCTATTTCCGCCTATTACAGACAAAAGATTTGACGTAGAATATTTTTTTGATTAATTTTGTCTGTAAGGTAGTGGGGTAGGGTGTCCGATCCCAAATTTGAACTTTCTTTCAAAAAAAATAAACTAAGCCGAACAACACCCTGTGGTTTTTTCTCAAGTCGACTACAGCTACCCGGCCTTTCTTTGCCCCTAGTGTTGACAAATGTTCTGCCGTACAATATTTGTTATTATCTTTTCTGTAGGGTAGTGTGGTACGGTGTCCGACCCCAACTTTGGATCAACTATATAAAAATAAAATAAATTAAGCCGTAGAACACACTGTGTTTTTTTCTCTCAAGTACACCACAGCTACATAGCTTTTCTTTAAACCGAGTGTGGACGAAAGTATTGCCATTGAACAACTTTTTATTGAATTTTCTGTAAGGTAGTGTGGTACGGTGTCCGACCCCAACTTTAAAACTACTATAAAAAAAATAAAACTAAGACGGAGAACACCCTGTATTTTTTTCTTAAGTAGGCCTCAGCTACCCAGCTTTTCTTTGCACCTAGTGTGGACAAAAGTATTACCGCAGAACATGTGTTATTAATTTTTCTATAAGGTAGTTAAGTAGACTTAATCTTTAGACTGACTTAAAAAAAATTAAGTAAGCCGAAGAACACCCTGGATTTGTTTTCAAGTAGACATAAGCTACCCAGCTTCCCTTTGCACCTTGTGCTGACAAAGGTTTTGTCACACAACATTTAGTATTAACTTTTCTGTAAGGTAGTCGGGTAGGGTGTCCCACCCAAATTTGGACCTACTTTAAAAACAAATAACTTAGCAAAAGAACACCCTGTGTTTTTTCTCAAGTAGACCACGGCTACTCAGCCTTTCTGTGCACCTAGTGCAGACAACAGTTTTGTCGTAAAATATTTTTTATTAATTTTTGTGTAAGGTAGTAGGGTTGGGTGTATGACCCTAAATTTGGACTAACGTTAAAAAGAACTGTGCGGAAGAACACCCTGGATTTGTTCTCCAGTTTACCACAGCTACCAAGCTTCTCTTTGGACCTAAAGCAGACTATAGCATTGTCGTACAACATTTTGTAATAACTTTTCTGTAATGTAGTGCGGTTGGGTTTCGCACCCCAAATTTGGACCTGCCTTAAACAAAAGTTTGCGGCAGAACACCCTGGATATGTTTTCCAGTATACCTCAGCTACCAAGCTTCCCTTTGCACCTACTGCAGCCAAAACTATTGTCGTACAACATTTGTTATTATTTTTTTGTAATGTAGTGGGTTGGGGTGTCTGTACCCAAATTTGGACCTACGTTCAACAAAAAGTTTACGGCAGAACGCCCTGGATTTTTTCTGCAGTAGACCACAGCTACCAAGCCTTTCTTTGTACCTAGTTCGGACAAAAGTTTTGTCGTATAAAATGTTTTATTAAATTTTCTGTAATGTAGTGGGGTTTGGTGTCTGACCATAAATTTGGACATATGTTAAAAAAAACTGTGCGGAAAAACACCCTGGATTTCTTCACCGGTATACCTCAGCTACCCAGCTTCCATTTGCACCTAGTGTAGACACAAATACTGTCGTAGAACATTTTTTATTAATTTTTTTGTAAGGTAGACTGTAAGGTAAGAAGACTATCCGACTCAATCTTTGAACCTACTTAAAAAACAATAAAATAAGCCATAGAACACATTGTGTTTTTATTCACAAGTAGACTACAGCTACCCAGCTTTCCTTTGCGCCTATTGTGGACAATGATAAGACATAGAACATTTTTGATTAATTTTTCTGTAAAGTAGTGGGGTAGGGTGTCCGGCCCCAACTTTGCACTTTCTTTAAAAAAAAATTAAACTAAGCCTAAGAACACCCTGGATTTCTTCTCCGGTATACCTCAGCTACCCAGCTTCCATTTGCACCTAATGTAGACACAAATACTGCCGTAGAACATTTTTACTAACTTTTCTGTAAGGTAGACTGTAAGGTAAGAAGACTGTCCGACTCAATCTTTGAACTTCCTTAAAAAAACAATAAACTAAGCCGCAGAACACACTGTGTTTTTTCACAAGTAGACCACAGCTATCCAGCAATCCTTTCCGTCTGTTTGTTGCCATGTTTTGACATAGAACATGTTTTATGATTTTTTTTGTAAGGTAGTGGGGTAGGGTGTCCGGCCCCAAATTTGCACTTTCTTGTAAAAAAAATAAACTGAGCCGAAGAAAACCCTTGATTTATTCTCCAGTATATCTCAGCTACCCAGTTTCCATTTGTACCTAGTGCAGACACAAATACTGTCGTAGAACATTTTCTATTAACTTGTCTGTAAGGAAGACTGTAAGGTAAGAAGACTGTCCGACTCAATCTTTGTACCTACTTAAAAAACAAGAAACTAAGCCGAAGAACACACTGTGTTTTTTCACAAGTAGAACATAGATACCCAGCGTTCATTTGCGCCTATTGTGGACAATGATTTGACATAGAACATTTGTTTTATTAATTTTTCTGTAAGGTATTGGGGGTAGGGTGTCCGGCCCCAACCTTGCACTTTAAAAAAAAAATTAAACTAAGCCGAGGAACACCCTGTGTTTTTCATCAAGTAGACCACAGCTACCTAGCTTCCATTTGCACCTAGTGTAGACACAAATACTGCCGTAGAACATCTTTTATTAACTTTTCTGTAAGGTAGACTGTAAGATAAGAAGATTGTCTGACACAATCTTTGAACCTCCTTAAAAGCCAATAAACTAAGCCGTACAACAGACTGTGTTTTTTCACAAGTAGATCACAGTTACCAAGCTTCACTTTGCGCCTGTTTGTCGACAATGATTTTACATAGAACATTTTTTATTAACTTTTCTGTAAGTTAATGGGGTAGAATGTCCGGCCCCAACTTTGCACTTTCTTTAAAAAAAATAAACTAAGCCGAAGAACATCCTGTAATTCTTCTCCAGTTAGCTCAGCTACCAAACTTCCATTTCCACTTAGTGCAGACACAAATACTGCCGTAAAACATTTTTTATAAACTTTTCTGTATTAAGACTCTAAGGTAAGAAGACTGTCCGACTCAATCTTTGAACCTACTTAAAAAACAAGAAACTAAGCCGTAGAACTCACTGTGTTTTTTCGAAAGTAGACCACAGCTGCCCAGCTTCCATTTGCGCCTGTTTGTGGACAATGATTTGACATAGAACATTTTTTATTAATTTTTTTGTAAGGTATTGGGGGTAGGGTGTCCGGCCCCAACCTTGCACTTTCTTTAAAAAAAAATTAAACTAAGCCCAGGAACACCCTGTGTTTTTCATCAAGTAGACCACAGCTACCTAGCTTCCATTTGCACCTAGTGTAGACACAAATACTGCCGTAGAACATTTTCTATTAACTTTTCTGTTAGGTAGACTGTAAGATAAGAAGATTGTCTGACACAATCTTTGAACCTCCTTAAAAACCAATAAACTAAGCCGTACAACAGACTGTGTTTTTTCACAAGTAGATCACAGTTACCAGGCTTCACTTTGCGCCTGTTTGTCGACAATGATTTTACATAGAACATTTTTTATTAACTTGTCTGTAAGGAAGACTGTAAGGTAAAAAGACTGTCCGACTCAATCTTTGAACCTACTTAAAAAAACAAGAAACTAAGCCGTAGAACACACTGTGTTTTTTCAAAAGTAGACCACAGCTACCCAGCGTTCATTTGCGCCTATTGTGGACAATGTTTTGACATAGAACATTTTTTTTATTAATTTTTCTATAAGGTATTTGGGGTAGGGTGTCCGGCCGTAACCTTGCACTTTCTATAAAAAAAAATTAAACTAAGCCGAGGAACACCCTGTGTTTTTCTTAAGTAGACCACTGCTACCTAGCATCCATTTGCACCCAGTGTAGACACAAATACTGCCGTAGAACATTTTTTATTAACTTTTCTGTAAGGTAGACTGTAAGATAAGAAGATTGTCTGACACAATCTTTGAACCTCCTTAAAAACCAATAAACTAAGCCGTACAACAGACTGTGTTTTTTCACAAGTAGATCACAGTTACCAAGCTTCACTTTGCGCCTGTTTGTCGACAATCATTTTACATAGAACATTTTTCATTAACGTTTCTGTAAGGTAGTGGGGTAGGGTGTCCGGCCCAAACTTTGCACTTACTTTGAAAAAAACTAAGCCGAAGAACACCCTGGATTTCTTCTGTAGTATACCTCAGCTACAAAGCTTCCATTTGCACCTAGTGCAGACACAAATACTGCCGTTGAATATTTTCTATTAATTTTTCTGTAAGGAAGACTGTAATGTAAGAAGACTGTTCGACTCAATCTTTGAACCTACGTAAAAAACAGGAAACTAGGCCGTAGAACACACTGTGTTTTTTCTCAAGTAGATCACAGCTACCCAGATTCCCTTTGCGCCTGTTTGTGGACAATGATTTGACATAGAACATTTTTTATTAATTTTTCTGTAAGGTAGTGGGGTAGGGTTTACGGCCCCAACTTTGCACTTTATTTAAAAAAAAAAAAACGAAGCCGTAGAACATCCTGGATTTCTTCTCCAGTATACCTCAGCTACCAGACTTCCATTTGCAACTAGTGCAGACACAAATACTGCCGTAGAACATTTTTTATAAACTTTTCTGTATTAAGACTCTAAGGTAAGAAGACTGTCCGACTCAATCTTTGAACCTACTTAAAAAACAAGAAACAAAGCCGTACAACACAGTGTCTTTTTTCAAAAGTAGACCACAGCTACCCAGCTTCCCTTTGCGCCTATTTGTGCACAATGATTTGCCATAGATAATTTTTATTAAATTTTTTTATAAGGTAAAGGGGTAGGGTGTCCGGCCCCAATTTTGCAATTTCTTTAAAAAGACAAAACTAAGCCGAAGAACATCTTGGATTTCTTCTCCAGTACACCTCACCTACCCAGCTTACATTTGCACCTAGTGTAGACACAAATACTGCCGTAGAACATTTTTTATAAACTTTTCTGTAAGGTAGACTGTAAGGTAAGAAGACTGTCCGACACAATCTTTGAACTTCCTTAAAAAACAATAAACTAAGCCGCAGAACACACTGTGTTTTTTCACAAGTAGACCACAGCTACCCAGCAATTCTTTCCGCCTGTTTGTTGACATGTTTTGACAAAGAACATGTTTTATTATTTTTTTTAAAAGGTAGTGGGGGAGGGTGTCCGGCCCCAAATTTGCACTTTCTTGTAAAAAAAATAAACTGAGCCGAAGAAAACACTTGATTTATTCTCCAGTATGTCTCAGCTACCCAGTTTCCATTTGCACCTAGTGCAGACACAAATACTGCCGTAGAACATTTTCTATTAACTTGTCTGTAAGGAAGACTGTAAGGTAAGAAGACTGTCCGATTCAATCTGTGAACCTACTTAAAAAACAAGAAACTAAGCCGAAGAACACACTGTGTTTTTTCACAAGTAGACCATAGCTACCCAGCGTTCATTTGCGCCTATTGTGGACAATGATTTGACATAGAACATTTTTTTATTGATTTTTCTGTAAGATAGTGGGGTAGGGTGTCCGGCCCAAACTTTGCACTTTAAAAAAAAAAATTAAACTAAGCCGAGGAACACCCTGTGTTTTTCATCAAGTAGACCACAGCTACCTAGCATCCATTTGCACCTAGTGTAGACACAAATACTGCCGTAGAACATCTTTTATTAACTTTTCTGTAAGGTAGACTGTAAGATAAGAAGATTGTCTGACACAATCTTTGAACCTCCTTAAAAACCAATAAACTAAGCCGTACAACAGACTGTGTTTTTTCACAAGTAGATCACAGTTACCAAGCTTCACTTTGCGCCTGTTTGTCGACAATGATTTTACATAGAACATTTTTTATTAACTTGTCTGTAAGGAAGACTGTAAGGTAAAAAGACTGTTCGACTCAATCTTTGAACCTACTTAAAAAACAAGAAACTAAGCCGTAGAACACAGTGTGTTTTTTCAAAAGTAGACCACAGCTACCCAGCGTTACTTTGCGGCTATTGTGGACAATGATTTGACATAGAACATTTTTAATTAATTTCTTTTGTAAGGTATTGGATTGGGTGTCCGGTCCCAAATTTGCTCTTTCTTTAAAAAAAAATAAACTAAGCCGAAGAACACACTGGATTTATTTCCCAGTATACCTCAGCTACCCAGTTTCCATTTGCACCTAGTGCAGACACAAATACATTTTTTTTATTAACTTTTCTGAAGGAAGACTGTAAGGTAAGTATACTGTCCGACTCAATCTTTGAACCTACTTAAAAAACAAAAAACTAAGCCGAAGAACACACTGTGTTTTTTTCACAAGTAAAACACAGCTATCCAGCGTTCATTTGCGTATGTTTGTGGACCATATTTTGACATACAACATTTTTTTTATTAATTTTTCTGTGAGGTAGCGGGTTGGGTGTATGACCCCAACTTTGCACTTTCTTTAAAAAAAAAAAAACTAAGCCGAGGAACACCCTGTGTTTTTCATCAAGTAGTAACAATTACCCAGCGTTCCTTTGCGCCTATTGTGGACAATGATTTGACATTGAACATTTTTTATTAATTTTTCTGTAAGGTAGTGGGGTAGGGTTTACGACCCCGACTTTGCAATTTCTTTAAAAAAAAAAAGTAAGCCGAAGAATATCCTGGATTTCTTCTCCAGTATACCTCAGCTACAAAGCTTCCATTTGCACCTAGTGCAGACACAAATACTGCCGTAGAACATCTTTTATTAACTTTTCTGTAAGGAGGACTTTATGGGTAGAAGACTGTCCGACTCAATCTTTGAACCTACTTAAAAAACAGGAAAGTAGGCCGTAGAACTCTCTGTGTTTATTCTCAAGTAGATCACAGCTACCCAGCTTCCCTTTGCGCCTGTTTGTGGACAATGATTTGACATAGAACATTTTTCCATTAATTTTTCTGTAAGGTAGTGGGGTAGGGTTTACGACCCCAACTTTGCACTTTCTTTAAAAAAAAAAAAACTAAGCCGAAGAACATCCTGGATTTCTTCTCCAGTATACCTCAGCTACCAAGCTTCCATTTGTACCTACTGAAGACACAAACACTACCGTAGAACATTTTTTATTAATTTTTCTATAAGGTAATGGGGTATGGTGTCCGGCCCCAACTTTGCATTTTTTTGTAACAAAAATAAACTAAGCCGAAGAACATTCTGTGTTTTTTCTATAATAAACTACAGATACCCGGCCTCTCTTTGCACCTAGTGCAGACAAATGTATTGCCGTACAATGTTTTTTATAATTTTTTCTGTAAGGTGGTAGGATTCGGTGTCCGGCCCGTAATTTGCACTTTCTTTCAAAAAAAAAATACTAAGCCGAAGAACATCCTTGATTTCTTCTTCAGTATACCTCAGCTACCCAGCTTCCATTTGTACCTAGTTTAGACACAAATACTGTCGTAGAACATTTTTTATTAACTGTTCTGTTAGGTAGACTGTAAGGTAATAAGACTGTCCGACTCAATCTTTGAACCTCTTTAAAAAACCAATAAACTAAGCCGTAGAACACAGTGTGTTTTTTCACAAGTAGACCACAGCTAACCAGCAATCCTTTGCGCCTGTTTGTTGACATTGTTTTGACATAGAACATTTTATATTATTTTTTGTGTAAGGTAGTGGGGTAGGGTGTCCGGTCCCACTTTTGCACTTTCTTTAAAAAAAAAAAAAACTAAGCCGAGGAACACCCTGTCTTTTTCATCAAGTAGACAACAGCTACCCAGCGTTCCGTTGCGCCAATTGTGGACAATGATTTGACATAGGACAATTTTTTATTAATGTTTCTGTAAGGTAGTGGGGTAGGGTTTCTGTCTCCGACTTTGCATTTTCTTTAAAAAAAAAAAAAGCCGAAGAACACCCTGGATTTCTTCTCCAGTATACCTCAGCTATCCAGCTTCCATTTGCACCTATTGTAGACACAAATACTGCCGTAGAACATTTTTTATTAACTTTTCTGTAAGGTAGACTGTAAGGTAAGAAGACTGTCCGACACAATCTTTGAACCTCCTTAAAAAACCAATAAACTAAGCAGTACAACACACTTTGTTTTTTTCACAAGTAGACCACAGCTACCAAGATTCAATTTGCGCCTGTTTGTCGACAATGATTTTACATAGAACATGTTTCATTATTTTTTCTGTAAGGAAATGGGGTAGGTTGTCCGGCCCCAAATTTGCACTTTCTTGTAAAAAAAATAAACTAAGTAGAAGAAAACCCTTGATTTATTCTCCAGTATATCTCAGCTACCCAGCTTCCATTTGCACCTAGTGTAGACACAAATACTGCTATAGAACATCTTTTATTAACTTTTCTGTAAGGAGGACTTTATGGGTAGAAGACTGTCCGACTCCATCTTTGAGGCTACTTAAAAGACAGGAAAGTAGGCCGTAGAACACTCTGTGTTTATTCATAAGTAGATCACAGCTACCCAGCTTCCCTTTGCGCCTGTTTGTGGACAATGATTTGACATACAACATTTTTTATTAATTTTTCTGTAAGGTAGTGGGGTAGGGTTTACGACCCCAACTTTGCACTTTCTTTAGAAAAAAAAAAACTAAGCCGAAGAACATCCTTGATTTCTTCTTCAGTATACCTCAGCTACCCAGCTTCCATTTGTACCTAGTTTAGACACAAATACTGTCGTAGAACATTTTTTATTAACTGTTCTGTTAGGTAGACTGTAAGGTAATAAGACTGTCCGACTCAATCTTTGAACCTCTTTAAAAAACCAATAAACTAAGCCGTAGAACACAGTGTGTTTTTTCACAAGTAGACCACAGCTAACCAGCAATCCTTTGCGCCTGTTTGTTGACATTGTTTTGACATAGAACATTTTATATTATTTTTTGTGTAAGGTAGTGGGGTAGGGTGTCCGGTCCCACTTTTGCACTTTCTTTAAAAAAAAAAAAACTAAGCCGAGGAACACCCTGTCTTTTTCATCAAGTAGACAACAGCTACCCAGCGTTCCGTTGCGCCAATTGTGGACAATGATTTGACATAGGACAATTTTTTATTAATGTTTCTGTAAGGTAGTGGGGTAGGGTTTCTGTCTCCGACTTTGCATTTTCTTTAAAAAAAAAAAAAAGCCGAAGAACACCCTGGATTTCTTCTCCAGTATACCTCAGCTATCCAGCTTCCATTTGCACCTATTGTAGACACAACTACTGCCGTAGAACATTTTTTATTAACTTTTCTGTAAGGTAGACTGTAAGGTAAGAAGACTGTCCGACTCAATCTTTGAACCTATTTAAAAAACAAGAAACTAAGCCGTAGAACACACTGTTTTTTATTCTCAAGTAGAACACAGCTACCCAGCGTCCCTTTGCGCCTATTTGTGCACAATGATTTGCCATAGAACATTTTTATTTAATTTTTTTGTAAGGTAAAGGGGTAGGGTGTCCGGCCCAAACTTTGCACTTTCTTTAAAAAAAACTGAGCCGAAGAAACCCTGGATTTCTTCTGCAGTATACCTCAGCTACCAAGCTTCCATTTGCACCTAGTGCAGACACAAATACTGCCGTAGAACATTTTGTATTAACTTTTTTGTAAGGAAGACTGTAAGGTAAGAAGACTGTCCGACTCAATCTTTGAACCTATTTAAAAAACAAGAAACTAAGCCGTAGAACACACTGTTTTTTATTCTCAAGTAAAACACAGCTACCCAGCTTCCCTTTGCGCCTATTTGTGCACAATGATTTGCCATAGAACATTTTTATTTAATTTTTTTGTAAGGTAAAGGGGTAGGGTGTCCGGCCCAAACTTTGCACTTTCTTTAAAAAAAAACTGAGCCGAAGAACACCCTGGATTTCTTCTGCAGTATACTTCAGCTACCAAGCTTCCATTTACACCTAGTGCAGACACAAATACTGCCGTAGAACATTTTTTATTAACTTTTCTGTAAGGAAGACTGTAAGGTAAGAAGACTGTTCGACTCAATCTTTGAACCTACTGAAAAATACAATAAACTAAGCCGTAGAACACACTGTGTTTTTTCACAAGTAGATCACAGCTACCCAGCTTCCCTTTGCGACTGTTTGTGGACAATGATTTGACATAGAACATTTTTCCATTAATTTTTCTGTAATGTAGTGGGGTCGGGTGTCCAGCCCCAACTTTGCACTTTCGTAAAAAAAAAAACTAAGCCGAAGAACATCCTGGATTTCTTCTCCAGTATACCTCACCTACCAGGCTTCCATTTGCAACTAGTGCAGACACAAATACTTCCGTAGAACATTTTTTATTATTTTTTTTGTATTGAGACTGTAAGGTAAGAAGACTGTCCGACTAAATCTTTGAACCTACTTAAAAAAACAAGAAACTAAGCCGTAGAACACACTGTGTTTTTTCAAAAGCAGACCACAGCTACCCAGCGTTCCTTTTTGCCTATTTTGGACAATGATTTGACATAGAACAGTTTTCCATTAATTGTTTTGTAAGGTAGTGGGATAGGGTGTCCGGCCCAAACTTTGCACTTACTTTAAAAAAAAACTAAGCCGAAGAACACCCTGGATTTCTTCTCCAGTATACCTCACCTACCAGGCTTCCATTTGCAACTAGTGCAGACACAAATACTGCCGTAGAACATTTTTTATTAACTTTTTTGTATTGAGACTGTAAGGTAAGAAGACTGTCCGACTCAATCTTTGAACCTACTTCAAAAAACAAGAAACTAAGTCGTAGAACACACTGTGTTTTTTTTTAAAAGCAGACCACAGCTACCCAGCGTTCCTTTTTGCCTACTGTGGACAATGATTTGAGATAGAACATTTTTCCATATTTTTTTGTAATGTAGTGGGGTAGGGTGTCCGGCCCAAACTTTGCACTTTCTTTAAAACAAAAACTGAGCCGAAGAACACCCTGGATTTCTTCTGCAGTATACCTCAGCTACCAAGCTTCCATTTGCACCTAGTGCAGACACAAATACTGCCGTAGAACATTTTGTATTAACTTTTCTGTAAGGAAGACTGTAAGGTAAGAAGACTGTCCGACTCAATCTTTGAACCTATTAAAAAAACAAGAAACTAAGCCGTAGAACACACTGTTTTTTATTCTCAAGTAAAACACAGCTACCCAGCTTCCCTTTGCGCCTATTTGTGCACAATGATTTGCCATAGAACATTTTTATTTAATTTTTTTGTAAGGAAGACTGTAAGGTAAGAAGACTGTTCGACTCAATCTTTGAACCTACTGAAAAATACAATAAACTAAGCCGTAGAACACACTGTGTTTTTTCACAAGTAGATCACAGCTACCCAGCTTCCCTTTGCGACTGTTTGTGGACAATGATTTGACATAGAACATTTTTCCATTAATTTTTCTGTAATGTAGTGGGGTCGGGTGTCCAGCCCCAACTTTGCACTTTCGTAAAAAAAAAAAACTAAGCCGAAGAACATCCTGGATTTCTTCTCCAGTATACCTCACCTACCAGGCTTCCATTTGCAACTAGTGCAGACACAAATACTTCCGTAGAACATTTTTTATTATTTTTTTTGTATTGAGACTGTAAGGTAAGAAGACTGTTCGACTAAATCTTTGAACCTACTTAAAAAAACAAGAAACTAAGCCACAGAACACACTGTGTTTTTTCAAAAGCAGACCACAGCTACCCAGCGTTCCTTTTTGCCTATTTTGGACAATGATTTGACATAGAACAGTTTTCCATTAATTGTTTTGTAAGGTAGTGGGATAGGGTGTCCGGCCCAAACTTTGCACTTACTTTAAAAAAAAAAAAAACTAAGCCGAAGAACACCCTGCATATCTTCTCCAGTATACCTCACCTACCAGGCTTCCATTTGCAACTAGTGCAGACACAAATACTGCCGTAGAACATTTTTTATTAACTTTTTTGTATTGAGACTGTAAGGTTAGAAGACTGTCCGACTCAATCTTTGAACCTACTTTAAAAAACAAGAAACTAAGTCGTAGAACACACTGTGTTTTTTTTAAAAGCAGACCACAGCTACCCAGCGTTCCTTTTTACCTACTGTGGACAATGATTTGACATAGAACATTTTTCCATATTTTTTTTGTAATGTAGTGGGGTAGGGTGTCCGGCCCAAACTTTGCACTTTCTTTAAAAAGAAAACTGAGCCGAAGAACACCCTGGATTTCTTGTCCAGTATACCTCAGCTACCAAGCTTCCACTTGCACCTATTGCAGACACAAAAAATGCCGTAGAACATTTTTTATCAACTTTTCTGTAAGGAAGACTGTAAGGTAAGAAGACTGTTCAACTCAATCTTTAAACCTACTGAAAAATACAATAAACTAAGCCGTAGAACACACTGTACTTTTTCTCAAGTAGATCACAGCTACCCAGCTTACCTTTGCGCCTGTTTGTGGACAATGATTTGACATAGAATATTTTTCCATTAATATTTCTGTAATGAAGTGGGGTAGGGTTTACGGCCCCAACTTTGCACTGTCTTTAAAAAAAACTAAGCCGAAGAACAACCTGGATTTCTTCTCCAGTATACCTCAGCTACCAAGCTTCCATTTGCACCTAGTGCAGACACAAATACTGCCGTAGAACATTTTGTATTAACTTTTCTGTATTAAGACTGTAAGGTAAAAAAACTGTCCGACTCAATCTTTGAACCTACTTCAAAAAACAAGAAACTAAGCCGTAGAACACACTGTTTTATATTCTCAAGTAGAACACAGCTACACAGCTTCCCTTTGCGCCTATTTGTGCACAATGATTTGCCATAGAACATTTTTATTTAATTTATTTGTAAGGTAAAGGGGTAGGGTGTCCGGCCCAAACTTTGCACTTTCTTTAAAAAAAACTGAGCCGAAGAACACCCTGGATTTCTTCTGCAGTATACCTCAGCTACCAAGCTTCCATTTGCACCTAGTGCAGACACAAATACTGCCGTAGAACATTTTGTATTAACTTTTCTGTATTAAGACTGTAAGGTACAAAAACTGTCCGACTCAATCTTTGAACCTACTTAAAAAACAAGAAACTAAGCCGTAGAACACACTGCTTTTTATTCTCAAGTAGAACACAGCTACCCAGCGTTCCTTTTTGCCTACTGTGGACAATGATTTGACATAGAACATTTTTCCATATTTTTTTTGTAATGTAGTGGGGTAGGGTGTCCGGCCCAAACTTTGCACTTTCTTTAAAAAAAAAACTGAGCCGAAGAACACCCTGGATTTCTTGTCCAGTATACCTCAGCTACCAAGCTTCCACTTGCACCTATTGCAGACACAAAAAATGCCGTAGAACATTTTTTATCAACTTTTCTGTAAGGAAGACTGTAAGGTAAGAAGACTGTTCAACTCAATCTTTAAACCTACTGAAAAATACAATAAACTAAGCCGTAAAACACACTGTACTTTTTCTCAAGTAGATCACAGCTACCCAGCTTACCTTTGCGCCTGTTTGTGGACAATGATTTGACATAGAATATTTTTCCATTAATATTTCTGTAATGAAGTGGGGTAGGGTTTACGGCCCCAACTTTGCACTGTCTTTAAAAAAAACTAAGCCGAAGAACAACCTGGATTTCTTCTCCAGTATACCTCAGCTACCAAGCTTCCATTTGCACCTAGTGCAGACACAAATACTGCCGTAGAACATTTTGTATTAACTTTTCTGTATTAAGACTGTAAGGTAAAAAAACTGTCCGACTCAATCTTTGAACCTACTTCAAAAAACAAGAAACTAAGCCGTAGAACACACTGTTTTATATTCTCAAGTAGAACACAGCTACACAGCTTCCCTTTGCGCCTATTTGTGCACAATGATTTGCCATAGAACATTTTTATTTAATTTATTTGTAAGGTAAAGGGGTAGGGTGTCCGGCCCAAACTTTGCACTTTCTTTAAAAAAAAACTGAGCCGAAGAACACCCTGGATTTCTTCTGCAGTATACCTCAGCTACCAAGCTTCCATTTGCACCTAGTGCAGACACAAATACTGCCGTAGAACATTTTGTATTAACTTTTCTGTATTAAGACTGTAAGGTACAAAAACTGTCCGACTCAATCTTTGAACCTACTTAAAAAACAAGAAACTAAGCCGTAGAACACACTGTTTTTTATTCTCAAGTAGAACACAGCTACCCAGCTTCCCTTTGCGCCTATTTGTGCACAATGATTTGCCATAGAACATTTTTATTTAATTTTTTTGTAAGGTAAAGGGGTAGGGTGTCCGGCCCAAACTTTGCACTTTCTTTAAAAAAAAAACTGAGCCGAAGGACACCCTGGATTTCTTCTGCAGTATACCTCAGCTACCAAGCTTCCATTTGCACCTAGTACAGACACAAATACTGCCGTAGAACATTTTTTTATTAACTTTTCTGTAAGGAAGACTGTAAGGTAAGAAGACTGATCGACTCAATCTTTGAACCTAGTGAAAAATACAATAAACTAAGCCGTAGAACACACTGTGTTTTTTCACAAGTAGATCACAGCTACCAAGCTTCTCTTTGCGACTGTTTGTGGACAATGATTTGAAATAGAACATTTTTCCATTATTTTTTCTGTAATGTAGTGGGGTAGGGTGGGCAGCCCCAACTTTGCACTTTCTTTAAAAAAAAACTAAGCCGAAGAACATCCTGGATTTCTTCTCCAGTATACTTCACCTACCAGGCTTCCATTTGCAACTAGTGCAGACACACATACTGCCATAGAACATTTTTTATTAACTTTTTTGTATTGAGACTGTAAAGTAAGAAGACTGTCCGACTCAATCATTGAACCTATAAAAAAAAACAAGAAACTAAGCCGTAGAAAACACTGTGTTTTTTCAAAAGTAGACCACAGCTACCCAGCGTTCCTTTGCGCCTATTGTGGACAATGATTTGACATAGAACAGTTTTCCATTAATTTTTTTGTAAGGTAGTGGGATAGGGTGTCCGGCCCAAACTTTGCACTTACTTTAAAAAAAAAACTAAGCCGAAGAACACCCTGGATTTCTTCTGTAGTATACCTCAGCTACAAAGCTTCCATTTGCACCTAGTGCAGACACAAATACTGCCGTAGAACATTTTTTATTAACTTTTCTGTAAGGAAGACTGTAAGGTAAGAAGACTGTTCGACTCAATCTTTTAACCTACTGAAAAATACAATAACTAAGCCGTAGAACACTGTGTTTTTTCTCAAGTAGATCACAGCTACCCAGCTTACCTTTGCGCCTGTTTGTGGACAATAATTTGACATAGAACTTTTTTTCATTAATATTTCTGTAATGAAGTGGGGTAGGGTTTACGGCCCCAACTTTGCAGTGTCTTTAAAAAAAAAAAACTAAGGCGAAGAACACCCTGGATTTCTTCTGCAGTATACCTCAGCTACCAAGCTTACATTTGAACCTAGTGCAGACACAAATACATGCCGTAGAACATTTTTTATTAACTTTTTTGTATTGAGACTGTAAGGTAAGAAGACTGTCCGACTCAATCTTTGAACCTACTCCAAAAAACAAGAAACTAAGTCGTAGAACACACTGTGTTTTTTCAAAAGCAGACCACAGCTACCCAGCGTTCCTTTTTGCCTATTGTAGACAATGATTTGACATAAAAAATGTTTCCGTATTTTTTTTGTACTGTAGTGGGGTAGGGTGTCCGGCCCAAACTTTGCACTTTCGTTTAAAAAAAACTGAGCCGAAGAACACCCTGGATTTCGTCTGCAGTATACCTCAGCTACCAAGCTTCCACTTGCAGCTATTGCAGACACAAATACTGCCGTAGAACATTTTTTATTAACTTTTCTGTAAGGAAGACTGTAAGGTAAGAAGACTGTTCCACTCAATCTTTAATTCTACTGAAAAATACAATAAACTAAGCTGTAGAACACACTGTGTTTTTTCACAAGTAGATCACAGCTACCCAGCTTACCTTTGCGCCTGTTTGTGGACAATGATTTGACATAGAACATTTTTCCATTAATATTTCTGTAATGAAATGGGGTAGGGTTTACGGCCCCAACTTTGCACTGTCTTTAAAATAATACTAAGCCGAAGAACAACCTGGATTTCTTCTCCAGTATACCTCAGCTATTAAGCTTCAATTTGCACCTAGTGCAGACACTTATGCTGCCGTAGAACATTTTGTATTAACTTTTCTGTATTAAGACTGTAAGGTAAAAAAACTGTCCGACTCAATCTTTGAACCTACTTCAAAAAACAAGAAACTAAGCCGTAGAACACACTGTGTTTTTTATTCTCAAGTAGAAAATAGCTACCCAGCTTCCCTTTGCGCCTATTTGTGCACAATGATTTGCAATAGAACATTTTTATTTAATTTCTTTGTAAGGTAAAGGGGTAGGGTGTCCGGCCCAAACTTTGCACTTTCTTTAAAAAAAAAATGAGCCGAAGAACACCCTGGATTTCTTCTGCAGTATACCTCAGCTACCAAGCTTCCATTTGCACCTAGTGCAGACACAAATACTGCCGTAGAACATTTTTTATTAACTTTTCTGTAAGGAAGACTGTAAGGTAAGAAGACTGTTTGACTCAATCTTTGAACCTACTGAAAAATACAATAAACTAAGCCGTAGAACACACTGTGTTTTTTCACAAGTAGATCACAGCTACCCAGCTTCCCTTTGCGACTGTTTGTGGACAGTGATTTGACATAGAACATTTTTCCATTAATTTTTCTGTAATGTAGTGGGGTAGGATGTGCAGCCCCAACTTTGCACTTTCTTTAAAAAAAAACTAAGCCGAAGAACATCCTGGATTTCTTCTCCAGTATACCGCAGCTACCCAGCTTCCCTTTGCACCTAGTACAGACAAAAATACTGCCGTAGAATATTTTTTATTAACTTTTCTGTAAGGAATATATACTTTTCTGTAAGGAAGACTGTAAGGTAAGAAGACTGTCCGACTCAATCTTTGAACCTACTTAAAAAAACAAGAAACTCAGTCTTAAAACACACTGTTTTTTTTTCAAGTAGATCACAGCTACTAAGCTTCCCTTTGCGCCTGTTTGTGGACAATGATTTGACATAGAACATTTTTCCATTAATTTTTCTGTAATGTAGTGGGGTAGGGTGTCCGACCCCAACTTTGCACTTTCTTGTAAGAAAAATAAACTAAGCCGAAGAACACTCTGTGTTTTTTCTCAAATAAACCACAGATAACCGGACTTTCTTTGCACCTAAAGAGGATAAAAGTATTGCCGTACAACATTTTTTATTAATTTTTCTGTAAGGTAGTTGGGTAGGGTGTCCGGCCACAACTTTGCACTTTCTTTAAAAAAAAATAAGCCGAAGAACACCCTGGATTTCTTCTGCAGTATACTTCAGCTACCAACCTTCCATTTGCACCTAGTGCAGACACAAATACTGCCGTAGAACATTTTTCTATTAACTTTTCTGTAAGGAAGACTGTAAGGTCAGAAGACTGTTCGACTCAATCTTTGAACCTACTGAAAAATACAATAAACTAAGCCGTAGAACACACTGTGTTTTTTTTTCAAAGTAGATCACAGCTACCCAGCTTCCCTTTGCGCCTGTTTGTGGACAATGATTTGACATAGAACATTTTTCCATTAATTTTTCTGTAATGTAGTGGGGTAGGGTGTCCGGCACCAACTTTGCACTTTCTTTAAAAATAACAAACTCAGCCGAAAAACACCCTGGATTTCTTCTCCAGTATACCTCAGCTACCAAACTTCCTTTTGCACCTAGTGCAGACACAAATACTGCCGTAGAATATTTTTTATTAACTTTTCTGAAAGGAAGACTGTAAGGTAAGAAGACTGTTCGACTCAATCTTTGAACCTACTGAAAAATACAATAAACTAAGCCGTAGAACACACTGTGTTTTTTTTCTCAAGTAGATCACAGTTACCCAGCTTCCCTTTGCGCCTGTTTGTGGACAATGATTTGACATAGAACATTTTTCCATTAATTTTTCTGTAATGTAGTGGGGTAGGGTTTACGGCCCCAACTTTGCACTTTCTTTAAAAAAAACTAAGCCGAAGAACATCCTGGATTTATTCTCCAGTATACCTCACCTACTAGGCTTCCATTTGCAACTAGTGCAGACACAAATACTGCCGTAGAACATTTTTTATTAACTTTTCTGTATTAAGACTGTAAGGTAGGAAGACTGTCCGACTTTATCTTTGAACCTTCTTAAAATACAATTAACTAAGCCGTAAATTACACAGAGTTTTTTCACAAGTAGACCACAGCTACCCAGCATTCCTTTGCGCCTATTGTGGGCAATGATTTAACATAGAATATTTTCCATTAATTTTTCTGTAATGTAGTGGGGTAGGGTGTCCGGCCCAAACTTTGCACTTTCTTTAAAAAAAAAATAAGCCGAAGAACACCCTGGATTTCTTCTGCAGTATACCTCAGCTACCAAGCTTCCATTTGCACGTAGGTAAGACACAAATACTGCCGTATAACATTTTTTATTAACTTTTCTGAAAGGAAGACTGTAAGGTAGGAAGACTGTTCGACTCAATCTTTGAACCTACTATAAAATACAATAAACTAAGCCGTAGAACACACTGTGTTTTTTCTCAAGTAGATCACAGCTACCCAGCGTTCCTTTGCGCCTATTGTGGACAATGATTTGACATAGAACATTTTTCCATTAATTTTTCTGTAATGTAGCGGGGTAGGGTGTCCGGCCCAAACTTTGCACTTTCTTAAAGAAAAAAAAAAAAAGCCGAAGAACACCCTGGATTTCTTCTCCAGTATGCCTCAGCTACCAAGCTTCCATTTGCACCTAGTGCAGACACAAATACTGCCGTAGAACATTTTGTATTAACTTTTCTGTATTAAGGAGGCTCGAGGGTATACAATTTAAATTACAGTTTTTCCTTATAATTTGTTGATTGAAACCTCTTAACATATGGATGAAAAAAATGCAAAAAAAATAGGGGGTCACCGACCATCTAAGCGAGTTACCGACTGCTAAAAAAATAGGGTTTTCCCTCATAAATCGTACAATTTTTACAAAGACTAATAGGGGAAATTGCACCTCCATTACCTTAATCTTAAAGTACGGAGAGAACTAAATTACAGATTTGTATTATACTTTCCATTCTAAGAGAGTTGGTATTGAAGTACAGAAAAAGCAAAAAAAAATTGGGGGTCACCGACCTTTTAAGAGAGATAGATCACCAAAAGTGTGAAACCATGGCAACCAAAAATGGTAATTTTTGAAAAAATCAACTTTTCTTTGGTATTTTTGGCTTTAACTATATAGAATTAAAATCTGTTTATGGTTAACAGTACACATGATTGATATGCAGGCCAACCCCGAGTTTTAGGTCATTTGATAAATTCGTAAGGTCAAAGGTTAAAGCTATAAGGTACATAAAAATGCTAAATTTATGTTATTTTTGAAAGTTTTGATAAAACTTTAATGAGATCATTCGCTAAGTTAAATCTAAATTACAGATTTGTATTATACTTTCCATTCTAAGAGAGTTGGTATTGAAGTACAGAAAAAGCAAAAAAAAAATTGGGGGTCACCGACCTTTTGAGAGAGATAGATCACCAAAAGTGTGAAACCATGGCAACCAAAAATGGTAATTTTTTAAAAGAATCATCTTTTCTTTCGTTTTTTTGGCTTTAACTATATGGTATGAAAATCTGTTTATGGTTAGCACTACACATGATTGATATGCAGGCAAACATCGAGTTTTTGGTCATTTGATAAATTCGTAAGGTCAAAGGTGAAGGCTATGAGTTGGTAATAAAGTACAGAAAAAACCAAAGAAAAGGTGGGGTTCACCGACCTTTAAAGAGAAAGAGATCCTTCCAAACACCGAATTAAACAGATCCTATTGCTTATAGTATCTGAGATATGAACTTAACCTTGTTCACTGATCCATGAAATATAGTTATCCTATTACTGATAATTAATAAGATAGAATTTAACATTTACAAAACATCTTATTTTTTTTCAAGAAGTCACTGAACCATGAAAATGAGGTCAAGGACATATGACATATGACTGACGGAAACTTCGTAACGTGAGACATTCATATACAAAGTATGAAGCATCCAGGACTTCCACCTCCTTAAATATAAAGCGTTTCATGAGTTAGCTAATGCCGCCTCCTCCAGATCACTATTCCTATGTCGAGCGCAGGCTTGACAAAAATGATTCCTCCACTTTTCCTCCAAGTTTGACATGGGATAACTCTAACCTCATTATAGTTCAATCAAAAAATAAAATAGGTGCATAATGTATTATGTCTCCTTGAAAACTTCGTGACTTGCATGTCACACTTTTTTTTTGTGGTTATCTGTTAAAGAGTTAATGGCTTAGATTAAGATGTTGTTTGTGTCTGTCCCAAGTCAGGAGACATGTAGTTCAGTGTTTGTGGTATGTTGCTGTATTTACAATGACATGTATCTTTATTTTCATGTATTGTTCTGTACATAAATCAGGCCTCTGGTGATTATAAGTATCATTGGTCCAGGACGAATCTATATATATCATATCCTATCCACATTTGCAATACAATCTTTGTTTCTACATAAAATACAAATAAACAACTTGCAGTATAGGTGACATTTATAATTATAACCATTTATTTGTGGACATACTTATGGTCCCATACATTTACAGATCAACTAGCTTTCAGGTGTAAGGAAGTCAAATATTTTGCGAATGACCTTCATGCAATTTGTGACTCGAACATTTCCTCTGTCAGTTTTTTCAGACAATAAAGCTTTTAATCCTTCTAGACCCATTCTCTCAATAGACAGTTTCAGATGAGAAAGCTTTAAGTTGGATTTTGATGCCTTCAAAGCAGTGGCTCGTGTAATTGCTTTACAAGCAATGGCTTCATTGTAAGACTTCAGATTGTCTTGCTGGACTATACAATCATAAGGATGACTTACAGGAAATACAAATGAATCCAGATTGTTTAAGGCTTTTGAGGTTAATAATTTAAACAATGTTCTAGTGTCATCAACTGCATTATGTGCACAATAGTTTTCACCGAGAAGATGTGACACTAATGAAGTTTGAGAATATGATGGTAATCCTGGCATTACTTTCTTAAATAACTCCAGAGTGTCTACAAACCCACATACGTGAGATAAAAACTCATTCCACATCTGATTTGCCTTTAAAGAATGATACAAAACATGGCAATCGAATCGTTTGATGTTGTGTCCTACTAGAACTGTCTTGGATGGATATTTGGAAAGAAATGTTATAAAATCAGTGAGAGCTTCATGCGGTAACTTGTACGAAACAGGTTGTAAATCATAAAACATCTGATTCGCAGAAACGGTAATTTTTGTTATTTCGGAGGCCTGTCTTGAGATAGGTTGGTTTGGAAAGATGTAACTGCTAAATTCATTATTGCTTGAAGTTGCAGCAATCTGTATAACATCTGATGTTCTATCTGGAAGAAAAAATATTTAGATATTTCTCAATTTATACAAAATATGTCACCTGCTAATTCTATTGTTTAAGCAATTGACGTATTAATCTTATCACCAAAATGAACCGAAAATGAAAAGAAAAACAAAACTTTTTTTCATGATTTATTATTCTAATATTGCATTTACAGTATGCAATGTTCAATTTTCTTCAGTTTTTCAGTGAAGGTCTATTGAAGCCTCCTGTATGATATAGGTTATTTTCATTGTTGAAGTCTGTTTTCTTGCCTTTAATTGCCTAC
The DNA here is from genome assembly GCA_037788925.1 of Mytilus galloprovincialis. Classification (NCBI taxonomy): domain Eukaryota; kingdom Metazoa; phylum Mollusca; class Bivalvia; order Mytilida; family Mytilidae; genus Mytilus; species Mytilus galloprovincialis. The sequence continues at coordinate 108,221,774 of CM075330.1, forward strand.
CAGTAGCGAATACAGAAATTTTTATAAGAGGGGCCAGCTCCGGTCATGCTTCAGAGATTCCCTATATAATCAACCACATTTTTCCAAGAAAAGGGGATGCCCAGGTCCTCTGGGCCACCCCCCTAAATCCGCCTCTGCCTACTTTCATTTCATTTAAACTTCAGGTTGATAGAGTCTCAAAGGCAATCATACCACATCTCGTTTTTTCATATACATAGTTTCAGAAATTTGTATGGTCAATTTTCCTGCTGTCATATATATATGTATGTATGGTCAATTTTCCTGCTGTCATATATATAAACATTTATCTTTTTACCCTTAATATTCAACTGAAATCATATAATAGTATTACTTCAAAAAGAAGAATAAAAATTAAGTTTGTTCAAGGTGCAATAACCAATGTATATATACTATGTATATTAACATGAAGTATGTTCATATAATTTATTATAAAACCCAATCAAATTCATTTTTTTTTTAAATTTAAAATGTTAAACTTTTTTCATATTAAGGACTTACATAGGCTTGTAGTTTCTAAATCAAAGACTACCAGTGGAGCTGTAGAAATATCTATTGGTATACATAAAGATGCATTCATTGGAGCAGGGATTTCCTCATCCAACTGCTCATTGTCCATTCCTATAACACATTAAGTTTTGTAAAGACAAAATTGCAGATTTCAATTGTTATATACATGTATGGTATAAATGTGTTTGTACATAAGTAAATGCAATACCACATGTTTAATGTATGTTCGATTGTATAACTTTGCATCAATTTAACAGACAAATAAACAGGCTCTCCATTTAATAGATAATTGTATTGTATTTGAAGATCTTTACCTGATGGATAACTTTTCCCCAATGTCATGATTTGGTTTTTGAGAAATCTACATTTTATCTATATTTCTAGTTTAAGCCATGGCTACCATCTTGGTTAGCTGGCCGGGTCATTAAACACATATTTTTAACTAGATACCCCAATGATGATTATGTCCAAGTTTGGTTGAATTTGACCCAGTAGTTTCAGAGGAGAAGATTTTTGTAAAAGTTAACAGACGATAAATGACGATGAAGAAAGATGACGGACGCCAAATGCAAAGTGATGAGAAAAGCTCACTTGGCCCTTTAGGCAAGTTGAGCAAAAGATGAAATATCTTAAATTGAAACTGCGTGAGAAGAGCAATGCATTAAGCCATTTTTATGAGGGCTAGGATAAATTTAAAAAAAGGGCAGGATAGAAGTTTTGATTAAAGAAAATGCAATGAGATTTACCTATTTCACTTTCATAAGTTCTTCCTTCTCTTATTTCAACTCCGGTACTTTTCACTGATCTTTCTTTTTTTAGATTGATTCTTCTTTTTTTGTGCTGCTTTGTTTTGGCTCTTTCGGATTTTTTATCCCTCTTTCCATTCAATCGTATAGCCCTCTTGATAGTCTCATTCCCTGGTGACAATCCAGCTGCTTCACTTACCTTAAAATATAAATAAAAAACAAAATGTATAAATAAGATATGAGTATTGTCTTAACAGTAATTTAAGAATTGACTCTTTCTTTTTGTTTAAAAATTTACTTTGATGTAAAAGCATTGATCAAGGCACATGTTCTATTTAGTTAGGTTTGTTGTCTGTTTTACACATGCCCCATTTCAATTCTAAATTTTATTTCTTAAAATAACAGTTCACCTTTGAAATATACTGGTTGTAAATAGTGAGATAACAGATTTTCCTTAACTTGTTTTTAAACATTAGGGGGCCATTATTGAATTTCAGTTGGGGGAGGGGGTATAACTCTGTTGTGGGATAAAAAGAAAAAAAAATCGCACAAAGTTATTTCATTGAGTCTGTGATGCGAAAAATCATTTTTTCTTCTTCTTCAAAATTAAAAACTATCAGGGGAAAATCTGGATTCTGAATATTTTTTCATCATATGCTTGAACAGTATATTTTTTTTTCATCAATATACATCGGAATAACTTTTTTATGGAAAAAAAACAGTGTAATTTGCAAGTATTTAATATTACCTTTGACACATAACCATATCCCTCATTCTTTTGTAATACTGCGGCACTGACACGATAATTTAAACTGGAGGAGCCTGATTAATGTTTATTTTTTGCTGCCTTGGTTGAGACCGTATGGTTAAAGCTCTCATTTGCTTGGGAACTGGCAAGTTTTGATAGTTTCTTTGATTGGCTCTCTATTTTTCCCAGAAACAATTTATCCAGATCAGCTTTTAGACTTTCAGATTTCAAGTCCTATCCGAATGGTAAATTTGTGTGCCTGTATGACACTCTGTCTTTTAAAAACCCACACCATTTTATATCACAGTTTTCGTGTTTCCCATACATATGATCGATCATCCCTTTGACTCCTTTTTCTATCTTTTCTGGAGAACCTTGATTTTGTGCCAACATGTAGGAATAATTCTTTGTAATTGCATTAATTACCATTGGTGTCAACTCTTTTTGTGTTGGTTTAAGACTGTAAAGCTTTTTGGTGACATTTATGATGATATGATTTCTGTCGCTTGTTTTTACCATTTTAGAATTTGGTAGTAGTTTCTTTGCCCTGTCAAACCCAACTGAATCACCTGCCAGTTCATTTATATCGATATTTTGTTCATGTACATCCTTCACCAACTGAACTACCATGTCTGGTTCCATGCCCTTTGCTGTCCCCGACCAGTTTTTCGACATACACGGCAACCAGATATTCTGAGGGTGTGATGCACAATTTTCCCTGTTTTTTCCCCTATCAGTGAGGCCACACCTGAAAAGTGAAATGCATATGTTAATGCAAATAAGTGTAAATATGGAGTTATCATGTTGCTATACTACTCATTTAAAATGATGGTTTAATAATTCTTATGTGGTTTGCATATCTATAAATACTTGACTTGGATAAGTCAATTCAAATTTTTCTCTTGGTTTAAAATTAGATAAACCATATTTCCGAAACTCATTTCATAATCTGTTCATGCATGATACACATGCTTGCAGGGATCCTATGATTTTCAGCAAATTGAGATTATATTACAAATAATAACAAGAAGTTATTGTAACAGGATGCTGTTATGAAGTCTCCCAAACAAGGTTCCCATAATTCGCCATTTCCATGGTCCCATATTTTATTAGATTTGTTTAATTATCCCATACAAAAATATATAAGGTTTTGAGGTGGGGATCTCTTCTATTTACAAGTTTCAAACAGAAAGTTGTGGGGTGACCCCATATACTCCCCCTATTTCTTTTATCGTCCCATACAAGAATAAAAATGGTTTAGGGTGGGAATCTCAACCGTTTACAAGTTCTCAAACAAGAGGGGGTGGGTGACCCTTAAGGACTTCCCTTTTCTTTCATTTGATTTGTTTTATTGTCCCATACAAGAATATACATGGTTAAAGGGTGGGGATCTGGACTGTTTACAAGTTCTCAAACAAGAGGGGGTGCGGGTTACCCCAGGGACTTCCCTTTTATTTCATTTGATTTGTTTAATTGTCCCATACAAGAATATATATGGTTTAGGAGTGGGGATCAGGACCGTTTACATATTCTCAAACAAGAGGGGGTAAGGGGTGACCCCCAGGAACTTCCCTTTCATTTCATTTGATTTGTTTAATTGTCCAATTCAGGAATATATATGGTTTAGGGGTGGGGATCTCAACCGTTTACAAGTTATCAAACAAGAGGGGGTTGGGGTGACCCCCAGGGACTTCCTTTTATTTCATTTGATTTGTTTTATTGTCCCTTGTAAGATTATTTATGGTTTAGGGGTGGGGATCTCGATCGTTTACAAGTTCTCAAACAAAAGGGGGTGGGGTGACCCCCAGGGACTTCCCTTTTACTTCATTTGATTTGTTTTATTGTCCCATACAAGAATATATATGGTTTAGGGGTGGGGATCTGGGCCGTTTACAAGATAATAGCACATTCCCGAATTGAAGGGGGTGGGGGTTACCCCAGGGACTCCCCCTATATTTCATTTGATTTGTTTTATTGTCCTGTGATCATTTCTCAGGACTGCATGTGTTTATCACTGACAGTTTTCAAGTTATAGTCATTTGAATTTTTTTTTAAATAAAATCCCATAGGTTTCTATAGTAAACCCCTCCCCTCTTTATGCCCCTCAAAATACCCCTTAACAGACCCCAATGCACAAACGAAAGATTGATGGCTCCCCTAGACATGTTAGTCTAACATATTATAAAATCTGAAGTAAATCTGACAAGCCTTTTATAACTATATATATGAAGCATGACTTTTTTTTTTAATATTTGTATATTTGTACCATTTCCTTAAATACATGCACATTTTTGGGGTTTCTTTTTATAAGTCCAATATGATTTTATATTTACCTGACAAACTATTATAAGCCCTTCCGGAACCTTTTTTTTTGCCAACATGTGTCTGTGGATGCATTAATACCTGCTTGTTCATTACCCTCTGTAAAAAAAGGTTAAATTTGTAGTGCAGTACCTGGAAGTCATGTATTTGAAATCCAATATCCAGCCCTAAAAACATAAACCAAAAGGTAAAACTTAAGCATTAAAAATATACCAAATTGGCTCAAGTGTTGTAGAGGCAAATTGTCCTTTAATTTATGCATCAGGACTTAAGCTGAGAATTATCATTGATTTAATATGAACTGTTTTCATAGAAATTATCCTAAACACAAAACTTAACCACAAAATTAAGGTCTTAAAGTGATTGTGGCACCTTAATCTTATTGTTGGCGATTTATTCAGTCATTTTATATATATACTATTACAAAAAAAGGTATACACATAGAAGTACTGTGATGATATAATCATAGAGCCTGGAAAATTTTAAATTTCATACCTTTATTAAAATGACTTTTCTTATGATAATGAAATAATGATGAAATGAACTACAACACAATAGAACTATGAATAGTTGTTGCATGCACAAGAAAGAGAACAGTAAAGAGGGGAGACAATAAAAAAATATTTACAGATTATAAACTATATCTTATAATCTTTGAAGATATGTTGCTCTCAGTTAGATAAGAAAAAGTTCCTAACTGATTATCTATAAAATATATAAGTATAATTTTATTTTATCCTGCAATTAGCAAACTAATGAACAAATTACAGGTATAAAAGTATATTTTTTCCTAACCAGTTCATTTTAGGGTTCTCTTCATGGTCCACATTTCAACTAAATGTATGTCATTTTTTTTTAGATATCAGAGACAATGATTTAGATCTCAATAAAGAAATTTTGAAGTTTTTGAGTATTTTCAGGATTTACACAATATATGTACATAGTTGGAAAATTTATTATTTATTTATACTTGCTAGGAAACAGGAGAGCAGCTTGGCAGTTTAACACATATTTTAGGCATTAACATATACATGTCAATATATAAAATGACATTGGTAAAAGTTGTAAGCCATTGTATCTACAATGAACATGTATATGCAGTGACAGGATCTGGACTATTATTTTTATAAATTATTGTATTTAATTTTCATTCAAACCTGCATCAATGGTCATGGACTGGAATGCTTCATCGAGTAACAACTTCCTTTCTGAAGCATTTGCCTGATACTCCATTATATCCCCAACCTCATTTTCTCTTGATTTTAGGGACTTGTGGTGAGGATAATGTACATTCATGGCAGCAAGCAAATTGTTCAGCTGTGTTTCACCAATACCAGCATGAATCATACCTGTTAATATAAAAAACATACAAAAATATAAATTAATAATAAATTTAAAACACCAGCAAAATTATAAAAGAACATGTAGCTCAAAATATACCATATTTGAACCATATGTTTATGTACATGTAGGAAATTGAAAAGGAAGCAAAATTAATTTGGTGACAATGCAAAATAGGGAATTATAATGTCTGACCAGGATGAAATGGTATGTTTAAATGATCACACTACAGGCAGCTGATTTTAGTTCTGGTGTGCTAATATTATATACAATAAATCTTGCAAATTAAGAATTTAAGAGGATTTTCATGTTGACAATTAAGATTGACATGTGCATAAAGATACTCTGACATTACCATTATCAAAAAGTGAAATCTTATTCTATTTTTTATTCAGTTTCTTGTTGGCTGGCATTAAAAACAGAGGACATTATCAAATTCACTACCTCGTCATTTGCCCTATTCATTTAATGTGCAATACATGTACTGTGTACCCAGTTTTTTTTTATAATATTCTGAAGTTAATTCTTGTATGATATGAATACTATTTTGGTTATTAAATTAAATTTCCTCAATTTTACATTTGATATTCTACTTTAATGCATCATATAGCATTTTGAAATTAAACAAAAAATAAATATGCTCTTTTAGTTTGAATTGTCAGAATTTCAGATAAGATGTCTTTAAATAACATTTAGGTACATGTAATGTATCAACCCATTTCTGCTTTTTATTGATCTGATGAGATATAAAAATAAGCCCTTTTCAACTGAACTGTCAGCTTTTTATATTTTGTTCATAAATTGTGCTGTACATGAACAACACTGTCCTAAGTTGGGCACCTGCAAAAAATTTAACCCCTTCATATTCCATTGTATTCCATATGCTCTTGTGCCAAGTCAGGTGTCTAGATGTAATTCAGTGCTTCAATTTGATTTGATGCTGTGTACATATTTATTTTTCATTTATTGCTAAGAACTTTAAACATGTCAAAAAATTGTAAGTTTTTTTGTTTGTATTGTTTTACAATTATCATTTGGGGCATTTATAGCTGACTATACTATACTATACATGTATATCGTATGGGTTTTGCTCATCGTTAAAGATTGGATGGTGACCTTAAGCTGTTAACTTGTATGTATTTGCAGTCTGTTGGAAAGTGGTCTTATTAGCAATCATACCACAACTTTTTTTTTTATACATAGCTAGTACATTCTTCATATATATATATATATATATATATATCAATGACCAAACTATAGCATTATCATAATTGAAAGAACATTGGTTTACCTGCAGCTAATTTTGTATTTACATCAAATCTACCAACTCCTCTATTATTCTTATTTGCATGATGTGTTTTCCCTAATCTAATTCTAGCAACATCTCCACATTCTGTACATTGTACATACAAAATACCAGCAACACCATAAGGTTTAACTCCCAATGAATTTTGTAAGTGTAAGGGCTCGTCACATTTGGAACATTGTTTCAACTGCTGAACAATATAATCTAGTTCAACAATATATCTACAGTGGTTTAATGGTAGTAAATGAGTGGGTAACGGTAAGAAGTCAAAGTCAACATTTATATCATAATCATCATCAATCACTACTTCATGAATATGATCTTGTAAATCAGGTTCAGACTCAAAAGCATCATTTATACATAAATCAGATGTTTCAATTGTTTTCAGTTTGGCATATGAGTGGTCAGGTTCTAACTCTAAGTATTGATAATGGACCGGGTCAAATGAAGGTATATTGTGGTGGTCAGGTTCTAATATGTTTTGAGAATTATCTGAATCAAGTGGTGGTATATTGTGGTGGTCTGATAGCAATCCACTCCTATGAAAAACTAGACCACTGATCCTTTGGTCTTTCACGAAATTCTTCTTTTTTTGTTTGTTTCTTTTAGACATTGTTTAGCAGACGATACAATAATTTTACGATTGTCGTGATTTTATATCAAAGAATCATCATTGAAGGATTTACAAAATTTCATTGACTAATTTCTGAACGTACCTTTTACATACTCACCACTTTATCTCTTTCTTTGGGTGGATCTACGTGTTGAAAATTAGTAATACCGCTTAAAAATATACCGAAATGAATACAAATTATAACAAACATTGATAGTCATTCTAGTATAGATATAAAAGCTGGTTACTTTTCAAAATATTGAAAGCAAGTTTCTTTCCGAGATTACAAAATGGCCTATCTCGATGTCAACAAACCATAAAAAGGTCGACTTTGAAGTTTTAAATATCGTCCTCAATTTAATTTCTGTGAATTATGAATCGAAAAAACACTAATCCAGAACAGAAATAGCTAGTGTTTTTCAATTGTTTATAATCAAGAAGAAAGTAAATATTTTGCGACGTTCGAACCGATTACCGTAATGGCTGCGCACCAATCGACTCAACGGGCGCGAAAATTTAAACCCGCGAGCCCCCTTAAGACTGTAAGGTAAAAAGACTTTCCGACTCAATCTTTGAACCTAGTTAAAAAACAAGAAACTAAGCCGTAGAACACACTGTGTTTTTTCAAAAGTAGACCACAGCTACCCATCGTTCCTTTTCGCCTATTGTGGAGAATGAATTGACATAGAACATTTTTCCATTAATTTTTTTGTAAGGTAGTGGGATAGGGTGTCCGGCCCAAACTTTGCACTTTCTTTAAAAAAAAAACTAAGCCGAAGAACACCCTGGATTTCTTCTGTAGTATACCTCAGCTACAAAGCTTCCATTTGTACCTAGTGCAGACACAAATACTGCCGTAGAACATTTTTTATTAACTTTTCTGTAAGGAAGACTGTAATGTAAGAAGACTGTTTGACTCAATCTTTGAACCTTCTTAAAAAACAGGAAACTAGGGCTTAGAACACACTGTGTTTTTTCTCAAGTAGATCACAGCTACCCAGCTTCCCTTTGCGCCTGTTTGTCGACAATGATTTGACATAGAACATTTTTTATTAATTTTTCTGTAATGTAGTGGGGTAGGGTGTCCGGCCCCAACTTTGCACTTTATTTAAAAAAAAAATAAGCCGAAGAACACCCTGGATTTCTTCTGTAGTATACCTCAGCTACAAAGCTTCCATTTGCACCTAGTGCAGACACAAATACTGCCGTAGAACATTTTTATTAACGTTTCTGTAAGGAAGACTGCAAGGTAAGAAGACTGTTCGACTCAATCTTTGAATCTACTGAAAAATACAATAAACTAAGCCGTAGATAACACTGAGTCTTTTCACAAGTAAACCACAGCTACCCAGTTCTCCTTTGCACCTATTGTGGACAATGCTTTGACATAGAACATTTTTCCATTATTTTTTTGTAATGTAGTGGGGTGGGGTGTCCGCCCCAAACTTTGCACTTTCTTTAAAAAAAACCGAGCCGAAGAACACCCTGGATTTCTTCTGCAGTATACCTCAGCTACCAAGCTTGCACTTGCACCTAGTGCAGACACAAATACTGCCGTAGAACATTTTGTATTAACTTTTCTGTATTAAGACTGTAAGGTAAAAAAACTGTCCGACTCAATCTTTGAACCTACTTAAAAAACAAGAAACTAAGCCGTAGAACACACTGTTTTTTATTCTCTAGTAGAACACAGCTACCCAGCTTCCCTTTGCGCCTATTTGTGCACAATGATTTGCCATACAACATTTTAATTTAATTTTTTTGTAAGGTAAAGGGGTAGGGTGTCCGGCCCAAACTTTGCACTTTCTTTAAAAAAAAACTGAGGCGAAGAACACCCTGGATTTCTTCTGCAGTATACCTCAGCTACCAAGCTTCCATTTGCACCTAGTGCAGACACAAATACTGCCGTAGAACATTTTTTATTAACTTTTCTGTAAGGAAGATTGTAAGGTAAGAAGACTGTTCGACTCAATCTATGAACCTACTGAAAAATACAATAAACTAAGCCGTAGAACACACTGTTTTTTCACAAGTAGATCACAGCTACCCAGCTTCCCTTTCAGACTGTTTGTGGACAATGATTTGACAGAGAACATTTTTCCATTAATTTTTCTGTAATGTAGTGGGGTAGGGTGTCCGGCCCAAACTTTTAAAAAGTTTCTTGTTTTTTGAAGTAGGTTCAAAGATTGAGTCGGACAGTCTTCTTACCTTACAGTCTCAATACAAAAAAGTTAATAAAAATGTTCTACGGCAGTATTTGTGTCTGCACTAGTTGCAAATGGAAGCCTGGTAGGTGAGGTATACTGGAGAAGAAATCCAGGATGTTCTTCGGCTTAGTTTTTTTTTTAAGAAAGTTCAAAGTTGGGGCTGGACACCCTACCCCACTACATTACAGAAAAATTAATGGAAAAATGTTCTATGTCAAATCATTGTCCACAAACAGTCGCAAAGGGAAGCTGGGTAGCTGTGATCTACTTGTGAAAAAACACAGTGTGTTCTACGGCTTAGTTTATTGTATTTTTCAGTAGGTTCAAAGATTGAGTCGAACAGTCTTCTTACCTTACAGTTTTCCTTACAGAAAAGTTAATAAAAAATGTTCTACGGCAGTATTTGTGTCTGCACTAGTTGCAAATGGAAGCCTGGTAGGTGAGGTATACTGGAGAAGAAATCCAGGGTGTTCTTCGGCTTAGTTTTTTTTAAAAGTAAGTGCAAAGTTTGGGCCGGACACCCTATCCCACTACCTTACAAAACAATTAATGGAAAACTGTTCTATGTCAAATCATTGTCCACAATAGGGAAAAAGGAACGCTAGGTAGCTGTGGTCTGCTTTTGAAAAAAACACAGTGTGTTCTACGGCTTAGTTTCTTGTTTTTTTGAAGTAGGTTCAAAGATTGAGTCGGACAGTCTTCTTACCTTACAGTCTCAATACAAAAAAGTTAATAAAAAATGTTCTACGGCAGTATTTGTGTCTGCACTATATGCAAATGGAAGCCTGGTAGGTGAGGTATACTGGAGAAGAAATCCAGGATGTTCTTCGGCTTAGTTTTTTTTTTAAGAAAGTGCAAAGTTGGGGCTGGACACCCTACCCCACTACATTACAGAAAAATTAATGGAGAAATGTTCTATGTCAAATCATTGTCCACAAACAGTCGCAAAGGGAAGCTGGGTAGCTGTGATCTACTTGTGAAAAAAACACAGTGTGTTCTACGACTTAGTTTCTTGTTTTTTGAAGTAGGTTCAAAGATTGAGTCGGACAGTTTTTTTTACCTTACAGTCATAATACAGAAAAGTTGATACAAAATGTTCTACGGCAGTATTTGTGTCTGCACTAGGTGCAAATGGAAGCTTGGTAGCTGAGGTATACTGGAGAAGAAATCCAGGTTGTTCTTCGGCTTAGTTTTTTTTTAAAGACAGTGCAAAGTTTGGGCCGTAAACCTTACCCCACTTCATTACAGAAATATTAATGGAAAAATGTTCTATGTCAAATCATTGTCTACAAACAGGCGCAAAGGTAAGCTGGGTAGCTGTGATCTACTTGAGAAAAAACACAGTGTGTTCTACGGCTTAGTTTATTGTATTTTTCAGTAGGTTCAAAGATTGAGTCGGACAGTTTTTTTACCTTACAGTCTTCCTTACAGAAAAGTTAATAAAAAATGTTCTACGGCATTATTTGTGTCTGCAATAGGTGCAAGTGGCAGTTTGGTAGCTGAGGTATACTGCAGAAGAAATCCAGGGTGTTCTTCGGCTCAGTTTTTTTTTAAAGAAAGTGCAAAGTTTGGACCGGATACCCTACCCCACTACATTACAAAAAAAATATGGAAAAATGTTCTATGTCAAATCATTGTCCACAATAGGCAAAAAGGAACGCTGGGTAGCTGTGGTCTGCTTTTGAAAAAACACAGTGTGTTCTACGACTTAATTTCTTGTTTTTTGAAGTAGGTTCAAAGATTGAGTCGGACAGTCTTCTTACCTTACAGTCTCAATACAAAAAAGTTAATAAAAAATGTTCTACGGCAGTATTTGTGTCTGCACTAGTTGCAAATGGAAGCCTGGTAGTTGAGTTATACTGGAGAAGAAATCCAGGGTGTTCTTCGGCTTAGTTTTTTTTTTAAAGTAAGTGCAAAGTTTGGGCCGGACACCCTATCCCACTACCTTACAAAACAATTAATGGAAAACTGTTCTATGTCAAATCATTGTCTACAATAGGCAAAAAGGAACGCTGGGTAGCTGTGATCTACTTGAGAAAAAACACAGTGTGTTCTACGGCTTAGTTTATTGTATTTTTTAGTAGGTTCAAAGATTGAGTCGAACAGTCTTCTTACCTTACAGTCTTCCTTACAGAAAAGTTAATAAAAAATGTTCTACGGCAGTATTTGTGTCTTAACTATGTGCAAATGGAAGCTTGGTAGCTGAGGTATACTGCAGAAGAAATCCAGGGTGTTCTTCGGCTTATTTTTTTTAAAGAAAGTGCAAAGGTTTGGCCGGACACCCTACCCCACTACATTACAGAAAAATTAATGGAAAATGTTCTATGTCAAATCATTGTCCACAATAGGCGCAAAGGAACGCTGGGTAGCTGTGGTCTACTTGTGAAAAAACTCAGTGTAATCTACGGCTTAGTTAATTGTATTTTAAGAAGGTTCAAAGATAAAGTCGGACAGTCTTCTTACCTTACAGTCTTAATATAGAAAAGTTAATAACAAATGTTCTAGGGCAGTATTTCTGTCTGCACTAGTTGTAAATCGAAGCCTGGTAGGTGAAATATACTGGAGAAGAAATCCAGGATGTTCTTCGGCTTAGTTTTTTTTTAAGAAAGTGCAAAGTTGGGGCCGTAAACCCTACCCCACTACATTACAGAAAAATTAATAAAAAAATGTTCTATATCAAATCATTGTCCACAATAGGCGCAAAAGAACGCTGGGTAGCTGTAGTCTACTTGATAAAAAACATAGGGTGTTCCTCGGCTTAGTCTTTTTTTTAAAGAAAGTGCAAGGTTGGGGCCGGATACCCTACCCCACTATTTTACAGAAAAGTTAATAAAAAATGTTCTATGTAGAATCAATGTCGACAAACAGGCGCAAAGTGAAGCTTGGTAGCTGTGGTCTACTTGTGAAAAAACACAGTGTATTCTTCTGCTTAGTTTCTTGTTTTTTAAGTAGGTTCAAAGATTGAGTCGGATAGTCTTCTTACCTTACAGTCTTCCTTACAGAAAAGTTAATAGAAATTTTTCTACGGCAGTATTTGTGTCTACACTAGGTGCAAATGGAAGCTGGGTAGCTTGGGTATACTGGAGAAGAAATACAGGGTGTTCTTCTGCTTAATTTAATGTTTTTAAAGAAAGTGCAAAATTGGGGCCGGACACCCTACCCCACTACCTTACAGAAAAATTAATAAAAAAAATGTTCTATGTCAAATCATTGTGCAGAATAGGCGCAAAAGAACGCTGGGTAGCTGTGGTCTACTTGTGAAAAAACACTGGATTCTACGGCTTAGTTTCTTGTTTTTTTAAGTAGGTTCAAAGATTGAGTCGGACAGTCTTCTTACCTTACAGCCTTCCATACAGAAAAGTTAATAGAACATTTTCTAAGGCAGTATTTGTGTCTGGACTAGGTGCAAATGGAAACTGGGTAGCTGAGATATACTGGAGAATAAATCAAGGGTGTTCTTCGACTTAGTTTATTTTTTTTAAGGAAAGTGCAAATTTGGGGCCGGACACCCTACCCCACTACCTTACACAAAAAATAATATAAAATGTTCTATGTCAAAACATTCTCAACAAACAGGTGCAAAGGATTGCTGGTTAGCTGTGGTCTACTTGTTCTTCGGCTTAGTTTTTTTTTTAAAGAAAGTGCAAAGTTTGGGCCGGAAACTCTACCCCACTACCTTACAGAAAAATTAATAAAAAAATATCCTATGTCAAATCATTGTCCACAATAAGCGCAAAGGAACGCTTGGTAGCTGTTATCTACTTGATGAAAAACACAGGGTGTTCCTCGGCTTAATTTAATTTTTTTTAAAGAAAGTGCAAAGTTGGGGCCGTACACCCTACCCACTACCTTACAGAAAACTTAATAAAAAAATGTCCTATGTCAAATCATTGTCCACAATAAGCGCAAAGGAACGCTGGGTAGCTGTTATCTACTTGATGAAAAACACAGGGTGTTCCTCGGCTTAGTTTAATTTTTTTTAAAGAAAGTGCAAAGTTGGGGCCGTACACCCTACCCACTGCCTTACAGAAAAATTAATAAAAAAATGTTGTATGTCAAAATATTGTCCACAAACATGCACAAATGAACGCTGGGTAGCTGTGGTCTACTTGTGAAAAAACACAGTGTATTCTACGGCTTAGTTTCTTGTTTTTTAAGTAGGTTCAAAGATTGAGTCGGACAGTCTTCTTACCTTACAGCCTTCCATACAGAAAAGTTAATAGAAGATTTTCTAAGGCAGTATTTGTGTCTGCACTAGGTGCAAATGGAAACTGGGTAGCTGAGATATACTGGAGCATACAACATATATACTTTTTATGAACAAGCACTGCGTCTTGATTATACTTAGAAAATAACACAATATGAACTAAATTTCAAAAAATGAATAAAAAAGATATCCCATTCACCGTTTAGATTTTTCAATAAACAGCACTCTTAAATTGCAGTATGGAAAGAGGCTATTGACATACTAAAGGACACTTTTATGAAAAAAAGAAAAAAGCTAGGAAAAGAGGAATGTTTGCTTCAACAGATACAGTTACGTTCACAAAGTGGTTACCTGCTAATTTTCCCGTGGAAGGTGTCATGTGTGGTTGTGGAAGACACCTTAAAACTCCGACATCGCTTTTAGGTCACTTACGAAGAAAAAGCTCCGCCGACCGAAAAAATGTTAAGTTATTCAAAAAAGGATAATAATCAAAATGAAGTTCATGCTTTTGGAGACGTTACATAGCGCCATTCTATCTTATTCTTAACACATTAATGACGGCTGACCATTGTAGAATATCAAAGTGCAATATATTTACAATTAATTAATAAGTTCATTTGCAATCATCGATTATACTAACTTAAATTGAAACACAGCAGATAAATTGGTAAAAAGGACTTTGCATTCGGCTTTTTCTTGATTCCCCTTGCGTAGTGTTTGAGGTGGTATGGGTGTCTTTCGCCATCGTGGATTGCCAAAAACAGAGAACATGAGGACCAGATGTTCACCCATATTAGCAGAATTTGACGCAGGAATGCAGATAGCTTATGTGAATTTGCATGTAAAAGAACAAGTTTATAAGATTATAACTTTTAAATATAAATAATTTTACAAGTGTTGATTATTTTTGCTTGATTTCATTGTTGGCAAATTGGCATTTTAATGGGAGGTAACTCTGAAATAGTGCATATTCTGATGGAATCCACATGGAATTTTGCTAGTTTGTATTTTTGCCGCAAAAACGCACGGTGACCCTATCTTTTTCAAAGCATTTTATTAAAACTTTCTCCTCGTATTTCATTTTCGTTTCTATCATTAGCTTCTAATCACATAATGATGTTTGTTTCCTGTTAAATCCATACAAAATATGTCATTGTGTCACAATCTGTAGCTTGAGAAAATGCACGGTGACCTATTATTTTTATTATAATTCTGAACATTATGAATTTATACTATGTTTTGGCAAAGTACAAATAAATTCAACCCTTTTTAGTTTTGATTCCCCTACCGCATTAAAAGGAATTTATCTAATCTGATTATATAGTCTATGTCTCATATTTCATGAAAGCGCTCTACTGTACTTTCGGTAGAAAAACATTTCGGGGGCTTCCGTTGCTTTTTTATCTGATTATACTGGATGTGTTAGAGCTTTTAATTTTGCCATTCCACAAAGAACTTTTCCGTTTGAATTCTCCTTGGAGTTCGGTATTGTTTACTTACTTTCGAAATTAGGAAGGCTGATATTTCATTGGCTGATGTAATAAGTACTTGTAGAGAAATACAACGATTTCTTGTCATATTCTTGTAAGCAAAGCTTATATACAGGATGTTATATAAAACCGATCAGTGACCGTGTTGAATTTTTGTTAGGTAATTAAGATCCTGTTCATGAGAAAACCATGCAAAACAGTCCGGAAGTAACATTTGCCAATCTCTATGAAATCTTGTTTGTAGGTTAACCTTAGCATATATATTGTAAATAAATATAAACTTTTAATCTGATTTATATATCTTGGCGATAGGGGATGCCACCTTAAATTTTGAAACAATATTTAATGTAATAATAAAGATATTACCATCAAAAGTCGCATCATATGTAACACACAAAACAAGGTACTCTCCATGGCAATATTTGCCGTACAAAATTGAAGTAAGCCAAGGGCAGATCTCTCTTACAATTTTATAATTTTCTAAATTTCCTGTGTTCTCAAAAATGCCTAAGTTCAAAGTGTTGAATATTCTATGTTAACACTTTTATTTCTTTAGTATTGCTTTTTCACAATTGTTTTAGTCTTACTTATCATGATATAATACATTTTGCTTTGCATTTGATTATTTACCAAAATATTTGCAATCACAAGTAATACCCTTTTTTCAGAAACTGCGACTTATTCAAAATGAACACTGAAAGTGAGTTTTACTGAGATATAAAGAGAGACACAAAACAATCAAATAGTTCTTCTAAAATATCTTGGTTGGTAAGGACATTTAAAAATCATTGTACTTTCCTTTTCCAAAAATTTACCTATGGCAAAAAAATGACACATTTCTGCAACAAATCAATTCTATTAGACCTTATTGTTGTCTCTTTGACACATTCCCCAATTTCCATTCTCAATTTTATTATTTGGTCTATTAGATATAAAAATTATTTAAAAGCAGACCATAAAAAATGATATGCTTACATAGTGTTAGAAACTGAAGTTTGGTGCTATAAGGTGATGTTCTTTTTTAACATCCCTTTTTAGCTTGGTCTTAACAAAACCTTTTCCTATGAAATCAAATATTGCTGAATTATAAAACAGAAACAAGGTTGAGTTGTTGAAATGATCAGATTAAAATACAAAACTTTTGTATTTATAAATGTATTCATAGTTTTGTTTGCTTTTCATTTGAATATTATTAAAAACATTTGCAATCAAATATCCTCTTTTTTTCTAACTGAAAAATTGAGAAAATAAAGCAACTATTTAATAAATAAATTTAATAATGCAAAAAGTGACTCATTTTAAACATGTTAAATGGACATTGAAATTTGGTTTTTATATGAGAGACTTCATTAAATCAAATAATCTTTTCAAAGATCATTGTGGTTTTGTGGTAATGCTATATGCGCTTTTGAAAAATTTGAATGAAACATTTTTGCGATAAAAATATTCTACCAGACATTATCATTTGGTCACCAGTTTCCGAGCCAGCATTTTGTACGGCTTACTTTTGTTTTTATTTATGTCCTTATTGATTTCTTGCATTTTGTTGGTCAGAACATTTCTTTTTCATCCCATCTGGAGCAATTTTGATTTTACTCTTACTTTGTAAATTATGCTGCCCTCCTCACTTAATTGTTTGGAATATTCAAGAGTACACACCTGTATTTACATTGGGGATGCAAATCCTTTTTCTTTAATGAACTTTTAATATTTGCACTTTCAACCTTCTTGTGTAAAGGATTAGCAGCTGAGACATTGGGTACCTCATTCTCAAACAATTTCCTTAAGCTCTCATAATTTATGCTAACACTATATCATGGAGCGACAAGGAGCTGCCATTTTGATTTTTATGTGGAGGAGGGGCTAGGATGAAAACTTATGTCCTGCATTTGTCTTTTATTGTTATCTCTGTTCTGCATTTTACTCTATTCGGTCCTGCCATTTAATGATTAGTTTATTCTGACTTAATTTTTTACATAAAAAGTCATCCTGTCTTTTTTTTTTTTTTTTTTTTTTTACCCCAAACCATTTTATGCTCAGAAAACATTTCCCTAACACCTGCAGAGATTGGAAGAAACTGAATGGTACTTGTAGGTAAATAAAAAAAACATTCGGTCAAAATAAAAGACATTCTATATGTACCAGTATTTCAAATGAATGAATCACGACATAGGGGAAAATAGTCAGCATGGAAATAAAAATATATAGAAGCTTTTAAAACTACACACTAGTACTGCCTACAAATATCGTTGACATCATATAAAACTTCATTGGTATTGTACCACATCTTCGTATTTTTTATATTAAACATTGTTTATTTCTAGTCATGCTACAACTTTATTACAGTGTTTGGGATGCTATCTCATGGATGTACATATATACCCAACATATTTTGTCTTGCTCAGTCCTGAAGGCCTACCTCAATGTGACTATAAGATAAACAACAACAAATGCATGTAAACATTTTCTATGCTGTACATGTATATGATTTGTTTGTATACCTGTATGCTGCCTATGAAATGAAATTGAAAACAAGTCACTATACATGTGACTACTTGTTGTCTCATTGGTTATTTTACCACTTCTTTGTTTTATATTTACAGGTATATCTATTAGAGGTGCATCGGTATATTGTATACAGCCTAATATCTTATTAATATCTGTAGGTATGATATGTACGAGTCGTGTTAAATTCGAATTAATTACCTTTTCTCAGTAATTGCCAACAAAACACTAATACAAGTCTTATAAATGAATATTTCTTTCTACATAGTTCAACTGAAATTCATATGGCCATATGTAGATCTTTTAACTGGTTAGGAATTACTAAAAATATATTGCCGTTTTTTAAAATTTTTCATGAAAGAGACCACATATTATATCCGTGTAATATATTATTTTTTTGAAAGGAAATTCATTTTAGAATTCCATAGTAAGACAATTTCCAAATCTCTACTGCCTTGATTTAGAATTCATTTGAACTGAGGTAAATCTTCTTAAGATGGTAAACATTAGCTCCAATGATACACGAAAAGAAGCTAAGTATCTCAACACTCAATTCCAACTCATTTGGTCTTGAAACAGCCAATGCCTCTGCTTAATACATTACATAGAATTACTGTCTTTTTTCTACTTTTTATGAGCATATTTGGTGGCTTTCCAAACAAATGTGCATCTGATCTTCCATAATGGCCATATTGTCTTATAAGTATCTCTCTACTGCTGTCTCACTGCAGGTTATCATCCCTAAAATATGAAAATGCATATAAAATGTATATTAAATAAAATTATCAACATGAGAAAAATACTGAAAAGTAATATATCTGCATTCCAGGCTATTAATTAGGATCTGTAAAAAATCAAAATGAACTTATTATAAAAAGTGTACACTATTTTCAATTGTTCATTCCTTACTCTCTTGATTAACATTTAATTATTGACTCAATAATGAAATCAATTATTATTCATTTCAGGAGAACATTCAAACTTGTGGAATAGTCACACAGCATCAGAAGCAAGAGTTTCGACGACTATTTTAAACAGGTTTATTCAAATGACTATTCGAAAAAAGCAAATCATCAATATGGAGATAATCAACTGTACATTTATTCTACCTAACATAACAGCACTATTGAATGGGGTTTACTTTTGCTGAAAAAAAAAAATTAAAATGTAGTCATGTACACCATTCTTATCCTCAATCAATTGCGAATAAAATGACACTTTTCTTTTGCAAGGAGAGTCTTTAAAAAGTCGAAACTTGCTGACCAAAAATAAACAAGCACTTTTATGAAAAGATGCCTTCTATGAACATAACAATGGCAAGTTCAATGTCAGACAATTAGTCGTAAACGCATTCGAACACATGTATCTGCATTCGAGGTTACTGATTATTTAAAATAAAACCAACATCTGAATGAAACTAAAACAAATTTAATGTACACTGTTTTCCATTTAACATACATTGCTTACTTCAATATTTTTCAATAATTGATTATTTTTTATTATTAATGTCAGGAGAATTTCCAAACTTGTGGAATGATCTAACAATCGCAGAAGTAAACAAATCGGCTTTATTTTTAAACAGTAATATAATATTTAATTATTGACTCTTTTTGTTATAAATTTCAGGAGAATTTTCAAACTTGTTGAATAATCTCACAACATCAGAAGCAAAACTTATTGAAACCTTAAATAACTGTTAGGAAAAGCAATAATCATTATCAAGATACAGTCAAATGTACTTTGAATCTACCTAATATGACGGCACTATTGAATGTAGTAGGCACGTAAAACAGTCTTATCCATAAGCAATTTAAACAGTCGAAACTAGTGACACCACAAGTATACACAAAAATAAATAAGCACTTTTATAACAAGATGCTTTCAAAGAACATAACAGTGGTAGGGTCATATTTCAGACAATTAGTCAACAACGCATTCGTAAACATATATGTCTTAATGCCTTTTTGTCTATATGCCTTTTTGTTTATATGCCTTTTGTGTTCCTGTCTTAAATATGACTTGGCTTTGTGCTTATACACATCATTGTATAATTGTACCATGGTAAATGGTTCATTATATATTTGTTTGTATTATGGGGATTAAGATTATAACACAATGTTGACTGCTGTGCTTACATTTTTGACATGTGTACCTATTATCATGATTATGCCTGTTTGTTTTATACAAATCAGTCAATTTAATGGAATTTAATACGACAGCCATACAAGTAAGATGTTTAGCTAGCTTTAAAACCAGGTTTAAACCACCATTTTTTTATAGAAAGATGATGCCTGTACCAAGTCAGGAATATGACATTTGGTGTTCATTGGTTTGATGTGGTCACTATTTTCTATTGTACATTAATTACTAACTTCTTAAATGTTCAATTATTGACTCTTTTTAAAAATTAATTTCAGGAGAATTTCCCAACTTGTGGAATAATCTCACAACATCTGAAGAAATCTTTTGGCGACTTTTATAAACAGGTTTATTCGACTGACTGTTAGCAATACATCAAGATTATCAACTGTACATGTATTCGATCTAATGTAACGGAACTATTGAATGTGGTTTAATTTTGCTGAAAAACAACTAAAAAGGGTCTGCACGCAAAACGATCTTATCCAAAAGCAAATACAAATAAAATGATGTTTTTTTTCTATTGCAAGGAGAGTCGTTGAACAGTCGAAACAAGTGACAAGGTATGCACCAGATTAAGTAAACACTTTTATAAAAAGATGCTTTCAACAGATATAAGAATGGTAAGTTCATAGTTCAGACAAATAGTCGTAAACGCATTCGAACACATATATCTGCATTCGATATTACTGATTATTTTTGGTAAAAAATCTAAATGAATTTAAACAAATAACGTGTACACTGTTCTCGATTCTTCTGTGTACATTGACGTCAAACATTTTCTATTTTGAAATAAAAAATACATTTTGCAAATTTTTTAAGTTCCTTGTTTGGAAAAATGTAACCAAAATTTTTTGATGTCAATTTATTAAAATCCTTTGCTCAATAAGATTTGAAATTTGTAAAATTCATGAGATAACACATGTCGATTTCATGAGGATATTACAAAAAATAATAATAAGTTTGTGTTGAAATGATTTAATTTTTTAACAGTTAAGATAATTAAACATTTGCATTTGCTTGTTTCAGAAGAAAAACAAATAATTGTAAAAAGTATAATGAAAATTGCTGACATTTAGCATTTTTCGATTTGAATTTAGATATGGAAAAATGAAAAATGCTCCATGTCGAACATTTTTCAATTTGACTTTAAATATTGGAAAATGAGAAATGCTCAAAAAGTCTTTTCAATTTAACTTGAAATACTAAAAGTTGATCCAATATGGAGACATCATTTCATCTTACCTTGCAGTATCTAAAATTAAAAAAAAATCATTTTCTTTTAATATTAAATGAGTAGAACGATCTGAAATATGTTTTAATATAGATGCTTTAAATTTTCAAATTGTTTACACCATTTTCAAATGCTTCACTGGTTTTGTCTTTCTTTTTCCTTGTTGTTTTTATTATCTTTTTTGATATCCTTGTGAAATCAAAAATTGTAATCGCAATGTGTGATAGCAAATTTCAAATAACATTAAGAAAATGATTTTTCAAAAGTCACTCCAAAAGAAATTTGCGACATGTTTGGAAACATTTATCTTTAAAATGTGTAGAGCTCAAAAATTTTTTAAGTTAAAAATGCCAGATGTTTGTCGTAAATATACACGGTCTTCTATTGTACATTAACCTTACTTATAAACAAATATTGATTATTTTTCATTACTATTTTCAGGAGAATTTCTAAATTTGTGGAATAATTTCTAAATAGCAGAAGAAAAAATGTGGACTTTTCAAGGTTTGAAACTACTTTATCAAAACTTCGAACTAAACATAACTCTGGATTTTTCTCTCAAGTAGATTTCAGCTACCCAGTTTCATTTTGCACCTAGTACGGACATACGTCTTGCCGTAGAACTATTTATTTATTAACTCTTTTGTAAGGTGGGGTAGGGTGTCCGACCCCAACTCTAGATATTCTTTAAAAAAAACTAAATAGAACAATACCCTGGACTTTTTTTCTCAAGTAGACTCCTGGTTTCCTTTAGCGACTCATGCGGACAAATTCATTGCCGAAGTACATTTGTTTATAAACTTTTCTGAAAGAGTTGGGTAGGGTGTCAGACTTTGGACCTACGTGAAAAAATAAACCGGAGAAAATTCTGTATTTTTGCTCAAGTAGACATAAGCTACCTAGTTTCCCTTTGCACCTAGCTCGGACAAAAAGGATTGCCGTAGAACATTTTTTGTGTACTTTTCTGTAAAAGTCGGGAACGATGTCCGGTTCAAAGTTTGGACCTTCTTAAAAAATAAGCCTCAAAACCACGCAGATGATGTGTCATCTGTGTATTGGGAGATAAGATATTCTGTGTCATCAATTTTTATTCCTAAAATTTCTTTGTTCTTTCTAATTCAAATACCTAGAATTTCAGCACATATTACAAAAATGTGAGGTGCAAAAGGATTCTCTTGTCTACAGCCACTTTGAATCTGAAAGAAATCTGATAGAAACCCCAGTTTTTTTATACTATCATGACTGATGTAAAAGTTTTTATCCCTTTTTTTTTAAAGGGTCCAAAATTGAAAAAGTCTTATACTTCATTTATGAATTTCCATGATAATATATGAGAAGGAATAGATCTGGCAAATCATTAACCTCTGTATAGAATAAATTATCATATCTGAGAAGAGTCTTTTCTCCAATATATCTTCCAGGAATAATAATGGGTAGAACAGATTTCATATCACCTGCTTTACAAGTTGATCATAGTTTATATGTTGTAATCAAAAGACGTATTGGTCGCCATTTTTTTGGAACTATCTAGATTTATCACTTTTTGGTAAACAAATAATAATACCCTGCTTTTGAGTCATTGACAATTCTCTCCTTTTATAACCATAAATGTTAGATCTGAAAACAATTTTTTCTACATTTGTCCAAAAGAATTAAAAAAAAAAATCATTGTTAAAGCTATCTGACCCTGGACTTTTTTCTCATTTTTCATTCTACGTAAAGCTGTTTTCAATTCTTTACAAGTTATCTCTGGACATACTTTAAACATAAAAAAATAAACCGAAGAACACCCTGAATATTTTCTCAAGTAGACATAAGGTACAAAACTTCCTTTTGTGCCTCATGCTGAGACAAATATTGTCGTAGAACATCGTTTATTAATTTTTCTGTAAAGTTTGGGTAAGGTGTCCGATCCCACTTTTTGACCTACGTTTAAAAAAAACTATATCGAGAAAATAAATTCATCATAAATACCAGGATTAAAACATGTTGGATTTTTGGTCCACTAGAAATAAGCTACTGAGCTTCCCATTTGCACGTAGTGCTGACTAAAGAATTACCGTAAGACATTTTATATCAATTTTCTCTAAGATAATTGGAAAGGATGTCCGACCCTGACTTTGGACCTACTTAAAAATAACTTAGCCGAAAAACACTCTGGATTTTTCTCCAGTGAACATAACCTACCCAACATCCCTTTTCTACCCAGTAATAACAAACGTATTAGCGTATGGCATATTTTTATTAACTTTTCTGTAAGGGTGGGGTAGGTGGCCGACCCCAAATTTTCACCTACGTTAGAAATAAAAAAACGAAACCGACGAACACTTTTGATTTTTTCTCTAGAAGACATAAGCTACCCAACTTCCCTTTTGCACCTAGTGATGACAAAATAATAGCATACGACATTTTTTATTAACTTTTCTGTAAGGGTGTGGTAGATTGTTCGACTCCAAATGTAGGTCTTCGTTAAAAATAAAAAAATGAAGCAAAGAAAGCACTGGATTTTTTTCTCAAGTTGACAAAAGCTACCCGATTTCCCTTTAAGCCTAGTGATGACAACAGTATTAGCATAGGACATTTTTTTTAATTATTTTTTCTGTAAGAGAGGGGTAGATTGTCCGACCCCAAATTTAGACCTACGTTAAAAATTAAAATCGAAACCAAAGAACACTCTGAATTTCTTCTGAAGTAGACATAAGCTACGCAACATACCTTTGCACCTTGTGATGACAAAACTATAAGCGTAGAACATTTTTCTAGCTTTTCTGTAAGGGTGGGGTAACTTGCCGACCCCAATTTTCACCTACGTTAGAAATAAAAAACGAAACCAAAAAAACACTCTGGATTTTTTCTCAAGTAGACATAAGCTACCAAACACTCCTTTGCACTTAGTGATGACAAAAATATTAGGGTAGGACATTTTTCTAATAACTTTTCTGTAAAGTTGGGGTAGGTTGCCGACCCTAAATTTTCACCTACGTTAGAAATTAAAAAAAAAACTAAATCGAACAACACTCTGGATTTTTTTTAAGTGGTCATAAGCTACCTAACACCCCTTTGTACCGAGTGATGACAAATGTATTAGCGTAGGATTTTTTTTATTAACTTTTCTGTAAGGGTGGGGTAGGGTGTCCAACCCAAACCTACGGAAAAATTAAAAACTAAACCAAAGAACACTCTGGATTTCATTTTGAATGACAGAAGCTACCAAACAACTCTTTGCATCTAGAAATGACAAAAGTTTCAGCGTATGACATTTTTGGCTAACTTGTCTGTAAAGGTGGGGTAGCTTGCCGACCCCAAAATTTCAACTACGTTCGAAATAAAAAACCTAAACCGAAGAAAACTCTGGATTTTTCTCAAGTAGACATACGCTACCCAACATCTCTTTGCACCTAGTGATAACTAAAGTTTTAGCGTAAGACATTTTTTATATTAATTTTCGGTTAGAGTGGGTTAGAATGTCCTGCCTAGAATTTGGACCAACGTTAAAAATAAAACCAAAGAACACTCTGGATTTTTCTCAAGTGGAAGTTAGCTACGCAACATCCTTTTGCACCTAGTGATGACAAAAGTATTAGCTTAGTACAATTTTTATTAACTTTTCTGTAAGAGCGGGGTAAGTGGCCGACCCAAAATTTGAACAAATTTGAAATAAAAAAAAAAAAAAAATAAACCGAAAAACACATTGGATTTTTTCCAGAGGACATAAGCTACCCAACATCCCTTTGCACCTAGTGATGACAAAGGTTTAAGCGTAGGACATTTTTTGTTAACTTTTCTGAAAGGGTGGGGTAGCTTGCCGACCCCAAATTTTAACTTACGTTAGAACTAAAAAAAAAAAATATTGGAGGAACACTCCGGATGTTTTCTAAAGTAGATGAAAGCTACGCAACATCCTTTTGCACCTGGTGATGACAAAAGTATTAGCGTAGGACTTTTCTGTGAGGGTAGGGTAGGGTGTCCGACCCCAAATTTTAACCTACGTCAAAAAACTAAACTAAACCAAAGAACACTCTGGTTTTTTTCTCAAGTGAAGATAAGCTACCCAATATCTAATGATGATAAAAGTATAAGCGTATGACATTTTTATTAACTAATCTGTAAGGGTGGGTTAGGTAGCCGACCCCAAATTTTCACCTACGTTAGAAATTAAAAAAAAACTAAATCGACAAACATTCTGGTTTTTTTCTTAAATGGACTTATCTACGCAACATTCCTCTGCACCTAGTGATGACTAAAGTATTAGCGTAAGACATTTTTTTATTTATTTATCTGTAAGGGTGGGGTATATTGTCCGACCCCAAATTTGGACCGACGTTAAAAATAAAAACAAAACCTAAACCACAGAACACTCTGGATTTGTTCTCAAGTCGACATAAACTACCAAACATCTCTTTGACCTAGTGATGAGAAAGTTATAGCGTAGGACATTTTTTTATTAACTTTTCTGTAAGAGTGGGGTAGGTTGTCGACCCTAAATTTTCACCTACGCTTAGGACATTTGTTTTATTTTTTTTTTGTAAAGGTGGATAGATTGTCCGACCCCAAATTTAGACCTACGTTAAAAACTAAACGTCTTTCTATTAGCGTACGACATTTTTGTTAATTAAAATTTCTGTAAGGGCGGGAGGTGTGTCCAACCCAAAATTTGGACTTCCATTATTGTTGGGACACGCACCCCCTTTTTTTGCCCAATTCGGAATCCACATCTCGGGTCCTAGTTATGATCTCATTTTGCAAGTGCAAGTATATTGGGAACCATTATCATTTTAATGAAAAAAGTGTTTTTTTCACAAACTTTATACCAAAATTCATGATTTATTTTTTGCTCTTTGTCATTGATAATATTTAATTTATAAACATAAACTCCTACCTGCATATAAATATTCAGATTTACTAGTTGAATATCTCCTGTTACTCAAGTGCGCCTGGTATCAATTTGTAAAACATGATAGGGAGGTCGTTTTGAATTTATTCTGTAGGGACAGGGTGATTTTTTTGCATGACTGAATATGAATTTTCACCAGTCGCCAGGGCAGTATTTTGTATGGCTTGCTTTTTTTTTTAATGATGTCCCTAGTGAATTTCTACATTTTCTTGGACAGAATCTTCCTTTTCATTCCATCTTAAAAAGCAATATTTTACTAATTCTAACAGTCTTACAGTTACTTGGTAACTTTTTTTCTGACCTCCCATTATTAATTTAATTCTGGTTGGATTATTCAAAAGCACACAAAAGCATTAACAATTCTGTTTTCCTCGAATGAGTAAGTTTTAATATTTGCACAAACGTATACCTTTTTTTGGGTATTATTAAAGGATAAGAAGCTGTGGCGTTGAGTATCTGATACTTAAATGCTTAAAAAAATGTTCCTTGAGCTCTCATGGTTTCCATGTATGCATATATTACTAAATTTTAATCGCATGTGTGAAAAAAACCACATCCGATTAGTTTCAGATACATGTATATATGTACCTATGATTCAATCAGCAACCTTGACACATACATTTACATGTATACATTATCCATAATTTTTCAACCTTATACATTGTAGTATATATTTGTACCATGAAGTTGGAAACAGTGACCCATTTTTTCTGCCGCTGATTTCATATTAAATTCCTGCCTACCAGTGTCAACCAATACAAACGGACAGCCAAGAAAAAACTAAAAGTGCTTACGTGTCATTCAGCAAAATCAATAATTATTTTTTTCATTATCAAGTGCCATTATATTTTAAGGTTCATATTAAACATGATAAAATCAGAAAACTGATTTCCCCATCACCTGCCGAGACATATTTGAGGCAACTGAATAGTACTTCTTTTCTGTCAGAATAAAAGAAATTTTATGTACCAGTACATGTACATAGCAAATATTTTGTTCTTCCCTCTCCAGGAATATATATATCATGTACATGTACATTATATATATTATATATAATGTATCATTGTTGAAGGCCATACGATTACCTAATATTGTTAATTTCTATGTCATTTTGGTCTCTTGTGGAGAGTTGTCTCATTGGCAATCATACCATATCTTCTTTTTTATGTACATGTATATATAATATACACATACAGAAATGACTAAATTAATCAGTTCTTACAAATGTTCAGGTGAATGAATCATGACATAGGGGACAGGACAAAAAAGTCAGCATGGAAATTAAAATGACATACATGTATGATTGCTTATAAAACTAATGCCTACCATGCCTACCAAATATCATTGACAAGGGTACAATCAGTGGTTAATCCTTACCTGACCCAATCACAAACATAACAAAAAGTAAAATTACTTAATTGTTCATCAAAACTTCATTGACAATTATACCACATGCTGTATCTTTAAATCAAATTCTAGGTGTATTACAAAAATATGTATGGAATTTCAAAATAAGAAGAGAGCAATATCTGTCTGTGTTGGGGTAATGCTGTATCATTGCCATACATCACATCTTATATGCTAAACATGCTATATATAAGAATCTTTAGTCTAATTACTAATACTGTGAATATTCCACCAAGTTTTCAAGTTTATATAATTATAATGTATATCCTTCAAATAGACTCAAAAATGTGTGAGTAAATTTATTCCCAAGATAGTTATAATTATTAAACAACATGAACAATGCCATGACAATAAACATGATAAATGCGAGATTTATTATTGCAGTTACAGAAAATCCTGGATACAAATAATGCATTGTAATACCATCATTTAAATAAATTTATATTTTTTTATGCCAAACATTTACAATTATCATGATTATATATAACCAATTTTAATTTAGACAAGAACATGAAGAAATGAAAACATCGCAAAATTTTCTGATTTCCAAGTATATTAAACAAACTAGATGTACAAACATGTACATGAGATACACATCTACATGTACAATACATTTATACATGTATGTACAAAATTAAACATTATGTGGGTGTTATACAGATGTTTTGCTCATTATTGAAGCCCAACATCAATATCATATAACTTTAAGATGAGCACCAACTGCATGATTACAACACTGTTTTATGTTTTTGAACTTTTTGTACACCTATATTCAGTGTTTATATGAAATGAAATTGAAAAAATATTAATCATGATAAAATATGATTTTCTTGTTCTCTCATGTCTCTGCAGGTGGACAATATATATACAACTATTTGTTCCCTAATGGAGAGTTGTTTCATTGGCAATCAATTTTTTTTTTCATATGTCATATTCTTACTTTTATAATTACATGTACATGTACATGCAACTCAAATTAGTGGTGCATCAGTGAATTTTATGCCTACATGCATATGTATATCGCATGTATATCTGTCATGTCTGTAGGTAGGATTTATGTTTAAATCAAATAACTCTATCTTATAATTACTCCCTGTCATGCCTGTAATTGCCAAAAAAATAACTAAACCCTCATATTAAAGTCTTATAAATAAATATATTTCCTTCTTTCAAATTCATCTGAATATCATACATGTCATATGTTTATCTGTAGATCTCTTATAAACTACTTGGTTAGATATTGCAGATTTTTCAAATATTTCACGAAAGAGACCACAAATTAAATCCATGAAACTGTTGAAACACATTTTTTTTTTAAATGTAATCCTGTTTAGAAACTCCAATTGTAAGAAAATATACGTAATCCTGTTTAGAAACTCCAATTATAAGAAAATATACAAGTCTCCAAACTGCCTATATTTAGAATTCATTTTAACCGAGGTAAACACTCTCTCGGATGGTAAACATCAACTTTAATGATACACGATGATGAAAAAGAAGCCAATTTGTCCACTTAAATATTCCTCTGTCTCACAGCATCAAAACACTAAACTCCAATTCAATTGGGTCTTGAAACAGCCAATGCTTCTGCTTAGTACATGATATAGAATTGCTGTCTTTTTTACTTTTCATTGACATATTTGGTGGCTTTCCAAACAAATTTTAATCAGATTTTCGGTATTAAATGGTCATGATGAGTTATAAATAAGTAACTTTCTTCTGCTGTCTCGGTGCAGGTGATCATCATTGCTGAAATATGAAAATGCAAATATAATATATATATATATTAAATGAAATGTTTAACATGATATTTATGATTAAAGTAATCAAAAGTAAGTGCAAACATATTTCTTCAAGAAGTTACTGTTAAAATGCAAACAACATAATTCCCTGGTCTTTATTTATTACATGAATAATAAAATTGAGAAAGGAAATGGGGAATCTGTTAAAGCCACAACAACCCGACCATAGAGCAGACAACAGCCGAAGGCCACCAATGGGTCTTCAATGTAGCGAGAAACTTCATTAAATGATTACAACATGGATTAAACATTTGAACAAGGATGTAATTTTTCACACACATTTTAATAAGGTGCACTACTTTAATAAAACTTTAAAATAAAATGAGTTATATATATTGATTTCAGAATGTGAGTTCCTATTATTGCAATATTCAAAGTTGCCATATAAAAACATTACAATAATTTCTGAATTTACATCATACATTAATATTCTTACAATGTAAGAAAACAGAAATTTATTTGCACAAATTAAAAAACAGGCTCACTAACATACAGTAGTTGTCTTTTGTTTAAGTAATTTATACGTTTTTCTCGTTTTTTTTTTATAGATTAGACTGTTGGACTTGGTTTTCCCGTAAGAATGGTTTTACACTAGTAATTTTGGGGCCCTTTATAGCTTTTAGTTCGGTGTGAGCCAAGGTTCCATGTTGAAGGCCGTACGTTGACCTATAATGGTTTACTTTTATAAATTGTTATTTGGATGGAGAGTTGTCTCATTGGCACTCACACCACATCTTCCTATATCTATAGCTATTAACCCCTCCACATTCTGTATGCATGTGCCTGTTATTCAGTTGTTGTCGTGTGTTGCTGTGTTACATATTAGACTGTTAGTTTTCTCCTTTGAATTGCTAAAAAATACATTTGCAATTTAGGGGTCTTTTGTAGCGGACTATGCAGAATGGGCTTTGCTCATTGTTGAAGGCCATACAGTGACCTATAACTATAGTTGTTAATTTTGGTGTCATTTGGACAATTGAGGAGAGGTGTCTCATTGTACAATAGTTAGCTGATTGCAGGATAAAACAATTTACCTGTCTATAAAAATAAAACTCTCCAATTTCAAACCATCACTTTATATTTCATCAAACCTGGAATGGCATACTGTATCTTGTAATTAATGGGTAAGCTGAAAAAAGGTTATCATTTAATTACAAACAGATACTTTTTTTAAATAAGGAACATAAACATGTGTATAATGATTCAAATAATTGTTAAATAAAGAAATAACGTCTGCCACGTGCACACAACCCTTATTTGATATCAGGATTTCCTTCATAGATACATGTATAATGCCTATTTTTTCTTGAATTTCTAGAATTGCTGCATGCTATGCAAAATAAAGATATGCCATGAACACCGTGTATCATCAGTACAGCGGATATAGTTACTAACCAAGCGGGCATGATCGATTTTGACCTCACACGGTAACGAAAATCTTTGCTTTGTTCACATAATATCAATGTGTACCTCAATCTAAACATAATTGTTGTTTTAAGAAATGATTTGGTCGTAGGTTAGGGATTAGAGATGTCTCATTATTTTCCCAAAACAAGAACGATTACTAAAAACATGTCCAAATACTTGTCAAAGAAGTTGGCACTCGTCTCATCCGATATAATTCTATATTCATTGCAACTCTTTTTCTGATAGAAGACACCACTGTGTGTGTGTAATAAGTATAGTTGTATCAATAATTGGCATTGAAATCTTTCATGCATGTTTGTTTTCGATATTCTATTCTGAAAAGAAGCGTTGTGTACGGTGTTTAGCTGACCACATAAATCTGTCTGTATGGTGCATAGTCATTGATAGTTAAGTTGCTGTACACCGTACACAAAAATAAAATTTTCATACTCGTTTATTACCCAAAATTTTTCAAGGAATGAGTAATCACAGGTCGGTTTATAATTGGTAACTATTACTTTTGTATTGTATTAGCTTTCTTTCAGGTAAAACATGTAAATGTCTCGACAATTATATGGAAATTGAAAGTTGGTGTTGACATACACAACTATTTTCGCATTTACAAGTTAATTGTTCTTATTAGAATATAAAATATGTCTTATAAATATGAAAAAATCGATGCGAAAATTATTTTGGAGCAGGAATTTCAGATGTTGTAAATGTACACCGAATGTTGATTAAACAAAACAAAGATTTTCGTTACCATGTCAGTTCAAAAACGATCATGCCCGCTTGGTTAGTACCTATATCCGCTGTACGATGATACACGGTGATAATAGGCAAAAAAATATACATGTACATGTATATGTCGTTTACAGTTACTCGACTGACCCTAATTTGAGCGCTGACCCAAAGCCATTTTATTCCTGTCGTAAAGTGAAAAATTAATAGAACTTGTGTCGAAAGCGAAGTAACGGGTTGCCAATAAATTTAATCAATTGCCTGATACATCCCAATGTTCATGATCGTGAATATGACAGCTGTTTTAAGGAAACTTGCAACTCGTGCAATGAAATAAAAACTTCGCCCCCATTTTTTCCAACCAATAACCAAGGGAAATAATCCAATCATTAAAAATATGGGTAAACTCGGCCCATGGACAACTGAGACCACGGCACAACTCAAAATCATGCACAAAAAAGGAAATGGAAAAAAATAATAAAATGGAAATACCGACCTACCTACCATATTTATATTGATGATGTAAGAATGTTACCTTAAACAGACAGACTGACATATATTTGTTTTGGCCATACAAGTGTGGTCATTTTAGCTCTTCTTAATGTCTTAAATCAATTTTTATGATTAACTAGAAATGCTGAAAGCACTGCCCATAATAGCCAGCCCCCCTCCAAAATAATAAAATCTAAAACAAACACGTGAATCTCTGTGAGCTACTGCTCACTAATAATATCCCCATACCCTTAAAGTATAAGGTAAACAGAAAGTTGTTGAGTGATGAATCTGAAAAAGCATCACACAGTATAGCTGACTCATACAAATGTACATGTATAAACCCTGAAGCCAAATTCCAGAAATCCTTGTAACATTCCTGCAAACGGTGCTACGAAAAATATTCATGGGACGGACTGACCTAAGGATGTACAGACAGAATTTAAAGACTAAAAGTGGTGCCGGGGGTACAAATATAGCACATTTCATGGATAATTTTTTAAATAATATTAAAATCCCATAAAGGGAATAAGTTAAATCTAAAAATATTCATTGTATAAAAAATCTTAAGGGATCTTACATGTATAGAATCATATTCAAAACAGTGTGGCTGTGGCCATTGATTGACGACCTAAATTATCACTATTGACTGGGGCAGATTATGTGAACGTTTGTCTGTAACGACCACTGTTCACTATGTACTTGTTAAAGACACTTAAACTGTGGGGTCACCAAAGGTTCTCAACACCTAAATAAAGTAATTCGAAAAATTAATCAGGAATAACACGATGTTTTGATTTATATCAATAATAGGTAGATTGTCCAACCCCAAATTTGGACCTACGCTAAAAATATAATAAAACCTAAACCGAAGAACATTCTGGATGTTTTTCTCAAGTTGACTTAAGCTATCCAACATCCCTTTACAACCAGTGATGACAAAAGTATTATCGTCGGACATTTTTTTTATTATTTCTTTTGTAAGGTTTAGGTAGATTGTCTGACCCCAAATTTGGACCTACGTTAAAAAATCAAAAAAATAAACGAAAGAACATTCTGAATTTTTTTTATAAGTTGACATAAGCTACGCAACAACCCTTTGTAACTGGTGATGACAAAAGTTTAAACAAAGGACATATTTAATTAACTTTTCTGTCAGGGTGGTGTAGGTTGCTGACCCCAAATATTCACCTACGTTAGAAATAAAAAAGACTAAAGGAACACTCTGGATTTTTTTCTCAAGTAGACATAAGGTACCCAACATACCTTAGCACCTAGTGATGACTTAAGTATTAGCGTACGACATTTTTTTATTATCTTTTCTGTAAGGGTAGGGTAGATTGTCCGACCCCAAATTTGCACCTACGTTAGAAACTAAAAACTAAACCAAAGAACACTCTGGATTTTTTCTTAAGTGGACAAAAGCTACCCAACACCCCTTTACACCTAGGGTTGTGTTAGTATTAGCGTAGGACATTTTTTAATTATTTTTTTTGTAAGGGTTAGGTAGATTGTCCATCCCCAAATTTGGACCTACGTTAAAAATAAAAAAAAAATAACCGAAAAACATTCTGGATTTTTTTTCTCAAGTTGACTTATGCTACCCAACAACCCTTTGCACCTAGGGATGACAACAGTATTAGCGTCGGACATTTTTTAATTATTTTTTTTTGTAAGGATTAGGTAGATTGTCCGTCCCCAATTTGGACCTACATTAAAAATAAAAGAAATAAAATGACAAAAGTATAAGCGTATGACAATTTTTATTAACTTTTATGTAAAAATGGGGTAGGTGGCCGACCTCAAATTTTCACCTAAATGTACGTTAGAAATAAAAAACTAAACAGACGAACATTCTGATTTTTTTCTCAAGTTGACATAAGCTACCCAACATCCCATTGCACCTAGTGATGACTAAAATATTAGCGTCGGGCATTTTTTTGTTATTTTTTTTGTAAGAGTTAGGCAGATTGTCCGACCCCAAATTTGGACCTACGTTAAAAACTAAAAACTAAACCAAAGAACACTCTGGATTTTTTTTAAGTGGAGATAAGGTACCAAAACACCCCTTTTTACCTAGTGATGACAAAAGTATAAGCGTATTACATTTTTTATTAACGTTTATGTAAGGATGGGGTAGGTGGCCGACACCAAACTTTCACCTACGTTAGAAATAAAAAACCAAACCGACAAACACTCTGAATTTTCTCTAAAGTGGACATAAGGTAAGCAACATCCCTTTGCACCTAGTGATGACAAAAGTATTATCGTCGGACATTTTGTTATTAATTTTCTTGTAAGGGTGGAGTTGATTGTCCGACCCCAAATATAGACCTACGTTAAAAATATAAAAAACCTAAACCAAAGAACATTTTGGATTTTTCTCAAGTTGACATAAGCTACCCAACAAGCCTTTGCACCTAGTAATGACAAAAGTATAAGTGTAGGACATTTTTATTAGCTTTTCTGTAAGATTGGGGTAATTTGCCGACCCTAAATTTTCACCTACGTTAGAAATAAAAAACCAAACCGACGAAAACTCTGGATTTTCTCTCAAGTAGACATAAGGTACGCAACATCCCTTTAGACCTAGTGATGACAAATGTATTAGCGTATGACATTTTTTAATTATCTTTTCTGTAAGAGTAGGGTGGATTGTCCGACCTCAAATTTGGATCTACGTTAAAAATATAAAAGAACCTAAACCAAAGAACATTCTAGATTTTTTCTCAAGTTGACAAAAGCCACCCAGCATCCATTTGCACCTAGTGACGATAAAA
Organism: Mytilus galloprovincialis; assembly: GCA_037788925.1. Lineage (NCBI taxonomy): Eukaryota > Metazoa > Mollusca > Bivalvia > Mytilida > Mytilidae > Mytilus > Mytilus galloprovincialis. Next base: position 108,256,683 of record CM075330.1, read on the forward strand.
GTATTAGCGTAGGACATATTTTATTAATTTTTCTGTAAGGGTTTGGTGGATTGTCCGACCCAAAATTTGAACCTACGCTAAAAATAAAAATAAATAAACCACAGAACACTCTGGATTTCTGAAATGGAGATAATGTACTCAACACCCCTTTTCACCTAGTGATGACAAAAGTATAAGCGTATGACATTTATTATTAACTTTTATGTAAGGATGGGGTAGGTGGCCGACCCCAAATTTTCACCTACGTTAGAAATAAAAAACTAAACAGACGAACACTCTGGATTTTCTCTCAAGTTGAAATAAGCTGCCCAACATCCCTTTGAATTTAGTGGTGACAAAAGTATTAGCGTAGGACATTTTTTAATTAATTTTCTTGTAAGTGTGGGGTAGATTGTCCGACCCCAAATTTGGACCTACGTTAAAAACTAAAAACTAAACCAAAGAACACTCTGATTTTTTTTTGAAGTTGAGATAAGGTACCCAACACCCCTTTTTACCTAGTGATGACAAAAGTATAAGTGTATGACATTTTTTTATTAACTTTTATGTAAGGATGGGGTAGGTGGCCGACCCCAAATTTTCACCGACGTTAGAAATAAATAACCAAACGGACGAACACTCTGGATTTTCTCTCAAGTGGACATAAGCTACCCAACATCCCTTTGCACCTAGTGATGACAAATGTATTAAAGTATGACATTTTTTTATTATCTTTTTTGTAAGGGTAGGGTAGAATGTCCGACCTCAAATTTGGACCTACGTTAAAAACTAAAAACTAAACCAAAGTACACTCTGGATTTTTTGTGAAGTCGAGATAATGTACCCAACATACCTTTTTACGTTAAAAATATAAAAAAAAACTAAACCAAAGAACATTCTGGATTTTTTCTCAAGTTGACAAATGCTACCCAGCATCCCTTTGCACCTAGTGATGACAAAAGTATTAGCGTCGGTTATTTTTTAATAAATTTTCTTGTAAGGGTGGGGTAGATTACCCAACCCCAAATGTGTACCTACGGTAAAAACTAAAAACTAAACCAAAGTACACTCTGGATTTTTTCTGAAGTCGAGATAATGTACCCAACATCCCTTTTTACCTAGTGATGACAAAAGTATAAGCGTATGACATTTTTTTTTATTAACTTTGATGTAAGGATGGGGTAGGTGGCCGACCCCAAAATTTCACCTACGTTAGAAATAAAAAACTAAACCGACGAACACTCTGGATTTTCTCTCAAGTTTAAATAAGCTTCCCAACATCCTTTTGAATTTAGTGGTGAAAAAAGTATTATCGTCGGACATTTTTAAAATAATGTTCTTGTAAGTGTGGGGTAGATTGTCCGACCCCAAATTTGGACCTACGTTAAAAACTAAAAACTAAACCAAAGTGCACTCTGGATTTTTTCTGAAGTCGAGATAATGTACCCAACATCCCTTTTTACCTAGTGATGACAAAAGTATAAGCGTATGACATTTTTTTTATTAACTTTGATGTAAGGATGGGGGTAGGTGGCCGACCCCAAAATTTCACCTACGTTAGAAATAAAAAACTAAATCGACGAACACTCTGGATTTTCTCTCAAGTTGAAATAAGCTTCCCAACATCCTTTTGAATTTAGTGGTGAAAAAAGTATTATCGTCGGACATTTTTAAAATAATGTTCTTGTAAGTGTGGGGTAGATTGTCCGACCCCAAATTTGGACCTACGTTAAAAACTAAAAACTAAACCAAAGAACACTCTAGATTTTTTTTGAAGTGGAGATAAGGTACCAAACACCCCTTTTTCACCTACGTTAGAAATGAAAAAAGAACTAAACCGAAGAGTACTCTGTTTTTTTCTCTCAAGTTGACATAGTCTACCCAACATCCCTTTGCACCTAGTGATGACAACATTATTAGCTTTTTAATAAATTTTATTGTAAGGGCTAGGTATTTGGCCTTTTTAACTTTTTTGGATTCGAGCGTCACTGATGAGTCTTTTGTAGACGAAACACGCGTCTGGCGTATGTACAAAATTTAGTCCTGGTATCTATGATGAGTTTATTTGCAACCACTGGGTCGATGCCACTGCTGGTGGAGATTTATTTCCCCTGGGGTATCACCAGCCCAGTAGTCAGCACTTTTGTGCTGACATGAATTATCATTGATATGGTTATATTTATAAATTAACTGTTTACAAAATTTTAATTTTTTGAAATACTAAGGCTTTTCTTCTTCAGGAATAGATTACCTTAGCTGGATTTGGCAAAACTTTTAGGAATTTTGGTCCTCATTGCTCGTCAACTTCGTACTTCATTTAGCCTTTTTAAATTTTTTGGATTCGAGCGTCACTGATGAGTCTTTTGTAGAAGAAACGCGCGTCTGGCGTATGTACAAAATTTAGTCCTGGTATCTATGATGAGTTTATTTACCTGGAAAGATGCCATTTTGAAAATCATGATCGGATGGTTTTTTGTTCGAGGCTACTTATCTGTATATGATTATATTCACCTAAAAGCATGTTCTTACAAAGTTTGAACCTTGTATCATCATTTGCATGATTTAAGAGGTTAACTACTCACCTATTTGTTCTAACTGTAGATTAATCTATAAAAGGGTTAATGTATGAGAACTAATGGTATAACTTAAGATTATGACCTTTATACTCTCAAAAACGAGTTTCGTTTGATGGCCTTAAACTTTCGCGTCTGTTCATTATTAAATTATTGAGTCTATAAATGATTTTGTTTTTTAATTTGAGTGCTGGCATTTCTCATTAAATTGTTTATAAATCTGGAACTTAGATTCAGGAAAAACAGAGAAAAGGTTGGAGTAAATTTAAGGAAATGATAATTTGGCGGGAAAAAATATTCTCGAGACTTTTCATACTTTAACATTGAAACCTCTACCCTTTCAAAAACTATGAAAAAGTAACGAAGTTTAAATTTAGATAGAATGGCTCGTTATGTTCCATTTCTTGTATTTTGTCTTGTTTTTTTTATGTTAATGGTTTTTACTTAATGTAAAATAATGTTCGTCTTTGGAGCATTTTTACGTATAATTATACACCAAAATCAAAATGTAGAATGATTAAATCTAGTATTTCACTACAATAACACATTTTCATTTAGAGTATACGGTTCGTACATCGTACTGATTATATCAATGATATGATTTCCGTTACTAACGACCAAGCGATCACGTCTACGAACAGCTTGTATTTTAGATAATAAGTGCCCTAATCTTGGTTATAAAAAAATGTTTTACAGCTATGAGCAAATTGACTCTCTTAAAAATCAGAATCAACTTGTAACAGGCATCTTAAATAACACATGCCTCGGTCGATTAAATTACAACAACTGTATAAGAAAGTTATTTTTTATGACAAATATGAACATGTGGTATGTTTTACAATGCTAAGACTATCCATGACAAATTCAATAACAAATGGGCATTCAAACTCATATATGCTCATGTTAGCATATATAGGTCGCGGTACGTCAATCGATGTTCGACACCTATAATTGATCTCGTCGCCTATTGCTTTAGTGATCAATTTAGATTGAAAGTCGTTTAATTCCATCCTTCATAAAGCATATTAAGATACTTTTTTGAAGGTAAACATTACACACAATACATCATTATTTATTGGAATGTGACCATGCTTGTAGATCAAACAAGATTTTTCTCTAATGATTTGTCGAGAAAATACTATTGCAGTGGAATAAAGTTGTTATTCCACGGTTTTTGACTTCGAGTTCGATGACAATGTTTTACCAATAGCATCATATACATCACTAGTTTGGTTACTAACACATATTCTCTAAATTGTGTTTAATATTTACAATATATATTTTATCCTCCTTGTACAGCATTTCAAATTATTTAACAAACAAAAATAAAAATTCTATGGTTTTTCGATCGAATAACACAATTATACTTTTTTATTAATGTTACAGTCTGAGATTAATACATTGAATTTCCTAGTTTTACGCTACTATAACATATAAATTGCAATAGCAATGACAATAAAAGTAATTTGAAAACAAGCTGCGATGAACATTCCGATAAAAGTTTTTCTTGACATCAGAAATTATAGAAATAAAATTTAAGAAAACCGTTAACTTACACAATAAATTGTTTGAGGCTGTAAATTTTTGTCTACAATTATTCAGACGAATGACTTTATCAAAGATCAAAACATTTGTATAACATTACTTGCAATTCAAAATTGTGTATAGAATACATCTGCTTTTTCATTACTACTAATCAAGAGATTATAATTGTGTTTAAAAAATAAAATGCAATTCAAAATTGTGTATAGACTACATCTGCTTTTTCATTACTACTAATCCAGAGATTATAATTGTGTTTAAAAAATAAAATAAACTTAAAAATTGCCTTCTCGACTTGATTTGATACGGTTACGCAGCACTTATTGTGTTTTCCTAAAAGAGTAAAGTGATATATTACACAGAATCAATAAGATAATGACGGACATATCTATTGTTTTCTTAGTAATTTCGCTTTTTAATATTGCAATGAAAATATTTACATAATGTGCAGTTATATTGTATATAATTTCATTAACATTGTATTTAATTTGATTGACATTGTATTTAATTTGATTGACATTGTATTTAATTTCATAGACATTGTATTTTATTTCATTGACGATGTAATAGCAGATCTTTCAACATTTGTTTACAATCCGATCGCACTCCATAACCACTGTTACTTATTATTTCATTTTCCTCTCTGTATTCCGAACGACAGTCATAATTACGTTAGTTAAACACCATACATTGGTTGACTGTTATGGAATAACCGTTTCACAAATGACATCGGATATGTCCAGTAGGTCGTATCTATAATCCCCTTCCATTTCATGAATATGACCTACCGAATTAGACTATATACCGGTTTGTTATAACATGAACAACACGACAGGTGCCACATGTGGAGCAGGATCTGCTTACCCTTCTGGAGCACCTGAGATCACCCCTTGTTTTTGGTGGGGATCGTGTTGCTTATTCTTTAGTTTTCTATGTTGTGTCATGTGTACTATTGTCTGTCTTTTGTCTTTTTCATTTTTAGCCATGGCGTTGTCAGTTTATTTTCTGGTATCTTTCGTCCCTCTTGTATAATGACAAGGTATCATAAAGTTATATAAAACCACATCACGTAATATCAGATATAGGAAGATGTGGTGTGAGTGCCGATGAGACAACTGCCCATCCAAATAACAATTTATAAAAGTAAACCATTATAGGTTAATCAGACCCTACAGACGGAATTTGTGGCGTTCCATTAAATTGCATATTTGTTCAATGTTTAATGATTATATTTGGTGATAATCTCCGTAAAATTTTATTATGGATTTATTTTTTTATTTCTAATGAACAACACATTTTTCTCTTTACAGGATCTCACTCCAATCTCACAATGTTATCCTACATCACTACAGAGGCTGCAACAATTTAGACATGTTTCCGGGTAGTTGCATGTCATATCCAAAATACAGATACTAAAATGATTAAGATAATGTCAAAATTATATGACAGAGTAGTTGCTGCTAAACAGAAATGTAAAATATAATTCTTCCTTATTAGTTCAAAGTTGCACAAATAAGTATTTGGTACATCAGAATTTGTTTAATCATACATGTTTCACTTTGGGAAAGTGCAATATTTATCAGGCAGGTGGGACCAGTGCATATCCTGATTATGACAGAACAAACTTGAATGTCCTATACTGATTTGGGCTGTAAAAGTCAATTGCATATGAATTGCAAGCAGACACAAGTAGGTGTCTTATTACACTAAAAACTGCTCAGAGTCTGAATAGACCACATTTTGACTGGTCGGGCACAATTTAACATGACTCGAATTTATCTCGATGGTATTTAAATTTGGTGTCCGACTAAGTAATTGATAATCTTGGTATAATCTGCATATATAGTCTCAACAAATTGATCGAACATTCGACTTATTCATGACCAGGCTTGGGCGGTCTCAACCTATCTTGACCTTGAAATTCATTCTTAATGGTGCTTTATCAGCCCATCTATCTAATATATTAAATTTTACAGCTATCTCAAATTTATGTTGAACTTACGTAATGCCATGCGGTTGGGTAGTTTGGTTCATTTTTGTCAAATTCTATAACGTTATTTGCAAGTAAGAGAGCTACAATTTTCAGTTATAACTCATCGGCCAAATCATGTCTGACTTTGCTTTAAACATATCATAATTTCTTTCTTGAGAACTTGAAAAGATAAAGTAACGTTATATATTTGAAATATAAACATGCTCCGTTAATAAGACACTCATTGGTAATTCAGCATATGGTAATATGCTTAATAGTCTTAGAGTTATTGTCCCATAATGTCAAAATTTCTTTTCGATTTGGTTGCAATTTGTGTAAATAACCTGAAGTTAACTTATTCACTATTCTAGACCAAGATTATCAATTACTTAGTCGGACTTATTAAGAAAAGTTGACACCAAATTTAAATACCATCGAGATAAATTCGAGTCATATTAAATTGTGCCCGACCAGTCAAAATGTGGAATATTCCCGAAAGAACCCGAAACATTGCATATTAAATTCTAAAGAATTAATCAATAAAAAGTACGTAGCGTCAATTCAGAAATATCGATACCATACTATGAATAAGTGGGTTTATGGTAATTTTATAAATCAATATGATAGTGTACACAAGTAACTATATAGACATGTCTTATATCAGAATGTTACATTTTAAAAATGCAAGTAAAAAGTCTGGCTCAGCATGTCAGTGTAGTAAAAGGTAGGGTTCATATTTATATCACATCAACGTGTTATTCTCCTTCAATTGTATTTTAATTTGCCACTATACGTTGAACATGCATCCATCTAGCAATCCATTCACTGGATGCAAAATGTACTATTAACTGATTATGTTGTGTGTTTGTACAAACTGAAACCACTATAACTACTATAACACAAACATTGATACAAGTTAATTCGATTTAAGTCTTACAGATGGATGCAGCTCTAACCAGTACATAATTTAGCCGAAAACAGTTTTGCTGACTGCTTTCCAAGTTAACTAAAAACAATTTCAACATATTAGCTAGTTATAGCTTAGTCGGTTTTATACCACACATTGGTTTTATCTTTAGGACTGCATTTGACCCATTGACAAATCTGCTCCAGACTAGACATTTGGAAAAATGTGCTATTGAGTAATCTTGTGGACATATCTTCTACTGAACAAACATAAGAAAAAGTGTGCTCAAGACAGGCTGTCGTGTTTAAGGCTTTCAAACCGGACCAGATCTTTTATTTAAACAATAATTGCAATTTTCCTTCTATTCTCGTTATTGACTCTTTATACATATTTTACAAAATAACTTTTTCTTTTTTAATTCCATATTGTACCTTGCCTACCTACTAGCCATATCATGATCGACATACATATATGCATTTATCATAAAATACAGAACAATTGCTTTTCATTAATTTGATGGCGGATCAACAGGACATCCAACTCATTGGAAACATATTTGTAAATGACAGGATATAAACAGAATGGATTATCATCCTCGGTCTCCTATTCCCTGAAAATCATATGATATTATTACGTGGGTATTTCTGTATTGGCCTTGTTATTGGTCCGATGCTTGCTGTATTGGCCAATACAGAAATACACGTAATAGTATTTTTATTAATTAACTACAGTGTTACAATATTTTTTTTTTCATTTCACAAGAGATAAACATGTTTACCCTGAAGTGGAACTATCCAAATCTCAGTTCCTTTTTTTCTGTTTATAAGATGCAATATTTAATGATCTGGTGCCGTTTTAAAGTGTCTTCAGCATTAGCTCATCTGATGATTTTTTTTACCCTTACCAGTCACTATAAAGTGTTACTTAAATTTAGACGCAACAGATAAGTAGTAATTGGAAATGTACTGCCATGTGCATGTGTTATGCAGAAACAAAATGAATATATTAAAAAAAAAAAAAAAATAATAATAAGTAAAAACCGATTGTTCAGAGAACAATTGAAGGTCTTTCCACCAAAAAAAATGTATTTTAATACGAAAGTTGTAAAATTAAGTTTAAAGTGTCATTTCAATCTTCAAAAGATAGTTTATTGTACGCTGATTCCAAAAATATATGGTTTCTATACAATATTTTTTAAATAAGGGACGAGGTAATTTGTTACTTCTGGTTTGAAAAATGTTACTTCCGATAATATTTGAATATTTACTTGACACTGATTACAAAAATATCTGGTTCTATATACTTTTATATTAATAAAGTACAAAAAAATAACTACTTCCGGTTTACACGAGGTCACTTCCTGTTGTTTTTTTCAAGGTTAAAAGTCTTATGGCTTTATCATGTATACATATGAGGTAAAAGCAAAGGTCAAAATCTAGAACTTCAAATTAAGCTATGACCTTGAGATCAATTTCAAGGTCATAAACCAAGGACCTCAAATCAAGAGACCATAGGTCTTAATTATGTTTGGTTTATGAGTTATATCACCATACGCGTATTTTCAATTCAAGAGGAGAGAAAACTCCCTTTTTCGTTCAACATACCCTTTCAATCAAAATTAACGTGTTACAACATGTCGCAACTAACAATTTAGTAAAAATAATTTGTTGATATCTTATATGGTTTTTTGGAATAAGTGAAAATAAGCCAAATTCAAAAATTAGACAATGACCTTGACCTTTGACTTTGACCTAATTTTCATTTTTTTTAACCAAGGACTTCAAATCAAAAGATCCTAGGTCTCTATCACTTATTGTGTACAAGATAGAACTGATATCACTTTTGGAGCGTTCATATTGCTTCGGTCAAAATAGGACAAATCATGCGAAGGATATAACGTGCAATTTTATAGAATAAATTTGTCGTAATCTTTTATGGTTGCAAAGGAGTAGTGGACACAAGGAAAACAGTGTTTGGGGAGATAACTCCTACAAAGAAAAGTATTCGGTTACGCAGGGTAAATTTCAAAAGCGCATGAACTGTTCGATATCCTATACCAAATATCTAAGCGACATATTGCGAAACAAATATTTATTGCAAGAACAAAATATGGTGGAAGAAAAAAAAATAATCAGAAGAAAAACAATAGGTCTTTTCAAAGAAAAGTGGAAAGACCTAATAATGTAAGAGTTGAAAATGATAAAACTATACACAAGCCAAATGACCAATGAACGAAGATTTGCACAATTACAGAATGTATATAAAATTGAAATGGGGAATGTGTCAAAGAGACAACAACCCGACCATAGAAAAAACAACAGCAGAAGGTCACCAACAGGTCTTCAATGTAGCGAGAAATTCCCGCACCCGGAGGCGTCCTTTAGCCTGGTTCTGGTTTTAAAAATAAATGACAGTTAACAAAACATGAGAAGGAAAGAAAACATTAAATCGATTTGTACGATCGTGAAATTATGAGGACCTCAAGAAATTAACTTTGTGATAATCTACTCGTTCCCCAAACCTAAAATAATTCCATCGTCTGCTTTCAAAATGTTTTTTAAATGAATGTGACCGTATCTAGACTAAATATATATGCCATACTGACCGTTTCAGCATGTTTATGGTGAGTAAATAAAAACAGCGTCTTCCAAACGACTGTTTTATTTCAGTTTGTGTTTATCGTGGCTTATAATCTAAAAACTAGAGACGTTCCGAAATCCTGTATTTGCCGGATCAGAACTCGGCCAATACAGAACAAAATCTATATTGGCCGAGTTATTCTGTATTGGCCGAGTTGACACTTTATATTTCATAGGCAGTGTTCATCATATTAAGTCCAATAACAGTGTACGTAATTAATAATTATATGTATTACATGGATTTTTAATCGTAATCCACTTCGTTTGCCTAATATTACGTTTATATTTGTTGCAGAGTGTCCGGATATATAAAGTGTTGTATAGTTACTAAATATTGCTGTCATTTTTTTGTATATACAATCCATCCTTAGGTAACAGATTTACTTATTTGTTTTGCGGCTTTATGCCTTTTCATAATAGCATTGTAAATATGGTAAGTTTTAATTGATGTATTAAACTATTTTTGATTTACAATTCAGCCTGAAGTATGAAAACAACTGATTGCTTTTCATATTTTAATGTTTTGCATACAATAGGACATGTTGTCACTCCAAATTAGTGTTGACACTCTAAGTGATGATGATTCTGTAGTCTTTGTGCTCCAATATAGCTGTCATATGTATTATCTAATTCATCCTGATTTAACAAATACACTGATGGATATTTAGTTTTCATAATAATGTGCAAATATGGTAAGTCCTGGTTGATACAGTCATATATATTTTAATATGGAATATTGAGTACAGTTTTAGAATAGAACACAATAGTGTTTGTTTCAATAAGGTATTTGTGTATTTATAGCTCATATGAATTAATGTAAAATAACTCTGTAGTAAGATTATTCATTTCAGATAACCTAGCTGCTAACACTTTTTCTGCTGTAGTCGAACACACTAGTGGTGTTAATTAGTTTTGTTGCAATGTCTCTTTTCGATATTATTAGTTACATAGTGTACTAGTGACCTAATACGGTATAAATAGGGTCAGTAAATTCCATATTGGGTGAGAGCGAAGCGTATTACGTCATTAGCACACTATGTAACGAATTTATCTTACCGACTATCTTAACGTGTAAAATTTAGACTAGTTACCTAACACAACGAACAAGTCTTCAATACAGTTAGCATTAACATGAATAAGAAACTACTTCCTTTGATCCTACAAAAACAGATGCCAACAATGACAACTTGTTAGATTTTAATGTGTTTTATGAATTTATTTCACTTATTCATCACTTTCTTCGTCTATTGAAACCTTTAAGATGTTTTCTCAGTACTGTTTTGTTTTTCTAAAGGGACACCACTACTAACCGTGTATGAAATAAGCCCCGCCTCCTTATTACCTTATATGGAATATAAAGGGACGTAACTTCAGTACTAACCGTGTATGAAATAAGCCCAGCCTCCAAACTAACCTAATAGTGTAACGCCTTCTCCCTGGTGCTAGAGTCGGCCACCAGAGAACACATGGTCACAAAGAAAAAGAGAGTAAAAGGATCTATAAAGTGTAAGGTTCGACATCCACTGTTTACCGTCGGACCAAAACACGTTACAGAAAGGGAAATCGTATACTTGTGTTTATATATAATTCTCTGTTATGAAATAAAATATGTCAATAAAATAAAGTTTCATATTTTATTAATATCAAAAGTAATCCACGCCGGAGAGAATGGGTCTTGCAGGCTCCATTACTGGTCTGGTCAGGTCCCCGGTAAAGGTTGGTCTTATATATAGGCACACAAAACTAGTACATGTATATTTCAACAGTCAAGTATTGAACAAGGTTGTCACTTATTTTGTATCTTTCTATAATCTCATTAAAGGGAAAAAAAAACCTTCTACATTATAGAACTAAGAACAGCAACTTAGTACAGCACATTAAATGACATATTAATCATGTCAAACCCGCCAACAGAATTCTTAATGTGCACCTTCAATAGCACTGTCACCGGTAACCATATTTAGCACCGTCACCGTCACCAGTTTTTAGCACCGTCACCGTCACCCATATTTGGCACCGTCACCGGCACCGACAATCTTAAATTAAAACAAAGTTAACTTTCAACGCTTCTCTGTATTTCTCAGACATATTCCAGATTCTATTTAAGTTTGTTACTTCCCATTCATTGTCAACCATACACTCCCTCGTTCCTGTTGTTGCTTTTGTATTTATACTTTCGACTGACCTATGACAGAACTTGTTACATATTGTTTACCAATCGGCAGCCATGGATCACACAAGGAAAATTCCCGTAATGTTGATATTGTTTGTAAACATGGATTGATCTTCATCAATAAAGATGAGTTTTGATTTTAAATTTATTAGTAGAACATTAGAACAGTTTTATTTGAGTTTATAGTATAATAAGGTAACTACCGCGAAAATACGGAATCAGTACGTGAAATAAAACTTCTTAACAAACTAACATATACAAATCTGTCGTATCATGGAAACAACAGCCAAAATGACAAATTACAAGTCTTACATTACTTGCAACATTAGACACCGCACAAACATCTATCGTTAATCCTCAATAATTTGAAGAAACTGTACAGACATGGGTTTACTATAAAAAGGGGGAAATGCTGCCATTACATTGCCCCCACCTTTAAGGATTTGGTCTCCAAATACATTCGTCTGTAAGGTTCATTTCGACTGGAACCAATACATTATTATTTTTGTTTAATATGACAAATATACAAAAAGAAATATACCAATAAATGCATTAATGTGAACCACCTACACGACGGAACGTTTGTGCTTTGATTTCTCTCAACTCTGGTTTCAGTTTTTTTTCTTTCATTCTGATATTCAGGTTTGCAAACATTGTGAAATGCTTCTCCAGCAAACTCGTTTTATCATCCTTTGCTCCATAAACACTGACCAGTGGTTACATTTAGGTCACTCAGGTGTCTATCTATATTGAGCAAATCTGTTATTCCCATCTATTCCTAAATAATTTTTACTTTTATTTCTGACTTAGTTTCCTTTACAGCCCTATTTTGTTTTACATATCCTTATTTCACTTAGTATATTCATATCCTGGCGTGCAAATACTGTAAAAATATTTCTTAATCAAACCCACTTTTACTAAGCTTTATTTACTCCATAAACATCGAGCAACGATCTGGTCACTCTCGTGTTTATCTCTATTGAGCAAATTTCTCTTTCTATCAATTTATTATTCTTCACTATTTATTCTTCCAGTTTTGACAACATTATTTGACATTGCCTAGATTTCCCCCCTTTTATACATGTACATGGGCTTGCAAACATTGTAAAATACTTCTCCAGCAATGACGTTCTTGTCTTTGCTCCATAGACACTGAACAGAAATTAGGTCAAACGTGTGTCTAACTTTTTTGAGCAATCAATCACAACTTTTCTTTACTATTCGATCTGGAAAATATTTAATGTACACACAGCCTTTCTTTCGGAAGCTGCCTCGTTGTGTACCTCTCATTATCTTCTTATCAATGTCTACTACATTCTTACTGATCAACTCTCAAGAATCATACCTTCAAGGTATATATTTGACTGACCAGGCCAACATATCTTCATTAACAGTATTAAACTGAGACAGCCTTGTCATGTATTGAGCTTCATCATCTAACTCAACTCTTCTATTATTATTTTTTACTAGAACACACCCGCGAAATCGCGGCCATATACAGCTTGTGAACTGTTGTAGGATGTTTTTTTGTAAAGATATTATGTATGGAGAATTACATAAAAGGTATCTCCCTTTTTCTATAGTCCGATATTTGTTTCCTTTCTGTTAAATTCAATTATATTCGTGTTTCTGGCCTACGACCACAATTATTCTTCCCCTTTGCTACTATGCTTCTTTTGGTAAAAGTCAAAGCAAATTAAAAATTGCACCGTTTCAAACATGAAATAAATGTAACTGCTTATGTATATAGACCATTATTAGTCTAAAAAATATGCTTCTATGACAATCCATCAGTGCTTTTTTGAGAGCCTTATTAACATGCCAATGGTAGGATTTGAATCATGTATAAATGACTAACCCCGACTAAGGCTAATTTGAGGGGTTGTCGATCGGCGGGGTCCTGATCCCGAAATCCCGGACTTAAAACCATGAAATCCCGAGATGCAGAATTTAAAGAAATTCATATCCCGAAAACGCAAAATATATTCCCGGATCCCGTAAGGATCAATCCTCAAATCCCGAGCTTAAAAACACCCGATCCCGACGCCCCGAAAAAGGTCCTGCCTCCCTCTAATCTCTACCTTACTTTCATTTCTGGCAAATCAGTATTTTCCCTTTTAACAATACATATTTATGCCCCAATTATGGGCATTATGTTTTCTAGTCTGTGCATCCGTGCGTTCGTTTGTTCGGCCGTCCGTCTCTTCCGTCTGTCCCACTTCAGGTAAAGGTTTTTGGTCGAGATAGTTTAAGATGAAGTTGAGCATGTTTTACTTATTTTAATATATATGCAAGTGGTGTGACCTCTTAAATGGTAAACATTTCAAAGAAAACAGTAAACAGAATCAGGGACTATCTATACTAACATAGAAATTCCCTGACGTAATACAAAGAGTCTCTAAATATTAAAGTAGTATAATCGTAGTTTACATGTAGATAAACGCGAAAAATATTTGTCCTCTCTAAGGAGGTATAATAGTTGTGGTGCTTGCGATCTAAACACCATGATATGGAGAACGCTCTGATTGGCTTATCTATTTTTCATTTTTGTTATCTATCATACGATTGGTTGTATTTGTGTATGTTTCAAACAAGAAGTCTTATGGCGGAATCATATTCGGACTCCTTTTTTGTCGTTTTTCTCCCAAAATAACTCAATCTGAATAATCATAAGAATGGACGACAAATGCCACTATGCATGTTACCTATATGACACAGAGGCATGATGGTTGATTTATTGTGGAAGGAAGAGAAGCGACACACAAAACGAGGTCTTCTCGTTTAATAGTACAGATACTTTACTCTATTTACGAGTTTTGAGAACAATTCTCTTGATAGGGTCTCCGACTAAGAGTGTAATAATCTATTTTCATGCTGCTAGAGTGCTGAACAATTGTATATAGCACCACCTATAACCAGAGTTTCTAACCATTTATCAGTTGACCTTCTATATATATTTTTTTTAATTTCTAAACAAAAAGTGACCATTACAGAATCGTATATTCACCAAAAGTGATCACAAGTTTTAAACAAATTGCAACAAAATAGTATTTAGCGCCACTGCAGGCCTTGCCTTTATTATAATCATTTATATCTAAAGCGGAGCTTCTACAATCTCTGCTACGGAGATTCTACAACAAGAGGCATTACCTCTGATTTTGAGACAAAGGACAAAATCAATTTTAATTATTAAACAATCCTTAGTGAAAGGAAATCAACAACACATTTATACATATAAGATCTAGTAATTGTCCAAAACAAATCTGTCTTAAAAATCAAACACTAGCCCAACTAAAACGAGTACAGGAACTTTTAATAACATATATAAATCTATAGTAGCCAACACAGAACAACCGTTTTGCTGGCACGAAATAGTATTAAAATAATAGATTTTATAGTGTTGAGAATTCATTCTCGCTCCCGACATCATGGACATTTGTCCGTTTTCCTAACGACGAAATGCTCTTCTATTGTTAAAGTTCTTATTGGAATTATTTTGGTTTCTTCTATAATTATTATCTCATCGGAATTGCTGATCATTTTCATTTTTGATAATAATTACTTCACTCGTCAAAGATTCAGTACTTTGTTTGATTTCATTTATTTCCCGTTTCAGCTCAGGCTCTTGCATGGTTTCGATATCGACAATGCGAACATTTCGACCTTTCTGTATATCGGCAACTCGTAATGCTTCGAGTCTAACGGCAATATTTTCTGCCTCATTTATTGATTTTGGTCCAACCTCCCTTAATCTGAGACGTACTTCTGTCTCAATCCTAATTCTATCTTATTCATTCAAATGTGACGTCATTTTTCATTTTGTAATGATCTGTTTTACAAATTCAAATGACGTCATTTTTTTGTCATTTTTTACAATTTCAAATATGACGTCACTTGGCGTTGAGGTTTAAAATTATTCGGATGTGTCTACATTTTGTGTTGCAAATGTCTGGTTATGTAATGTATTTCAGTTGTTTCCTGTAATTAGTTAATACTTCAGTTTCATCATGTTAATCTTTCGTATAGTAATTTTATAAATTTACTGTTTGCAAAATAATAGGGATGCTCTGGTAACTAACAGAAAACCCTGGCCGTTTTTGGCACAACCCTTTTTTATCTTTTGGTTCTCGATGCTGTTCGACTTCGTGCTTGTTTTGGCTTTCAAACTTTTGTATCTGGGCGTCACTATTAGATCTTGTGTGGACAAAATGCACTTCTGGCGTATTAAAATTTTGAACTTGTTGCCTTTTGTTGGCTGTTCGTGTGTTTCTTTGTCAATTGTGTTCTCCAATTTATTTATATTGTAGTCCTGTGGTGTTGAGTTGTCATTTTAATGTTATATTTCACATGGCTATAAAAGGGGAGGTTTGGCATGCCACAAAACCAGGTTCAACCCACCATTTTTTCCTTTAAAAATGTTCTGTACCAAGTCAGGAATATGGCCATTGTTATATTATAGTTCGTTTCTGTGTGTGTTACAATTTAACGTTGCGTCGTTTGTTTTCTCTTATTTTTGAGTGTAAATTGACATTGCGATAAGACGTGTCACGGTACTTGTCTATCTCAAATTCATGTATTTGGTTTTGATGTTATATTTGTTATTCTCGTGGGATTTTGTCTGATGCTTGGTCCGTTTCTGTGTGTGTTACATTGTAGTGTTGTGTCGTTGTTCTCCTCTTATATTTAATGCGCTTCCCTCAGTTTTAGTTTGTTACCCCGATTTTGTTTTTTGTCCATGGATTTATGAGTTTGAACAGCGGTATACTACTTTTGCCTTTATTTAGGTATTGCATGAATAAAAGAATCTAAAGCTAATGTGTCCCTAACCAGTGGAGAGGTACCAGGATAAGCCCTACGTGTCAGTTTCTTAATAGCCTGAGCTAATTCAGGCAGACTTTCGTTTTTAAATCGTACTCGTGTTTGCAACTCTGCTCTAAATACTTCAACTCTATTGACTGAACCAAACCTATTCTTAAGAGACATGACCAAACTGTCAAAATCGTGACGATCAACGTCCGTGATTTCATTAAGAATTGCCCGTGCTCCGCCAGACAAACTACTAGTCAATAACAAAGCTTTTGTTTTTGAGTTCCAATTGTGCAATTCTGCTTACAAATTAAAATGAGTTAAATACTCTTCTAAATCATCATTACCGTTATAAACTTGGGGTTTTATTTTACAACTCAATTCATATTTGACATTTGACCTAACCTATCAACTAAATTACTGTTATTACTTATATCATCCCTTTCTCTAGAAATTGTTAGTGAACTTACTACGTCTCTACTACTATTTTCGGAAGGTCTACTTGAGATTGTTGAGACAAGTCTCATTTCAAAATTTGAGATCATCTCTTGCATTCTATAAGTGAAATCTGACATACATTGTTCCATAGCCCTTCTTATTTCGAGTCTAGCATCTACAACCATTATATCTGTTGCTCCTTCACTTACAGACATTCTAACAAGGAAATTTTCTAAATTATTTTCAGGTAGCGTTTTTTTTTCGTCTTCCCTATTGTCTAGATATGGGGCTTGAGCGAAATAACATCCGAATCGTCCATATTTTACAACATAACAGACTGATATAATCAAGCTGTATCAATTCCAACTTTCAACTCGACTCTAGTATTAAATCCCACCGCTGCCACCAAATTGTAACGCCGCCTCCCTGGTGCTAGAGTCGGCCACCAGAGAACACATGGTCACAAAGAAAAAGAGAGTAAAAGGATCTATAAAGTGTAAGGTTCGACATCCACTGTTTACCGTCGGACCAAAACACGTTACAGAAAGGGAAATCGTATACTTGTGTTTATATTTAATTCTCTGTTATGAAATAAAATATCTCAATAAAATAAAGTTTCATATTTTATTAATATCAAAAGTAATCCACGCCGGAGAGAATGGGTCTTGCAGGCTCCGTTACTGGTCTGGTCAGGTCCCCGGTAAAGGTTGGTCTTACATACAGCCCGTAACAGAGAAGTGATCGAATTGATGTTTCTTTACCGTCAAAATTAGCTAGAAAGTTATCGACAAACTTAATTGAGTAGTGACCGAACTATTGGTACTTTAACGTTAAAAAGATTGACAATGCTGACAAACTTTTATGTGTCGATAATCAAGTTTAATACCGATAATATTGAAAATAATTATAATAATATGAAACAAAATATGTCCATGCACCATTTCGATTGGGCGAAAAGTAGTCATTTCTTCAAAGTCAGAACAGAAAAAAAAAGATTTATGGAAGGACGTCTTGGTAGTATTATTTCCTTTACAATTTTACCCAAAACTAAAAGAAATATACTGGTAAACATTAAAAAGGTGTTTGATAGGATGAAGTCCTTTATTTTTTCGGACTACAATGTGTACCGTATCTGTGATGGATTTGAATTCAATCAATAACTTTCAAATGTTTTCTCATATGTATACACAAAAGGGAGGACTGGTATTTGTACTTCTGTTAGAATAATATGTCTTCGTCCGTTTCACATGCCAAACTTTTTTCTAGTACAGTTTAAACGGGAAAATTTTGATGAGAATTGTTTTTTCATATGACAAAATATTGAGTCAGCAGATTTTTTAAGTCAAAATCAGGGTCAAAATATTGTTTTCTAAAAACTACCAGGCCCCTTCCTGCATGAAAATAAAATGGTCCGTGGTAAAAATCAAAAATTCCCACAATCATGTTCAACTTCAAAATTTGACCAGATTCTATTCTTAACTGTCGGATAATATACTAGGATAACATAGAAAATGTCCTGTATGGGACGATTCTGTACTCATACTTCACGCGTAGTTGGGTACAAGTGTCCTCGTAGTGAACTCACCCAACTACGAGTGCAGTAAAAAGTGTACTCTAACGTCGGATACCGGGCAGTTTCTTTGTTATATCTGTACTTTATCAAATACATGTACATGTTAATATTTACTTAATATTAAATAGGTAAAAATTATTGCTGAAAGCCTGTTCATGGTTTCTTTCTTGTGTATGATTATATAATTTTTCACATGCCTGAACTCATTGACGATAATGTAAGGTGCTCTATTAGAAAAAAAATGGATTTCTAGTTCGGGTTTGAAAAAGAAATTTCGCCTTTTCTTGAGCCTGTTTTGTACTTTTAGTTTAACAGATATGATCCAATGGAAATTTTCACATGGAACCTTCAGTAAATAGGAAAATGAAAAGATATGGGGTAATTTACAGAGAGACCACACTCCATCAATGAGAAAAACGGAGGAAATTTAAAAATCTAGAGGTCTCCACAAGGCTTTCAACAAGGGTGGAATCTCACTCCTTCTGAAAAGCTCTAAATCGCCCTAACGTGTACATACGTTTGGTCATCAAGAGATTCTGGTTTCTCTTTTTGTGTGTCATAAACATTCAACTCGGATTTGAATTTAATTTACCGAAACATTTCCGTACATTAAATCTTAGGACGGTCAGAACATTTTAAGGACGCAATAGATCGAAGTACAATTTTAAGTAGTACATAGATGTGCAATAATTCAGCTTCCTGTACATGTTCATGAAGTTCTAAATTTTGAATGTTGATTTCTTTAAAAAACACCATTTTTTTACAATAAAAAATCTCAAAATATCCGTTAACAATGAAAAAGTTTGACCATGAAAAATCACATATCTAAGAAAAGCAGTCGTTTAATTGATTATAAGAAAGTTTCAGTATATCATGTCAAATTTCTTTAATTTGAGAGTTTTCCTTTAGTTACAAATGTAGCTCCATGTCTGATGGTGAAATAAAAATGAATGTCTCAGAAAGTGGTGAATTAGTTTCCAATAAATGACAGATGAATCGGGCCAAGCTTAGTAACTTACAGTAAACAGACTACTGTAACATTGACGCACTCGTCGAACTGTTTAAAAGATTTGTGTTTATGACCAAAAATTTATATACAACTTCATTTATAAATTAATCTGAATTTCATAGCGCGTCGTCACAATAATGAAAGTTATAAAAAAAATCTATAACCAGCAGATCTATACTTCTATAAAGAAAGTATTCTTGTACAAAAGAGTATTTATTATAAAATGGTTCTAACTATAGAATAGATAGTTTATCACAGAAATCTTAAACGGAAGTTTCGACAATTTTAAACAGAAGAGATTTGAAAATAAATTTAACTTTAAATAAACACTGAAATAATTTTAATACCTCGAAGATGTAAAGAATATACCAACAATCTCAATCTTTAAAAGTGTCCTCATTGCACTAACCGACGAGTTCATGTTTACAGTAGAAACAGTGGATGTGACTCCAATAAATTCATTATCATTGTAGTCATGAATATTTATCGCTTATATTAAATCATAGATGTAATACATCTATGATTAAATTGATAAAGATTTTATCGAGGTCGCACCAACTGTTTCTACAGCTAAGATCAGTTACATGTAACATGATCTCGTCGATTCGCACGACGAAGCCATTGTTTATGACAGAACACACATTCTAGATTATGTATTTTTGTTTCCGTCAGTTCGAAAGTATTTGATCATTTCAACTCCTTTGTATTTCATAATATGTGTCATGAAAAAAGACATATGTTCGATTGAATAATGATTTCCTCGTAACAAATGATAGAAATTTCGGAGATCCCGTATTTGATCCTTTACCGTTAAAATGAAAATGCCAATGACAGAGGTTGATTATAAAAAATGTTTAACTGTGTAAAAAAAAAATTCGACTTAAACAATGAAAACTTACACGTTGGACATGAACTATTTTGTCGATGAAAAAAATTAAATTATGTCACTTCTGAAATAAGTTTGTCGATAACGTAACTTATTCTGACGGTAAAAAAACGCGAATTCGATCACTACTCTGTTACGGGCTGTATAGGCACACAAAACTAGTACATGTATATTTCAACAGTCAAGTAACAAGGTTGTTACTTTTTTTGTATCTTTCTATAATCTCAATTAAAGGGAAGAAAAACCCTTCTACAGTATAGAACTAAGAACAACAACTTAGTACAAGACATTAAATGACATATTAATCATGTCTAAACCACCAACAGAACTCTTAATGTGCACCTTCAATAGCACTGTCACCGGTTACCATATTTAGCACAGTCACCGTCACCTGTTTAAGCACCGTCACCGTGACCGGTGACTGTATTTGTCACCGTCACCGTCACCCTTATTTAGCACCGTCACCCTTATTTAGCACCGTCACCGGCACCGACAATCTTAAATTAAAACAAAGTTAATTTTCAACGCTTGTCTGTATTTCTCAGACATATTCCAGATTCTATTTAAGTTTGTTACTTCCCATTCATTGTCAACCATATACTATCTCGTTTCTGTTTTTGTTTTTGTATTTTATACTTTCGACTGACCAATGGCAGAGCTTGTTACATATTGTTTACCAATCGGCAGCCATAGATCATACAAGGGAAATTCCCGTAATGTTGATATTGTTTGTAAACATGGATTGATCTTCATCAATAAAGATGGGTTTTAATTTTAAATTTAATATGAGGCAGGCATTACCTGTAAATGGGGACGAAGTCAGTATGAATTATTTTTTTGTAACTTTAATATTTGTAAAAAAAAAAAAGAAATGGAAATACCGTAACGTTTCCCGGATTTTGGTTCTGTTGTTAGGATTTTAGTTGTGACGTTATTTAAGTTATGACGTCATATACAATGAAAACAAAGAAACGCTATCATCAGGTAACGTTTTTTTTCATATCGAGGAATTATTAAAAATGAAATTGGTATTGCGTTCCTTCCTATTTTATACAAGACTGATAAATATATGTTTTACTCAAAGTTTCATACAAACGAGACCGGAAAAAGGAAGTACATTGTAGATTTTTGCGCAGATCCGGAATTTCAAAAACACGACAAAAAAAATTGAATGATTTTGAGTTCATTAGTACAATGAAAATATCGGGAAAATTTTCCCGATTTTTTTTTTTTTTTTTTTTTTTTTTATTGAATTTTCTACTGTTGTTGGGGACTTCGTCCCCATATTAGTAGAACATTAGAACAGTTTTATTTGAGTTTATAGTATAATGAGGTAACTACCGCGAAAATACGGAATCAGTACGTGAAATAAAACTTCTTAACAAACTAACATATACAAATCTGTCGTATTATGGAAACAACAGCCAAAATAACAAATTACAAGTCTTACATTACTTGCAACATTAGACACCGCACAAACATCTATCGTTTATCCTCAATAATTTGAAGAAACTGTACAGACATAGGTTTACTATAAAAAATGGGAAATGCTGGCATTACAATATTAAATATACACGGTTTCCACGAGGATGCTTTTAACCAATCATATTCCTAGAAATGTATAGGAGGTAAAATAATGTTACATATCAATCATTTATGAGAATTAAATGTCTTGGTATGGTGAAAACAATAACCTTATGAACTTAGCTTGCAAGTTATTTTGAGATGTAGGATATTGGTCTTACACAAGTAATCGTATAACACAATAATGATCTTGAGTAAATTTACGTTTACTTCTGTGAAATGTCTTCTTTTTTAATTTTTTAATTAAAACTTTTCAACTCTGAATATTTATTTATGTTTTGCTTTGAAAAATTGATAAAAATGACTTTAAAGGGCAATAACTCTTTATGGTATCAATGGACTATATTTGACATGTTGACTTATTTATAGATATTACTTTGATGAACATTAATGTTTTTTACAGTTTATTTCTATCTATGATAAAATTCAAGAAAATAACCAAAAATTGCAAAATCTTCGAATATTAACAAGTCAGGGGCAGCAACCCACAAATGGGTTATCTGACTTGTCTGAAAATTCAAGGACAGATAGATCTTGACATGATGAACATTTTACCAATTGTCAAGTTTGTTTAAATGCTTTAGAGTCAGAGATATAAGCCAAAAACTGCACTTTACCCTATGTTTATTTTGAGCCGTGTCAGACAAGTTGGTTAGCAAGCGGGGTAATCGGACACATGTTTTTAAACTAGATACCCTAATGATGATTGTGGCTAACTTTGGTTATGTTTGTCGACGTAGTTTTCAGAAAATAAGATTTGGTAAGATTACAAAAATTTACGAAAATTTGTTAAAGATTTACTAAAAAGGACAATAACTCCTTAAGGTTTCAGTTGACTATTTTGATCATATCGACTTATTTGTGCATCTTACTTTGCTGACCATTTTTTTTAAACGTGACTAATATATTTTATTACACTCTATTAATGTAACAATTTACATAGTGAACAGCATTGCAATAAGTATCTCTGATATATTAGTTATTAGGTATCCAGGGAGAATATCTAATAAAAGTATTAAAATTGATATTCCATTACAGTATTACAATATCTTATTTAATTTCATGTTTACCGGAGAATTTCATTTCTTTCCGATAATGGTTTTTTATATTAGTTAAATGTGCATCGTGTTTAATATCATCATCTTTGTTTTGGATAAATTTAATTGAGGATTTGAATAAAATAATATCAAGACAAGTTGTCTATTTAAAAGGTAAGTTGACCATAATTTTTCTTGCTGAACATTATTGCTGGTTACAGTTTATCTCTATGTATAATACTATTCAAAATAATAATCAAACCACTGCAAAATTTTCTTTTAAATTACCAATTCTAGGGTAGCAGGTTGTCCGATTTGTCTAAAAATGTCACGGCAGAAGATCTTGACCTTAAAAGCAATTTCATACCGTGTCAGATTTGCTCTAAATACTTTGGTTACAGAGATATAAGCCAAACTCTACATTTTACCCCTATATTCTATTTTTAGCCATGGCAGCCATCTTGGTTGGTTAGCCAGGTCATGGGATTTTTTTAAAAATTAAATACCCAAATGATGATTGGGAAAAATTTAGTTAAATTTTGCCCAGTAGTTTCAGAGGAGAAGATTTTTGTAAAAGTTAGCGACGAACGGACGACGGACGCCAAGTGATTAGAAATGTTCACTTGGTCCTTTGTCCCAGGTGAGCTAAATATGAGAGAGAATATCATAAACAGTGACGTATTTTTTTTAAGGAATATATAATCCTGAAATTCATACAACTATTTTTGCAGTACTAGTCCAAACATTAATCAAGATTATGACGGTAAAGATATGTCCAAACGTATCTGGAAAGAAAACAGCAGATCTTAAATAGATATATAGAGATGTTGTATGAGTGCCAATGAGACAACTCTCTCATCTAAGTCACAAGTTGTAAAAGTAAATCAGATCGGTCAAAGTACGGCTGAATACACCATAACAATTAAATTTCATTCGTATAAAAGTCCAATTCAAGTTCGATCAGATCCAACCAATGTACTGGGACCATTTCTCAATGAAGGATCCTTGTATACGATAGAGCTGTACCCACAAATATCTTTAACATGACTTAATAAAAAAAGAACCTGTCTTAAACGATACTTTTCTCTTTGACAAACAATGGATCTTAAAAAGAAAATACTAACAACTAAATGAAGAGTAAAAGGAATTCATGATTTTGGATTATGTTTTCCTTGTATATATTTGAAAAGTTTACCTTATTGGGTCTATATAGTGTTGAATCATTTGTTCATGCATAATCCGACGGGTGCTCACAGTTATTAATTAGATATGATAAAATCGAATTCCCCATAGATACAACATAATGGTTGTATGTAAAAGTCACAAGTTTTTGTTACAATGTGCTACAAAATATATCAAAACTCATCACAAATCGGAAATTTGAGTTACCTAACAAGTATAAGCTCGATATCAAACTTTATAAGTCTGATATGATCTAATTGATAACATACACATGTCGCCATGAGTGCGTTACTGAAGCTTTAAAAGCCACATTACTCGTGTGACTCGAGGGCACTTGTGAGTTCCTTTTCTGCTTAAGATATAAATATCTTGAAACGTTATAATTGTAAATGAGAAAGAGGTTCACTGATAGCATTATGAGCTCGAGCAACGTGTGCGGCGCGAAAACAATTTTTTTTTACAGTCATACAATGTTAAGGTATTCATAAGTTTCATTATCAATAAACATCTTGAAAGGCTTTTATAGACAATATGTACAATGTACAGTGGCTTTATTGTCACATCGATATAAGATTCTTTAGAAGATTTAGAAGTCCACGAATGGCTTAATTAGAAGGCTGCAACGATTATAAAATAGAAGTCTTAAGATACCATGAAATATCAAGATCCTCATGGAGTATAATCTTCCGGCCAAGGAGAGCAACACTTTTTCCTCTTGAAATAGCCACCATAACCAATGGCAGAAGCCGCAATTCGATATGCTTAGCACTAGTATCAACAGAATCAAAGATATTCCTAGAAATCAAACAGGAGTACCAAGAACAAAAATCGGTTAAATATATTTTGTCCATAAGATTCGTGACATTTGTTGATAATCATGTTAAGTATGAAGCGGAATTTAAGTATGAGTAAAAAGGTCGCATTTGGTACATATGACTGTTTAACAACTTCTTAATTAAATTTACTGATGCGACTTGTTATATCTAGGGCAAGCAAGACTCCATCTTTTCCGTATCAAAAGTAATAACCAGATATTCAATAACTGTACAAGGACCAACAACCTTGGGTTTATCCTTGGGAATATTAAGTCCACTTGTGTTGTTATTTTAATATTACATAATACTTTTTGTTGTTTTGTTTAGCAATTTTTTACAAAGAAAATAACTTATTCATTTATATAAATCCAACTGAACATCCGATATCTAAACAACGCATTTCTGACTTTTTGATTTCGTGGTTAAGGTACTAGTAGCACAATACAAAAATTTTATACCTCCTATTCCCAAGTTTTAAAATGTTTAACTCAATTTATAATGCTTGAAAATTTATAAACGTGGTATTTATGAAAAGATAAGAGATTACACTTTCAAATTAATGCAATGTTAGTATTATACAACAATCATGTAATCAATTATAATGTTAAGTTTACACAATAAATTTTACAAGACATTTCCACTTGCAATTGACATTAGCTTCTTAATGGATACCCCATGAGGGTTGATTTTATCATATGTTGTTTCTAGAGCCATTATCTACAAAAGAGTGTCTCAGATTTCGGACAGCGTGTATAGATCAAATTTTACACCTAATCAAACATTATCTACTTTTATGTGGTAAATATATTTACATTTATTACAGATTTATGAGAGAATGGAATAAGATAGCGATGATTTTAGGCATCTTTTGTAGCTCCTGCTGTGTTGATTAAGATGTCGTTAAAGTTTCCTGATAGAACGAAAATCATTCAAGTGAACTGACCAATATATTGCCATACATTGCATAATAATTGATTACATAGTGATTGCATAACAAAACTATTGCATTCATTTAAAAGATCAATCATTTATCTATCTATATATACCCTCTTTTATTAATGTATATGCAGTTTTAAGAAAGTAACAGCATTTTAAAAGTTAGAGATTGGAAGTTAGAAATCTTTGTATTGTGCTACTTTAAACCAATCTCTGAATTCGAAGCTCATAGAAAATTAGTCATTCGTTGAACATTTCAATTCGTGGTTCACCTGTAATCACAATACCCACGACAATTGGTATCCAACGAAAAATCACGAATTTACAGTTATTGTCTAACATACATGTCTGAAGCAAATTCTATAACCCGTGTAATATTTGCAGCATACAATTTTTAGATTAATACACCAACTCGTATACATAAGACATGATGAGATGATTTTAACATCAAAAACTTAACAGAGCAAATAATTGATATAAGTGTCATCTTTTTAAACCTATATATCAAGAGATCAATATGATTGTTCCCTTCCATTTTCAGTTTCCGAATCTAGGTATCGATATATTTTGGATATGACCTTATGAAAACTATTTAAAATAAGTAAGTATTAGATTTTTTTGTGACATTGATATATAATTCTATCAATCTCAACCACTGAAATTCGACACCTGTCAAATCTACCAGGACAAAATCATTAAGTTACGACCTCTGTGGGACTTCAACAAAAGGTCTTTAGTACGTTTTATATTGTTTTTGTGTTTCCTTTTCTTTTAACGGATATATTTTACGAATTAAACCTTTCGTAAGATATCAAATGTTGTCTAGAAGAAAGTTGCCATGCTATAGAGAAATATTTTTGTGGCGATTACACATATGCTATTTCTGTTTAATTATTGCTTTCTTTATGATTAAGGGGTTTATATGTGTTGCGTTTGTGTTTTAACTATAGGTGATGAGATTTAACGTGTGTAGCATGAATGTCTATTTTTTGTTTCCTTTGTTTCTAGAAAGTGCAAACACGCGACTCTTCTAGAGTTGATGTGAATGCAGTCACATGACTTAAAATATTTCAATCCTCTATGGGTTGATTTAAAATACATATATAAGTATGCAATGAATGTGGTTGTAAAGTTTGATAGATGCTTCTTGTGTGTTAAATATTTGTGTGTTTTGTTCTGTTGATATTGTGACACAATGATGATTGCTGTACCCCATATTTTGACATTTTCACCTATTATGTCTGTTTTGTTCGCGCATCGTTGTACATTTAATGGAATTTGATGCGACTGTCATACACGTGAGAGGTTTAGAGCAATAAAAGCAGGTTCAATCAACCATTTTCTAAATTTGAAAAAACCTGTAACAAGTCAGGAATATGACAGTTGTCCATTTGTTTGATGTGTTTTATCATTTGATTTTGTCATTTGATGAGAGACTTTCCGTTTTGCATTTTGCTCAAAGTTCAGTATTTTTGTAATTTTACTTATTGTTTATTCTTTTAACAGATATATTATTGCTGATGGACGACTCGTGGTTGTAATATTTTGTCACAAAACCATGTGCACTCAAAGATAACTGATATGGTTTACTGAGACAGCTTTTTCCTGTAAAACGGACGCATTCGTTAAATTATCTTGTCTTTTTTCAAGACAACTTCCTGTCAATAATGGTATGCTACAAAAGATTTCAACGAAAACAAATTATTCTAGCTACTCTTGTCATACTCTTTGTTTATATATATAAAATAAACTATGACAACAAATTATCAAAGATACCGGGTATAAAAACAATGAGAAATTCACAGCAGGAATCATTCAATTATGACAAAACAATTGATACCAAAACAGAGGCAAAATTCTCTCATGAATCATTAGATGCTGTTAAATACATTAGGAAGGATTGCGGAGAACTCTGTGAAACTAATGCTATCGGGATACCCGGCCCATATTTTGATCAAATAACTGTCCCCATTGATTGCGACGCGCTATTTAAAAATGAACACATCGATCGAGGCCATGGCTTATCTATTGCTCCAAAAACAATACCTAAACATTTGCATACTGATTTTACGATGAACAACAGACTAAAAGTGTCAACATGGTATTTCAATCAAGCATATTTGGGCAAAACAGCCAAAATGGCAGTGTGGACAGAACAATTAATCGAGGATTATATTTCTTTGGCAAAAGATAATAAGTTAGAAGGAACGTATGGCATATCAGAAACAAATGCTTTGCGAGATGGTATGAAGCATGCACCAGTTGGCATAAGGAATGGTCGAGTCCTGGTTATAGGTTCAGAAATTCCCTGGGTAGAAGCATGCGCGTTGGAAGCAGGAGCTAGCGAGGTTGTTACGTTAGAATACGGTAAAATTGTTTCAAAACACCCCAAAGTAAAAACAATGATTCCCGATCAATTTCGTAAAAGTTACTTGAACAAAACTTTAGGAAGATTTGATGCAATTGTAACTTTTAGTTCAATAGAACATTCTGGTTTAGGCAGATATGGTGACGGTCTTAATCCATGGGGAGACATAATTGCGATTGCAAGAGGTTGGTGTGTAACTAAAGAAGGGGGATCATTAACCATTGGGGTTCAATACAATTATGAAATGGATCATATAAAATTTAATGCCGGTAGATGGTATGGCAAGATTAGGTATCCATATCTTGCAACAAACTGGAAACAGTACTATAGAGGGCATGGACAACAACGAGTGCATGTTTTTACTAAAATCAATGTAAATTTTACAAGTACGCTTGGGTATTACCTGAAAAAACCATATCCGTATTTACATATAAACAACCCTGAAAAACACTACTCGCAAGCCAACCAGGATGAAACTGTGTTTAACATTTCTAAACAAAAAAACGGATTTTTTGTTGAAATTGGAGCATTTAATGGTCAAACATTTTCAAATACTTTGTGGCTGGAAAGAAAACATAACTGGACTGGACTGTTAATAGAAGCTAACCCTGATCTTTGTCGGCAAATAGATGCAATGAAACGGCACGTTTGGCGTCTGTGTGCCTGCATATCAGATACATTAAGAAAAACAGAATTTATTCAGAGCGGTTCTGTAGGTGGCATGGCGTCAGAATTAGATAATAATCATATGCGTATGATCAAAACTAAAAAAACTATTTCAGTTCCATGTTTTGACATGATAGAAGTTTTAGATCAGATAGGCGTGCAACATATTGATTACTTTTCTTTGGACGTTGAAGGGTCAGAAATGATTATTTTGGAATCAATAAGAAACAAACTGATATCTGGAAAAATAGTGGTAAATATTTGGTCAATTGAATACAGAACATGGGATGGAAAGAAAAATGTTGTGAAAAAGTCATTCCAGAATCTTCAGAATTTACGAAACTTTTTTGAAATTATTGGAGGCTATGTTGAACATAGTCAGTTAAATAATGAACCAGATGATCACAGAGACGGTATGGCATTGGATGTTGTGTTTGTTCGTACTTAATAATTCGGTGTTTTCGAACGACATAAAGTGCTCAGTAGTAGAGAATTGATAAGAAGTAGTGGATTCGTAAACGATAATCAACGAGCGACTTTAGTCGCGAGTTGATTATCGTTTTCGAATCCACTTTTTCTGATCAATTCTCTAGCTTATCCCATTTCTAGTAAAAAGACTATCTGTTTCATGATCTGACAATGAATCAACGGAATTTCATGAAAATAATTTCGTATTTTGCCTTTTTTATCCTGTAAAAGCTGGAAATGACTAGATCCACACGGTTCACATTTATATTTAACTTAATATAAGTTCAATTGAACTTAAATGTGTTGTTATCTCCCCTTTGTATTACCAGATTTTATATTTGTGAATAATTATTTCATTCAATTTTAGATCATTACAAATAATTTATATTGATTAGATTTAAGTATTTATAATTCATTCAAAAAGACATATAATTAACATATGGAATTTTTTTAATCTTTTTTGGAAAGTTAAATAAATGTAATTACCAACATTTAAAAACCTTCAATATATACATATATAGTATTTAGCAACCTAATATGCAAGTCAATGTCGTTTATATTTCCTATTTGCTTGACATACAAAATGACTATAAATATTTTATATGTAAATGAAGTGTAAATTTCACACTAACACCACTTCAATAGACACCAGTTGATGATAATAGATACAATGATTGGTCTTAATTGAAAAATTATATATAAAGTTTGTGTAAACTGGTTCCCTTTCATTATGTTTTGATTATTTTAACGTTATTACATTTGGCATCCATCGTCAATCAGTTCATGTACTAGTATTATTTGTGGTACGCATTCTGAAACCCAAGCATAGTTGGTTTTGCTACAAATGTACAATATATAATTATGTCAATTTTGCATGTATCATGTAAGCTGTTCATGGCTGTGATCGTCTAGTCGTTGGTATCGAAAGAAATAACTGGGATATACGCTATAAGAGTGATATTTAAAAAATAATTTATATCAGCACTCGTGGTCTAATGGTATCATGCATAGACTACAGACTTTACTTTCGAAAATACGCGCGAGTTCGAACCTATCATTAGTCACTCGTTTTTGAGAGGATAACATATCATAAGTTAAAAGTTTAAAGTTATGATATTAGTTATCTTAAGTTAACATGGTGGTCAGTGGATTTTTGAAAAATAATCCACTGTTAGAACAATAGACTGACGTCAGAGAAATGGGTTAACTTAAGATAACTTATATCATAACTTTAAACTTTTAACTTACGATATGTTATCCTCTCAAAAACGAGTGACTAATGATAGGTTCGAGCTCGCGCGTATTTTCGACAGTAAAGTCTGTAGTCTATGCATGATACCATTAGACCACGAGTGCTGATATAAATTATTTTTTTAAATATCACTCGTATAGCGTATATCTGTCAATGCATGTCAATAAACTGTATTTCTGTCTTTTTGTTATCTAATAAAATATATAAACACTATAAAATCAATTGTTGTAATTATTACTTATTAGTACAATTACTTGATAAAATAAACATCCATGTACACATTACACTTATCACTTTAAACGTACAAGGCCTTTCCCTTTTCATCATAGCAAATGCTTACTTTTTGGTTTTAGGATTATATTGATATCATACTATGATTACTTAGTTTTTCTTTGTTTGATTATAAATGGTCCAAATATACATCAACATTTTACTGACTCTTTTGTGAATAAAGTGTGATAATCTACGACTGTAAAACTACTTCTTTGATGGTAAAACCAGAACCAAATCGTCAACTTTATAGTAAAAATGAAATATAGATACCTCTAACATTAAAGACAATATTTTGGTAGAGAAAAACATTACAAAAAGAATCATTCCGTTTACTAGGCTTGAACTTGGCACTGTTAATATCACAGTTATTTCTTTCGGTACCAACGACTAGACGATCACAGCCATGAACAGCTTACATGATACATGCAAAATTGACATAATTATATATTGTACATTTGTAGCAAAACCAACTATGCTTGGGTTTCAGAATGCGTACCACAAATAATACTAGTACATGAACTGATTGACGATGGATGCCAAATGTAATAACGTTAAAATAATCAAAACATAATGAAAGGGAACCAGTTTACACAAACTTTATATATAATTTTTCAATTAAGACCAATCATTGTATCTATTATCATCAACTGGTGTCTATTGAAGTGGTGTTAGTGTGAAATTTACACTTTATTTACATATAAAATGTTTATAGTCATTTTGTATGTGTGTTGTGAAGCAAATAGGAGATATAAACGACATTGACTTGCATAGTAGGTTGCTAAATACTGTATATCTATATATTGAAGGTTTTTAAATGTTGGAAATTACAATTATTTAACTTTCCAAAATAGATTAAAAAAATTCCTTATGTTAATTATATGTCTTTTTGAATGAATAATAAATACTAAAATCTAATCAATATAAATTATTTGTAATGATCTAAAATTGAATGAAATAATTATTTACAAATATGAAATCTGGTAATAAAAAGGGGAGATAACAACACATTTAAGTTAAATTGAACTTATATTAAGTTAAATATAAATGTGAACCGTGCTATTAGAGGATAAAAAAGGCAAAATACGAAATTATTTTCATGAAATTCCGTTGATTCATTGTCAGATCATGAAACAGATAGTCTTTTTACTAGAAATGGGTTAAGCTAGAGAATTGATCAGAAGTGGTGGATTCGAAAACGATAATCATCTCGCGACTAAAGTCGCTCGTTGATTATCGTTTACGAATCCACTACTTCTAATCAATTCTCTACTACTTAACATGATGGTCAGTGGATTCTTGAAAAATAATCCGCTGTTAGAACAATAGACTGACGTCAGAGAAATTGGTTAAGTATAGAAAAAACGCAGTATACCTGGCTGTAAAACCACTTGTAGTTTCAATATATGGTATAGCTTTCAACCATGAAAAATGGAATGGGTCATTTATTTTGTATGTTCAAGAGGAACCATCAATAAAGTAAAGTTAGATTTCGTAAAGAAAAACGATTTTCAATGAGTTCTGAACCTTTCATATGACATGTATGAATCGCTCCCATCAAGGTTAATTGTATTGTAACGTTTTCGCTCGGTGTTGCTATAGCGTTTTCGTTACCCTGAAGTGAAACTCTGACCCACTGACAAAACTAGACAATTAGCCAGACAAACTAATTCTCCACAATAAATACTGTTTCAAATGACTGCTCCCTTGGGTTAACTCAACCCTGTAATCCAATAGGTATATTTAAAGATGCGTTGTTTCAGAAGACAGAAATAAATAATTCGTTTCAAGTTAATGATTTAATGAAGTGTTACTATGATCAGTTATATATATATGTCATTCAAACAATTTCAATATTGTATATCTTTTTACATTAGATCAACACAATAAATAACACTTAAATAGTATGCAAGCTAGTGAGTACTCTGGTCAAGTTCTATATACACATGTATTAAATAAACAATCTTATTAACAAGTAATTATAGAAATCTCTATAATTATATAAGTGATGCCGACTTCTCAAATGTATAAGTTGCGACTCCGGGTTTTACTGTACTTTTTGTGAATATTCGAATTCGTAATATATATGTAAAGAATCGTTAATAATTGCAGTTTCTATACTGTTGGTATATCGAGTAAATAATACAAGAATAACTTTAACTGTTACTTTCTCTGAAGAAAAACTCTATTGACGTCTTATTAAAAGCGACCTTAAGACTCGAGACTGCGTCGGTGAGTCTCTGTATAAAATATGGAATATTTTATATTTTCTGACTTTTCTGTACTTTTCAGTATATAACTTTTTGTACGTCTAATGATCTCTAATCTCTAGAGTCCCTTATAATATAAATTTATAAAGCTATGTTTTACATAAAGTAAAACTCTGACAAAATATTTCCTAACCTTTTAAAGTGCAAGACTCAAATTGTAAGTTACAGTGCAGAAAGGATTTATTATTAGGCTTGTGATTGTAAGCAACCTTTTGCCACGGTAGTCCGATCACGACTAACGCGCTCACTGGTAGTGCAATATATATACAACAAAAAGACTTAAAAGACTTCATATTGACGTCAAAAGCGACTCGAAAGACTCTATTTCAACGTAATATTGCCGTTCACGACAGTGCACTTTGACGGTTTACGGTAAAGCGACTCAAGTAAACATGGCGGACATTACAAGGAAAAAGAGAGACTCTGAGTCTCTAGAAACTTGACCAGGTTAAATAATTCACTCAATATAAATATATATAGAGATTAAAACAACATAATACAATCATCAACAAATATATAAAGGTAGGTCCAGCATAAGGAAATTCTGTATTTACACTGTACAAAAATAAATAGAAAGGCGACTCAGTTTCAGGGAGGACTTGACGTTATTTTTATCTTTGCTCAAGTTACTGTTCATAATAAATATCCAAGATAACTTATTCTAATAAAAAGAAACATATTCAAAAATTTATAAGTATCCAATACGGTTAAACAGAGATTTAACTTGATAAATAGTGAAAAGGGGGAGGGGACTCAAACTGTTGAACAACGAGGCCGAAATCCGTTACATTGCCCCCTTCTTTAAAAAATTGTCCGACCTCGGACAAGTTGATTTACTAAAATATTTTTTTTTTTTTTTTTTTTTTAGCATTAATAAATATAATACCTTTATAATACACATTTCTTCAAAATTGATTCAATAAATACAATAAATAAATGCATTTTATATACAACTATGCATATTCTCAACACACAACACTCTAAACTGGAATGAAACATCTAAGTTTCATAAATATATATGTTCGTAATAACCAATCCCTTCCCAAACTATCAAAAACTTTACCCAACCCAAAAATTTTCCTAATTACTCTACCTTAAATATAAATTTTTACATAATAACTAATTTCTTAAAAACCTATAATTGTCCGAATATAAAACTGTTCTAATGATAAAAGTCAAAATCCATGTATTCTTCCTCTATGTCCAGCTCTAGTTCTTCTTCTGTGCCTTTTTCCATTACCACTCTACAATCTTCTGTTTGGACTTCTCTCTCTTTCTTAATAACTCTCCTCGTCTGGGTGGCTGTTGTTGTAAGCACAACCCGCTTATCCTCTGTTTGTGTACTGGTTTGTTGCACTTGACGCTCGTCTGTCTGTATGTCCTTCGACCTTAATATTTGGAAAGATGGATCTGGTACCCTGTCTTGTAGGAGAGTCAAAAAGATCTACTAAGTTCTTCTTGACAGGTGACACGGAGCTGTAATCCTCAATTCCCAAGGAAATGCTACAAGGAGATATTTCTGACAATGGAGAAATGGGTTTAATAGACCTTGTTAATATAGGTGTTGTTGGTGGTGTTACTTCTCTTGGTCTAGTGACTGTGCAACTTTGTCTTGTATTAAAATTAGAGGTTGTCACTGGTTTTCTTGTTGGAGTTTCTGGGATAATAAGTTCTCTGTTGTTGGTTCTTGGATTCAGAATATGTCTATGGACATTCTTTTCATGCTCATTCAGGCGGAACCTCTTACTTGTTGGTACCATGTAAGAGCAAAATCTGCACTGAAGCATCTTCTTAGGATGTTTGTCCCTTACATGTCTTGTTAATTGGCTTCTTAGGTTGTACTGAGCACCACAGTGAAAGCAAAAGAAAACCATCTGAAGTATAAAAATACTGTTTTGAGAATATATTCAATTTCAACATACAGCACAGTTGACCAGTATCCATAATTTTGCTTGCATACTTTGGTAAGTATTTATACTTAAATTTCTATTTTTCATTTTATTAAAAAAAATGAAACACATTACTTTTTATTAACACACAGCAATAAACCTCGCTATGATTAATATATATGAACACACAAAATGCATTCTTCATTTATTTAAACACATTTACTAGCTTTCAAATTTCAAATACGAATTTGAAACACATTTTATTTATTTTTCAGATACCAGCGGCAATCACAGTGTTAACAGTATTGTCAGTTCTTTGATTTTCTTGTTCGTTGACCCAGTTTTGAACATCACCAAAGAATGGTTTTAGCCTATCATGATGCACAATTTGCATTTTAGACGTTGCTGTCTTTTTAATCTTATATATTAAATCCGATATAACTTCTACAACAAAGTATGGCCCATCCCAATTCCTTTGTAACTTTGGACTCAGTTTTGGCTTTCGATTAAAAGTATAAAGCCATACTACATCGCCTGTCTTGTATGTGTTCTCATGTGCCTTAACATCATACTGACGTTTTTGTTTGTCACTATTTTTAGAAATATTTTGTCGTGCTTTAGCAGACACTTTCCATATGCCTTCCTGCATATTTTTAACATAATCATTGTGTGATACTGTTTCGTCGGGATATTCAATTTCCTGGGGGTGGGGACCATATATCAAATCAACTGGCAATTGTATTTCTCTGCCTAGCATAAGCATACTAGGACTAAACTTAGTCGTTTCATGTTCTGATGAGTTGTAAGCCATTAAAGCCCAAGGAAGTTGCTCATCCCAATCCCTTTGATTTTTGCTGATATATTTACTAATTGTATTTTCAAGAGTTCTATTGTAACGCTCCACAAGACCATTGCTCTGTGGCCTAAATGACGTAGTCCTTGTTTTGTCAATTTTTAACTTAGCACAAAGTTCCTTAAATAAACCAGACTCAAATTGTCTCCCTTGATCTGAGTGCATTTGACAAGGTATTCCAAATCTACAGAAGAAATGGTTAACTAAATTATCAACTATGGTAGTAGTTTCCATATCTGGCATGGGAAAACCTTCTACCCATTTAGTAAAATAATCTGTTACAATCAAAGCATATTTGTTATTTTTATATGAAATCGGTAAGGGTCCTATTATATCCAAGGCAACTCTTTCCATGGGAGCACCCACATTGTATTGTTTCATTTTGCTTTTAGCTTTTCTGGGGGGCTGTTTGCGTGAATTGCAAACAATACAGTTTTGCACCCATTTGGTTATTTCATCTTTATGATTAACCCAATAAAATCTATTCTGTGCTCGTGCCACAGTTTTGTGTATGCCAAAATGGCCAACTTGTATGTCATCATGTAACATTTTCATAATATTTTCTTTCCAGATTTCAGGGACTACGAATTGTAAATTACTTTCTTCAGTGGTACTGTTTATCCACTTTCGGTACAACACATTGTTTATTAGTACAATGCGATCCCACTGAGACCAGTATTTCTTAAGTTTTACATCGTGTAAAGCCACATCGGCCCATTCAGGTCTGTTATTATTATCAGACTTCAGACGGAATAAATTGAACAACACATTGTCGCTCTTTTGAGCTTCAAACATTTCCTCATTTGTTTTATGCTCATACCACATAGCTGAGTCTGATTTATTTGAACAAGAGGCCTCTTGAGAGTCCTGCACTTTAGCCATTCTTAAAAAGTCAACCGTTTCAGAAGTTTCATCGGAATTATCAATTTCTTTTTGATCCTGTTTTGAACAATGACTACATGGAAAACATTGTCTGCGAGACAAACCGTCTGCATTACCATGTTGTTTACCAGGGCGGTGACGAATTTCAAAATTATATGTGTTTAAAGTCTCAAGCCATCTGGCCATTTGACCTTCAGGATTTTTGAACCTGAGAAGCCAAGTTAAAGCTCCATGATCTGTTCGTACTTTAAAATGTGTACCATAGAGATAGTGATGAAAATGTTTAATGCTTAATATTACAGCCAAAAGTTCTCGTCTTGTTACACAGTATTGTCTTTGCGCTTTACTGAGGGATTTACTGTAATATGCTACTACAACCTCTTTGCCTTCATGAATTTGAGAAAGGACTGCACCAATTCCGAAACCACTAGCATCTGTATCTAGTATGAATTGTTTTGTCATATCAGGGTAGCCTAAAATTGGTGCAGACATTAAAGTCATTTGGAGTTTCTCAAAAGCTTCATTACATTCATTGGTCCAATCAAAAGTACAATTTTTCTCTGTTAATTTATGAAGTGGTCTTGCAATTTCAGCAAAACTTTTAATAAATTTGCGGTAATACGAACATGTTCCTAGAAAACTTCGAACATCTGTCATTGATTTTGGCAATGGCCATGTTTTTACACAAGCAATTTTATCAGGGTCTGTTGCTATACCCTCACTTGAGACAATATGTCCTAGGAAAGAAACTTGTTTCTGAAACAAACTACATTTTTTAGGTGAGACTTTTAGTCCTTGTAGTGCTATTCTATCTAATACATCACTTAGTCTTGATAAATGAGATTCAAATGAATCTGAAAACACTATTATATCATCAATATAAATCAGACATGTCTGCCAATTAAGGCCAGCCAAAGTATACTCCATTAGGCGTTGAAAAGTGGCAACCCCATTACACAGACCCATAGGCATTACGTTAAAATGAAATAGCCCTTTTGTGCTGGTAAAAGCTGTTTTCTCCTTATCATTTTCGTCCATCTCAACTTGCCAATATCCACTTGAAAGATCAAGTACACTCAGCCATTTAGAACCTCTCAGAGCATCCAGAGAGTCGTCTATGCGGCATAAAGGATACGAGTCCTTAATTGTAAGGCTATTTATGGGTCTAAAATCTATACAAATTCTCGTGGAGCCATCTTTCTTAGTCACAGGCACTATACAAGATGCCCAGGGACTTTTTGAAGGCTCAATTATTTTACCGTCCAAAAGACGTTGAATTTCTTTATCGACTTCATCCCTTTTTGTTAGAGGTAAACGCCTAGGGGGTTGCTTAACTGGTTTGGCATTACCAGTGTCAATTTTATGTTTAATGGCAGTAGCCCTTCCTAAATCATCTTTATTTTTAGAAAATGTTTGATTGTGTCTTTTTAAAAGAGACTCTAACTGATCAATTTGACCCTCACTCAAAAGTTCACTACTCCTTAATTTCAAATCTTGCAAAAGACTCGGTAATTCATTTACTTCGTCACATGATGATGAACTCAACCGCCTGAGTTTTTCTGACCTTGGTTCATTTGAGACTGAACCTGTGTCAATAAGTTCACATGTGGCAACATGTGTGAAAGGCTGCATTATTTGTTCATATTTACTTAAGTTAACCATTCGTATAGGTACTTGACCACAACTAGGGTCCACTAGTGCTTTAGCAACTAGTAAAGTCTCAGTATGTTTTGATGGTAATGGTTCAACTATAGCATTCATTATACTACTTGAATCACCTTCAACAATTCCTGATATGATAACTTCTGTATTTGGTGGAATAGTAAGTTTGTCACTAAGTTTTATTTTAAAAGTTGAACTCATTTGACTCTCTTTTATACAATCTATTTTTGAGTCCTTCAATAATAGTACACCCTTGCCCATGTCTATGGTACAGTTATTTTTATGTAAAAAATCGTAACCAATTACTGCTGGCACGTCAATCTCTGCAACAGTAAATTTTTGAATAATGGTATAATTACCTATTTTGATAGGTAAATCTACATGACCCATTGTATTTACGAAACTACCATCGGCCAAACAAAGCCGCTGGTTATTTCTTTGAATTTCCGGTTTAAACTCAATTGGAAGTTTTTCAAACTTTCTAGGGTGTATTACACAAATTGTGGACCCTGTATCAATTAAACAATTAACGACAACATCAACAATAAAACATTTAACAAACAAACTGTCTTGTTTATTTGACTTAATTAAACTAATGGACCTCGAGTCCCCTTCTTCAACTGCTGGTGAACGGTCCTTATCCCCAGCATTTACCAGTTTCCCTGTCTTTGAAAACTGTTATTTGTATTGTTAGATTGTGAATTTTGATTATTAAAATTTGGAACAAATTTGTTACTTTTGACACAATTGTGTCTTTTGTCCCATTCAAATTTTCTGCATTCTTTCTTAATGTGACCCTTATTCCCACAATAAAAACACGTCATCCTACTAAAGTTTTGACTTTCTTTATTTGTCAATTTCTCCATTTGTTCACTTATCTTGGCCAAGCGAGTAACTACATCGTATTCGGCAGAATCATCATTTTCGGACAACATGCGTGTTGCCGGTTTTGCATTATTTAATCTCTTTTGATCAACAGTGAAAGCTTCATATTCAAGACCAAACCTTACACAATCATCAATTGTTTTTGGTTCTCTTTGAAATATTGATAATTGTATTTTTGGATCATTTATTGCACGAACAAAACAGTCTTTGGCTAGTTGATCCCTTATTTCAATAGGTGCAGTCGGGTAAGCTTGTCTAGTTACCCTACGAATTTCTTGTGCCATTTCTGGCAAAGTTTGACTAGGCTTTCTATAAATAGAATTCATTTGTACTTTGTACATATTTACTTGATTTGCAGGCTCAAAACGAGATGTCAAAGCAGATACAAGATAGTCATAATTTAACCTTTTAGCAGGCTCAATATCGGTCACTATTCCTTGTGCAACTCCACGTAAACTAGTTGCAAGTTCATAGGCTTTCATGCCGTTATCCCACTTATTCACAGTAGATATTAGTTCAAATTGAACTAAAAAGTCTTGCCAACTACCTGTTCCGTCAAACGTAATTGTTTTCTTATTTTTGAAATGAACTGACGGTTCATTTATTTGAGGTACACAATTATTGACTGTGTTATCATTTATATTAAAAATTGGATGGGAGTTCTCACTATAATTTCCATTCCCTGCTACTGCATTAGTAGCCCTTCTTACAGGAGGAGTCATGGTGTCTACACACCCGTTTCTGTCCACTCGGACAGTACTGCACCCCTCATCAGTTATGTTGTGAGGTGCCTGCCATAGAGAGTTAGTGCTGGGCCCATAGCACTGGTCACTACTTAGACCGCGGAGATCTGCCTGTTGCCGCCTCCTGTCATTTAGGAGACCAGGGAAAACCTTATTACAAAAACTATCTCCCCCTCCATAGGATTCCCGTGATTTGCGACACTCGTCGCCTGAATGACTCTCCAATAAACCCATTAACATGCTTTCCCTCTCCCTTATTTCATTTAACTCTTGTTTAAGTTTAGGTACATCTATATTTTCTGTTGAAGTCTGCATAGACTTTTCAGTAGCTCCCGCTTGAGCTTGTGGACTAGTGAATTCATCATGCTTTTCCCTATTTACCCGCATTTGAACCTCCCCTGATGGTGTCAAATCAATAAGACTCCTGTTCATATCTGAGTCCAGGTTCACGGACATTGCGGGGAGCCGTGATCGAACCCCAAACGGACTTGCACTATTTTCATCTTCTTCTATAACAACAAAACTGGGTTGTCTGACATTTGTTTTTGACATATTTATTTATAAAACGCAATTAAATATATTTATTTAAATATTTATATGAATTTCACTTCAGCTTAGTTCGGAGAGCCCCTTAGAATTTGGGACTCCCCACATTGGCCACCAAATGTAACGTTTTCGCTCGGTGTTGCTATAGCGTTTTCGTTACCCTGAAGTGAAACTCTGACCCACTGACAAAACTAGACAATTAGCCAGACAAACTAATTCTCCACAATAAATACTGTTTCAAATGACTGCTCCCTTGGGTTAACTCAACCCTGTAATCCAATAGGTATATTTAAAGATGCGTTGTTTCAGAAGACAGAAATAAATAATTCGTTTCAAGTTAATGATTTAATGAAGTGTTACTATGATCAGTTATATATATATGTCATTCAAACAATTTCAATATTGTATATCTTTTTACATTAGATCAACACAATAAATAACACTTAAATAGTATGCAAGCTAGTGAGTACTCTGGTCAAGTTCTATATACACATGTATTAAATAAACAATCTTATTAACAAGTAATTATAGAAATCTCTATAATTATATAAGTGATGCCGACTTCTCAAATGTATAAGTTGCGACTCCGGGTTTTACTGTACTTTTTGTGAATATTCGAATTCGTAATATATATGTAAAGAATCGTTAATAATTGCAGTTTCTATACTGTTGGTATATCGAGTAAATAATACAAGAATAACTTTAACTGTTACTTTCTCTGAAGAAAAACTCTATTGACGTCTTATTAAAAGCGACCTTAAGACTCGAGACTGCGTCGGTGAGTCTCTGTATAAAATATGGAATATTTTATATTTTCTGACTTTTCTGTACTTTTCAGTATATAACTTTTTGTACGTCTAATGATCTCTAATCTCTAGAGTCCCTTATAATATAAATTTATAAAGCTATGTTTTACATAAAGTAAAACTCTGACAAAATATTTCCTAACCTTTTAAAGTGCAAGACTCAAATTGTAAGTTACAGTGCAGAAAGGATTTATTATTAGGCTTGTGATTGTAAGCAACCTTTTGCCACGGTAGTCCGATCACGACTAACGCGCTCACTGGTAGTGCAATATATATACAACAAAAAGACTTAAAAGACTTCATATTGACATCAAAAGCGACTCGAAAGACTCTATTTCAACGTAATATTGCCGTTCACGACAGTGCACTTTGACGGTTTACGGTAAAGCGACTCAAGTAAACATGGCGGACATTACAAGGAAAAAGAGAGACTCTGAGTCTCTAGAAACTTGACCAGGTTAAATAATTCACTCAATATAAATATATATAGAGATTAAAACAACATAATACAATCATCAACAAATATATAAAGGTAGGTCCAGCATAAGGAAATTCTGTATTTACACTGTACAAAAATAAATAGAAAGGCGACTCAGTTTCAGGGAGGACTTGACGTTATTTTTATCTTTGCTCAAGTTACTGTTCATAATAAATATCCAAGATAACTTATTCTAATAAAAAGAAACATATTCAAAAATTTATAAGTATCCAATACGGTTAAACAGAGATTTAACTTGATAAATAGTGAAAAGGGGGAGGGGACTCAAACTGTTGAACAACGAGGCCGAAATCCGTTACAGTATGATTAATTGTGAAACGTGCATTTTTGAATGTGTTCCGCTCTTTGCTTGGGCTGTTGTCTCTTTAACACATATCCCGTTTTTCATTTCCAATTTTATTGTTTCTAGATCAATCACAGTAATTTGTACCTATAGATAACTACATGATATGTCTGTTTCATATAAGTCCGTCCTTTTGATAATAAATTATATGTAATGTCTCAATAAGATGCGACATTAATGACAACGTGTTTGTAATGACCAAGTCACAACAAAGCACAGGAAACCCAATTAAAAGCTTGTTTATGACATAAACACATTCATCACACTTGATTGGATCTTAGAAGCTGAACACGGAGGTGCTTCATATAAATTTGAATATTCCTTCTCCGTCTTAAAAAGCTGTTTATTAAGAACTTGAAAAACTGTCCTCGAAGTAGATATCAAGTTAACAACAAATATTAATAGTATGCTTAACACAAAAGTATCACATTGAGATGAGGACAACTTTGGTTAAACATATGTTACATTAATGTGCATACTGTTTATAACAAACTTATGTGTTAACTATGTCTTGCTATATATATATATATATATATATATATATATGAGTCTGAAAGATTGTGTAACAATACCGATAAATAGATGGAAAACAAAACACTAAAAAGTGTTGAATATCATTGCACAAAGATGGAAAAACTGAACAGATGATATGAATTATACAATAATTGCAAATATTTCGGCTCAACAAATGGCCTTCTTCGGTGACAAACGTTTTAACAATAATGATATATAATGTATAAGGTGTAAACATAGATCACAAATAATACAGGTAAGTTTTGGTCGATTGATTTGTTTTATATATATATATATATATATATATATATATATATATATATATATATATATATATATATATATATATATATATATATATATATATATATATATATATATATATATATATATATATCCTTTAATAACATACAGCCTCTGCATATTCTGTATTTTCTTCTTCAATTTCTAATATATTTAATGTTGCAGTATGCACGTGTATATTACTTTATGCAATTCGTCATGGCTTTAGTGCCATCTTAAATTTGTAGTGAACGTGCTACCACGTTTACATACCAAATATTACTGCAAGTTAAAAGTAAATATCATGCATATTCCTTAATTACTGAAAACTTGACTTCTGTGCAAAGTATTCAGAAATGTAAACAAATTTCAAATTGAACGAGGTACCATGGCAACAAATCATAACTAAATATGTATATTTTTGCTAAATATCTTGATTTAACTTGCTTTATATCAAATTTTAAGTATATTTTCGATTTTAAACAAGTATGCGCGCAACCAAGAACAAGTTTATATTTGCTGAGCTTATGTCAATAGTTATAATAAAGCTCCTGTCAATTATGTTAATGTTTTTTTGGCTGCGCACGAAGTTCCCACAATGAAAATAAAGATGAAAAACTGCATAAATT
The DNA here is from genome assembly GCA_037788925.1 of Mytilus galloprovincialis. Taxonomy (NCBI): domain Eukaryota; kingdom Metazoa; phylum Mollusca; class Bivalvia; order Mytilida; family Mytilidae; genus Mytilus; species Mytilus galloprovincialis. The sequence goes on from CM075330.1 coordinate 108,300,560, forward strand.
CTGTATTTTTCATCGTTTTTGTGACGTCATCAGATACAAATCTTTATGTTTTTCATTTACATTTCTTAATCCAATGCGTTTCTAAACATTTTGTGCCAATTTGAAATAGTTATCAAATATTGTGTTTAATATGCATAAACCAGGCCTCAATGCCCCTACCATAAGTACAGATAAATTGGTTATGATAAACCTTTCTACCGGAGACCAAAGGAGGAAGATGTAAGCCACTTGATATTAATTGTATAAAGACTGCGTAAAGACATATTATATTTGTGATCTTTTAAATGGATTGATGAAACCGCACAATAAGCAACCAAGTTATCTCAGATGTTGCCATTAAAACAAAATACATATAAGGTTTGGCGATATCTGGCCACAGTTTTTATTCATAATATGATAGATTCATATGATATATAATATATATATATAGATATATAGACCATAGCTGTATATGTAGATAGATCTATGGTCGGTTACCCGAAGATAATATGGCAACCAGATAGGTAGATAGATATATATGAAAATGTAGATAGATATATATGAAAATGTAAAGATGCACCGTGGGATACACTGGTGCTTTAAATTTAGAAAACACCGTGGGATACACAAGTGTAGTCTGTATTATCCAAAAACCTAAAATTTCATAGTTAACATTAAGATTCTATGCAGCGAATTCTGCCACATTGACGGAGGAAAACAGAGACTCTGTAAACCGCCATAAAAAGGGCGGTTCGCTGCAAAGCTGTGAACCAGATATGACATAACTACAAATAGGTAGATAGATATTTAATTTAAACTACAGATAGATAGATATTTAATTTAAACTACAGATAGATAGATATTTAATTTAAACTACAGATAGATAGATATTTAATTTAAACTACAGATAGATAGATATTTAATTAAACTACAGATAGATAGATATTTAATTCAAAGTACAACTTGGTACATATATTATGTTAAATAATCTAGATGATGTTTTTTGAACAACTGTTCAAAAACATATTTACCTACACAGATAAAAATACTAACCAAAACTACACCAAACCATAAGATAGTTGATTTTATTTGTATATCATAAAATATAGTATATTATAGTATATCAACAAATATATATTTCAAGATGTTTAACAAATCATTTTGATAAGCATGTTAAGGTTGACAATGCAAGTGAAAAACATCCAGTTGAAAAATGTCTGGTCTGATTGAAAATCATAATATTTTATGACAGCAACCCTGACAGCTAATTATAAAGGCAATAATATAGTTGTATACTCTATAGCAGCACCAGTCCATGTTTGCATTGGTCAATTTGAGACCATCCTTACTTAAATGCTTAAGAATGATGAACCGCATAATCAATTTGATCAAGAACTACATCTCATTGTGCAAAAACCCACTTTAGAACTACCTGTGTCATTACCTGCTACATGTGTTGTTAATAATATGGTGGATCCTCATAGTTTCAATGTTCTGAGTAAACTTTAAACATGCTTGACAAATATGCCACCACAAAAATTCATTTCCGTGCCTATACCTAAGTCAACCCCATCTGGAGGATGTCAGTCTGCTACAAAAACATACTTACAGTACTATTGAGGATTCTACTATCCAAACATTAAAGCTAATAGGATCTCCTACAATTCTTGTACGGCAAATAGCTACATGGAAGTAATGTTACATAGCAATACAATTTAAAGCATAAATAATCGAAAAAAATAATAATTTTTCTGTAAAACCCTGTATTATGTTGTCAGCATTGGATCTCCAACCCTTTAATTATCCACCAAAAACAAATTAAAAGACAGCTTCAAATACACTGAATTCATACCAAGTTTAACCAACACAAGATAAGGAAATATTAGCTAGACTCAGCATGACTCTGGTTATGGTAAGTGTAAGGGCCTGGAATGTTTAATACCGTCTTAAAAACATTACTAACAAACATTATCCAAACCTGGTAAATGAGTAATGTCACAATTTTTGTAGAAAAAGGTACAAAATGTATTCATTAACAATTAGAGATACGAACTCATGAAAAAAGATACATCTGTATGTACTGGGTGGTGTGGTGTGGAACTTACAATTAAACGGTTACTTAAGGTCTGAAATAACAGTAATAAATTCTCATGGGGTTATAGCAGGATAAACATCTGCAGTTGGGACCAAGCATCGAAGCGATTCATCTAAAAAACAGAAATGGCTTCAGCCATAATGAAATTTTTTTACCAGATCAGAGATAATGAATGTCATACTAAACACTGACATATATGAACTAGAATAAAAGTTCATACAAAGCTAACATAGGCCAGAGGCTCCAGTCTTGGAACAGGTACTAAAATGATGATGGGTTAAACAAGTTTAAAAATCTCAACCAAATGAAGAAGAAACAAACGCACAGCAATACGCACAGAAAAAATCACACAGTTTAAAGAAGTCTGAGTCCAATATCAGAATAGGTAACAAAACAACCAAACAATAATTGAAAATTACGATATAACATAAATTAACAACCGACTACTAACAGTTACAGACATGCCAGCTCCAGACCTCAATTTAACTGTTCCAAAGACTATGTCTTCATTATATGAAATATCTAGCACCATCCCTTCGTAGGGGGTTTAGTATCATATCATCATCAAATATATGAGAGGAACATAATCCGTATCATAGATATAGGAAGATGTGGTGCGAGTGCCAATGAGACCAAACCTGCAACTGGTTAAAAGATAAAGGTTTAGTCCGATGCAAAGACTGTGCAAGTGAATCAATATTGAAGCATAATGATGTCATTTTTGTATGCAGGCAACAGTATCCCTTCTTTACATAATATAAAAAAAGAAGATACAATGGAGATCAGTTCTAACCTCTCATAAATTCTGTCAGAATCTGTCAGGAGAACTGTTCTAGAACAGTATGTAGAACTGTCAGCCTGACACCTTTTAGTCAGTTCTAGGTTAGAACTGTTCTAGCTAGAACTGATTTGGTCAGTTCTACCTAGAACTGATTTGGACAGTTCTAGCTAGAACTGATCCTGACAGTTCTACCCTAGAACAGTTTTAGACAGTTCTAGCTAGAACTGACCAAATCTTTGGTCAGTTCTACTTCTAGAACAGTTCAACGGTTAGAATTGATTTCAAATTCTACGCGGCTAGAATTGATTTATAAATTCTACGGCCAGAATTAATTTATAAATTCTATGGCTAAAATTGATTTATAAATTCTACGGCTAGAATTGATTTATAAGTTTTAAGAAATATTTGTCTTAATATAAAGGCTTCGGCAAAATATTGATTAATATTATATACAGTTTTGCTATTTTGCCGGTTTTATTTCAGATTTATAATCGGCAAGAGAACATGTTAAACCCCGCCATATTCTGCATGTATGTGCCTGTTCCAAGTCAGGAGCCCGTAATTCAGTGATTTTCTTTTGTTGATGTGTAACATAAAATATTTGTTTTTCTTTCATTTTTTGTACATAAATTAGGCCGTTAATTAGTATTATGGGGGGGGGGGGGGGGGGGGGGGGGGGGGTTATTATTTGAATTGTTTTACATTTGTTATTCTGGGAGTCAGGATGGCTCGTTATCACATAACAAAATTATCTGACCTCATTAACCAAATGTAATATCTGTTTAGGAGTAGTTTTCATACCTCGGACGGACCTGTTTAACAAAAATCCTTTGACCACATCTATCTAAACTGACATTATTTGCTCTTTCTTTCTGCAAATCTATATAGCTGACACGGTACTTCAGTTTTAATTTTAGGTCAAGAGGGACTGTACTATACAAGTTACAGCAATATTGGAAAACAATTTTGTTCGCATCAATTTTATAGTGCCAGCACGCAGGGGCAGATCCAGCCATTTTAAAAAGGGGGGGGGGTCCAACTATATGTTCCCATTCAAATGCATTGATCGTCAAAAAAGGGGGTTCCAACTCCTGAACCCCCCCCTTGATCTGCCAATGAGCATGTCCTCTTTTTATTCAAAATATTGAATCATAAACAAATATCAGTAGTTTTCATACTTCAGACTGAGTCGTATAATAAAATCTTTTGACCGCATCAACCAAAACTTACCATATTTGCTTTTTTTTATGTAAATCTAAATACATAATGTAGCTGCACAGTAATTCAGTTATAATTTTAGGTCAACAGGGACTGTAGTATATAAATAACTACAATATTGGAAATCAATGACCACAATTTTTTTTCTCGCATCAATTGAGAGTGCAGCATTTCCTATTTTTATTCAAAATATCGCATCAGAAACAAATATCCGTAGTTTTCATACCTCAGACTAACAGTAACATGTAATCATGTAACAAAATTATTTGTCTGCATCAATCAAAACTGACCATATTTGACAGCATCAACCAAAACTGACCATATTTGACCGCATCAACCAAAACTGACCATATTTGACCGCATCAACCAAAACTGACCATATTTGCTCTTTTTTATGTAGCTCTTATAGTCGCATAGTAAATCTGTAATATTTTTATGTAAGGATGGATTGTAAAATCATGAAAATACAAATGATAGAAATATTGGAACACAATGCTACCTAATTTCATTTGCATAAATTTAGAATGCCAGTATGTCCTCTTTTTATTCAAAATATTGCATCATAAACAGATATCAGTAGTTTTCATACCTCAGACTGACTGGTATAACAAAATAATTTGTCCGCATCAACCAGAACTGACCATATTTGCACTTTATTATGTACATGATGTCAATCTTAATAGCCGCAAAGTAAATCACCTATATTTTTATATCAGGATGGATTGTTTAATATAAATGAAAGCAATATTGGAAAATAAAATTATGATCACATCAGTTTATAGTGCCAGCATGTCCTCTTTTTCATCAAAATTTTGAATCGTAAACTAATTTCAGTAGTTTTGATATCTCAGACTGACTCATGAATATAACAAAATTATTTGTCCGCATCAACCAAAACTGACCATATTTGACAGCATCAACCAAACTGACCATAATTACACTTTGTTATGTAAATCTTAATATATATATATATAGCCGCATACTAGAGGTTTCCAGATTTGCTACCGTACCAACCGTAGTACGAAGTAGGAGCCGTCATTTCACTTTTGAAACTTATTGATGCATACACTTTATATCAACACATGTTTTAGGAATCATATGCAGAACTGTTTTGAGAATTTTTAGCTGTTATTTGGGACTAATTTCATGTGGTTTCTTCTTGTATTTGAAGGAAACAATAGTGTGTGCACTCGATTATGCTTTCAAGCAACCGTTGCAAGTAACCGTTGGTACGAAAGGTTTATAGTTAAGAGTTATTTCCCCGTGAAACTACATAGATACAAAGAAGCTAAATTACAAGACAAATTAAAAACTTTATAAATTTTGTTTGTAATAAGTTTATGTATCATTGTAAAATGTTAAAGTTTTGTATTTATTTTGGTAAGTTTTTAGAAAACATGATCAAATAAAATTAATTTGAACAAAATAAATTGACCTTAATAACAAAAGAAAAATGACAAAACTAATATAAAACCAAATCGTTGTTCAGTCTGTACGCGTGAGGTCTAAAACCCTTGTCGATGGATATTGAATTAAGATTAAAAAAAAAAAGTACAGGGAGACATACTTTATAAAATTAATACTCTGTTACAAAAAATCCGAAGGTGTCAAAACGGTTTGATTTCTAATTATTGTACTGATTATGTATGTCATTATACTTTTAAATAACATTGCCTTGTGATAATTTTGTGTTATATGTAATATAGCTGTTGTATATATATGTTGAAGAATTAAATAAAAATAAAAAAAATCAGACGTCCGGAAAGAAATTATAAAAAATACAAGGTCGTTTATATCTTCAATTTGAACAATTATGCATAGAGATATGGCTGATATCGTATTTACTTGACATCCTTCCTTTTTGGAGAATTATCTTTACCGTCGGGTTTAAAGTTTGTCTTTATAAAAAAAAACTCATAAAATCAATATGCGCTATAAATTTTAGAAACATGCCCTTTTTATTAACACAACTGTTCATATATCTTTTTCGCAGTAAGCCGAGAGAGAAAACTCAGAAAAACTGGAGTTAACTATTTTAAGTAGTATCGTATGCATGATACTAGTACATATAAACCTGAACATATTACATAGAAACATTTACCAACCGATGAAAATGATCCTTAATTTTGAGTGACTGTCCATAAATCAGTTGTAAATGGTGCAAAAGACATTATATAGCAACATAGTATTTTCCGTACAACATTACGAAGAGTTAGAAAGACATATTCATGTTGCATTAGACAAAGTGTAAATATAGCGTCAAATTATGTCCGTTATCAGTGAACAAAATACGCTGTGTTGTATGAAGTTTTTTTTGGCAATGCTGTACGACAAAAGGATTAATGGATGGATATTGGTTTAACATTACCCCTCGTAGATTATATTATACTACTCCCAGGCACGTGCAATACACAATTTTACTCGCGACAATATTTACAAATATTAATGTAATAACAATATCTAGTGACATAATAATAATAAGCGAACACGATGAAGTAACATCGTGATGATAAATATTTCGACTCAAAAAATGGTTTTCGTTAGTGTCATAAAATTTATATTTATTCTTTAAGTAATTAATATAATCAACAATTTTATTAAAAAGTTCAGTGACAAAATATAAGGAAAATGATTGATCGATGGTTTTACAATGTGTGTTGCGTTTTATGAATAAATGTTGCTCCAATGATCGAAAAGATAGCTTAATTAATAAAAATTTATTTTAATGAGAAATCAACACAATTTTGAACTCATTTTTGCCATAAGCCCGTGTACTAGTTTAGTGACGCATCCAGAACTTTTCATAAAAGGGGGGCGCTCCATCCATGCTTCAGTGATTCCCTATATAATCAACCAAATTTTTGCCACGAAAAGGGGGGGGGGGGGGGCCCAAGCCCCCTCCTCCTGGATCCGTCTATGTAGTCATTAACGACACCAGTAAGATATAATTAATAAGTAGTTTCTAATTATTCCAATTTATATTTGAGTATTAGAAAACATTCTTTATTCTAATCCTTTTCTTAATATATACAGAAAACAAAATCATAGCCATACAGAAACGCAAATCTATTTTTAAAATATAAAGGTCGAGGCAACTCAGTTCCAGTAAGGACTGTTTGATTCATTCTCTTGTGCACAAAATAAGTTTTATCGTATAAAATCACGTGCAAGGTTTTCTAGAATCAGAAAAATCGTAATACAATAAAAGATTAAGGTTTTTATCACTGATATGCAATTTTGTTTCTTTATTTTCATCATGATACATACAATAATCTCATGCATTAAATTAAACCTCCCAAACAACACCAACGGTTGTGTTACGTACCAACCGTACCTGATACGTAGCAAATCTGGAAACCTCTACTAAATCACTTATAGTAATACATATTACGATGGATTGTATAATTCAAATGACAGCAATATCAATGAATATTGGAACACATTGGCTACAAAAAAATTTCCACATCAATTTAGAATATCAGCAAGTCATTCAAGTCCTTTTTTATTCAAAATATTGAATTGTAAACAAATTTCAGTGGTTTCGATATATCAGACTGAGTGAGAGTTGTTTTAACAAAATTATTTGACCGCATCAACCAAAACTGAACTTATTTACACTTTATCATGTAAATATACATGTATATGGTCTCATTGTAAACATGGTAAACCAATATTATTTCTATGTGAGGACGGATCGTATGATAAAAATGACACCAACTATGAAACACAATACACCTTATCGCTAATCCTGGCTGACCTGGCCTCTTGAACTTTTGAAGCATACAACAATGACTTTTCCATTGTGGCGTTAGATATTTTGTTTTATGACGTCAAAATTTTACGGGAACCTGTGTGATATCCAGTAATGGCAGACAAATAGCGACAAGGTGTATTTATACCATATCTAAGAATTTAGCGCGCCGTTATTTCCTCTCTGTATCCATAATAATGAACCGTCATTAAACATGCTAAAGTGACTTTTTAACATGTTTAAGTCAGTAGTTTGTGATGGTTTTTTTTTAAACAAAACTATTTAATGGCATCATCCAACACTCACATGACTGATTCATATACTTTATTTTAAAAATAAAATAAAAAGTACATGTATGGGAAGTTCTCTTCTTGGAATAGTATACTGTTAATATAATTTGAAGAAGGCAAAGAAAAATGCATGATTTTGTTTGTAGCCGAACGTCCAGGGGCAAATGTTTCATTCATGTTCAGATCCAGTATATTTTTCTGAGTTGCTGACTCCCAGATATCATTACAATCGTTATGGATAAGTCTGGCTAAATTGACGGGATGGTGCAAATGTATATATAGTTTTTTTACGTTGTACAACACTTTTTTCATTAATATCCCATAATTCATCCACTGTACAATTTTCGTTTGAACATTTGTCAAAACAGAATCTTAAAAGAATGTAAATCCAAGGCAAACAAGGTAAATTACGATTAAAATTCCATGAATTAAATGCAGAGTCTTATTTAGGAAGAGACTGTTAAAAACGGGGAACGAAGAAACGTAACAATGATGTTTCCGTATGCAATCTTATAAAAATATTTCTCCGATGAGTTGGATAACCTTCTATTCACTTCGATATTTGTACATGTAACGTAATAAAAGTCGTTTGATCAGTAAAAAATATAGAAAATCTGCTATTTAATATATAGCAAAGTAATTGGAAGTGATTTAATTTTCTAAATTCTAAAGTGCCCTTGCTACAGTGACGTCAATTAGAACTGTTCTACAGTCCTGACTGATTTAGTCAGTTCTGCTGACAGTTCTACGGTTAGAAGTGATTTGGACAGTTCTACCTAGAACTGATTTAGACAGTTCTACCCTAGAACTGATCCTGACAGTTCTACCTAGAACTGATTTAGTCAGTTCTACCTAGAACTGATTCTGACAGTTCTACTTAGAACAGTTCTAGGGTAGAACTGTTCTAGGTAGAACTGTTCTAAGACAGGTTAGAACAGTTCTATGACAGAATATTCTGACAGTTCTAATGAGAGATTAGCAGTGATCTCCACTGTAGACAATGAGACAACTGTCTACAAGCGACCAAAATGACATGACACAGACATTAACAACTATAGGTCACTGTACGGCCTTCAACAATGAACAAAGCCCATACCGCATAGTCAGCTATAAAAGGCCCTGATATGACAATGTAAAACAATTCAAACGAGAAAACTAACGGCCTTACTTATATAAAAAAATGAACGAACAACAAATAAATAACACAAAACAAACGACAACCACTGAATTACAGGCTCCTGATAAGTTTCCTTTGATGTTAGCTAGCTTTTGAGGTAAAAGCTGACATTTGTACGTTGTAAAGTATATTACCATAAAAGATTGGATGGGAAATACCTGAATGTGTAAGATGTCTATGTAGAAGGAAATTCTTATAATGTAAACCATCCATAAATGCAAGGCAAGAGTAACTGGATCAACTCAGGCAAATGCAAATTTACAAGAATGACTATGAGGACCTGTATACTAGAGTCTATATAATTCATGTAAGAAGAAGCAAACATTTAGTATAACAGCAGCAACCACTCTCTCTCGTCTTGGGTTTTAACCAGGTTGCCCAAATGAAAACATATGACTATTAGAGGTCTACATGTACGGTATGTAGGTGACTTGAAACTTGGATTTTCACAAGGCCTATAATTGTTATTTTTTAAATTTGTATTACATGCACACGTATAAAAAAAATTGGCTTTTATTCAACGCAATCATAGGTTTTAATGATGCTTTCAATTTAGACTTGCTTATATTTAGTTCGTTTAGGCTTGTATTTTATTATCCCTCCGGATTATATACTCCGTTCATCCTATTTTGACTCTTTCTGTTTGGTATAACATTTATATAAAGATCCATTTTTTTACATCTCTGTGATCAATTTATTTGGCAATCGCCATGGCAGTCATTGTTAGTGAAATGCGTTTTGTTATATTTCGTCTATACATAATTCGCCTAAGCAACAGCCCAACAATGTGAGATGTGTAAATTTGCTTTCGCAAATGTTTTATTCTTCCCTCACCGGGATTCCAACTCGTGCTACTGAGATATCGTGGCACCAAATCGCCTTGCACTATGCTCGACGCACAAGACCACTCGACCACCTAGGCTTCACAAAAATAAACGGCTTTCGGTAACCGGGTGTTACCTTTCCTCGTCAGTTTTAATCTAGCGTCGTAACACAGTACATGATAAATAAGGCATGAAGATGGAATTGTTACAAATCAGCTAAATTATCTTTTGTAAAGGATCCTACAAATTAATGTAAGATGTAGTCACAGAAATAATTATATTATAAGTACGTCTGAACCAGTGACGACTCTACAACAGATTTTATCCATCGGATCACCAGCAGTGATGGTGATACAAGGCTGAAAATACATCTGTATATATAATTCGTCTAAACATCAGCCCAACAATGTTAGATCTATAAATTTGCTTTTGCAAATGTTTTGTTCTTTCCTCGCCGGGATTCGAACTCATGTTACTGATATATCGTAGCACCAAATCGCTTTACACTGTACCATATTTTCTTTGAAGAAGGAGAAGGGGGAAACCAATGACACTGCTATATCATCTCAGAAAATTGAGCACAAGACCATGTCTCTTACAAATTCACATATCTGATGAACGTTGGACCCTGAGATTGAGATAAAATAAAACATGTCCAATGTAACATTTAACAACTTGAATAAATTGGTTTTACACTAGGAAAGAAATGTAAATGACAAAAGAGAGGCGAAAGATACTAAAGAAACAGTCAAGGTCAAAATTCGAAATCTAATCTGCTTCTTTTTAAAAAGGGGATAGTTAATTTTGTAAATTCAAGGGACAATAATCTTTAGGGATATGTTAAATGATAATTTTCTTGGATATCTTAAACTTTCTTTTTGGCTTTCAGTCTGTGGAAGAGCGAATCGATAAAAAAAATCTTATATCAACGAGCGATATTGTCTTATATCAACGAGTTGCATTGTGGGAAATTTCAGTCGAATGTTAGCATTTGTACGAAGAAAGGCAGATTTCTCGGCAAAAAGCAATGACTCTTTTCTTAAAACAGGGTGACATTTAACACGACATACGTCTGCTGTATAATTGCCATGCATTATTTTATATAATAACAAGCAAGGTGTATTTAAACGAGAAAATTGAATTGTAGAATAAATGAAACATAAATGCATGATTTATCATTTGTAGATGTACACATTCAATAAATATCATGTAGCAAATTCAGTGGAATGCAATTTAGATGAATTCAATTGTTTGCTAAGCCAAAATCACCCATAAGATAAAGATACTGCTATGTTTTATTATATCAATGCGATGTTTGTTTTTATATATCATATCGATGTTTTTTAAATATAAAAAATTAATGAATGCGATACTTTTCTAAAATAACTGCTATAGTTTTATAATATAAAGTGAATACGATGACGCGTCACAATGCATGTCAAGAAAACAGCAAACATAACTCACAAACTTAGTTCATGACCGACTTAATGTTTGAGAATCAATATCACTAAAATTTCGTATCTGTAACAAAATTAACGCTTACATGAACTTATCATTTCGAAAATGTTGCTTGACCCTATATATAGTTGAAAGTGTTAACAACATGTTCAGTCTATTGTTTTCAATCACACGATTTAACCGACTAATTCTATTTGAAGTGATGATGCAATGGCGGAATTTAAATGCGGTTGTAAATAGTCTACCGGCCCAGTGGCGGGTCCAGGGGAGGGGGATCCGGGGGTTGGAACCCCCCTTTTTTGGCCTATCAATGCATTTGAATTGGGATATATGGTTGGAAACCCCCCTTTTATCCTGGGTTTTGAACCCCCCTTTTGAAAACGACTTGATCCGCCCTTGAGGTCACACTGATATAGCCTATCCACATGGGTAATATCGAAATAGACAACAAATATCATTACTTAAAAGAAAAAAAAACATTCATTCAAACAATCCAATCAAATACAGCTCCAAATAACAATGAATATTCAAATGGTAAAATAGATATTCCAAACAAAGAAAAAGTACAAATGCTGATGTCCCGAACTTTGAAGATACCAACTGAGTATCCTCAGACTATAAATTAAACAACTTCAGATACAACAAAAATCTCAAAAATCTTGTCAAACAGAAAATGTATTCATTATTAACAACGTAGAAAAAAAATCTTAAGAAGGAAAACAGTTCTTTTTGGATATCAAAGACTTTTCCCGTTGGTAAATCGATATCTCTATGAACATAATCAAAATTACACTCCGTATCGCTTGTTATAAATTCATTTCTTTAATGAATACTAAAAAAATGTTTAGAAAACAAATAAATAAGATGTAAATGTCTGTTGACGATAGAAATGTGTATATATCTTTTTTATATTTATAAATTTAGATCGTTCAGTGCTGTTTTTTTGGTATTTTTATTGACGTAACCGTTCTTGCACCATCATAACTATCGTTACCGTTTAAGCTTAAGAAGTGTGCTAGTTCATATTGCACTTTACAAAAGATTCAGCATCCAAATGACGTTTTTGGAGGACTGGAAAGAATTTATTCATAAGGGGAAATTTTAAAGATTTATAGATATAAGAAGATGGTGTATGAGTTCGAATGAGACAACTTTCCATCAAAGTAATAATTTGTTTCAAGTAAACCATCATAGATCAAAGTAGGGCCTTAAACACGGAGCATTGGCTCACAGCACGCTATATAGGAACCAACAAATTACTAGTGTTTAACCATTCAAACAGGAAAACCAACGGTCTAATTTGTAGAAAAAGGAGATTTTGTCGAATCAATCTGAACGAGGACAGTATGACTCATCTTTGTCAAAAGTAAGTTTCATTGTTATCAATAAAGAAAGTATTCCATGCGTGCATTGAGAGCATATCAGATATATATTATTTCGGAGCTTTCATTATAAAATTTGCGAAATGTTATATATGTGAACAATAATTTTGATACTTAGCTTTTTGATTACGGCATTGTTTATTAAACCCCATCGGTACTGGCAATTTCAAGTTTTGAAATGGTGGATTGAACCTTGTTTTATAGCGTTTAACCTCTCACGTGTATGACAGTCTCATCAAATTCTGTCATATTTACACGATGCGTGAACAAAACAGACATCATAGGTAAAATAGTCAAAATTTGGGTACAGTAGTCAAATATTAATACAAATAAGTACTAATATTGAAAACACCGCTATGATATTTCAAAAGTATCGCATTGATATTAGAACTAATAGCATTTGTATATTTATGTATATAAGAAAAACACAGCACTTCAAATTTTACACGGACATACACTTTTGATTCTAACTAGCTTCTGAATGTATATTTAGACTCAATTGTTGTTTATATTTGAACAATAAGTTTTGAAGTTAGTATTTACTTACGCATGGAATGTCTGCATATTTACAATTGATATTAGACAATATCGCTATTTGATATAGGAAAAGTTTTTATCGATTAGCTTCTTCCATAGACTGGGTTTTGGGTAATTTATTAAAACTTAACAAAATATGCAATCAAACTATATACAATTTTACAAAAATATAAAAGTTTAGATTTGGTTTTGTTATATTTGTAAGTAACACACTTAAATCCGTTACAGTACAGGAATATTTGTTAAACAATAGCATAATAAGTTTTTTTTTCTCATAAATAATCTATTAAAAACACTATTTATGAATATTGTGCTTAACATACCATTATCCGCATAAGAACCGCATTAAATGCTTTTTCTTATTTTCTGTCTTCCATTATCACATAAAAAGAAAAGTCATTGAACAGGGCTTGTCTTTAACATTTTAAAAGTATACTAAATATAGCCTCAATACTGGCTTAACTGATCTAAGGAAATTAAAAAAACAATTATAAAAGGTAATGATTTTATAATCACTTTGATAAATTGCACTGTAAATAAATTTATTTTTAATGATGATTAAATGAACAGTCCATTATTTACAGTTTGTCGTATATGTCTTTGAATAACCTAGTATTTAGTGATACGACATAATTTATGTTTAGTCGGTGTTCCATCAATAATCATTTCACCACACATTTACAACAATACGTTACTAACCACTCTCTCCTTAAAATAATCAAAACTGATGTTGTTTCAATAAATTTCAGAAGGTTTAAATTCATTCTCAAAACCGAAGATTCAAGAACTTTGCAGCAATAAATGAAGAAACATATGATAATCGCCATGGAATTCAGTTGAATGTCATCAATATCACTAGATAGGCAGTGATTTGTTCAACCATTGTTCGTTGAGCTGTTTTCGATCTGCTCAGAAGCTAAACATTGTTTTACATTTATTATTGTTTTTTTTCCATCAGTTTTAAGAGGTCATAATGTTGTTGATGTAGGCTGCCGTTTAGTTTTGTAATTTTTATATACTATTATTGAATGTTGTTGAATAATTGTCATTTCAGTTTGTTTGTTGTTTATTGTGTTTTACTAGCGACGAAAGGGACGAAAAAAAAAAAACAATATGTTATAATATATTAATTGCGATCTCTTGAATATACAATAAACACTTGAATCAATATTTGAAACTTGAAAACAACACACAGAGCTTACGTGCCGGTACCCAAATTGCATCTATTTTGAGAGTTTATTCACCTACGTTTTTTATGATCAGGTCAACAATTTCCACGCTGTTTTTATTTTGTAGCCGTGTCCTTTTTTATTTTATAGGTACTCCAATTTGATTTTTAATTCATATTGAGTCATAGAAAAATGAGCTTGAATCGACCTCCAAACTATCCATGATTCCGTAATGAGGAGTACCGAAAATGCATCAATACTTAAATGCATATCAGTAAAAACCGAAAAACAGATGTTTTGTATTATTTTAAAAAATATTTAGAACAATTTGACATTAGTACAAGCTCCATATTTCCATATTTCGTTTGTTTAATGTGCTTCGGTTGTGTGAATTATTTTGTATGAAAAGGGGGTACGACAGTCAAATATCAGAAAAAGTACAAAAGTACTAAAAAGTAACAATATTTCGGACATAAGGGGGATATACGCCACCCCCACCCCCATTAAGTCAAGCCGTTTATTTTCCTTAGTTCTCAAATGGAATCGATTTAAAAATAGACCTATGTTTTTCCAAAGTAGTCACGTGGTTTTACCTCATCTTCAAATAAACAAGTCGACTTAATCAATTAACAAGTTGAATTTATCATGTCGACATCTTATTATTATGTCATTACATTTATATTAGAAAGTCGACATTGTAATGCAATTATTTCTTCATCATTCCGACAAGTTGACTTCACATGATTATTAGAAACCAGCTAATAACACACAACATAACTTATAATTCCGACTTATTGGCAACAAAATAACTTTACAAGGGGTGTACCATATGCGCTTCCATAGGTCTGCTATCAAAAGTCAAACCAGACCTGTTTTTATAAAAGTTAACTTTGGTTTAGTCTATGATAAAGTTAACATGATCTAAAGTTAACTTTGGTCCTGTCTGCTATTTTAAGATAAAGTTAACTTGATCCCAAGTTAACTTTGGACAAGCCTGCTCCTCCAAGATAAAGTCAACATGATCCAACGTTAACCTGTAATCAGGACTGCTTTCATTGGTGAAATTCACGTGAATATCGAATTTCGATCAGTAAAAATCTTACGATCTTTGTCTTTCTTATCTGAAAACAAATATCAACTATGCCACCAGTTAAATTTGTCAAATAGTAAACCTATTCACAGGTCTGGTCTGGTCTGATCTGGTCCAGGCAGACAGGTCCACAGTTATGCTCTGGTCAAGCAGACCTGCCACCGGGTCTGGTCTGGTCAGGCGGAGGTGTCCACAATTCTGGTCTGGTCTAGCTGACCTGTTCTGGGAATTGTAATCAGGACTTGTCTGCAGCATTAGTAAAAAAGCAGCCATGTGTTCTGGTCTGCTAGGTATAAAGTTAACTTACAGGTCTGCTAAAATGTTTCTAAGTTAACCGATAGAGTATTCGTAAGGACTGCTTTAAGTTAACTTGTGCACAGGTTAGGACTGCACCCATCTGTATACTTGACTTTCGAAAATGTCTACACTTTTTATAGAGTTTACATATCTTAATTGTCAAATTAACGTCACTGATGAGTCTCTTTAGGACGAGGCGAGCGTCTGACGAGAAAAATGTTGATTCTAGGCCATATGATGAGCTTATTACTATCTATCCACCTATAGCTACTAAACTTTTTAGTTACATTGTTAATTCGAATATAACTCATCTATACGAAAACAACTGGAAGGTTTAAGCTAGCTGTGCAACCAATTTTTACCCACTATTATTCTCGGGAATTTACTTGATTAAGTCCGAAACCTGACAGTTGTAGTTCACATGTCCCCGTTAATTAATTGCGTTTGTTTTTTTTCAGTTTTTATGAATTTTTCCTTTTGAATTTTGTCTTGGAGTTGGTTTGGTCTGTTACACATTTTACCATTTAATTTAAGTAAATAAGAGTATAATGTTTTATCCTGAGTATGTTCGTTTTCAGTCTATTGGGAACATGGTGTTGTTGATAAAGTTTAAATTTTGATTGTGTCTACTTTCATGCAATTCACTTCTATTTTACGTTTGATTTTTTTGTAATACTTTTTTTTCTGTTCCGAAACAATTCATTATCTAAAAAATAGGAACATCTAAAATCTATTAAGCAACGTTATAAGTTATGATATGTTGTCACTAAGTCGGAGTGGTTCTATTAGATACTATGGAACGCCACAGCTGTCTTATGTGAAACTCTGATATTACTCTATGTTGTTTTATTATTACTTAATGATATTTTGTCTTTACTTAATATGGTTTTGACATTACGTGAAGATGTTTTAATATAACTCAATATGGAATAGTCATTACTTAGTGATATTTCAATATTACACGATATGGTTTCGTATTGACTTGATATAGTTTTGTCATTACTCAATATGGTTTTGTCATTACTCAATATGGTTTTGTCATTACTCGATGTGGTTTCACCATTATTTAATATGGTTATGTCATTAGTCAATGTGGTTTTAACCTTACTTGATGTGTATGTGACTTAACGTAATGTAGTTTTGTTATTTCGTAATGATGATTTGTCTATTCTTTATATGGTTTTAACATTACGTAATGATATCTAAAAATTTGACGATTTTACACTACTTGATGTGTGTGTTTCATTATTTGATGTCTTTATAGTATACAAACGTATCTTAGTGATATAGCGAATTGACAGAGTATTATAGTCAAATGCCGTTATAGTATATAAATGTATCTTAGTGATATAGCGAATTGACAGAGTATTATAGTCAAATGTCTATATAGTATAGAACATTTGCTTCATGATATATCTCTAACCTTAATGACATGGTTATTCTTATTATAAGGCAGCTGTGGCGTTCCATAAGATCAGATCCTGCTGTACATGCAACACTGCTTAGCTCATTGTGTGTTAAGAGATATTAAAGAAGTGAAAAAAAGACACACTTTTCTACTGCCATTCCAAACGTCCCTATTTATTCAGTCAAGCTCAGTCATGAAATATGGTGACTAACACGTGTAACACTGTCACTCATGTATATAAATAAACTCAGCATATAAACCAGGATTTAAATGGTGTACCACAAACAAGCATTTTCTCTACAAAAAAATTACCATTGACCCTCAAACAAAATAGTTTAAAATGCCAAATAAAGTACGAAATTAGAAAATTGAAATTGTATTTCGTTTTAGGTTTAGTCAACTTTAAAAATATTCAGGAACATGAACATAAGAATTCATTATACAATTCAAGTACTCAAATATAGAGCATCTTGGCTTTATTTACAGGTCTCAAATTATCGTAAGATGTTAATATATTTTGATCTTTACACCTGTTTCTGTTAACTCATGCATTTGCAGTCATTTTTAATATATCAAGAAATGCATAAAACAATTATATCAATATGGTTTACATTATAAGGAATTTATTAGTATTCAGTCCATAATATATTTATATTATGTTCTTTACTTGTAATAGTCATTCAAATTAACTGACAGACCCACCCATAGTGTGTCTATAGTTCATTTTCATACATGAAATCATAGAAACTTGAAACTCTCATTCATATATATCTTCCATTTATTCATATGTAAAATAGTTCTTCATACATGTAATCTAGTCATTCATATATGTAATCCAGTCATTCATATCAGGTTATCCAGTCATTTAGATATGTAATCCAGTCATTCATATATGTAATCCAGTCATTCATACATGTAATCCAGTCATTTATACAAGTAATTCAGTCATTCATATCAGGTTATCCAGTCATTCATATCAATTCTCAAGTCACTCATACATGTAATTCAGTCATTCATATATGTAATCCAGTCACTAATATATGTAATCCAGCCAATCATAAATGTAAATCTAGTCATTCATAAATGTAAATCTAGTCATTCATACATGTAATCCAGTCATTCATATATGTAATCCAGTCATTCATATCAATTCTCAAGTCACTCATACATGTAATCCAGTCATTCATACATGTAATCAAGTCATACATATCAGGTTATCCAGTCACTTATATATGTAGTCCAGTCATTCATATCAGGTTATCTAGTCACTCATATATGTAATCCAGTCATTCATACATGTTATTCAGTCATGTGTACAGGTAATCCAGTCATTCATATATGTAATCCAGTCATTCATATATGTAGTCCAGTCATTCATATCAGGTTATCCAGTCACTCATATATGTAATCCAGTCATTCATATATGTAATCCAGTCATTCATATCAATTCTCAAGTCACTCATACATGTAATCCAGTCATTCATACAAGTAATTCATTCATGTGTACAGGTAATCCAGTCATTCATATCAGGTTATCCAGTCACTCATATATGTAATCCAGTCATTCATACATGTAATCCAGTCATTCATACATGTAATTCAGTCATGTATACAGGTAATCCAGTTATTCATATCAGGTTATCCAGTCACTCATATATGTAATCCAGTTATTCATATATGTAATCCAGTCATTCATACATGTAATCCAGTCATTCATACATGTAATCCAGTCATTCATACAGGTAATCCAGTCATTCATATATGTAATCCAGTCATACATATCAGGTTATCCAGTCACTCATATATGTAGTCCAGTCATTCATACATGTTATCTAGTCATTCATATATGTAATTGGCATAAGATAAGTCATCTGGTTCATCATTTCAGCTACTAAATCAGTTGAATTATTTCAAACATCAAACAGCTCTGAAAATCCAATCTGACTAGTCATGTCCAGTGTGTGATTGTAGGTATTCTTTGCGAAGTCTATCAGATTGAACCAATGTGTTGTGTTGATACTAGACATAAAAAGCTGAAAAAATCACGTAAAACATGCTCCATTAAAGTGAACACTTGTTTTTACATATTTTAATGTAATATGTTTCATTTCTACAAAATGTAATACATGTATAAAATTGTACTAAATATTTTCTCAGAAAAATTTAAATGGTTGCTGCAAGCAAGTTATGCTTCAGGAATAGTTTACCCTGTGTGCAGTAAACAAAGGCCCTGCTAGTTAAGCACTGATTGGTTAATTCAAAAGTAGAATGAATCTCATTGCTTGATAAGTATGATCTCATACAGTAAACGAGAAGCACATGCTCCAGTGACTGTGAAACCCTATTAAACCTAGACATGTGAGGGTCCACAAGTAACTACTGAGGCCACGGTTTTTTAATTTGTTGGTTTACGGATTTTCCCCATGAAAAAGTCGGGTCGGTCGGTCGGGAAAAAAAAAAGAAAAAAAATCATCTTTGAAGACAAAAAAATATGCAAAATCAATATATATTTCACCTTTCTAGCAATATGTTTGTTATGCTATTTTATCATCATTTCTAAAATTTTAGTTCGATGAAATATTATTGCTCAGCTGTTATAAACTACGCATGACATTGTCTAGTAATTTACAGTAAAATAAAGGGGATGCACGGACAAAGACGAAATTAAATCATCATTTCAGAAACAAGAAAAATAGATTCGCGTAGCTCTTAATCAATTCCAGAAAACTTGGTAAATAATGATCTTCAAGCACGAAAACTGATAAAGAAAAATGCATAAATGTCGTACGAAAATAAGTTTCAACACACGTGTCAAAAACCTAATAGAATCGTCCACTGGAAAAGCTATATTATCGGGTTAATCTGTTGTCTTGCATTCCCGTTTTTTTATCCAAATGAACGACATTTTTTTTATTACCTATAAAAACAAGAAAATTCCTAATGATTTGTTAATATTCAGTTCTTTAATTTGATGCCTTCACCCTGTCCACATTTGGACAAGTCTATTTCTATGAGATGATGCATCTTACGGACTGATGACAAATAAGGTAAACGAACTTATTGTGTAATTGGTTTTAAACACAAGTTTCGTTCCGCAAAATTATTTGCGCAAACGACATTTCAAGGTCAGTTATAATTGATTTGTCTATATTTAGAAACGTAAACTAGAAGGGTTTTTTTTCACAACAGAAAGTGTTGTCAATTTTGTTAGTGATTAATGCATTTCATTTCAGGAAAAAAAATATTTTAATTATTTTTCAGGGATAATGCATTTGATAGGGTCGGCGGGAATAAAAAAGCGTGAAAAGTGAATTTTATTTTTATTCTGGAAATCAGCAAAATCAGGTCGGCGGATCCGTAAACCAATAAATTAAAAAATCCTGGCCTGACCAGCATTTCAAAAATAATTATGTTTTAATACACTATCTAAATAAAATAGTTCTGTGATCACAAAAATTAAGGAAAGTGTTGATTATATAAAGAAGCAGTTCTAGTTATTGTTTCCTTGCTTACTAGTAAATACAATATTCAAATGAAGTATAACATAATGAGTAACAAGAGAGGTGCTCAATGTGTATATGTTTTAATATATATGTAATGATAAAGCTAGAACCCATTCACCATTTTTACCTACCACAATACGGCATCTAAAATGTAAACAGATCCAAATACATACAAGTAAGTTGAAGTAACAATTGAATTAATAAAGGAAAAAAATACTAATGCTTATTTAAAAAATTTCAATTGTATGTAATAATGCTTTATGAAATCTTATGAAAAAGTTAATAAATGATTGAACATGGTATTAAAGACAAATAAGATCACATATTTTAACTACCTTTTTACCCAAATTGTGTTAATACACCATTCAAGTGATTAAAATGGAGGTAATTGATTTAAACTTATCCAGGTAAAAACCTTTAAATTGCTATGGCACAAACAATTACTGTCATTTTATTAAAATCTTCATTTCTAGTAAATACACATAGCTTTGTATGTAAGCTTAACATACAACACATGTATCTCCTAATGAGTCATGCAACTAACTATGTAATCAAGTATATCCAAGGATATATATGATTTCAAGAATGAATACCTGTAGTTCTAAAAATTTTAATACCTGGAAAAACTGATTCGATTGCATTGATTTCTTCTGTCGCATAATCGCATATAAAGAAACTTGGGTTCCATTCTGGATTCCACTGTCTTAACTGTATCAACACTTTCTTGATGGAATCGCTGTCTTCAGTTTCTGTGATAAAAGTTGCAACAGTCATATAGTTGACATTTGTTGGAACAGAAATGAAATACAACGGTACAGCATATTGAGTTGTCCTGTATGTTGCATCCATAAGACATATTTCCTGTCCATATTTGAGCAGCAATTGTTTCTGAAAATCCGATTGATGGATGAATAAAAACTTTTCCTCTGTAACAAATACAGATCTCAATGTTTCATCATCCAACATGAGATCTTCTCCGTTATCATCACCCGCATCATCATTCTCTAGGCATAATGGAATATCTAAAATAAAATTTTAAAAATTTGAAGTTTACATTTTCTCCAAGATGTGTTTTTACTGACCTATTAAACTGATTCATTAGTAATGATATATCATTTAAACAGGTAGAGATGAGAACTGGAATATTAACCTAATACAGTATGTGGGTATTAAAAAATGTATTTCATATTTGTGAAAATGTATTGATATCTGGTTACTATGAATCCTAAATATTCTATTGAAAAATGTATAATATAAAGATCTTTTTTCATTATTAAGCATTTTTTTACAGACTTTAAATGCAAAAGCATTAAAATACACAATTGTCAGAATTATCTCCCCTTTCTTAGCACATTTCCTTCATAGTATAAATCAATTGATTCGATTAATAATAACTAATGTTGTAAATTTCATTTGACCTATACTGTTGCATATTATGTTATTCAAATACTACATAAATGCTCTTAAAATGTAAAAAATATTTTAAATTTAATCGTTAAAGAAGAACATAGTATTACCTTGATTAAGTTCATCATCATTGTCTTTTCACAGTCTGAAACCTATGGAGAACATATATAAAAAAAAAATAAACATTAATTTAGTGGGATTGCCTTCATGAACATCATAACAATAGATACTTGATTTAAACTTTTCAATTATTAAAAGAGTGACTGTATTATGCTGATAAATGTTTATCTGACATATATAAGAATGCCTTGATTACATGTATGAATGACTGGATTGCATATATGAATGACTGGATTACATGTATGAATGACTGGATTACATGTATATGAATGACTGGATTACATATATTAATGACTGGATTACATGTATAAATGACTGCATAACATATATGAAAGACTGGATTACATATATGAATGACTCGATAAGCTGAAATGAATGACTGGATTACATGTATGAATGAATGGATTACATGTATGAATGACTGGATTACATATATGAATGACTGGATTACATGTATGAATGACTGGATTACATGTATGAATGACTGGATTACATGTATGAATGACTGGATTACGTATATGAATGACTGGATAAGCTGAAATGAATGACTGGATAAGCTGAAATGAATGAATGGATAAGCTGAAATGAATGACTGGATTACATTTATGAATGACTGGATTACATATATCAATAACTGGATCACATATATGAATGACTGGATAAGCTGAAATGAATAACTGGATTACATATATGAATGAATTGATTACATATATGAATGACTGGATTACATGTATGAATGACTCGATTACATGTATAAATGACTGGATTACATATATGAATGACTGGATAAGCTTAAATGAATGACTGGATAAGCTGAAATGAATGACTGGATTACATTTATGAATGACTGGATTACATATATGAATGACTGGATTACATATATGAATGACTGGATTACATGTATGAATGACTAGATAACATGTATGAATGACTGTATTACATGTATGAATGACTGGATTACATATATGAATGACTGGATTACATATATGAATGACTGGATCAGCTGAAATGAATCACTGGATTACATGTATGAATGAATGGATTACATATATGAATGACTGGATATCATTGTATGATTGACTGGATTACATATATGAATGACTGGATTACATGTATGAATGACTAGATTACATATATGAATGACTGGATAAGCTGAAATGCGTGACTTGAGTACATGTATGAATGACTGGATTACATATATGAATGACTGGATTACATGTATGAATGACTGGATAACATGTATGAATGACTGGATTACATATATGAATGACTGGATTACATATATGAATAACTGGATTACATGTATGAATGACTGGATTACATATATGAATGACTGGATTACATATATGAATGACTGGATTACATATATCAATGACTGGATTACATATATAAAAAACTGGATTACATGTATGAATGACTGGATTACATATATGAATGACTGGATTACATGTATGAATGACTGGATAACATGTATGAATGACTGGATTACATATATGAATGACTGGATTACATATATGAATAACTGGATTACATGTATGAATGACTGGATTACATATATGAATGACTGGATTACATATATCAATGACTGGATTACATATATAAAAAACTGGATTACATGTATGAATGACTGAATTACATGTATGAATGACTGGATTACATATATGAATGACTGGATTACATGTATGAATGACTAGATTACATATATGAATGACTGGATAAGCTGAAATGCGTGACTTGAGTACATGTATGAATGACTGGATTACATATATGAATGACTGGATTACATGTATGAATGACTGGATAACATGTATGAATGACTGGATTACATATATGAATGACTGGATTACATATATGAATAACTGGATTACATGTATGAATGACTGGATTACATATATGAATGACTGGATTACATATATGAATGACTGGATTACATATATCAATGACTGGATTACATATATAAAAAACTGGATTACATGTATGAATGACTGAATTACATGTATGAATGACTGGATTAAATATATGAATGACTGGATAAGCTTAAATGAATGACTGGATAAGCTGAGATGAATGACTGGATTACATTTATGAATGACTGGATTACATATATGAATGACTTGAATACATAAATGAATGACTGGATTACATATATGAATGACTGGATAAGCTGAAATTAATCACTTGATTACATGTATGAATGAATGGATTACATATTTGAATGACTGGATTACATGTATGAATGACTGGATAACATGTATGAATGACTGGATTACATGTATGAATGACTGGATTACATGTATGAATGACTGGATTACATATATGAATGACTGGATAAGCTTAAATGAATGACTGGATCAGTTGAAATGAATGGATGGATAAGCTGAAATGAATGAATGGATAAGCTGAAATGATTGACTGGATTACATATATGAATGAATGGATTACATGTATAAATGACTGGATTACATATATGGATGACTGGATTACATGTATGAATGACTGGATTGCATGTATGAATGACTGGATTACATGAATGAATGACTGGATTACATATATGAATGACTGGATAAGCTTAAATGAATGACTGGATAAGCTGAAATGAATGAATGGATAAGCTGAAATGAATGACTGGATTACATTTATGAATGACTGGATAACATATATGAATAACTGGATTACATGTATGAATGACTAGATTACATATATGAATGACTGGATAAGCTGTAATGAATGACTGGATTACACATATGAATGAATGGATTACATATATGAATGACTGGATTACATGTATGAATGACTCGATTACATGTATAAATGACTGGATTACATATATGAATGACTGGATAAGCTTAAATGAATGACTGGATAAGCTGAAATGAATGACTGGATTACCTTAATGAATGACTGGATTACATATATGAATGACTGGATTACATATATGAATCACTGGATTACATGTATGAATGACTGGATAACATATATGAATGACTGGATTACATGTATGAATGACTGGATTACATATATGAATGACTGGATTACATATATGAATGACTGGATAAGCTGAAATTAATCACTGGATTACATGTATGAATGAATGGATTACATATATGAATGACTGGATTACATGTATGAATGACTGGATAACATGTATGAATGACTGCATTACATGTATGAATGACTGGATTACATGTATGAATGACTGGATTACATATATGAATGACTGGATAAGCTTAAATGAATGACTGGATAAGTTGAAATGAATGAATGGATAAGCTGAAATGAATGACTGGATAACATATATGAATGACTGGATTACATATATGAATGACTGGATAAGCTGAAATGATTGACTGGATTACATATATGAATGAATGGATTACATGTATAAATGACTGGATTACATATATGGATGACTGGATTACATGTATGAATGACTGGATTACATGTATGAATGACTGGATTACATATAAGAATGACTGGATTACATATATGAATGACTGGATAAGCTGAAATTAATCACTGCATTACATGTATGAATGAATGGATTACATATATGAATGACTGGATTACATGTATGAATGACTGGATAACATGTATGAATGACTGAATTACATGTATGAATGACTGGATTACATGTATGAATGACTGGATTACATATATGAATGACTGGATAAGCTTAAATGAATGACTGGATAAGTTGAAATGAATGAATGGATAAGCTGAAATGAATGACTGGATAACATATATGAATGACTGGATTACATATATGAATGAGTGGATAAGCTGAAATGATTGACTGGATTACGTATATGAATGAATGGATTACATGTATAAATGACTGGATTACATATATGGATGATTGGATTACATGTATGAATGACTGGATTACATGTATGAATGACTAGATTACATGAATGAATGACTGGATTACATATATGAATGACTGGATAAGCTTAAATGAATGACTGGATAAGCTGAAATGAATGAATGGATAAGC
Source organism: Mytilus galloprovincialis (assembly GCA_037788925.1). NCBI lineage: Eukaryota > Metazoa > Mollusca > Bivalvia > Mytilida > Mytilidae > Mytilus > Mytilus galloprovincialis. Next base: position 108,327,040 of record CM075330.1, read on the forward strand.
TGATATGAATGACTGGACTACATTTATGAATGACTGGATTACATATATGAATAACTGGATTACATGTATGAATGATTAGATTACATATATGAATGACTGGATAAGCTGAAATGAATGATTTAAGTACATGTATGGATGACTGGATTACATATATGAATGACTGGATTACATATTTGAATGACTCGATTACATGTATGAATGACTGGATAACATGTATGAATGACTGGATTACATATAAGAATGACTGGATCAGCTGAAATGAATGACTGGATTACATAAATGAATGACTGGATTACATATATGAATGACTGGATTACATGTATGAATGACTGAATTACATGTATGAATGACTGGATTACATATATGAATGACTTGATCAGCTTAAATGAATGACTGGATAAGTTCAGATAAATAACTGGATAAGCTGAGATGAATGACTGGATTACATATATGAATGACTGGATTAAATGTATGAATGACTGGATAACATGTATGAATAACTGGATTACATGTATGCATGCCTGGATTACATGTATGAATGAATGGATTACATATATGAATGACTGGATTCCATGAAGAAATGACTGGATTACATGTATGAATGACTGGATTACATGTATGAATGACTGGATTACATGTATGAATGACTGGATTACATGTATGAATGACTGGATTACATATATGAATGACTGGATAAGCTTAAATGAATGACTGGATCAGCTGAAATGAATAACTGGATAAGCTGAGATGAATGACTGGATTACATTTATGAATGACTGGATTACATATATGAATGACTGGATTAAATGTATGAATGACTGGATAACATGTATGGATAACTGGATTACATGTATGCATGACTGGATTACATGTATGAATGAATTGATTACATATATGAATGACTGGACTCCATGAAGAAATGACTGGATTACATGTATGAATGCCTGGATTACATGTATGAATGACTGGATTACATATATGAATGACTGGATAAGCTGAAATGAATGACTGGATTACATGTATGAATGAATGGATAACATGTATGAATGACTGGATTAAATATGTGAATGACTGGATTACATGTATGAATGACTGGATTACATGTATGAATGACTGGATTACATGTATGAATGACTGGATTACATATATGAATGACTGGATAAGCTTAAATGAATGACTGGATCAGCTTAAATGAACGACTGGATAAACTGAAATGAATGACTGGATTACATTTATGAATGACTGGATTACAAATATGAATAACTGGATTACATGTATGAATAACTGGATTACATGTATGAATGACTGGATTACATATATGAATGACTGGATAAGTTGAAATGAATGACTGGATTAGATATATGAATGAATGGATTACATATATGAATGACTGGATTACATGTATGAATGACTGGATTTCATGTATAAATGACTGGATTACATATATGAATGACTGGATAAGCTTAAATGAATGACTGGATAAGCTGAAATGAATGACTGGATTACATTTATGAATGACTGGATAACATATATAAATGAATGGATTACATATATGAATGACTGGATTACATGTATGACTGGATGACATATATGAATAACTGGATTACATGTATGAATGACTAGATTACATATATGAATGACTGGATTTTTTTATGACTGGATTACATATATGAATAACTGGATTACATGTATGCATGACTGGATTACATATATGAATGACTGGATTACATATTTGAATGACTCGATTACATGTATGAATGACTGGATAACATGTATTAATGACTGGATTACATATAAGAATGACTGGATCAGCTGAAATGAATGACTGGATTACATAAATGAATGACTGGATTACATATATGAATGACTGGATTACATGTATGAATGACTGAATTACATGTATGAATGACTGGATTACATATATGAATGACTTGATCAGCTTAAATGAATGACTGGATAAGTTCAGATAAATAACTGGATAAGCTGAGATGAATGACTGGATTACATATATGAATGACTGGATTACATATGTGAATGACTGGATTACATGTATGAATGACTGGATTACATGTATAAATGACTGGATTACATATATGAATGACTGGATAAGCTTAAATGAATGACTGGATAAGCTGAAATGAATGACTGGATTACATTTATGAATGACTGGATAACATATAAGAATGACTGGATTACATAAATGAATAACTGGATTACATGTATGAATGACTGGATTACATATATGAATGATTGGATCATCTGAAATGAATGACTGGATTACATAAATGAATGACTGGATAACATGTATGAATAACTGGATTACATGTATGCATGCCTGGATTACATGTATGAATGAATGGATTACATATATGAATGACTGGATTCCATGAAGAAATGACTGGATTACATGTATGAATGACTGGATGACATATATGAATGACTGGATAAGCTGAAATGAATGACTGGATTACATGTATGAATGAATGGATAACATGTATGAATGACTGGATTAAATATGTGAATGACTGGATTACATGTATGAATGACTGGATTACATGTATGAATGACTGGATTACATATATGAATGACTGGATAAGCTTAAATGAATGACTGGATCAGCTTAAATGAACGACTGGATAAACTGAAATGAATGACTGGATTACATTTATGAATGACTGGATTACATGTATGAATAATTGGATTACATGTATGAATGACTGGATTACATATGTGAATGACTGGATAAGCTGAAATGAAAGACTGGATTACATATATGAATGAATGGATTACATATATGAATGACTGGATTACATGTATGCATGACTGGATTACATGTATAAATGACTGGATTACATATATGAATGACTGGATAAGCTTAAATGAATGACTGGATAAGCTGAAATGAATGACTGGATTACATTTATGAATGACTGGATAACATATAAGAATGACTGGATTACATAAATGAATAACTGGATTACATGTATGAATGACTGGATTACATATATGAATGATTGGATCAGCTGAAATGAATGACTGGATTACATAAATGAATGACTGGATTACATATATGAATGACTGGATTACATGTATGGATGACTGAATTACATGTATCAATGACTGGATTACATATATGAATGACTTGATCAGCTTAAATGAATGACTGGATAAGTTCAGATGAATAACTGGATAAGCTGAGATGAATGACTGGATTACATTTATGAATGACTGGATTACATATATGAATGACTGGATTAAATGTATGAATGACTGGATAACATATATGAATAACTGGATTACATGTATGCATGCCTGGATTACATGTATGAATGAATGGATTACATATATGAATGACTGGATTCCATGAAGAAATGACTTGATTACATGTATGAATGACTGGATTACATGTATGAATGACTGGATGACATATATGAATGACTGGATAAGCTGAAATGAATGACTGGATTACATGTATGAATGAATGGATAACATGTATGAATGACTGGATTAAATATGTGAATGACTGGATTACATGTATGAATGACTGGATTACATGTATGAATGACTGGATTACATGTATGAATGACTGGATTACATATATGAATGACTGGATAAGCTTAAATGAATGACTGGATCAGCTTAAATGAACGACTGGATAAACTGAAATGAATGACTGGATTACATTTATGAATGACTGGATTACATATATGAATAACTGGATTACATGTATGAATGACTGGATTACATATGTGAATGACTGGATAAGCTGAAATGAATGACTGGATTACATATATGAATGAATGGATTACATATATGAATGACTGGATTACATGTATGAATGACTGGATTACATGTATAAATGACTGGATTACGTATATGAATGACTGGATAAGCTTAAATGAATGACTGTATAAGCTGAAATGAATGACTGGATTACATTTATGAATGACTGGATAACATATATGAATGAATGGATTACATATATGAATGACTGGATCACATGTATGAATGACTGGATAACATGTATGAATGACTGGATTACATGTATGAATGACTGAATAAGCTGAAATGAATGACTGGATTACATGTATAAATAAATGGATTACATGTATGAATGACTGGATTGCATATATGAATGACTGGATTACATATATGAATGACTGGATTACATGTATGAATGACTGGATAACATATATGAATGACTGGATTAAATATATGAATGACTGGATAAGCTGAAATGAATGACCGGATTACATGTATGAATGAATGGATTACATGTATGAATGACTGGATTACATATGTGAATGACTGGATTACATGTATGAATGACTGGATTACATGTATAAATGACTCGATTACATATATGAATGACTGGATAAGCTTAAATGAATGACTGGATCAGCTGGAATGAATATCTGGATAAGCTGAAATGAATGACTGGATTACATTTATGAATGACTGGATTACATATATGAATAACTGGATTACATGTATTAATGACTGGATTACATATATGAATGACTGGATAAGCTGAAATGAATGACTGGATTACATATATGAATGAATGGATTACATATATGAATGACTAGATTACATATGTGATTGACTGGATTACATGTATAAATGACTGGATTACATATATGAATGACTGGATAAGCTTAAATGAATGACTGGATAAGCTGAAATGAATGACTGATTTACATTTATGAATGACTGGATTACATCTATGAATGACTGGATTTCATATATGAGTGACTGGATTACATATATGAATGACTGGATTACATGTATGAATGACTGGATATCATATATGAATGACTGGATTACATATATGAATGACTGGATAAGCTGAAATGAATGACCGGATTAAATGTATGAATGAATGGATTACATGTATGAATGACTGGATTACATATGTGAATGACTGGATTACATGTATGAATGAGTTGATTAGATGTATGAATGACTGGATTACATATATGAATGACTGGATAAGCTTAAATGAATGACTGGATCAGCTGAAATGAATGCCTGGATAAGCTGAAATGAATGACTGGATTACATTTATGAATGACTGGATTACATATATGAATAACTGGATTACATGTATTAATGACTGGATTACATATATGAATGACTGGATAAGCTGAAATGAATGACTGGATTACAGATATGAATGAATGGATTACATATATGAATGACTAGATTACATGTGTGAATGACTGGATTACATGTATAAATGACTGGATTACATATATGAATGACTGGATAAGCTTAAATGAATGACTGGATAAGCTGAAATGAATGACTGTATTACATTTATGAATGACTGGATTACATCTATGAATGACTGGATTACATATATGAATGACTGGATTACATGTATGAATGACTGGATTACATATATGAATGACTGGATTACATGTATGAATGACTGGATAACATGTATGAATGACTGGATTACATGAATGAATGACTGCATTACATATATGAATGACTGGATTACATATATGAACAGTGGCGTAGCTAGGCAATTTTTAAGTTTACGCCCCAACCTAAGCGAGGGGTTTCACTTTAAGAGCCCCAATCGGATCCAGATGATAACACGGCCGGTTCGAGGAGGAGGAGGCCAATTTCTGTCATAAAAAAACTTATCAATACATGTACCGAGTTGAACATATTTTAGAGACTATTTTTTCAATCTTTTATGTTTAATGTATTCATTGTGTTGATCTGGAATCTATTGGTCATTAGTGTTAAGTAATAAATATTCAAACCAGTTACTTTGAAATAAGTTTAAAAGGAACCGTGTGGTAACGCGATAACTCGACCAAAACCCCTTTTTATGCAAATTTCGTTAATGGATATAAAATGATTAATTTGCATAGATGTTTAGGTGCATTATGAAAATTCGAAAAGGGTTCTGTTAATTGCTAAAATATAAATCCGTATGTCAATTGAAAAATGAAAACAAATACTCTCAAAATGTTGCTTTAGACATAAATCACAAAAAAACTTTTGCCAATGTTTCATAAAAGGAGTAGGTCCGCGGAGTAAGGGCCGATTTTGGCCTCAAATTTCAAGTTCATCTAACGAACTATTTTGGACACTTTTTAAACACTTTAGTGTCTATTTCAATTGATTCAATTCGTTTGTGTGAAAGATTTTAACTTAGTAAGTCATTTAAACACTCCGATTTAGGCTTAAATATGAAAAAGCTATCAAATATGTAAAAAATACGTCACTTTTCGGATGGTTTTGTCAAAAATGAAAGTGGCCGCATCCGTGTTTATCATCAAACTTTATATATGTTATGTATTATCATCAAATACAACTTACATTTCAATGTTATGAATGAACACGAATGCGGCCCCTTACATTTTAGACGGAAAGTTATGAAGATTTCAGTAATTTAGCATGCCCTAATGATAGTAGTACCCGATATATATGTGCATTGTATTGTCAAAAACAGCCCATATTTGTGTAGCAGAAACATTCTACTTTCAAATAAATAGCTAAAAGATTACATTTTCACAATTTTGTAAAACTGCTATATTTTGGGGCCAAAAAGGGGTCTTACTGAACCTACTCCTTTGATGGAGTAATTTGATAAAGTAATTGAAGTGTAACAAACTTTAACCACAGACTGTATATCTACTTGTTAACTCAGTGCAAAAAGAAATTCCTTTTTAGTTAAATACGGAGAAATTAAAAATATTAACTCATCATTATGCTCTGGGTACTCTTATGAGAATAAAAAAACTTCTGCCGACTTTCGTAAAATTTCATGAAGGTTTGACAAAATTGTTGATATTAAAAACAATTTAACCACATATTGAACATAAACGTTGACGCCGCCGACAAAATATAGATTCACTATTTCTTTTCTACGCGTCATAAATGCCACAGGCTCGGCTTAAGGGCATACGATACAGTTACAGGGAAGGTAATGACGTTGCTAACGTAAAATGTTATTTTCGCGACGTCAAACTATGACATATCGGGAAAAGATGCATTTTTCGACTGATTATACGGACACAAATCTGAATTTTGAGCAAATATACAAAATGTCGACCTCATTTTACTCAAAAAGTAGCACATGAAGGTATATTTTTTATGACATATTTGATTTAATCAGGTAAAAAATAGCCTATATGCAAATTTTCATCAACTTGTAAATACAGGTTCAAAACTGTATCGTATGCCCTTAAATTCAAAGCACATATCGAATCTCAGATGATTATACATTGCTTTAAGGTTTATGTACCCTTCTGTAGTAATTTGATGACTGATAGATATAGGATTATTGCATGCAGTGCTAGCATTGATTTCCTTAAAACAAGTTTATAAATGTAGTTATTGGTTAAGACAAGTATAAATATGGCCAAAATCAAGTATACCTTTTAGGGTGCGCGCGACATTAGTGACTCAGCACGAGGTGTTTTGGAATTTACAGGTTACTTAGAACTTTTTGTAAAAAATAAACACTAGCACATCATAGAAAATCAAGTGAGTAATTTATGTTTCAAATTTTATAACAAAAATCTCTGTATTAAAGGCTGTGGATTTTCTATAAAAATCTTGATTTATTTGCAACAAAGTCCTCTTTTTCTATTAAATGCAATGGAACAGTAAAAAATAATGCTTTGCATCAAGTTTCCCCTTGGAATATGTACAAAATGGCTTATCTCTATTATTCATTATATCTGTAGTTTTGATATAATTGAAGTTTGAAAAGTTCGTACAAAAATGGCTACAGAAGGGTACATAAACCTTAAACAAAAGAAAAGTAAGAAGAATTCCCAGTAGATTCAGACTTTGACTGACAATAAATGAAGAAATATATAATAGGGTTCCATTTGATAAAAGGTAAATTTTGTCACTTTTATTCGCAATTGCAAGCCATTGAAGAAATATTTACAAGACTTATGTGCTTTAAAATCAGATCTTTTTAATTTATTGAGATTAATTATTTTTTTACCAAAATTCAAGTGTACGCCCGGGCGTTTTGACGTAAACGTAGCTACGAGCCTGATGAATGACTGAATAAGCTGAAATGAATGACTGGATTACATGTATGAATGAATGGATTACATGTATGAATGACTGGATTACATATATGAATGACTGGATTACATATATGAATGACTGGATTACATGTATGAATGACTTGATTACATGTATGCATGACTGGATTACATGTATGAATGACTGGATTACATATATGAATGACTGGATAAGCTGAAATGAATGACTGGAGTACATGTATGAATGACTGGATTACATATATGAATGACTGGATTACATATATGAATGACTGGATTACATATGTGAATGACTGGATAACATGTATGAATGACTGGATAGCATGTATGAATGACTGGATTACATATTATATGAATAACTAGATTACATATTATATGAATAACTAGATTACATGTATGAATGACTGGATTACATATTATATGAATAACTAGATTACATGTATGAATGACTGGATTATATATATGTGTACCCAAGGCAGGAGAAGGAAGTCAAATTAGGAGCGCTGTGAATGGATGTAAGGGTACATTTTCTTTTTTTGATTTATCTATAAATAACTGCAGTGTGTATATTTACAATAACCGACCGTGCGAGGACTGAAAAGCCAGTCAAGGTCGTTAAACACTTCCATATATATTTACAATATAAATTTTGAAACCTATTGAAATATTTTCTAGAGAATTATTCGAAAAGACTTCCAAAATTTTATAAATTTGGTGCAAAATGACGGTGGGCATGGATAACATAAACAAGCTCCTTTGGAAGTTGGTCATGATACTGTTTGGCTTTAATTTTTAAAACAGAATAATAAAAGTACTAACACAACATATAACTGTTTTATCCAGGTTTTTATCTTAAAAAGTGGTAAATTTAGAAACTGTTAATATTGTCGCCTATGGCAGAATAAATAGTACCGTTTTCCCTGGTAGGCTCTACGTATCACTAGCCTAGGGTAGTATGAATATTCATGAGTTTTATGAAGCAACGCGGGATACGAGATCACGTCATTGGCGCGATTATCTCACAGAACTTGCAGATAGCGGAAAACAAAATATCAGAAGTTCTTATACCCAAGATGTAGGACAATCACATATATCATTGGAACAGAGACAAAACAAAAATTAGAAAATCAGTACTTTGAATACTAAGCTTTAGAAATTGTACAGAGACGGCATATAGGCACTCAGAAGACGATTATAAAAGGGGGGGGGGGGGGTACACGCAACGACATATTTGAGGGTTATTCTTTTTGTTACACATGAAACGTACTAAAGGGCGAAAGTGACATGCAGAAATTTTCATTTATGGGGGGGGGGGGGGGGGTTGCTCCAGTCCATGTCAATCGTCTACATTCATTTAAAAAAACTTATTCCTCTGGCACTAGTGCAGACGATTTATTGCCTATCGGCTATTTGTCTGATCTGTAGTGCAGTCTCTATGCTCCAGTCATGTCTGGGTGATTCCCTTTATAGACCAACAAATTTTACCCACTAGAGGGGGACCAATGCACCCTGCTCACCCCCTAAATCAGTGTTTGAGAGACACATATATACTTGTATCTTTGTCTCGGAATAGACTAATCTAAAACTAAACCTTATCCTAACTTGGTAACTGATTAGACCAATAATTATGATGTCTAGAAAGGCTTTTTTTGGGGTTATAAATATCAAGACTACTGCTACTAATTATGATCCCATCATAAACATATGATAAAGGGGATGGGGGCTACCTAGGGTGTTTACTTCATCTTGTGCACAGTTAAATATTTTGGCTAGTGACATGACTTTGATAACTGGTGATTCCTGATAAATGCTAGTGATATGACTTTGTCAATTGCCATAAACTGGTGATTCCTGATAATTGACTACTACCTAGGCTGGTGAAATGACTTTATTAATTGATGATTCCAGATAATTGACCACTACCCTAGGCTAGTGACATGGTTTTGTTAACTGGTGATTCCTGATAATTGACCACTACCCTAGGCTAGTGACATGACTTTGTTAATTGGTGATTCCTGATAATTGGGCACTACCCTAGGCTAGTGATATGACTTTGTTAACTGGTGATTCCTGATAATTTGGCGCTACCTTCGGCTATTGGTATGACTGGTAACTCATGCTTATTCAGTTATTGACCACTACCCTAGGCTATTGATATGACTGATGGCTGATGACTCATGCTTATTGACCACTAGCCTGTGCTATTGATATGACTGATGTCTGATGACTCATGCTTATTGACCACCACCCTAGGCTATTCATATGACTGATGTCTGATGACTCATCCTTATTGACCATTAGCCTGTGCTATTGATATGACTTTGAAGGCTTATATGACAACCTGAATTTATGTACCTTCAACTGCAGCTGTCTAAAACCATTACCGATCTCTCCAGTTTCTTTTTCTATAGATAAATATTATCAACCTATCCAGTCACTCAAAAGTGTTATAGTCAATTGCAAATAAATACACAACACATAATAAGTAACTGGAAAGGTACAGCAATTGCTGAAACAAGAAATGTAGAAAAATAAATACATGTACTCCTTCACCTTAGTTTTTTGTATTAACATGATTAAGTGGACCAGTGAAATTGATATATTTGACATAAGGTTGAATTTTAATTTGAGATTGTCTGAATTACCTTACTGCTAGTTTTTACTTTAATAGAACTAAACAAAAAGTGATCAGCCTTCTTTGAACACAATATATCATTTGGTAAATTTAGTACATCTTAAGAGCAATATATATAAATATATTTAAATTATTAATAAAGATACTTCCTTTATTCACCAATTTAGAAGGACAGAATAAACTTAAAGCCATAAAGGGGTACATATGGGACCAGGTAAATTTTAACTAACAGGCTTGTGGTGCATTCCCTGTTTAGTTTGCACACCTCTTAGCAGATTCCTTCTTCATTATGTCTAAGTTTTCAAGTAGACTGTTTAAACCTTAAATATTTTTTAATACTGATAAGTTTTGCAGTCACATTTGTAAAGCCACACTTAAAAGATATTTAAGGTAGAGTCAGTGGGTAGGTTGGTAGGTACAAATGTATTTTCTTTTTTCTCACAGCAAAGGGAAATTGGAGTGTCAGATGTATTTTCAGTCTTCATGTCTATCAAATTAAAAGAAAAGAAAATCACATCAGAACAATAAAAGTATTTGAGTAGGCAGCTATATATACACATGGATTCTTACATACAAAAAAAAACTATGTAAATTAGATGTATATGTCTGGTTTACAACAGCCAGATGTCTGTAACAAAACATTTAACTGTGCACAAGATGAAACAAACACCCTAGCCCCCATCCCTTTTATTATATGTTTATGATTGGATCATTAGTAGCAGTAGCCTTTCTAGACATCATAATTATTAGTCTAATCAGTTACTGAGTTAGGTCAAGGTTTAGTTCTAAATTAGTTTATTCTGAGATAAAGATAACATATATAGTAGTCTCAGGATAAAGATACAAGTGTATAAATTATGTGTCTCTAGGTGTGATTTAGGGGGCGTGCAGGGTGCATTGGTCATCCCTCTAGTGGAGAAAATTTGGTGGTCTATAATGGGAATCGACCAAACATGACTGGAGCATAGGGACTGGATTACAGATCAGACAAATCGCCAATAAATCAGTCGTCTGCACTAGTGCCAGAGGAATACTTTTTTAAATGGATGTAGACGATTGACATGGACTGTAGCTACCCCCCCTCCCCCATTATGAAAATGTCTACATGTTACTGTCGCTCATTTAATATAGCTCTTCTGTATGTTTTCATGTGTAACAAAAAGAATAGCCCTCAAATGCATGTACCCCCCTTTTTTATAATCGCCATTTGAGTGCCTATATGCCGTCTCTGTACAATATCTAAAGCTGATTCAGTATTCAAAGTACTGATTTTCTAATTTTTGTATTGTCTCTGTTCCAGTGATATATGTCCTACATCTTGGGTATTATTCAAGAACTTCTGATATTTTGTTTTCCGATATCTGCAAGTTCTGTGAGATAATCGCGCCAATGTGATCTCGTATCCTGCGTTGCTTAATAAAACTCATGCATATCCATACTACAATGTACCCTAGGCTAGTGTTACGTAGAGCTTCAATTGGTAAGCTCTACGTATCACTAGCCTAGGGTAGTATGAATATTCATGAATTTTATGAAGCAACGCGGGATACGAGATCACGTCATTGGCGCGATTATCTCACAGAACTTACAGATAGCGGAAATCAAAATATCAGAAGTTCGTATACCCAAGATGTAGGACAATCACATGTATCGTTGGAACAGAGACAATACAAAAATTAAACAAGAGTGCACACACTGAAATGTCTCGCCTTCTTTACTAATCATTGATATTAGGTGATAGTCTTAAGTATAAAGCTTGATTACAACTGTCACATAAACTTAACATTAACCAAGATAGCTAAACAAAGACCAAAGAACCATGAAAATGAGGTCAAGGTCAGATGAACCATGCCAGGCAGACATGTACAGCTAACAAAGCTTCCATACAACAAATATAGTTGACCTATTACTTATAGTTTAAGAAAAATAGACCAAAACACAAAAACTTAACACTGTGCAATGAACCGTGCAATTGAGGTCATGGTCAAATAAAACCTGCGGGACTGACATATAGATCATAATATATTTCCATACACCAAATATAATTGACCTTTGGCATATAATATTAGATAAAAAGACCAAAACTTAAAAACTTAACTTTGACCACTGAACCATGAAAATGAGGTCAAGGTCAGATGACATCTGCCTGCTAGACATGTACACCTTACAACCATTCCATTCAACAAATATAGTAGACCTATTGCATAAAGTATTAGAAAAACAGACCAAAACACAAAAACTTAACTATAACCACTGAACAGTGAAACTGAGGTCAAGGTCAGATGACACCTGCCAGTTGGACATGTACACCTTCCAGTCCTTCCATACACCAACACTGCATGAAATGATTAGTTTAAGGAATCAATAAACTACTTGAAAATCAGTTGTAAGTTCCGGGTTTATTATTTTCCTGGTACAGTACTTGCAACCTTAGGCGTTACTGTTTGACGTGAACTTGACTGATCGGTGAATGATCGGTGACGGATGTTTGACTGATCGATGACTGATCGGTGATCGGTGACCCATAGGATCCGTCAGATAAGTCAAATGGCAAGATGCATCTTCGAAAACTATGTAGGTGAAGAATTTGAAACAAAGATAGGGCTACCACAAGGATCAGTTCTGGCTCCCACATTATTCAACATCTTTATCAACGACCTACTGGGAGACATTCTAGGAGACTACACCAAATTTGCTGATGACGGAACACTCTGGCAAACGGCTCAACCAGACCAGATACTGGAACTCAAAGATAGAATGAAGGATGACATCACAAAGGCAGTGAAATGGACTCAAAAGTGGAGAGTAAACATCAACCTAGACAAAACTGAAATATGCATCTTTTCAAAAAAAAACATCGATGAAGAGGACAAACGCATTTTGATTCAAGGTAAAGAACTGAAATACAACTCAACACCAAAGCTTCTTGGAATCATTATGGACGAGAAAATGACCTTCAGTAAACACATTGATGCAATCGAAAAGAGAGCAAACCGTAACTTAACTATTCTGAGAGAAGTGCGACAGATCAGCAAATTAAAGACAGAAAAGTTATTACAATTATACTACAGTCTAGTCAGATCAGTCATGGAATATTGTAGTCCGGCCTGGCAAATAGCAGAACCAAAAGACCTGCAAAAACTTGACAGAGTACAGAGAAAAGCACTTATTCTATGCATGGATATGCCTACAACATCTGGCAGAGAAGCACTAGAAGTGGAATCAGGAGTTATGCCAATAGACCTGAGACTAGAACAAATAGCCATTAAAGAGATTGCAAAGATTAAATCCAAATCTGCACAGGAACCAATCAAACAGCAACTTGTGAGGTATGAAGAACATGACGCATATGACAAGTATCCAACACCAATGGGCAAAGCACTAAGCCAAGCAGCAGAAATGGAAAAACAGACAAAGATAAACATCAATCTTATAGAACCAGAGTTTACCTACAGACTGGGAGAAACTCAAATGACTCAATCAAAACCTTTATATTGGAGTCAACTAGGCAACTCAAAATCAAGGACAAATGAGCAACAGGAACTTTGCCAGGAAACCATTAACCAACTCATGGGAGACTGCACACAAGAACAAGCAATATCGTTTACAGATGGATCATGCCTAGGGAACCCAGGACCCTGTGGAGCAGGTGCAATTATCTATGCTGAACACATTAAACCTGCTGCCAGATTACATAGACCTGTGGCACAAAGAGGATCCATCCTTCTAGCGGAACTCATAGCAATTCTCATGGTCCTAGAATACTGCATTACAGAAAACATTTACAATGCAATACAAAGAATCAAAATTTTCTCTGACAGTCAAAGCGCCGTGGGATTACTTACACTGAACTGGGCCCCAAACAGCTACATCTCCGTAATAAGAGAAATAAAAGAAAATATTGAACATCTTAGGCAAAAAGGACTCAATGTAATTGTAGCATGGACACCAGGACATGCCAACATAGTTGGTAATGATGAGGCTGACATCCTTGCAAAAACAGCGGCAGAGGAAGCAAAAGAATTACCACCGGAAAATAACGTCATAACACTACAGGACGTCAAACAAGCAGCATACAAAAGTACAGGAAATAAATGGCAGAGAAGATGGGAAATATCTGAGAGAGGCAGGGACCTTTATGAAAAAATACCAACTACAAAACACTCAATTATGTATGATTTCCCAACTAAAAGACATTTCAGTATATTCGCCCAACTAAGAACTGGCTATACAGAACTGAATTACTACAAGAACCGAGTAGGCCAAACCAACGCCATAGAGTCATGCAACTGTGGAGCACCTGAAACGCCTCAACATTTCCTTCTGGAGTGTCCCTACTATGAAAAAGAACGAGAAGATATGCTACACCAAATATCCAAAGAGGTCGGGGTCAGAAACTTGAATTTAGCTACTATGCTGACAAGACTGGACGGCGAAAACACAGAAGAGACAAAAGCCAAATTACAAACAGTGGCACATTACATTGACAGAACGGGCAGATTTAATACTGCTGTTCCTCAATCCCAATCTTAACCAGCGCATACCAAATTTAAAGCACAGAGAAGAAAATACATCGAGGAAAACGCACCAGAGAGTAAAACCGTACATTGGGACAATTCGTGCCAACAGGCCTTAAGATTGAGGATTGAGGAAATAACCTATGTGAGGGTTACCCTGACAACTGTCACCGATCGATCAGTAAATTAAATTTATGCACGGATCGGACGGATACGTATATATTTAAAATTCTTATGTAAACCGAACTCGACAGTGTTTACAAACGATGAACGCGGACCTCTACGAAGACACCTTAATTTACACGTTAATTTGTAATAAAATTGGTTGCAATAAAAAAGTGAAAATAGTATAAGAGAATAATATGCTTAGAGCGTTAAATTGTTTGTGTTGATTAATAGTTTTGTATTAAATATTGTTAACATCAGAGACATATAATACATAATTGTATTATATGACTCTGTTAACATAAACTTATTCCTACGAAAATGGTTATTATTGACCGCCATTGGATTTTTGAACTTTTTATAGTTTCGAATAGGTTGTCTTTTCGTGAAATTAAAAGAATGTCAAAGAAATAATATTATATTTTTTTTCGCATTGTTTAGAATTACCAAAATTGTTCTTCTTTTTATCAAAAATGATACTATTTTATTTGAAATCAGTTATTTGTACCATCTTGAGACAAGTCTTTTAATCAGAATTGAGATATAATGAGAATTAAAATACTTAAACTTTTATTTTTGTGGAATAAGAATGCAGTTATTGATTTATTTTGATACAAATTATTAACCGTCATTTGATTTCAGTACTTTTTGTACATCAAGATTGGCTGTTCTTCATAAAATATGCTTACTTTAAGGAAAAAGATACTAAATTTTTGTACGCGTTGCCTAAAATGCAAATATTTCTTCATTTTACTGAAAATTATTGACCGCCATTAAATTTTTGTACTTTTTATAGTTTAGAATAGTTTTTTTTCATAAAATTAAAAGAATATCAGTAAAATCATACTAAAATTTTGTTCGCATTGTTTAAAATAACCAAAACTATTCTTCTTTTTATCAAAAATGATACTATTTTATTTGAAATCAGTTATTGTTACCATTTTGAGACAAGTCTTCTAATCAGAATTGAGATATAATGAGAATTAAAATACTTAAACTTTTATTTTTGTGGAATAAGAATGCAGTTATTGATTTATTTTGATACAAATTATTAACCGTCATATGATTTGAGTACTTTTTGAACATCAAGATTGGCTGTTCTTCATAAAATATGCTTACTTTAAGGAAAAAGATATTAAATTTTTGTACGCGTTGCCTAAAATGCAAATATTTCTTCATTTTACTGAAAATTATTGACCGCCATTAAATTTTGGTACTTTTTATAGTTTAGAATAGTTTTTTTTCATATAATTAAAAGAATATCAGAAAAATCATACTAAAATTTTGTTCGCATTGTTTAAAATAACCAAAACTATTCTTCTTTTTATCAAAAATGATACTATTTTATTTGAAATCAGTTATTGTTACCATTTTGAGACAAGTCTTCTAATCAGAATTGAGATATAATGAGAATCAAAATACTTAAACTTTTATTTTTGTGGAATAAGAATGCAGTTATTGATTTATTTTGATACAAATTATTAACCGTCATTTGATTTCAGTACTTTTTGTACATCAAGATTGGCTGTTCTTCATAAAATATGCTTACTTTAAGGAAAAAGATACTAAATTTTTGTACGCGTTGCCTAAAATGCAAATATTTCTTCATTTTACTGAAAATTATTGACCGCCATTAGATTTTTGTACTTTTTATAGTTTAGAATAGTTTTTTTTTCATAAAATTAAAAGAATATCAGAAAAATCATACTAAAATTTTGTTCGCATTGTTTAAAATAACCAAAACTATTCTTCTTTTTATCAAAAATGATACTATTTTATTTGAAATCAGTTATTTCTACCATTTTGAGACAAGTCTTTTAATCAGAATTGAGATATAATAAGAATCAAAATACTTTAACTTTTATTTTTGTGGAATAAGAATGCAGTTATTGATTTATTTTGATACAAATTATTAACCGTCATTTGATTGCAGTACTTTTTGTACATCAAGATTGGCTGTTCATCATAAAATATGCTTACTTTAAGGAAAAAGATACTAAATTTTTGTACGCGTTGCCTAAAATGCAAATATTTCTTCATTTTACTGAAAATTATTGACCGCCATTAAATTTTTGTACTTTTTATAGTTTAGAATAGGTTTTTTTCATAAAATTAAAAGAATATCAGAAAAATCATACTTAAATTTTGTTCGAATTGTTTAAAATAACCAAAACTTTTCTTCTTTTTATCAAAAATGATACTATTTTATTTGAAATCAGTTATTGTTACCATTTTGAGACAAGTCTTCTAATCAGAATTGAGATATAATGAGAATCAAAATACTTAAACTTTTATTTTTGTGGAATAAGAATGCAGTTATTGATTTATTTTGATACAAATTATTAACCGTCATTTGATTTCAGTACTTTTTGTACATCAAGATTGGCTGTTCTTCATAAAATATGCTTACTTTAAGGAAAAAGATACTAAATTTTTGTACGCGTTGCCTAAAATGCAAATATTTCTTCATTTTACTGAAAATTATTGACCGCCATTAGATTTTTGTACTTTTTATAGTTTAGAATAGTTTTTTTTTCATAAAATTAAAAGAATATCAGAAAAATCATACTAAAATTTTGTTCGCATTGTTTAAAATAACCAAAACTATTCTTCTTTTTATCAAAAATGATACTATTTTATTTGAAATCAGTTATTTCTACCATTTTGAGACAAGTCTTTTAATCAGAATTGAGATATAATAAGAATCAAAATACTTTAACTTTTATTTTTGTGGAATAAGAATGCAGTTATTGATTTATTTTGATACAAATTATTAACCGTCATTTGATTGCAGTACTTTTTGTACATCAAGATTGGCTGTTCATCATAAAATATGCTTACTTTAAGGAAAAAGATACTAAATTTTTGTACGCGTTGCCTAAAATGCAAATATTTCTTCATTTTACTGAAAATTATTGACCGCCATTAAATTTTTGTACTTTTTATAGTTTAGAATAGGTTTTTTTCATAAAATTAAAAGAATATCAGAAAAATCATACTTAAATTTTGTTCGAATTGTTTAAAATAACCAAAACTATTCTTCTTTTTATCAAAAATGATACTATTTTATTTGAAATCAGTTATTTCTACCATTTTGAGACAAGTCTTTTAATCAGAATTGAGATATAATAAGAATCAAAATACTTAAACTTTTATTTTTGTGGAATAAGAATGCAGTTATTGATTTATTTTGATACAAATTATTAACCGTCATTTGATTTCAGTACTTTTTGTACATCAAGATTGGCTGTTCTTCATAAAATATGCTTACTTTAAGGAAAAAGATACTAAATTTTTGTACGCGTTGCCTAAAATGCAAATATTTCTTCATTTTACTGAAAATTATTGACCGCCATTAAATTTTTGTACTTTTTATAGTTTAGAATAGTTTTTTTTCATAAAATTAAAAGAATATCAGAAAAATCATACTAAAATTTTGTTCGCATTGTTTAAAATAACCAAAACTATTCTTCTTTTTATCAAAAATGATACTATTTTATTTGAAATCAGTTATTGTTACCATTTTGAGACAAGTCTTCTAATCAGAATTGAGATATAATGAGAATTAAAATACTTAAACTTTTATTTTTGTGGAATAAGAATGCAGTTATTGATTTATTTTGATACAAATTATTAACCGTCATATGATTTGAGTACTTTTTGAACATCAAGATTGGCTGTTCTTCATAAAATATGCTTACTTTAAGGAAAAAGATATTAAATTTTTGTACTCGTTGCCTAAAATGCAAATATTTCTTCATTTTACTGAAAATTATTGACCGCCATTAAATTTTGGTACTTTTTATAGTTTAGAATAGTTTTTTTTCATAAAATTAAAAGAATATCAGAAAAATCATACTAAAATTTTGTTCGCATTGTTTAAAATAACCAAAACTATTCTTCTTTTTATCAAAAATGATACTATTTTATTTGAAATCAGTTATTGTTACCATTTTGAGACAAGTCTTCTAATCAGAATTGAGATATAATGAGAATCAAAATACTTAAACTTTTATTTTTGTGGAATAAGAATGCAGTTATTGATTTATTTTGAAACAAATTATTAACCGTCATTTGATTTCAGTACTTTTTGTACATCAAGATTGGCTGTTCTTCATAAAATATGCTTACTTTAAGGAAAAAGATATTAAATTTTTGTACGCGTTGCCTAAAATGCAAATATTTCTTCATTTTACTGAAAATTATTGACTGCCATTAAATTTTTGTACTTTTTATAGTTTAGAATAGTTTTTTTTCATAAAATTAAAAGAATATCAGAAAAATCATACTAAAATTTTGTTCGCATTGTTTAAAATAACCAAAACTATTCTTCTTTTTATCAAAAATGGTACTATTTTATTTGAAATCAGTTATTTTTACCATTTTGAGACAAGTCTTCTAATCAGAATTGAGATATAATGAGAATCAAAATACTTAAACTTTTATTTTTGTGGAATAAGAATGCAGTTATTGATTTATTTTGATACAAATTATTAACCGTCATTTGATTTCAGTACTTTTTGTACATCAAGATTGGCTGTTCTTCATAAAATATGCTTACTTTAAGGAAAAAGATACTAAATTTTTGTACGCGTTGCCTAAAATGCAAATATTTCTTCATTTTACTGAAAATTATTGACCGCCATTAAATTTTTGTACTTTTTATAGTTTAGAATAGTTTTTTTTTCATAAAATTAAAAGAATATCAGAAAAATCATACTAAAATTTTGTTCGCATTGTTTAAAATAACCAAAACTATTCTTCTTTTTATCAAAAATGATACTATTTGATTTGAAATCAGTTATTGTTACCATTTTGAGACAAGTCTTCTAATCATAATTGAGATATAATGAGAATCAAAATACTTAAACTTTTATTTTTGTGGAATAAGGATGCAGTTATTGCTTTATTATGATATAAATTATTAACCGCCATATGATTTCATTACTTTTTGTTCATCAGGATTGGTTGTTCTTCATAAATGATGTTTATATTACTATAAATTATAAATTACTTTAAGGAAAAATATATTATTTTTTTGTACGTGTTGCCAAAATGCAAATATTTCTTCTCATATTGGAAAATATTGTAATTTCAATTGCAATCAGTTGTTATAAATGATTTTCATATGTTTTTTTGTAGAAAATGTGAATTATTCAAGAATAAATCTGCTTAAAATTATTTCTTTCTTTTTAAGGAATGTATTTATGTTTACCACCATTGGATTTTTGTACTTTTTATTGTTTAGGAGTAGTTATTTTTGTAATTTGTTATTTTAAAGGCTTCGATTGTGACGAGAATATAAAAAGTCCATGATTATGATTTTTTTAAAAGAATTTTATGATGATAAGGATACAAAAATTTAAAATATTGAAAAAATAGACTACATTTTTCTATAACTGATCCTTTCATTTTGTTTTTCCCGAGTATGTTTGGAAAATAATAAAATCAATTTCGCGATGTAGACACTCGCCGGGTTTGAAAATATATAACCTAAATAAAACGAAAAAGACCATTATTTAATGATGATATTTTAATTTAGGTTTTATCTGTACATTTCTTTTCATTTCAATTCATAAAACTTTGCTAAATAATTAATAAACAAAATGTATCATTGAACGTTCGATTTTCACGAGTCGCCATTTTAATAAAAATTAAACGAAACTAAGATTCCGTAATTTATATTAGTTCATCATGTGACGTATTAAAGTTCAATCCGTCATCAAGGTCGATCCGTACTATCCGTCCGATCAGTCCGATCAGTCAATTACTTTTACTATAAGTCTGACGGATTGCTGACGTGAGTTTGACGCGAATTTGACTGATCGGTGACTGATCGATGACCGCTGATTGATCGCTGAAATAGTAACGCCTAAGGTTGCAAGTACTGTAGTTTATTGGTCAAGTAAACGCAATATTTAATAGTAGTTTACAAATGGTTTACTGGATGCAGTAAGTTCACGAATCGACAACTGATTTACTGTCCAGTATTTTTCAAATTTATTGAAGTTTAATAGACATACAACTTCAAATTTAATGTAGAGGATACCTGTATAACATGATTTACTACACATTAAAGTCAAAGATATTCCAAACAGAAAGCAGTTTACTGTGGTTTTAATTCTGATTAAACATCGAGTTGCAAATTTAATACAACAATAAACTTTCATTTAATGCAAATTGAAATCAGATTCAACTCCAAGTTTAAAGATTTAATGTGTGATATAACTAGATTTACTTCAAATTGAAACTCATTTTGACTCCATATGCTATAAACAAATATGTGTATTATTCGTGTTTGTTGCACTAAATATATGCCAATTGATCTGCAAATGAACTACAGAAAACAGTTTTCATCAATATATCACCAATAACAGTTCTTACAAACTCTATCATAATGCATGACATATTTGTTTATGGAAAAATTCGCCAGTATTACAAATGAAGCCATAATTGTGCACTCTAAGTTGCCTCAACCAATAATTCGAATCAAAGACTCATGATTGCCTCAAAATATGAGATAATTACAGTGAGAGAAACGAGCTGTCTGTAATGGAGAATTCACTTTGCCTGACTAAAGCGAAAACCTGAATAAAAAACACAATTGTATAACGTATTAACTGAATTTATTCTTTATTTTCAATTTACAAATACATGACATATGAAAGAACTAACATTCCTTTCTATAATAATTTGAAAACAAGAACAATATCTGCATACATATTGAATTATACAACTCTAATTTTGTGCGTTTTTGATTTTTTTTGTTATACTGAGCGGTTTTAAGGAACAATAAAACATACATAAAACATAACATTTAAATATAATAAATATTACGACATTTGAAGAATCCTATTGTTGTGGTTTGGGAACAGTATATCTAACATATAAATGTTCCTGTTGTGGTGGATTCTATTTTATGACCTAATTGATCCTAATTTTAATCTAACAATTGTTTTAATAGAAAGAGTTAGTTCCCTTTGAATACAAAAGTTTGAGCTGAATAATGAAATCCAACGTAATTTGGAGGGTTTAAAAAGCACCCAATTATATGCAACCAATTACCCTCGGTTACCCCGTTCTTATAAAAAATAATAATTATACGAAAATTATCATACTATGTTTTTATAAGAATCTAAATAATTATGAACGTATTTATAAAAATTTAAGTTAAAACAAAACCTTCTAAATATCCCGCTGCTGTACCGTAATTATATTTTATTTCATTTCAACACCCGATATCCCAAAGTGAATGTTGTTTATTGTCTTCTTTTGATTTATTTTGATTTTTTGTAATTGCTAATTACTTCACTCTTAATCTTCACATATATAATTATATTCAAAATATCCATCTTATCACTTTTCAACTGACATAACTTGTAAACTAATTAGTGTAAATCATTCGTTTATATGAGTTTGTAACGTTTAAATAAGGTTACAATTAAAGCAAAATTCTGTTTATCTATGTCTGCACTTTAAACATACCTTCATTAAACTTAAAAAATTTCTTCATTTTTTTAAAGATACGAAAATTGTTCTTATTCTAACAAGAGTTGTTTCCCTTTTATTGTTCAATTGGTATTTAACGAATCACATAAAATTATGTGTCCCTAGTCACGTACGTGCATGTGTATATGTTTAAAATATTATATTTGATTATGCTTGCTTGGACACCAATGAGCAAAATACACAATGAAGAGTTTCACAAAGACAAGGATTTTTAATGTAAAATCAGCTGTTGTCTACATGCATTGTATAATTGCTTACATCAGGATAGCAGATTCACTTTTATTACTACTACATGGCTTTTTCATATATTGTATAATCACGCACAAATGAAACATTAAAAATATTGAAATTTAATTTATCCGAAGTTTCTTACTATTTCGAAGAATTTCCATTTTGTCTTAAACAATTTAATACTGTGTGTGTGCAAATACAATAAACTTCTTGTTTACGCAGGAGCACATCACATATTAAACAAAAACAACGTCCGTGATGTTAGGTTTCAAATCAAAAAGGTTATAATTTTGTTTTGCCAATGATATGTTATTTATAATTTTGCCTATTACTACAGTATTGTTGTTTCAAAAAGCACTTTAAATTAACTATTTGTATCAAAACATCCTCCTACGACCCGCTTGTTGTTGTTGAAGACGGTATGCTGACATGAGGGTGTATTTTTTGTATAATTGTTCGCATCCATTTGATTTCGTGATGACTGAAATATGTTAACATAATAATTGAAAATTACCAGCGTTTTTCTTTGTTTTTGTAGCTTTGGACATTTAATTATGTAAAAATTAATAACAATTACATGTAGCAATTACTGCATTCCTAAAAAATATACATTTTAATCAATGACTTTTACTATCTAAACACCCATTCATGTCCTGGCACGACTTCTGGTTTTTTCCTTGAAGAAACTGCTCCAACCTTTCGAATATTATTCTGCCGTCTGCTTCTCTTGCTAAGTTTATTTTCGTGTTTCTGGTCTAGTTTTTTGACTAATTTGTCAAAATCGTCAGACCTCCAAGGCAGAGGTCTGACGATAAACGACCCTTCGTCTTCTGAATCGGTTTGTTCAGAAGACATATACTGTATCTCCATACTTTGCATAATTGTTTCTTTTTGTTCTTTTGGCATGCTGGATTTTTCTTTTAATGCCTTTTTTCTGTTGTTTAATTTCTAAAAAAAGAATTAGGCTCTAATCAAAATTTCTTTAATATCATTTTGAATACATACAAATAGATTCTATATATGCCTTAATAACTCTCCTTCAATAAAGACATTATTATTTTCGTTATTTCTATAAACAATAACGTCCAGCAAAAACCAATCTAATTTTTTTTTGTATATAATTACACCTAATATAAGAAAGCCAGATTTTGATTTGTTGATAGCCAGTGTATTTTTCGCATATTCTAATATTTTTCCTCATTTCAAACGAATTTGCCTGTTTTTCATCACTGACAGTGGATTTGCCCGAAATACCATGGTATTTGTCATTTTTGGATATTCCTTTTTCACCCTCTCGAGCATCCTCCCTCAATAAAACTTGGATATGACGTTACATAAAAAAGCGAGCTAACGCGTATTAGTACATGTATATTTCCCACAGTTTTATGATAATTTCCTCTTAGCCTTAAAATTATGCATAAACATGTTAATGAATTGTAGCTTTCAAGTTAAAAAAATCAAAGAGTTTCATTCCAAATCTATACGGTGTAATTAAACAGATATATCATGTTATGGAGGGGTATTTGTGAAAAATACCAGTCTTGGGACCGAATTTTTTCGCCAAGCGGCTCGGGAAATTTTACAGTCCCTTGACTGGTATTTTCTGCAAATACCCCTCCATAACATGATATATCTGTCCAAAAGCGCCTGCGAAATGATGCAACTTAATTCTAGCATGCGATCCTATATCTGACGCCATAAGAAATAGTCGACATTTTATTGTAGCGTTACGGCCTCACCCCCTATGTATTTTACTAACCCTCTATGGATCCGTAGGGGTTCAGTAGCGAACCATATAACTTATAATAGAAAATAAATTAAGTTAAAAGGGGTCCTTAATCATTGTTAATTTAGAGTGATATAAGTATATAATAACAAATGAAGCTCCACTCTAAATCCGTTGACTGTTATAATAGACTGTATATGCAGTTTGCAGAAAATTAAAATTGATGTATCAGAAATCTATATACCACTGCTTTTTTTTGGAACTAATACAGATTAAAGTAATCCAAGAATCGGGGTTTTTTTTTCAAATTGTTTACCATATTAAAAAAACAGTTCTTACTCTTTTCAATCTGCTGTACACAGCCATTTTCTTGTTATGTTCTTCTTGTTTACCAGTCTCTTCTCTTCGTTTCTTTGCTTTGAACGATTCAAAATTTGTCTTTATTCCTTCTACAAAACAAAACTTCTACTTAATGCAATTCAAAATAATAATTAAACAAACGATTGCTTTTCTCGAATTGAGACTTATATGCGAATGGCCGATTGACAGTCGCTCCAAAATATTTTGCAACATTTCAGTTAAAAAAAAACTTTTTTAAGTCTGGTAATATTTTCGTCATATTTCCAACAACTTTATTTTTCTTAAACATTACAAATATTACAAATATAACAAACAAACAAACTTCATTTTTGGAACACTATCACAAAGTTTACGTAATACATGTGTAGTTATTTATTTAGATAAACTGTATTAATCCATACATTTCGGAATTATTTAGCAACTATATCCAAATGACGAGGAAGTTCGAGGTTATTCAAGTAATAAGATTAAGGAAACTTTGGTTAACACAACAGCATTTTCAACAAAGTAGTTTATTTTTGTTTGACAAACTCGAAAAGAAGGGGAAAAGTAATAAAATGGTTACTTAAGCATTTACTTAATTTCTATCACGAAATAAATACGTTTAATATTTTAGATACAGATACAATATAGTGCATTGGTGAGGCCCCTCATGGGGGGGGGTCCTAGTAATCACATAATCACCATTTTTTTGCCAATATAATCGCATAATCATTAAATATTTGCTTATCTTTAGTAATCAAATAATCATAAACTAAAAATACAGTCCTAGGTAATCAAATAATCATGAAATATTTGGCTTAATAATCAAATAATCATTAAAAAAACGGCCAAGTAATCACATAATCAAAAACCCCATGAGGGCCCTCATTGGTAAATGTAAAACACTTTTTAATAGAAAATTTAAAAGAGATACATCAACAGTGTTTATTTTAGAATTGCTCAAGTCTGTAGGGCTTATTCCCGATTGTCCCACTTTTTTTTAAATTAAGAGCTCATATTGTCCCACATGAAAAGTTCTGACTGGTCCACATTATTTTATGAGGCGAAATGTTCTTATCCCTTGTTAGATTGTCTCTATGGTTTTGTTTCAGATATATAAGCCAAAATCTACATTTTATGCGATGCTCTTCTTTTAGACATTGCGGCCATCTTAATTATTGGGCGGGGTCATCGGATACTTTTTTGAAACTAAATACCCTAAGGATGATTTTGGCCATGTTTGCTTTAATTTTGCCAGTAGTTTCAGAAGAGAAGATTTTTGTAAAAATTAATGACGACGACGAATAATGAGAAAATGAGAAAAGCTCACTTAGTCCTATGGTTCAGGTGAGCTAAAAAGCAAAACGGACAAAAAGCAACGGACAAAAAGCAAAAGTGTCGGACAAAAAGCAAAATTATCGGACAAAAAGCAAAACGGACAAAAAGCAACGGACAAAAAGCAAAAGTATCGGACAAAAAGCAAAAGTATCGGACCAAAACCAAAACGGACAAAAAGCAACGGACAAAAAGCAAAAGTATCGGACAAAAAGCAAAATAATCGGACAAAAAGCAAAAGCGGACAAAAAGCAAATCGCGGACAAAAAGCACCGTATCAACCGTGTCAATTGGTAGTCCATTGTAGATTGTTTTGATGTGATATGATCGAAATGAAAATAAATCTACTAAAGTTACTTGATATTATGCATTTGCTAGTAAGTGATTCGATAACACTAAAACTTGTTTATGATATGGAAACTATACAGCGTTTCAAAATATTATTGAAAGTTATCAGTACCGCAGAACTGCAATTTCGCCAATTTGTTAATTATTTATTTTTGTGTACTACAAACCTCTTACAACACCCTCCACTTCGTCAGGATATTGACCTTTTACGAATTCAATGATGAAATCGGCATCTCTTTATTCTCTGCAGAATTATATCTGAAAAAAATCATTTGAAAATTAATCTTACTGGACATTACAGCTGAACAAAGGAGATCATTTCTTAAGCAAGAGTGTAACAAATGTCGGTAAAATAATCAATGTGTGCTGAAAAGTTGTTTGAATCTGAATTGAAGTATGATAATTAAATAAACTTAATATATCTTGCAAACTTTTCATTTAAAATGACTTAAAAGTTCAGATTTAAACTCGAATTAGAGTTATGATAAAAGATTGGAAGTAGCTTTATGATCATGTTTTGCTTTAGTTTTTTAATTAAAAAAAAATCTGTTTCAATGACGTTAATCACAGATAATAGACCATAATCATTTCCGAAAACCGAATTGTTTACTGATAAATGTTGACACATACATAACTGATTAATTGCATGTAGATAAACCATGCGGTTTTTTTCAATTTCCAACGGAATTTTAAAATCATTTAATTATAAACATACTTAAGGATATTGCCAGCTTCGTTCTTTGTTTTCCAGATGAAATCCTTTTCAGTCATACCTTGCTGGAAACCACACCGTATTGATTGCTGAAAGGGAAAAGATACGCTCTTATGCATTTGAATGCATTTAATTGCATGCATAAAATAAAAAAAACTGAGAACTGAACAAATAGATATAGGAAGATGTGGTGTGAGTGCCAATGAGACAACTCTCCATACAAATAACAATTTAAAAAGTAAACCATTATAGGTTAAAGTACGGCCTTCAACAATGCATATGTGTAGAAAGTCTCAAATTATACAAAAAGTAAAATGTATATACATAGAATTTCACGACTTCATTAATATTACGTTATAATAAACACAACAACATGTATTCAAAGTTAGTAACATGTCCCAGTTTTTGTACAATTAATACACAAATTGTAAGCGTGCAATATTTATGCGAATCTTTTGCCGACAACAATCATGTTCAACGCTTAGCTTTGTAATCCGTTGAAAATAAAAAATAAATGACAATTTGCTAAAAGTATTGAATATTCATTTCGCAAACATAGTGCATATTGTTATGTTGCACTACATAAAAATAAAGATTGTATATATATCTAAGCTATCCCTTCCTTCATGCACAATGAATAATTACTTACTGCAATTTGTGCAGGGACGTTAATCTTTTGGCTTCCTTTTTTTGATGCATCTGTTTTTGAGTGTAGCATTTGAATCAAAATATCCACTTTCTTTTCAACATTACTTTGATTTTCTTGCACTTTTACCAGCTGTCTTTTCATTTTGATGACTTCACTTGTTAAAGTGTCAATCTAGAAGAAATACAAATAACTAAATCATTTGTAAAACATGAATAACAAAACTTAATGAAGTTTATCATTTAGAAAATAAAAAAGATACGTCATACATAAATATATACTGTATGTACCCCCCAAAAAAAAACTCTAAATGTATGAGAGTCATTGACTTTTTACAAGTTGTGTTTAAAAGCACAACATTATTATTTATTCATCTGAAAAAATCAACAAATTTAAGATTAATTATGTAAATGAGCATCTATACGCAGGTTTTTACTGTCTTTTATAATTGAACAACATTGAATAATTGTAGCAAATAACTGTGGCGATATTTCACTAAATTCAAGCATTTTGATTATTGTTTGAATTTTAATTTCCCATGGAAAAATTCTGTTGGCATTATCTGCCTCTCTTTAATATATTTTTCTATTTATGTAAAATTTGAAAATCATGATAACTGGTTTGATGATTTTTTGTCCTGACTGGAATGAAATCCAGATGATTTATACGAAATAAAGAGATATGAATATGTATAACTGTCTTATACAAATAATCCGTGTTCAAAAGTCTGAATAAAAGGACAAATCTGTGCAGTCTTTGAAAATGATAGTCTTTTGATTCCATCAAGGAGGTTATTTAAAGTTCTCATATAACCTCCTTGATTCTAATAGTCACGATACCAATCCTCTATAAACAGGCTTCTATTGATTCTCAAAATATATTCACTTATGAATGTTATATATAATATAAAACAACATATATAATGACGTGTATATATGACAGCATGCATTCGTTATTCGGATTCGGACAAAGATATAAGTGCTACCAAAGCTCCAAAATTAAAGAAAGAAGAATACCGAATTGAAACCTGTTACAGATCCAAGTTTGCCGTTTCATTCAGAAGATTCTACTTTAGTAAGTATAGTAAATAAACAGGAATATATATTGTTCAGGGTTTGGGATGTCGATCTAGAATGATGCAAAAATGCGTGATATTTAAAGATAACATTTATTAATAAATTACAAATAAAGTTTTGTTGGATAATAGAAAAATGCACACAAGTTCAAGAGAATATTTATCATTTAATTGTAAAATCAAATGACAGAAAAATAAACGTAAATAAAACAAATTAAGA
This sequence comes from Mytilus galloprovincialis, assembly GCA_037788925.1. Classification (NCBI taxonomy): domain Eukaryota; kingdom Metazoa; phylum Mollusca; class Bivalvia; order Mytilida; family Mytilidae; genus Mytilus; species Mytilus galloprovincialis. Next base: position 108,356,546 of record CM075330.1, read on the forward strand.
AAGTTTAACTTGGTGTTAGAACAATTTCCTACAAATATAAATGTAAAGTGTTAAATGTTTAAGCATATTTGATAACAATGTCTCAAAAGTGTCCCCCAGCTAATTGATAAATGTGTCAGCTTCGAAGGCATAAAGATAATTGTATATATACTTTTAAAATTAATAGACTTGAACAATTAAGATTGAGTCATTCTGCCTTTATCCGATATAGTCCATTGTTTATTGAAAGAGATCGAAGAAAGCTATTGTATTGAGTAACAAAATATTCACGTGTCAAATTAAGTCCAGTTCTGCTATTTAAAGTCGTACAAAACTATTTGGTTCATTAGACTGTGAACCAGAATAAAATGTAGTTAGCAGCCTATCTTTTAAGGTTAGAACATATGTTAACATTGTTTTATAGTTTGTTTTTTAAATTTAGAGGAATCGCGATCAAACAATGTAAAGATGTTTTCTAGTAAAGTAATTTTATTCACATTCGCAAGTAAAATCGTGATAAATTATAGGCAAAGTTTGAGATAAAATTAAGTTAAATAATTTAGATAAAAGGTTCTTTACTTATAAAAAAAAGTATTTAACTTATTCGTATGGATAACTTTTGAAAATACAATTATTAATTTGATTCTTGATTAAATATTAAAAGCAAACGAATTCAGGGGAGATAACAGATGACACGACTGTTCATTTATGGCACGTATACTATTGTCGGGTTTTGTATTATTGTTTGATTTATATCGCGAATTATTTGATGTATACCTATGATGGAAAAGTAATGTAATAGACTCTATTGTAAATACTTGAATAGACTGTGAACCAGAATAAAATGAAGTAAGCAGACTGGATTATCTTTTAAGGTCCCGTTGTCATGCCGAATCCAAGATAGTTCCCAAAAATGTAACTTCAATTTGAGTAGTTCCCCGCAAAAAAGAATTGATAAAACCATGAAAGAAAGACTACAACACGAATTACAAAAACGGGATCAAGTTCCCGCATAATAGATCGTTAACAACTTCTCAAATGAGGGGATTCGCCCTTTATTTCATTTGATTTGGTTAAAATATATAAGGTTAAAAGGTGGGGATCTTGACTGTTTACAAGTTCTCAATCAGGAGGGGATGGCATGCAGTGACCCACAGGGCACGCGCGTTTTATTTTATTTGTTTAATTGTACCATACATAAAATTCATATGGTTTAGGGGTGGGGATCCCGACCGTTTACATGATAAAAGCACATTCTAATCTGATATTGAAGGGGTCGGGGTGACCCACAGGGACTCACCAAATTTGTTTCATTGTCCTAGGGTCATTACTTGGAAAGTAACCAGAGATTCTTATTTACAGGATAAAGGTAAATTGAGTACTTATTTCAAATTTAAATTTTCATTTGGTAAAGAAACCTATCTATCCTCTATAAATAATGGCAATTGTCGAATTCTTACTAAATTTAGGTTAAGTAATCACAAATTAAGAGTTGAAACTGGTCGTCATGAACGCAGGGTAAATATGTCAGGTAAATTAGAGAGTATTCCACGATGTGAAAGACTTTGTCAATATTGTAATTTGAATGTGACTGAGGATGAACACCATTTTTTATTGCAATGTCCTCTATATGTAACTTCAAGAACCATTTTACTTGATGATTTATTTATGGAATATCCAAAACTAAGAATACTTAATTCGCAAAACCTATTTATATGGATTATGACAAATGATAATGATAATTTTATTAAAAAATTATGCAAATTTTTAACTTCAAACTTAGAAGTGAGAAATAATACTGTCAAGTGAATTAATACAGGTTTTAATGATAATATTTGGGGAAGAGTTATCTTTCTTTTGCTGAACTGACAATGTCGTATATATATGTACTATTGTTTTGTTTTTATATAAATCATATTATAATGTTTAAATTTCATATTGTTTCTAAATATGTATTTTAATTTATGTTTTGTCTATTATCCATTTTGTTTGTAATTCATATGCCTATAAGGGCCCTTTGATTAGGAAATAAACATTACTGGAGAATGCGTGTGTCTATCACTTACGTTTTTCAAGTTAAAATCATTTGAAAATCCATATGGTTCTAAAGTCAACATCATATATTTAAATTGAAATATATTGTAAAATTGTAGAATATTTTCAGTTTTTGCCGCAGTTTCAATTATACAATATTCACATAGCTACCGAAAATGAATAGATAATTCCGATTAGCGGCTTTTGACTCCGTTTTAATTTAAAATTGACCATGCAACTTTAGTTGTATAGCTATTTGTAGATACGCATTGAAAACCCAATTAACGGATTGATATTGTATATAAATATTGATTTTGCAACAGTTCGTTTAGACACCATGGTAATAGTGCGAATGATTGGTCTTTATTTTATTTAAAATATTTATCTTATTTTGAAAATAAATTAACATGTGTGTACAATAATAATCAGAGAATGATAACAAGGATCAAGAATCAGGTTAACAAAGAGATACAAGTGGTTTTGCTGAAAATAGAAAACTCCGATGAATAAATCAGAATGAAGTGTACGTCACTGTTTTGTATTTATTCCATTATTTGATATGCCTTTCTTTTTGTGTGGTTAGTATTTTTAAATTAAAGGACATTCTTGTTGGGGTAAAATATTGTTTCAATTATTTTCCTTTAACCGACATGACCGACAAAATTTAGATCACAAAAGAATAAGGATATTTAACACCTAAACACACGTTATCATTAATTTTCAAAGATAATAAAGAAATATTTTTTTAGATGTTTAATCTTTATAAGTTAATTAAAGTCATATGAAACCTCAAATTAAAAAAAAATTAAAAAAATACTTCATATACGTTTTTATATCAAAACGGATAGTTTGCATTAATTAATTTATGTTCATTTACTTTTTTCTGAAGAAAATTATTTATTTGTCAACATTTAGAAGTTTCCTTTTTTTAAATTGCTTGCATCCAGGAAGCCATTCGCCGACATATTTTCCATATGCAAGTGACCATAGGTTACAAGAGCGCAATTATTCGTAATGCATTTTCCATAGGGTACCACTAGTGTTCCGTATTTTTTTTTCTCGAAGACTACACAAACTAGGGAAAAACGGGTGGCAGTTCCTGTTACTAGAAATGCCAGTGTTGCATTACAACAAATAAAAAATATAGGGTCATGCGGCTCAAATTTACTTAAAATGCAGTTGAAAATATCGTCTACTTTTTTCGCTTCATGAAAAAGGCATATTTTTAATGGCTCCGACGTGCAGAAATTGAAGATATTTTCTATACTTTGTGAAATGTGAATATGATTTTCGGCAATTTTTAAACCTATTTGGATAAGCTTTCGATTAAATGTAATTCCAATCCTGTATCAACCAATCAGAAGCCGTATAGGATTTTATTCTGAGTACCAGCTTAAAAAAAACAGACTTGTCGGTAAAATAATGTAAATAAATAATTGCGCTCTTGTAACCCTTAGCGCGACCCTTCTCGTAAGCATCCGGTGATCGCAATATACGCAACGATCTGTCACTAATATAACTATCATCTGATTTAACATGTTATTACTTCATAACAGACAGAGAGTAAAAAAAATGACGATTATAATATACTATTTGTTTGCCAAAAAAAAATGACGATTATAATATACGATTTGTTTGCCAAAACAATGATAATATCGTCCACAGAAGAATAAGTTTATGATATATGCATGCATTGGTTCAATAATTGGATATTAAACATTATGTTTCAACAGTCACTGTGTCATATGACTTTAATTAATTAGATGCTTTTTATTTATTCATCAATCGGGATCCTGTCCCCAACTATATATCTTTGGCAAAATCGTGTCCGTTGTAAGCAGACAGATAGACAAAATTAAATCACAACATATTACAATTAGTAAACACTGCATTGTGGGAATTTTCATCGATATTAAAGTTTTTAATTACCTTGTTTGCTGATCCTGTAGTCTGATCTTTTCTTGATATACCGTCTGTGACAGGTGTAGGTGACCTGCCAGAATGTACATTTCCAGATAAAGGTGTTCTTAGAAAAGTCGGAATGATTGACCTGCTGGAACATGGTGTACTTGCCAAATTCGTTGGGGTACGAGAATGCATTTGAACGGATGGAGTACTAGAACGACTGACTGATACGCTACTGCATTCCAAAACACTGTCATTTACCGATGACATGGACTCATCGGGTATATTATCCTCTGGTCCACCACATGCTCCTGTCATAGTATCACTGGTTGATGTTTCCACTCTCTGTCTTTTGTTGCTGTTTTCATCTTCACCAGATGAATAGTATCGTAGATGAAGGCTTTCATCTTCAATAGACACATTTTCGATTTTATCAAGTTCATCGTCACTAGATAGTAAAGATGAATAATCCATCACGAGTTATAACTACAATACAACTCTTTTTAAAGAAATACAAAGATCTAGACTATTAAACTGGCTATCTATAAATGAAGGACAGACTATTTATACTCAAGTAGTATTATTTAGGGTGTGTGTTTTTATATAGGTTGCATAGAAAAAGTAAGTTACTGTAAATTAATTCTGAACGTCCGTGCCCAGAAGTTGTCAAGACAAAGGGAGCACTATATTGGCATGTAGAGTACTTCCATACCCAGACGTTTAATGTGTGGTAATAGATGAACATTTGTCCACAAATGACCGTGCAACAATGTGCATTGATAACGGGATACGTTAAGAAACAGATCGTCATAGATTGAAACATTAAAAAATAAACCACGAAAACCCCTAAATGGTATAGCTATATATCGTGAAAAATGGTATACTAGGGCCGTGTCAACGAAGATTTCATATGACTTGGACGTGTCTTAGGGTGTTCTTATGGCACGTCTTAGTACTAAGTCAGTTTAACGAGTGTCTTAATTAAAAAATAAAATATAACAAATTTGCTCCAAAGTCGGGATATATCCATAGGTGTCTTAGAATAGTCTTGGGATAAACCTAGATAAATATATATATTACAAACATAAAGGAATCTGATGTACAGTAGTTGGCGTTTGTTTATGTAAATAAACGTGTTTCTCGTTTCTCTTTTTTTTTATATAGATAATAGACCGTTGGTTTCCCCGTTTGAATAGTTTTACACTAGCAATTTTGGGGCCCTTTATAGCTTATTATTCGGTGTGAGTCAAGGCTCCGTGTTGAAGGCCGTACCTTGACCTGTATTAGAATAAACAAAATATCTTTAGTATAACTAGTTTATGTTTTTTAAAATTCGAAAGTCTTGCATTGTTAAAAATTTGTTGACCAATTGCTTTAATAAAATACTTCCAAATCTATCATTGATTAAGGTGCGTTTATATTATTCTGTGTTAGTTTTTGGAACACAACGTATGTTTGATAACCCTTTGGTAGCTAAAAAGAACTAATCTAAGGCCGTGTTCATATTGACCTAAATTCTGTGTTGTGTTAGTGTAACTCACACATAAACTAAACATAATTGCGTTCCCATTGATAACACTCAATGTTAACATGCAGTTTAAATCATGTTTTGTTTACATGCAGTCGATAGTCGATGTAGGCCTTGTGTAGGTCAAGTGTGCACAATGAAACTAGGCATTCAGAACTTTAATTTTCCCATGTATATTTAAAAAAAAGAAACATTTTTTTTTTTATAAATTGATACTTACAACACTTATTAATAAAGTTCTTTACCGAAATATTTGTCTAAACTTGATATATTTATTTGTTATAAAAACACTTTACGTAGCCTTATTCACCCCTAATCAAGACTCATCCATCATCATTGCCGAACACATAATTCATTTGAAAAGGTCTTCCCGAATCGACTAGACGTACATATTGACAGAAATATTTGCCACTGGTCTGTATACTCAAACAACGATTCACTTATAAATGCATTACTGAAAAAGGGTGAGGTTAATTGTTTGTTTGTGTAGTACATGAGACCCACTCCCTTTGCCAAATACTCCTAGGAGACAAAAAAAGCATTTGAAACAAACAGAAGAGATAGAAATGTAGTGATCCTTAACATCGCAATTCTTTTTCTTCGTCTGTAAGCACGCTGATGACGATCCTATGTTTTAATGCGTAATCGAGACATCGATCTTTAAACTACTGAAAATCATCTAAAATGACTTTCTTAAAGGAGTAACCACTTTACTTTCAAAAAACAAGGGGGGGGGGGGGGGGGGGTTCTGAGTCAGATTTTTTTCTCGCGCGAATTTTATAATTAGTTCTGTTTCGTAGGTGCCAATTCAACATTTAACACTATAATGTATGGGGAAACTTTGGATTCAGAATATTTGTTCATTTTATAATCATCTGAATGGCCCGATTTAAAAAAAATCAAATTGTGGAAAAATCCCCCCCCCCCCTTTTTAAAAGTCGTTTCCTCACTGCTAGAAAAGTCGTTCGAAAATTTGAATTCGGTTCTACGTAATAAACATTCAAATGACATATAGTTTACAAGTGTGAACAAATCTTATGTACAGGTAACTAAACAAGGTGTATAGATGTGAACAAATTAAATGTGAAACTAGTGTACATTACATCAAACCAAATGTTTACTGTACACGCCGTTTGATATGAACACGGCCTTATACATATGATCATCTACATATAATAAATACACCAGTTCTAAATACATTGAGATATTCCGGTCATTTGGTGAAGTACTTTTAGAAATAAAATAATATATTAAATACAATATATAGTATGAAATGGGCATCCATCACATCTCACTCAACAGTATGTTTGACGATGTCAAGTTATTTCGCTAATTTTAATTAATTCGTACTGCCCCTTTTTAAAGATTTAATAGAAAACGCTTTTAAACCACACATCCCATATAGCCTGCTATGACGCGACACTTTTTTTCTTTGTGTTTCTGCTATTGATGGTCATCCAAAGATGACCAGCTACTGACTTTTGAAGTTTTTTTTCTCAAGCGTATTTTGGAAATTTATTCTGTTAATAACTGTGGCCAAATCTTATATTTGCTATGCTAAATTGTATACAATCGAAGAAAATCAACAAAACCTATATTTTTCCATAGCACATCGTTTTCTGGTAATAAAAGGAGACACGGGTAATATGTTCTCTTTAGAAAAGGGGAATGTGAAGAAAACATTTTGTTTTTTTAAGAACGAAAGAAGATGTGAAATATACAATACATGGCCATAATGATTCGTCACAATTTTTTGCTGTATATATATTACATAAAATGTACAGGTTTCTTGTCTTCATATAAAAAATGAGGGACCTTTTCTTGATGGATTTTAATCAATTTGGTAACAATTGACGCAAAACTATTTTTACAGTGGATGACCGTGCGGGCATTCCGGTGTATTGCTATCGCCTAGATTTCCATTACGTAATATTCGTTTTGGGTTTTTAACCGATCTATAAACATGATAACTACGCGGATAATAACAAGTGCAAAATAGCATTCTTTATCGATTGTTATAAAAACAACTCTTCAATGAATACTGATAATAAATATTTTTGTTTAAACCATTAATTATGAAAATGTGTTGTCGTTAGATAAATATGTATAAGTAAAAACAATCATAGATAATATCTATATGCACATGTATCGAAAAATTGTGTCAAAGCATGCAGGAGAATATCTCAAACAACGTTTTGCGACACTCCCTACAAGCACAAGTTGTTTTTTTTTTATCCGGGAAAATATGAATGCCTACTCATATTAAATCTTTTCGAAAAATCGAGTTTCAACAGAAGAGTGTCCACCATGCACTTGCACTGCACTATTATTACAAAAGTAGAATAGAATGAATATACAAATGGATGAAAAATATGTACTGTATATATACATGTAACTGTTATTTGAATATAATACATAACAACAAACAAGTATATACTGATTTGTATCACTACAATATAATACTAGTACGGTGAGGTTGAATTTCCCGTCATTTATTCATTATCCACGCAATAAAGTGTATCAGAAAAAAAAATATGTGTACATTAAGCTCAGTTTTAAGTATAGAGCCGTGTGATTTTTTTTCTGTGACAGGTGATTTTGGCCATCAACAAGAACTTGCGGTCATCCGATGTGCAGTAGTTCGGTACTTTGATTTTTTTTTTGTTCTATCAACTTCTGCTAATCTAAACATTTACGTAACCTTTGTCCGAAAAAGCTGTAATTTCTTACGAAATTAAATTTAAAAAAATACACTTATTTGCGCGCGTCAAGAGAAGACAAAAATATATAAAGAAAACATTATAACCAAATATGGTTTGTGAAAATACAACTTTAATGCCGTCAAAACGTTGTTGTATATAATATTCATAATCACTGACCGATGTATTTATGTTTAAAAAATTAAAACCAGAACTAATACAAATATAAAAGCATTGGAGAGAATGAGGTATGGGATAAATGCAATAGGAATTTTAACGTTCTTCTTTCCCGTAGACCAGCAATTGTTGAACTACCATGGTATAGGCATTGTTTAACTGTTCTAACATCAAATGTCACGGTATTGCATTAACTTTCTTTTTATTTTTTTCGATACTTTTATAAAATATTTATAAAAAGCAGATTAGAAGAGTTGTTTTTACTTTTTAGAAATTTTTCTATTCTTTCCAGTCATTTCAAGTTTTTGTTTGTTACTATAGAACAAATTTAGCGTTATATGTTTTTATACCGATTAGTTTTTGTGTGATATTGCATGTAATAAGAAACACTTTACCAAGATACACAAATAATGTAATAATCAATAACAGATAAATTGTACACAGTATAAAGTACGGAATAAGTAAACAGACAAGTATCTTCCAAATAAAAGAATGCGGATTAAGTAAAGAAGTATGCTAATAAGGAAAGATTGTGTAATGCAAGCTATTGTGTATTATAGTGTTATTAACTGGCTGTTTCTGGACTGGCAATGATGTGAATATAGGGCAAATATTTCCAATACGGACTGGCAATGAATCTTGAATTACATGCACAATATACATGTATGTTTACATGTAATTAAGGATTCATTGCCAGTCCGTATTGGAAATATTGGACCGGGCCGAAAAGCAATATATATAGATCGCGGGATTTATATGACCAGGACGACGTCACCAGTATGAAACATGCCATTTTGGTAGTATAAGGACTGTTTTAATCGTACTTTTTTAATAAAACAAAATACTACGTAGTATATCTTGAAATTGCAATCTTTACATTTCGATATGAAGATCAACACAAAACAGTCATGATTGTTTTATTGGTTACTTAAATAGTAAATGGATGTGTAAAATGATGAACAAATCTTGTGTTAATTAGAGCGTAAAGTGCTTTTCAATAAAGTTATTGTATGGTATTTTTATTAAACTAATAAATATTATCAGAGAGCCCTAGAAATGGACCTCTGTTCTGATATCATAAATAGGAACACTATACAAGTATATGTTCTTGTGCTGTGACACACGCTTTAACGAAATTCTTTGACAACTGATTGTTTAACGCCACTTTCAGCACTCTGTGTTATAGAAGGAGAAGAAGACGTCTATTTCCATAAAACGGCTCACAAAGAGCACATTACGAAATAAGACTTTATTCTAGGCACTAAAGTGCACAGAGAAAGCAACAGACGTTCGTCAGGAAACTAACACTGGCAATACATTTTGTACTAGTATAAATTAGTATAAAAAAATGAGGACACTAACATTGTGATATATAGGAACACAACCTTGCAATGCATCGATATTTGATACTAGTCGAAAAAAATATCATTGAAAGCGTAGAATATTTTCTTTTTTATTTGGAATTTATAATACTGGCTTCATTTCTCCGTTCTAAAATGCATAACATTATTTTTCATTGTTTTTTCCGAAATTTTTAACCGCAAAACGTGGGTTAAATGTTTAGTAACGGGAGATCTTTGGAGATTCATATACTCACTATTTTAATGCTATATATTTTTTTAATAATATGGTTTTCAGGGGACCCTTTCTGATTCTATAACAAATTAAATAATATTTGATCAATCGGCAGTTCAAGCTTATTCAAAACACACTACTAATGTTTAAATGAATCCTTGTTTCAAGACGTTTCTACAAATTCCGAGAAAATAAAACCAGAAAGAAAAAGGATGTGGGTAGTAATTACCCAGACATGACATAGTGCACTGCTAAAATTTGTTTTATATTTATTCTTATAACTAAGATATTAAGAGATGTATAAGAAAATAATCTTCTTATATCTAACATTTCACAGAATGAATCATATTTTTGTGTCACTTTCAATCATTCGTTTCTTTAACTACTTATTTGAAATAAGTTCTTGAAATCAGACATCTGAATCAAATTTACATTCAAAACACACATAATGGTTTCCTGGCACACTTTCACTCATTATAGATCTAGCTAGATGTCCGAAAAAGTGCTCTTCTACAAATTTGAATGATTCACGTGTCTGCTTTAATTTACTTTTAATCTATCGTCAATAGTCCAATTACCACGGTAACAGATAAATGTTTCAACTTTCTTATATCTAACAGCAGGCTGTAATATATTGAATGAATTAATTCACAAAAATAGATTGTGTGATCTGATATCGCCTAAATTTTAGGAAGAAATCTAGGGTATGTCCCAGCATGGAAGTATCAAATTATCATTTAATCTATGCATGGTGACCGTCCGCCAGCCTTTGACAGTTTAACCTTGAAGGGCTTCTCCTTTATCATGTTTATGCATCTTCATCTGACCGTAATCAATTCCATTGTTTTATAATTGTTTTTTATATATAATTTATTGTACATACCTTATTGCAAGATTGATAATTTGATATCAAACCTAAAGGAATTAATATGTTTTTTTCCTTCATGTTCTTTGATGCAAATTTTGAACGAAAATCAATTTGACTGAAATTTACAACGGATTAAAGTAGATAGTTTACATAAGATATGCATACAAGAATTTTGGCAAAAAATGAAATGAGACTTCTATCATAATTCAGAAAATGAGATAAACCTGTTCCTGCGAAAATGATATCTTTTGAAGATAAAATTATGCGCAAATGCTATATGTTAACAAAACCCCTAATCAACACAATAGGTCTGCATATGCAGTCATTTAGTCATTCAGTGTTTAAACTTAAGTGTATCTACTTTATGATAAGTATAAAATGCAATGCTTAGAAAAATAGAAAGGTCCAAAATATCGGGTTGTATGTTCTAGTAATTAAATATGTTTTTTCTTCTTTTTACAGACAAGACATGCCACCAAAGCACAAACTATCTACCAGTCATGAGTATTTCAAGAAAAAGAAAAGAAGGAAAATGTGTCCAGGGTGTGGAGGAGAATTTGTCGATAGACATTTTGAAAACCATAAAGTTGAATATTTCTGGGACAACAAATGGGAGTGTAGCAAGTCAAACAAATCAAAACGAGAAGAAAACAGTTATCTGGAGGTACCACCAGAACACACTATATCTGGAATGCACCAAGGAAACCATTGTGAAGAACCAAGCACCTCTGGCGTTCAGCAACCTTTGGCTCATACGCAATCAATGATAGAAGTGAAACGCAGGTTCAAAGATCACTTACGAAGCCTTAGTGGAAGTGAAACCTATCCAGAATCTGACAATGAGGATGAGGAATTTTGGTCTAATGTAACTTTAAACGATATTGATATGGATATTGAAAATGAAAACATTCACGAAATCCAAGAGAAAAAACAGCAGACGGACTTTGATACAGCAAAAACAGAGATGATCAAGTCAACAGTTGCAATATTTCAGTCGATTTGCATTTTTCTTTGCTGTTGGCAATCATTCTATATAATTACAGATACTGCCTTAAGTAGCATTTTGTCGTTTTTATCCACAGCATTTAAACATCTTTCTGCTGAAAATGTTGCACTAACAGGTGTTTCATCAATATTTCCCTGCTCAGTGTATATGTTGTACAAGAATCTCGGCATGAAAAAAGACAATTTTTCGAAATACGTGATATGTAAGAAATGTTTCACTTTGTACAACTATGAAGACTGTATAATAATAATTGAAGGGGAAACGTCTTCAAAGAAATGTTCGAAAGTTATGTTTCCAAACCATCGACAAATTGCTAGATGAAATCAATGTGGTGAACCAATACTGAAATCTGTGAAACTAAAGAGCGGAGACATAAAACTATATCCGTATAAGACCTACTGTTACAAATCTGTGAAAGAATCACTCTCTACAATGGTAAAACAGAAATATTTTGAAGATAAGTGTGAAGAATGGAGACACAGACGACAGGAACCAGGAGTTATGACAGACGTGTATGACGGAAAAATTTGGAAAGAGTTTGGGGAAGACAAAAATCAACACTTTTTGAAAACTGAGAGAAATTACGGTCTGATGCTAAATCTTGACTGGTTTCAACCATTCGAGCATGTTCGATATTCTGTTGGCGTCATCTATGCTGTTGTATTGAATTTGCCACGAGAAGAACGATTCAAACTGAAAAATGTGTTTCTAGTTGGCATTATTCCGGACATGTCTGGCGAACCATCAGTCCAAACATTTATTAAACCATTTGTCGAAGAAATGAAAATTGCTTGGAGTACCGGATTTCTTTTGCGATCACACAACAATCCGAAAAAAGATGCAAGTTTTAAATTAGCGTGCCTTTGTGTTGGATGTGATATACCTGCTACGAGAAAGTTATGTGGTTTTTTAGGGCATGGTGCAACCCTAGGGTGCTCCAAATGCACAAAGAAGTTCCCTGGAGAAGTCGGGAAAAAAAATTATGGAGGCTTTGATGTACCCAATTGGAGATCTCGCTCTTTACCTGACCATCTTTATAACCTCGAGAGAATTAAAGAAGCTACAACAAAAACAGACAAAGAAAACATGGAGAGTCAATTCGGCATTAGATATTCACCTTTATGCGAACTTGATTACTTTGATCCGATTCGTATGTCTGTTATTGATCAGATGCATAATTTATACCAAGGAACCGCAAAAAAAATGATTAAACTTTGGTCAGAACTTAAAATTTTAGAAAGTGATAAATTAAAAATTATTGAAAAGCGTTTTGACTCTGTTTCTGTTGCAGCTAATGTCGGCAGCCTTCCCAGAAAAATAGCTACATCATTTGGCGGTTTCACAGCTGATCAGTGGAAAAACTGGACCAATGTCTTTTCTATATTTGCATTAAAAGGTGTAATACCATCTGAAGACTTTGAGGTGTGGCGGAAATTTGTTCTTGCCAGTCGGTGCATCACAACAAAAACAATAACCACTGTAGATATACTTAAGTACGAAAAACTAATTTTGGAGTTTTGCTCCGGATTTGAGAGGATCTATGGGGATACAAAAGTTACTCCAAACTATCATCTTCATTACCACATGGCAGATTGCATTCGAGATTATGGGCCTGTTTACTCTTTTTGGCTATTCAGCTTTGAGAGATACAATGGTCATCTTGGATCGTTACCGAACAATAGCAGATCAATTGAACTTCAAATCATGCGACGTTTTCTTCGAGATTCATTCGTTAATTGCCTACAAGTACCATCTGAATACAAAGAAACATTGGACAAAGCGTTCTTTCTAAAAGAACCAACTGCAGTTTCGGTAGATGTACAAACCGATGAAGACGTTTCATGTATTATGTATATGGGAAAGAAAAATGCCCCAATCAGTGATCAACAATGGACCAACATCAAACCATATAGAATACAAAAATCAATGGTTGACAGTCTTTCATCAGGCGAACATGCTGCATTAAAAAACATGTACAAGATATTGTATCCGGGAAGAGAAGATATGATTATCCCGATGTCCAGCAGAAGATGCAGCTCACTCTTTCTTGGGAATGAGGTATTAGGTTCGTGGGATTCAAGGCAGAGGCGATCATCATATATTATGGCATACTGGAACGGTTTCGATGGGAGAATAATGCGAGACGCTGAAAGTGTTGTTCTGACTCCAGGAATTGTACAAAAGTATATCCTCCACAACTTGATCGTCGAAGGCAATAATCAGATCCACTTGTTAGCCAAAGTAAACTGGTTTACGCCTCTACCAGCTTCATTACGATATCACTGTGGAGAACCTATCGAAGCTTGGAATAGTGAACTTATTGACACATTTGGTCCATCAGCTTTCATACCCGTACAGAGATTTTACTGTAGATTTGTTCAGGCAGACGGGTTTTTATCTAATAAGACATTTTCCTTCGTTTGTCCTCTTAATAATGAACTAAATGTTTGATAAGCTTTGATGTCATAAATTTTTAAGCGAGGAACAAGATTTTGCAGATGATATATTTTTAATTACTTTATAATTTCTAATTGGCAAACACTTTATGTAAACAAAATTCCACGCGCGTATCATGTATATTAAAGATACAATTACTCTCTAAATACCTGAACCTATATGCAAAAAACACGAAGTTAAAATATCCATTCGTAGTACTAATTTATCGTAGGACGTGTAGAAAAATCCGTTTGTTCGGAACAAAACTCGAGCAGTTCAACCCTGATATTTTAAGATGTCTGCACGTTGATTTTATTTACAGTCAGATAATTTATCATTCATATAATTTTTGGTATATATTAGATTAATATTTTCTGTTAAAAATATCTTATTTTCCGCTTTTTCAAAAACGAGGTTTATGTGTTTCCTATATAATATATGAAGTTTGACAGGGGTCGTTTCAACAAAGCGTCTGATAAAAAAATGTCTTTAGACACTCTTACAGATTTTGAAATGCTTTTTAAATAGTTCGATTGTGTTCTGCACAGGGTTGTGGTGTATTGTTTAAATTCAAATCTGTATTAAATTTTGTTCATCTAGACCTCTGGAATGATTTTTCAAGTGAATATCTTTGTTAACTCTTTGTGAATACGTTTTATGCATGAAGCGAATTTTTATTTATCAATTGTTTACCAATCTCTTCAACACATTATTTTTACTGAATAAAAGGATGTGTACTTTGATGGGTTTTACATATGATCTTAATATATATTTTTTTTTAAATCTTCCTTCTCCAATTCCGTCTCAAGTGTCCCTTTGAGTTGAGTATGCAAGAATTCTATAGATTCATAAGAAAAGAGGCCATGGCAAAAAATGAAGAAAAAAAAAAACAACAGAAAAACAATACTTCACATGACACAACATAGAAATCTAATGAATAAGCAACACGAACCCCACCAAAAAATAGGGGTGATCTCAGGTGCTCCGGAAGGGTAAAAATCGAACCTTCCGAACATCATTACTTTTCGCAGGAAACTCAAATGTATAAATGAAAGAAGCATTGAACGAAAAAGTAAGCTAAAAATACATGCGACCAAAGATAAATATCTAAAGATAACAATGACGATAGAATCTCACAAAACGTAAGGCATGCAAGCTATATGTCTGCCTATGTGTCTAATAATAATAATAATAATTCTTCATTTAAAGAGGGTTACACAGTTAGCTATAAAGCTAATCTTCCTTGAGACCCTGTCTTTCTGTGTTGTGATATTACACATTTGTTTCAGATAAGGTAAGGGGTCTGTACCAATTAAAACGTTTAAACCCCCTGCTTTTGTTTGCACATGACCAAAGTCCGGAATCTGATGTTCTGTTGATATACGGTTCATAAGTGTTTCTCGTTTCTCGTTTTTTAAATAAATTAAACCTTTGGTCATTTTTTATAGCTTGCTGTTCGATGTGAGCCAAAACAAATACAAAAAATAATATATATATATATATATACATGTATATCAAAGTCAATGTCATAGGCAAACAAGAAACACAATCTTATAATTTTGAATTGTTAAGACTGAAAAATGAAGACATAATAAAATTGAGAATGGAAATGGGGAATGTGTCAAAGAGACAACAACCCGACCAAATAAAAAACAACAGCAGAGGGTCACCAACAGGTCTTCAATGTAGCGAGAAATTCCCGCACCCGGAGGCGTCCTTCAGCCGGCCCCTAAACAAATATATACTAGTCCAGTGATAATGAACGCCATACTAATTTCCAAATTGTACACAAGAAACTTAGATTAAAATAATACAAGACTAACAAAGGCCAGAGGCTCCTGACTTGGGACAGGCGCAAAAATGCGGCGGGTTAAACATGTTTGTGAGATCTCAACCCTCCCCCTATACCTCTAACCAATGTAGAAAAGTAAACGCATAACAAAATGCCCATTAAAATTCAGTTCAAGAGAAGTCCGAGTCTGATGTCAAAATAAGTAGTATTTAACTTATTCAGGAAAATACACAAGCAATGTAAGCACGACCTCCCTGCCGTATATTGAAATTGTTTTTCCCTACGTTTGTATGCCCCACCTACGATCAAAGAGAGACATTATATTTTCTGGTCTGTACGTCCGTCCGTTCGTCCGTCCGTCTGTACCGGTCAAGGTTAATTTTTTTTGGTCAAGGTAGTTTTTGATGAAGTTGAAGTTCAGTGAACTTGACACTTAGTACTCATGTTCCCTGTGATATTATCGTTCTAATTTTTATGCCAAATTAAAGTTTTGACCCCAATAACGGTCCACTAAACATAGAAATGATAGTGCGAAGTTTAAGTTAAAGTTTTTGGTTCGGGTAGTTTTTGCTGAAATTCTCCAGTCATTCAATATTTTACCAAATTCTTCCAACAACACTTTACAGACTTTAAACTACGCTCTGAATGCCGGTGTGTTCTAGTCTTTCTAATTTGAAAGGCATACACATCAATAATTTTCAACCAATGATATAAGATAAAAGATTAATGAGAACTGTGTAAGTTCTAAAAGAATATGTAGATAAAGAATCTAGTATGATATGTGTTTTTTAAATTATATACTAATGCATTTTAATGCATATAAATAGGTGTCCTAAGGTTAGGACGATCAATGCGATATATCAAGTTAGACAAAGACATGTCATAAGATAGTCTAAGAACATGTAATTATCCTAAGATAGCTTCGGGAACACCACCAAGAATTGCCATCAAAAACTTATTCTCGAAGAAAGTGTATTTACTCAACGAAGAACACAATATAAAGATAAGGATATGTGGTATGCCTATCAATGAGACAGCTATCCACCAAAGTTCACATGAAGAGGATTTAAGCAATTATAAGCAATTGCACGGCCTTTAACAATGACCAAAAAAAAAACCAATGCCGTATAGAATGAAATTCAAAACAGTGTGGCTGTGGCCATTGATTGACACATTAAATTCATCCATTGACTGGGACAATTTACGTGAACGTTTGTCTGTAACGACCACTGTTCACGACGTACCTACGATAGACATTTAAACTGTGGGGTCACCAAAGGTTTCTTAACGCCTTTAATTATAAAATAATTCAAAAAAATAATCAGGAATAACCTTTATGTTTTGATTTATATAATTGATATTAATCAAAACATCGTGTTATTTCAGATTAGTTTTTCGAATTACTTTATTAAGGTGTTGAGAACCTTTGGTGACCCCATAGTTTAGATGTCTTTAAAAAGTACATAGTGAGCAGTAGTTGTTACATACAAAAGTTCACTAAATTGTCCCAGTCAGTGGATGAATTTAATGTGTCAATCAATGGCCACAGCCACACTGTTTTGAATTTCATTCTAAATAGTCGGCAATAAAAGGCCCCGACAACACAGGCACTTGTCTCGAAAAACAAATCCTATATACCTTAATATAAAAGGTATACATAGGATTTTTTTTCCTGAGACAAGTGCCTGTGACCAAGAAGCTAACATTACCATTGTCTATCAACAGTTTACAATATTTATCGACAGAAACGATTTTGTACCACTAATTCACATTAACTTCAAATAACAATACGTATATAACAATAAGCATTGTGCTTCCAAGAAATGAACTAAAATTGTTCAGGCTCCTAAAGGATATGCAGATCATGCTTTATATATGGCAACCGTCATGTTGATCATTTATGAACAAATTTGATATGAAGTTTCATTCCTATATGTAACGTTCAAGGCAAACAGGACGATCAAAACATGCATATGCAATACTCTAAGGAACATATTGCTGGTTATCTGTGACATAAATGTTACTGAATTGTAACCAACACGAGATTGTTTCGTAGCAGCTCAGATTGTCATATTATTTTCGATCTATGAGTTTGACTGTCCCTTTGGTATCTTTTGTCCCTCGTTTCGAAAGGATAACTATAATTATATTACGTGGAACCCATGGGTTTATAGCTTGCTTCTTATTATCAAGTAGATCCTATTTGTCGGCAGGGGTCTAGAAACATGATAATTTCTTGGTCATCTTTCCACGACAGAAGACACGCTGGACTGTGTGTGATGTATAAATTCGTCCGGTCAGAAAGAGAACGTTACGTTACTAGATGCCGATGATTTATTATAGTATGAACCCTTGCAATAATTCTGTGAGAGGAAAGGCGTTGGTCAGTTACAATGCCTAAATTATGTTCCTTTTCCATATACCAACATTTTCAATTTGCATTCCAACTTTCCAGCGACCATCCCGGTATAACCCCTATTGCAGGACCTAACTATTGTATAGATTTACTTTTAATTTGTCTCATCCTGATAATGCATGACACATTTGTCCTGGACCTTAGTCAAACATCAATAGTATCACAGAAATTGTGTGAGGACATACAAGCTCCGGAATATTGTATCAAATGGAGCTATACAAGCTATACACAAGAGCTGCTAAGATCTTTTTCAAAGAAATGAAAAGTTAGGTAGACGCCATCATCTCTTTTATGTCAAGTTTTTGTTTGAAATCGGCCATCATGGTCAATTTCTAGATGTATAAGTCAAGGTGAGAGACAAACTTAACTATACAGTGGTATCCTTTCATGTTCGATACGATAGATCGAGACATTCGACGGAGTCACCATCATTGAACTATTTAGCGAAAGGACATCATCTACATATCGGACTGTTAATATAATTCGAATGTTCCGAAGGAAATGTGACTCGTATGAATAATGAAATAGTCTACGAGCATAAACCCAGTTAATTTCCATATAATGCCGATTCCTTGTCGAAAAGTTGTCACCCAAACTAACAGATATGTAGTCAATAAAAATTACAAATCATCTTGAAAAAAGCAGCTTCAGAGAATTTCTGTATGAATATAAAGAGATTTTTTTTTATATAACGTTGATAAATTGTTCATTACTAAATGTTCAGTGACAAATTCATGTGTGTTTAGGACGATGACCATGAGTAACGTTAGGATATGCAAGGTTCTGGTCTGCAGGGAAGGCGGACGGGAATGTTGGACTGTCATTGGAAAATAAGGGCATGTTACGTACACTAGTTTACACAAAGCACCGAATTACATAGATATAAGAAGATGAAGTATGACTGCCAATGAGACAACTCGCCATCCAAGTCACAATTTGTAAAAGTAAACCATAATAGGTCAAAGTACGGTCTTCAACAAGGGCCCCAAAATAAGTAGTGAAAAACCGTTTAAACGGGAAAACCAACGGTCTAATCTTTTAAAAATAACCACCCCAACAAATGATAACCATGCACTGAACATCAAGTTCCTGTCCGTATTCCGAAGGGGCACGACTACCTATATTTATGTATCCCAAACAACCAAAATGGAAGCCGCAATAGCACAAGGATTTTACTACTGGAACCATTAGTACCAAAGAGGACAATATATCTAAATCCCAGTTAACCCATGGGGTCTATCACCAAGTATAATTTGTTCCTCCCTGGAACCAGATAAATGTATCTATGTTAAACTTTGCTTTCTTTTTTATAAAACAAAATTGGACAAATAATTTTGATTTAAAATTTTAAATATAAGTATAAAATCTTTATAGGATTACAAGAGGGAAAAAAATCTCTTACAAGTCTATGGAATATTTTGTATCCATATCTGATTCGTTATACATCTCTTACATGTTATCAGACGAATGTTTATGTTCGCATATACATAATGGTTCAGCAAGGATTTATTCAGGATTTAATTATTCTAGTAAATATCTCTGATAAATATCTTTTGATAAATAGTAAAATATCCATTATGCATTTTCTTCTTAATAATTTTATAAAGGATCAATACAAAAAAATGTAGATTCCTTGTCTAAACATGTTTACTATAGAATACGTTATGATATTATAAAATGTATTTTAGAATATAATTTAAATGTTTTTACATCGCCTTTCTTAGCAGCTTTTTAGCTAAGTAGACATATTTTCTTTTAGTCTATTCATGCATGGTGCAAAAATAAATAAAAGAAAGAGAAAAACTGTATGGAATATACATTTATTATTTACTATTTAAACACCCGTCTACATTTGTAAATATATAAAAAGAACTTTACATTGTTTAGATTATATATCGATTTTCTAAATTTGTAGATAAACGATCGACTATAAAGTCAGAGTTCAAATTATCATATATAATAGTTTAACACGTCCCATTAAGTTAATTGATCAGGAACGCCACGATCTTATTGTGATGAAAGCTTTATAATAAAGTACTATTGGCGTCCTTTGATCCTTTGTCAGAAAATGCACCCTACTACGAAACATTTGTTCTTGCGGATGTGAAAATATCTGCCAGATTTAATTTACATTAGAGTTAGGGCAATGAGGTCATATAACCTCTTTAGTTATTTCACTTCCATGGTCAGGGTAAAAAAAAAACCTGAATAATTAAAAGTCAGGCGTTGATAAAATAAATAATAATAATCTTTATTGTCATATATATTTCAACAAATTAAACGTGTTTGTGACAAACTGAAGAAAAAAAAAAACTAACATATCCACATACATATAATATATATGTATATATCTATTGTTGCAAGTATATACATGTAATATAGTGAAAAGTCTAAATACAAATTACAGAATATTAATTAACCACAAAACTTTAAACCATGCATCGGTAAATCAAGCCCTGTCCTCAGTTTAAAAACGAACCTAAAATGTGTTGAATTTTTTTATTGATTGATCATGATGAGTATGTATTGTAGTTTTTGTTTGTTAGTGCAACACACAAAAGTCAGTATTTTGAAAAGCATTTGCAGAGAAGTTATTATTTCTTACATGTTTATTTATTTCGCAATGAAAGAAGGAGTGAAATTCACCATCTATAACTTTTAAAGGGCAAAATCGAAAAAAAATAGTTTAAACATGGAAAGCAGCTAATTTCCTTTAATTTTTTTTTTACTAAGACCATACATGTAGTGTCAAATGTGTACTTTTAGATTTACACATATATTTGTTTTTTGTTTTACATATTTTCGGACACGTGATTATCTTATAACTGTATTATAGAAATTTGTTCAGATGGCACACGACCTCAATTTTACAGATACATGTACATGTATTTGCAAATTTTTAGTATTTATTATTAAACGATCTGTTGGACACCCATACGCAATTTAAATCGCAGGGGAGTTTTAAACTCCATATTGGATTATAATTGATAAACTCAAGTTACGACCTTATAAAATACAGACCTTTATATTTAAAAAAAAACTTATGGAAATTCGGATCTCAGATTTTAATAGATACCTAAACCATGGAAGTATAAATTTTACTTCCATGCCTAGACAGTGCATTTGGAAAGGTTCAGAGTTTGAATCTGAAAAGTATTCTTGATAGCCATTCATTAGGCTAGCATTAAAAGAACAAAGCATGAGATTATGGACCATGTATATTTTTCCTACCAATAAAATAGACTTGTGGTTAATTTTCATTAATTTATGTTTTATATGTTGTACACTTGTATTGTGCATTGCTATGTAAATCATATGTGCTTTATCCAATGGATAATTTGAATTTTTGCAAGTACGAAATTTCGACACGTTACATGAAGTATAAAAAATACAGGGAAATTAACCGAACCTCTATAAAATTCCATATCCTTAAAGTTTTGCTTATCTAAATCTTAAACTCTGCTTTAATACATAAGGCCAATGTATACCAAATTGTATATGCCACATCTGTTTATGTCATAGAAACTGTGATTGGTAAACAAACATAGCTGTAATAGTTACACAAAAGATTCCATTGAACCACATTTGCATCTTCCTTTCTATGATACTAAAAGATGAAATATACATGTACATACAAAGACACATAATAACGATTTCTCGATTTCTACCGATTGGATTGCGGTACGATTGCCCATATATTACGACATTTCATAGATCCGTTTAATACTCTTTGTCTGAAAATGATAAACCACTTAAAAAAAGGGACTAGTAAGCAAATATTTTGACTGTTACTTTAAAAAAAGTGTAAGCACTTTACAAATATGATATTCCACAAGGGGGACCGTTCCCCTGCCCCTCCCCACTTCATCATCTTCTCACAGTTGTAATCGAAATTTCGCTTCATTGGAGTCGGTGTTGACAAAGTCGTCTGCCGGTGAAAATTAAAAACAAACCTGAATGATACAATGGCATACATACTCTTGTATTAACTATATTATTCAAGATCACCGAAATTAAAATGATTTATTCAATATTTTGGGAAAAAATACAGTATATCCGTGCATAGGAATAGGCGCACAATTAGGGTTCTCCGAAAATCAGTATAAAAAAGTGATGAAAAATGTGTGCGCACTCATGTCTTGCAAATACATGGTTCAAACTAAAATAAAATCATTTTACCCGTAAACGAAAAGAATCGTATGAACAATTAGTTGTTTGCTGGTTTTAGTGACACTATCGTTACGCTTGGCTTTCCATGACAATCAAGATTAATTTGTAGAGAAAGCCAGAGAAACCCACTGGCCTTCGACAAGAAAACAAGTAACGCGTGTCTATTTTTAAAGATCTAAGCTAAACACACTTTGCCAAAGAAAGAACCACAGTCACAGCCTCAGTTTTGACACGCTAGTGGCCATTAAAGTACTAGATTGTCATTTCGGGGCCTTTTATAGCTGACTATGCTGTATGGGCTTTGCTCATTGTTGAAGGCCGAACGGTGATCTATAGTTGTCAATTTCCGTGTCATTTTGGACTCTTGTGGAGAGTTGTCTCATTCACAATCATAACCACATCTTCTTTTGGTATACGTAGACAACTCGGTAATAAAGTTCCCTTCACATATCGACAGATCCAGTTTTCTTATGACAAATGAATATTCTATATCATATTCATTGAAATGGATATGGTTTGTTGAATTAGTTCGTCCTAAATATATTTGTAATACTTGCCACTGTACGATGAAACGATCTATTAACCGTTCATAGGAATTGCGAAATTGTTCTCTTTCAACTTCTCTTCCTGTGTACTGTTTAAGGGGATGACCATGTTATAGTTGGAGAGGGGCAGTAGACGATTTCGGGAGGAGAATATCAATTTTCCCCTTTTGCGAAGCCGGCTTTTTCTTTTATTTATCTAAAATGGTCTTTTTCCAGAGACATGTATAACAAGACCAGAAGACTCAGGTGTTATAATCTCCCTCAAAGAATATCAAATGTTCGTTCTCATATAAACAAAGAAAATCTTTATTATTTTAATACATATTTATAGAGAAAATTGATTAAGATTTTTAAATAGCTGCGTAACATCAACAAACAGTTCACTCTAATTTTAATGCGAACGGTTTTAGAAGATACTCTGATTTACAATGTATGTAGACCGATACACTGAGTTGACATTTTGAAATAGTGACTCCATTTATAGTGCGAAAAAGAACCCAATGCTTGATATTATTACAAGACTTTGTCTCTGCTCTTTGAACAAACCCACAACCTCTAAGCCTGTACATAGGACAATTACAAACTCTTTTACCGTGAAACTACCGATGTGGTACAATTGTAATACAAGAAAAAAATCTAGAGTTAAATAGAACTTAAATCAAAAGCAACATGCAACTGTTGTATAGGATAGTTCAAGTAAAAATACTTTCTTTTATAACTGCTCTTTCAAAGAATGTAGGCATATTGTGTTTGTCATTTTACCTGTGTGGAAGTTCTTGTAAAAAAAAACTTTCTTTTGAAGAAGACCTAAGACATACGATGATTTTGAGCTTGTCATCATGACTTGTACAAAATGTATATTACCTTTAAATTCGGTTTCAATGTCAAAATATCAATGTCGGATTATTCGTATTGATGTTACCTTTCCGAATATAGTCCTTTGATTCGACCTTTTTGATTTGAGTCGGTGTATTTTTTTGTCAATCGTACTTACATGTATGAATGATATTGGTTCTCTAGAAAAAGTTCTCGGTTTCGAACGTTATGTTCGTGTGACGTTGAATAAAAAACAAAGATAGATTTCAGTATTAAAATAAGATAGTTCAGTTTCATACAATAACAACTTGAACTATAATTTTAGCCAGATTATGAAATTCTGTGATATATGACAACCTGGGTGTAGAGAATATACGGAGAAATGCATAACGTCAAAATGTAATGGGATGGAAATTGTGGTTTCGTCATCGGTTGTTATAAACTGACTACTAAAACTTTCAAATAGTTCTGCAAGATTGTCTAGTTTTCATTTATGAAACAAAACAGTCACAGCTCAACTTTATCATATGATTAAAAAAAAAGCGGGTGCTTCGCATGCTAAAGTCCATCATTATTCCTTTTTTTTTTTGTCTCCTTCGCTTTATGAGAGGAGTAAGCGGTCTATATTTTATATATATATATAAGTACTTCTGAACCAGTGACAACTCTACAACAGATTTATCCATCGGATCATCAGCAGTGATGGTGATACATGGCTGTGTACATTATGTATATACAACACGTCTAAACATCAACCCAACAATGTAAGATCTGTAAATTTGCTTTCGGAAATTTGTTGTTCTTCCCTCGCCGGGATTCGAACCCATGCTACTGAGATATATATGCATATATTTGTTTTTAAATCAACGCGTTTTAAACGTTCAGACAGGATCTACACATTTTTCAATTACGATGTAAAATAAAGTCATATTCTGATCAGTACACAATATAGTATACTGCTTTGTGATTCGTCTGCAACACTATTTTCAAGAGTTTGGTTTGATACAGTCTGGAATCGAATATATATACGATTTTCCACATTTGCAGAGAGCATACTAGCCTAAGATTTCAGTTCAATAGATTAGATATAGGCTATGAGATTTAGTTCTAAATATTTAAAAACCACAAAAGGGTACGGTAAACTGTCGAAGCAGTTAACATTTCAGTACTATAAGGCTAGGTTATAGTACTAGGACGAACCCAGCACTGCTTTCGTGTTTAGATAATATTTAGGGGCCAGCTGAAGGACGGCTCCGGGTGCGGGAATATTTCGCTTCATTGAAGACCTGTTGGTGACCTTCTGTTGTTGTCTTTTCTTCTATGGTCGGGTTGTTGTCTCTTGGACACATTCCCCATTTCCATTCTCAATTTTATTATAGAGTATAATAGGCAATGCCCAGGAAATGTGTAAATAGTACTAAATACTCAATCACGCATGGTGAAGTCAGAAGTCAGATCAGTGAAATTATTCTGATTCTACTTCTAAATAGATTGAACATAGCGCATTTTCACGCGTTAGAACCGTTTCATCAAAAGTATGTGCCTTTTCAGATTGAGGCTTTTTACAGCAGAAACTTTTATCCAACATATCTTCTTTTTATGGACACTCCAAATATTATAACGTATATACACATTTTATGTTACAAGTATGATTACAATCATTAATCACGAACATTGATTCAGATAATATTTATAGTATAAGAACAATTAGAAACAAGCACTTGACGTATGTTTTATGTCAGATAAGTATTAAGCAGTCATTGTCCTAAATCCGACATCGGCGATTGTTCCAACACTGTCCAAGTTATATAAGCGGATTGTTGATATTTTTAAACCGGTTCTTTGACGTTCCTGTCCAACTTCAATATCAAGTCCTTGGGTTTTCTTATTTTCGTTTAGTTTATTATTTACGTATATTCTGACCGTGCTTTTTCAATTTCGCTTAATTGTTATTGTTTTATATTTAATTACTTGTAATTGATGGCTTAATTTCAATAGTGTATGAGATTAGCTCATTGGTGACGGTCATGCGATGAACCCATATCTGTTGGTCTCTGGTGGATTTATATATAATCCTAATACTTATACAAATTGGTTTTTTTTAGTTGTGAGAAAATAAAAATTTATAGAAGACAATATATTAATGTAAATTATTTATTTAAACGTTTAATAGTTTGGATAAATGTTTTACATTGTTATAAATAAAATGTGAGATTTTGAATTAAATCGGTGAACATGAATTTGACAGCTAGTGCCCCTTTAACATAGTCATCATGTCAACATAACCATTGCACTATGATTTCCCTATAATCATTGTCATACTTGTTTTAATATCATGGACAGATTGTCACACACACTTGTATAAGGGAATCTGTATGCAACTACAGTAAATGAATTAGCAGATACGAAATAAATAGTATAAGATATCGAAAATAAAAAAAAGGGAATTTGGAAAAAAAAGACCGATTTTCTACATCTCGTAGTGGTTGAATTGTGTAGAATTTTTATAGTGTCCCTCATGAAATAGTGTCCACTGGACATTATTTCATAGTAAATACTGTCCATTGACACAATTTCCTATGTAAAATATGTCCTCAGGTATAACGTGGACATTATTTAATTCTATAATTCTGTCCAGGGATAATGTGTCCACACGGACAATTTTTTATATGATAAAGTATTAAATCATATTCATCGCCTTGTAAACTATACGTATTGTAACCTACATGTATAATTGCGAACTTGAATACATTGTTACGTTGAAAAAAGAGTTGTTTCATCAGTACACATGTATACCATCCTTATCTTCTTATTTATATTTTTTTGATAAGTACATGCACATGTATAATGATTTAAGTTCAAAATGCTTTTCAGTATTATTTTCCAAGGACATAGACATATTTAAACACTAACTACTAATAAATATTGTCCTGTAGTTGGACCACATTTCATACCTGTAATTATAACTATTATTGTTAACTGCTGTCCACTTACAGGACAACATTTTATTACAATGGACATTATTTATATCAAAATTCTATATTTTATTTTGTCTTCTTCTCATAATAAGTATAGTAAAGTTGCTCAAATTTGATTTTTATACTTTACAAACTTCCTCCTTTCATTGTCATTAGCATTAACTGGGTATTTCCAAGGAATTAATGTCTCTATATTCATTTCCAACCATAATATGGTTGTTAACATTTGTATATTAATCAGTCATGCGAGTTTCCGAATTTTCAATTGTTTAGATTTTATTAAAATTCAAGTATATTAAAACTTTTTAATGACCTTTGTATTACTTCCCTTGGAGGACACAATTTAATTGCAGATTCTATGAAAGTTGTCCTGTGGTTAACACTATTTCATGGTTTTTTCAGTAAAAATATGTCCACTTAGCGACAATATTTCATGGCAATGGACATTATTAAATACCAAAATTCAATGAAAAACTGTCCAGGTGGACACATTTTCACAGGACACTATTATATCTTACAAATGCTTCATATTTTTATTTTTCTTCGGCTTCTTAATTCAAAGATTGGCCAGACTCTTTCAATTGCTTTCTTTACATAAACAAATACTAGATGTATGATCTGTTTAGGAAATAGCCATGTCCTTAACATTTTACAGTATTTTACCTTTTCTATTTTTTTAACCTTGATTGTATATTACAAATTCGTTTATGTGCTGGCGTTGTTGTGGTAGTAAATAGAAAGATAGAAACGGTAAATTAACCAATTAGCATGTATCTAATATTTAAGAATAACCAAATAAGACGTTGTTGTAAATGCAGCGCAGTTAGTTCCCCTGGATGCATCTTTTGCAATCAAAGGGAGGTAAACTCTACGAACATAGGGATACAATTTTGGATCATACTAAGCAAAACTAGATGTATGCTAAACAGTTACAACATATGCTAATTTATTGCAAAAATTAAAACCCTGACTATACTGATAATGCAAAGGAATATAAATAATGCCGAATAATATACGAATGATTAAACAGTTTAATAGCATAATACACCATATTTGATGTTTATGAAAATAAGGAGATGTGGCATATTTGCCAATGAGACAACTAAGATTAAAATATATATATATATATAACGTTACCAACGGCAGTGTCGTCAAGGACATTGTTAAAACGTCGCCTGAAGATTGCCAGAAGGCATGAAAGCGCTAGTGACAATATTTTAACGAACTGTTATTATTTGATGTGAAATGTAGTTTGCAAATTTAAAAATATTATTATATATATATATATATATATACATATATCCATCAAAATTCAGATGAAGTGGATTTAAGTTATTGGCAACCGTACAGAACGTCCTTCAACCATGAGAAAAGCCCTAT
This sequence comes from Mytilus galloprovincialis, assembly GCA_037788925.1. NCBI lineage: Eukaryota > Metazoa > Mollusca > Bivalvia > Mytilida > Mytilidae > Mytilus > Mytilus galloprovincialis. Next base: position 108,384,850 of record CM075330.1, read on the forward strand.
ACCGTATAGTCGGCTACAATAAGCCCCGACATAAAAACTATGAAACAATTAAATTGAGAAAACCAAAAGCCTTATTTCTTAATAACCCCAAAATTGTTAAATTATGTACGAGGAAAATAGGAATTTGCAATGTAAAAGAAGTTATATGATAATGGAAAGGGGAGTAAAGAATTAGTATCAACTTCTTGAAATTTGACCCAAACATAGTCTTTTTTAATAAATGATTTATTCGCCGATATATCCAACCTCAGATTAAATAACTGTTGTCTCAAATGTCTGCACAAAAGTAATGTATAGTAACTTTCCTCGTTATCCGATAATTCAGTGAACAAATGCAAAGACGAAAAAAGAATAGAATAACTTGAATATAAAATTAATGCTATATTTTGCAAATTTGCTTTAAACCACTCCTAACTATATGTATACTATAAAAATAACTCTCATTAAGGATGGGGTAAAATGTAATTTAACTAGACTTTAAATTGCAAAAAAACATAACAAATTAAATTCTCATAAATTAGAAGTAGAAAATATTTTAAATTCGAGTTATTCGTTATTCAATTCCAACTAAAACACTTTTTTATAAATTCTGATAAACTTGAAATATATTGTATTGTAAATTTACTTTAATGTGAATTAATTTTCAAATCGAATCAATTCAGTATTTTTTGACAAACTTGTAGTATAATTTGCCTTAAATTTCAAGTATATTTCTAAACTTCAGTAGAAAGAAATTTATTGAAAAATTAAATGTTAGTAAACGCATGCGTTCATGCAGTGCAAATATACTAGCCCTATTACTTATAGTATCTCAGATATGGACTTGACCACCAAAAGTTAACCATGATCCATGAAATGAGGTCGAGGTCAAGTGAAAACTGTCTGACGGGCATGAGGACCTTGCAAGGTACGCACATACCAAATATAGTTATCCTATTACTTATAATAAGAGAGAATTCAACATTACAAAAATTCTGAACTTTTTTTTCAAGTGGTCACTGAACCATGAAAATGAGGTCAAGGACATTGGACATGTGACTGACGGAAACTTCGTAACATGAGGCATCTATATACAAAGTATGAAGCATCCAGGTCTTTCATCTTCTAAAATATAAACCTTTTAAGAAGTTAGCTAACGCCGCCGCCGTAGCCGCCGCCGCCGGATCACTATCCCTATGTCGAGCTTTCTGCAACAAAAGTTGCAGGCTCGACAAAAAATCAGTACTTTAAATACTGAATAAGCTTTAGACATTGTACAGAGACGGCATATAGGCACTCAAAAGACGATTATAAAAAAAAGGGGGGGGGGGGGTTACCTGCAACGTAAATTCGTAATATGCATTTGAGGGCTATTCTTTTTGTTACACATGAAAACATACTAAAGATGCTCCAGTCCATGTCAATCGTCTACATCCATTTAAAAAAAAACGTATTCCTCTGGCACTAGTGCAGACGATTTATTGCCTATGATCTAGTGCAGTCTCTATGCTCCAGTCATGTCTGGGTGATTCGCTTTATAGACCCAAAAATTTTACCCACTAGAGGGGCCCGGGGGACCAATGCACCCTGCTCATCCCCTAAATCAGTGTTTGAGAGACACATATACACTTGTATCTTTGTCTCGGAATAGACTAATCTAAAACTAAACCTTATCCTAACTTGGTAACTGATAAGACCAATAATTATGATGTCTAGAAAGGCTTTTTTTGGGGTTATAAATATCAAGACTACTGCTACTAATTATGATCCCATCATAAACATAAAATAAAGGGGATGGGGGATAGGGTGTTACTTCATCTTGTGCACAGTTAAATATTTTGGTACAGACATCTGGCTGTTGTAAACCAGACACCCCATTTATATAAATTTATTTTACATGCATTTTTTGCATGTAAGAATCCATATGTATATATAGCTGCCTACTCAAATGCTTTTATTGTTCTGATGTGATTTTTTTCTCTTTTAAGCTGATAGACATGAAGATTAAAAAACATTTGACACTTCAGTTTCCTTTTGCTGTGAGAAAAAAGAAAATACCTACCAACCTACCCACTGTCTCTACCTTAAATATCTTTAAGTGTGGCCTTACAAATGTGACTGCAAAACTTATCAGTATAAAAAAAATATTTCAGGTTTCTACTTGAAAACTTGGGACTAAATGACGTAAAAATCTGCTAAGAGGTGTGCAAATTAAACAGGGAATGCACCACAAGCCTGTTAGTTAAAATTTACCAGGGAATGAATTAAATTGAAGACTTTGGCAATGGTAGCCCACAGCTTAAATTTTGTAGCTGTGGAAATTTTGTAGCCCACAGCTTAAAATTTGTAGCCCACATATATATAGTCTTATAAAAGAAGTGCAGAAATTTAAGTACAGTGTAGCCCACACAAAATTTTAGTGGCCATTGGTGAGTGGGCCCAGTTAATTTCACACCCTGTTTACCTTGTCCAGTTATGTACCCTTTTATGATTTTCTGTCCTTTTAAATTTGTGATTAAAGGAAGTATCTTTATTAATAATTTAAATATATTTATATATGCTCTTAAAATGTAAATTTACTGGTTGCACTTTGTAAATACGGCTGATTTTCAAACCACACCTGTTTTGGAGAGATTTAGAATATTCATATAAAATTAATTTTGTTTACATACTGGTTTCCAGTTCTGATCTGTAGGTTGCATCTCATAGAGACATAACTTTGACATGTTACCAGTAAATTTTCATGCGAATATTATTTATATTGAAATCTGTTGTAGCCCTGCAGTCAAGTCGGGGGTAGTTATGAAATTTAGTGTTAGTTTAAACTCTTGGTAGTTAGGCCCATATAAATGCTGAAAATTATACAGTGATATTGTTTGCCGTAAATCAGTGGAGAATAAAGGCTTTTTTCCCCCGGAGAAAAATCCCAATTTGAAAAAAAATGGCTTAAATTATTCCTCAAAAGACAACTTTTTTCCAAAACAGTGCAGTCTCAGTAGTAATTGTGCATGAATACAAACTGAAAAACACTCATTTAAACATTTTTTGCCTAAAATATCTATGTATGTGCAGATTTGAGGGTCTATTTATGTATCATTATGACAAAATTGGGTATTTTTTTAAAGCAGGGTTTGACTCTTGAAAATGGGTCTGTAAATTGAAGTTTCAGTCAATTCATGGTTTATTTTAAAATTTCCAAATTTGATGAAAATGACGCATATTTTCCCAATAAAAAAACGTAGAGGTAGTTTTGAAAAAAGTCAACAATATCACTGTAAATATGAGGCACAGCTCTATCATGTCTATATTTTGACCTTTGAAAAAAATTCTAAGATATGATTTTTTTGTTAAAACATAGTAAAAGTGGCACAGTTTTAGCCGTAAAGGGAGTTCCTATGGGAAAATGCATTGTTAATATTTACAGAAATGCAACCTATAAATGATATATTATGTTCAAAGTAAGCTGATCACTTTTTGTTTAGTTCTAAGTAAAAACTGGAAGTAAGGGAATTTAGACAATTTAAAAAAAAAGTCCACTTAATCATATTAATACAAAAAACTAAAGTGCAAGGAGTACATGTATTTATTTTTCTACATTTCTTGTTTCAGCAATTTTGCTGTACCTTTCCAGTTACTTATTATGTGTTGTGTATTTATTTGCAATTGACTATAACACTTTTGAGTGACTGGATAGGTTGATAATATTCATCTATAGAAAAGAAACTGGAGACAGCGTAATGGTTTTAGACAGCTGCAGTTAATGGTACACAGATTCAAGTTGTCATATAAGCCTTCAAAGTCATATCAATAACACAGGCTAATGGTCAATAAGGATGAGTCATCAGACATCAGTCATATGAATAGCCTAGGGTAGTGGTCAATAAGCATGAGTCATCAGCCATCAGTCATATCAATAGCACAGGCTAGTTGTCAATAAGCATGATCATCAGTCATGACTCATATCACTAGCCTAGGTTAGTGGTCAATTTTCTGAAATAATTAGTTAACAAAGCCATATCACTAGCCTAGGCAAGGGAAGTGGGCAATTATCTGGAATGACCAGTTATCAAAGCCATGTCACTAGCCAAGGGTAGTGGTCAATTATCTGAAATGATAAAGTAACAAAGCCATGTCACTAGCCTAGGGTAGGGGTCAGTTATCAGGAATCACCAGTGAACAAAGTCATGTCACTAGCATAGGGTAGTGGTCAATTATCAGGAATCACCAATTAACAAAGCCATGTCACTAGCCTAGGGTAGCGGTCAATTATTAGGAATCACCAATTAACAAAGTCATATCATTAGCCTAGTGTAGTGGTCAATTATCAAGAATCATCAGTTAACAAAACCATGTCACTAGCCTACGGCAGTGGTCAATTATCAGGAATCACCAATTTATGGCAATTAACAGAGTCATATCACTAGCCTAGGGAAGTGGTCAATTATCAGGAATCACCAGTTAACAAAGCCATGTCACTAGCCTAGAGTAGTGGTCAATTATCTGGAATCACCAGTGAACAAAGTCATGTCACTAGCCAAAGATAGTGGTCAATGATCATAAATCACCAGTTAACAAAGCCATGTCACTAGCCTAGGGAAGTGGTCAATTATCAGGAATCACCATTTAACAAAACCACGTCACTAGCCTTGGGTAGTGGTTGATTATCAGGAATCACCAATTAAAAAAGTCATATCACTAGCCTAGGGTAGCGGTCAATTATCAGGAATCACCAATTAACAAAGTCATATCACTTGCCTAGGGTAGTGGTCAATTATCAGGAATCACCAGTTAACAAAGCCATGTCACTAGCCTAGGGTAGTGGTCAATTATCTGGAATCACCAGTGAACAAAGTCATGTCACTAGCCAAAGGTAGTGGTCATTTATCAGGATTCACCAGTTAACAAAGTCATATAACTAGCCTAGGGTAGTGGTTAATTATCAGGAATCACCAATTTACAAAACCATGTCACTAGCCTAGGGTAGTGCCCAATTATCAGGGATCCCCAGTTAACAAAGCCATGTCACTAGCCTAGGGTAGTGGTCAATTATCTGGAATGACCAGGTAACAAAGCCATGTCACTAGCTTAGGGTAGTGGTTAATTATCAGGTATCACCAGTGAACAAAGCCATGTCACTAGCCTAGGGTAGTGGTCAATTATCTGGAATCACCAGTGAACAAAGTCATGTCACTAGCCAAAGGTAGTGGTCAATTATCAGGATTCACCAGTTAACAAAGTCATATCACTAGCCTAGGGTAGTGGTTAATTATCAGGAATCACCAGTTAACAAAACCATGTCACTAGCCTAGGGTAGTGCCCAATTATCAGGGATCCCCAGTTAACAAAGCCATGTCACTAGCCTAGGCTAATGGTCAATTATCTGGAATGACCAGTTAACAAAGCCATGTCACTAGCTTAGGATAGTGGTTAATTATCAGGAATCACCAGTTAACAAAGCCACGTCACTAGCCTAGGGTAGTGGTCAATTATCTGGAATCACCAGTGAACAAAGTCATGTCACTAGCCAAAGGTAGTGGTCAATTATCAGGATTCACCAGTTAACAAAGTCATATCACTAGCCTAGGGTAGTGGTTAATTATCAGGAATCACCAGTTAACAAAACCATGTCACTAGCCTAGGGTAGTGCCCAATTATCAGGGATCCCCAGTTAACAAAGCCATGTCACTAGCCTAGGGTAGTGGTCAATTATCTGGAATGACCAGTTAACAAAGCCATGTCACTAGCTTAGGGTAGTGGTTAATTATCAGGTATCACCAGTGAATAAAGCCATGTCACAAGCCTAGGGTAGTGGTCAATTATCTGAAATGATAAGTTAACAAAGTCATATCACTAGCCTAGGGTAGTGGTCAATTATCTGGAATCACCAGTGAACAAAGTCATGTCACTAGCCAAAGGTAGTGGTCAATTATCAGGATTCACCAGTTAACAAAGTCATATCACTAGCCTAGGGTAGTGGTTAATTATCTGGAATCACCAGTTAACAAAACCATGTCACTAGCCTAGGGTAGTGCCCAATTATCAGGGATCCCCAGTTAACAAAGCCATGTCACTAGCCTAGGGTAGTGGTCAATTATCTGGAATGACCAGTTAACAAAGCCATGTCACTAGCTTAGGGTAGTGGTTAATTATCAGGTATCACCAGTGAAAAAAGCCATGTCACAAGCCTAGGGAAGTGTTCAATTATCTGAAATGATAAGTTAACAAAGTCATATCACTAGCCTAGGGTAGTGGTCAATTATCAGGAATCACCAATTAACAAAGTCATGTCACTAGCCTAGGGTAGTGGTCAATTATCTGGAATCACCAGTGAACAAAGTCATGTCACTAGCCAAAGATAGTGGTCAATGATCATAAATCACCAGTTAACAAAGCAATGTCACTAGCCTAGGGTAGTGGTCAATTATCAGGAATCACCATTTAAGAAAACCATGTCACTAGCCAGGGTAGTGGTTGATTATCAGGAATCACCAATTAAAAAAGTCATATCACTAGCCTAGGGTAGCGTCAATTATCAGGAATCACCAATTAACAAAGTCATATCAATTGCCTAGGCCACAGTATTAATTTCGATCCATAATCATTTGATATAGTATCTGGATTTATGCGTGTAGATAACGAATAGTCATTACTATAATTGAATAGATTAGTTTGTTGATTTTGTAATGTTGTGGACTGTATCATCTTCAATGAAGTCAGAGACATTTGACGTTCTGCAGTTTAAATCACCAACAAGACATATTTTTCCTTTGGATGAACATGAAATTATATTGTCTTCCATTAATCGAAAAAATATCACACTCGTATAATGAATGGTACTTTGAATTAATTGGAGGTATGTAGGCACCACATACATATATAAGTCCTGATCAAAATCAAATAGCACTTTGTCGAGTTTTAACCACACGAATGTATCAGCTATAGATTCAATAAAGGACATATACGGACTGTATATGGTATTTATCACCACACATAATCCACCGCCTTGCGTACATTTTGATTTATTTCTTGGAACTGGTTTACACATAAACCCTTCTATGTCAAAAGTAAAATCATTACTTATCTAACATTCCGAAAGTATAACAATATCGTAAGTTTTTAAATAACTAACAAAAGCTTCATCATCCAGTTTATTCTGCAAACCACCGTTGACATTCCATGCCAGAAATTTTAAATTACTATCTGGTAAGAAAACTTCCCGTCTGTCCTAGTTCCCGTTTCCACCACCTTGAGCGCCCCCTTCATCCATAGCCTCAGGCTGTTTTATTAAGTGACTGGGTTTGGTTTTGTCAAAAAGTTCACCATCAATATACAATTTATCACGTTTAAGTACTGATTTGAGATTTTGCTTGCGTGCTTCTTTGTGTATTGGTAGTAGCTCTTTACGGATTTTCACAGCTTCATGAGGAAAATGTTCATTTACTCCGAAAGGTTTACCCTTTAGGTGTTTTTGGGCTGCAAAACGAATGTCTTGTCGATCATTCCTGTTTTCAAATTTGACAACAATTGGTCTTATTTTCCCATCAAAATGTTTTCCTATTCTGTAAGATTTGACAATAGGAATTTCACGAACGATCTCGAGCTCAGTTCTAACAAAGGCTTTAACTACGTCATCAGTTACTTCACCCGTTTGTTCGTTAATACCATTAAAAACTAAGTTTTCGTTCAGCTTTTGACACTGCAAGTCTAGTACAGACGATCTCAAGCGCTCGTTATCTGTTTTTATAACTTTTAAGCAATCTAAACTAATATTGTCAGATTTAGATTTTTTTTCCTTTGCGATTTTCGAAATTTCCGCTTTAAAAACAACGTTTTGCTTTTTGACTGAAGCTATTCTCTCGTGCAAAATTTTATGTTGGTTTTTTGAGACTGCCATACTATTTTTATTCTCTTTCGTAATATCGTCAAGTTTACCGCTTACAAAAACTGAACTTTTCTCAACATCTTCTAACCGTTTATTAACTGTAGCTAAATTTCCTTCTAAATTTTTCACTTGGTTGTTTATTTTTCCTAAGTTGGTTGATACAGTGTCAAGCTTTAATAGTTTTTTTTTATCAATTTCATCGAGACGACCTAGTTTCTGGTCAAGACCATTCAGTCGGCTAAGTACTTCCGTTAATATCATACTAAAATCATTAGGTTGTTGATGAGGTAACAACGGCGGAGACTGCTGTGTTTGGAGGGGGATTTGGAATAGCATTGGTACATGATTAGGCACATTTTGAGGTTGGGGTGGCGGATATTGTAAGTACTGTGGCGGATAGATTGGTGTACTAGTAGCAAGCTGATGTGTATACCCTGTTGTTTTATTCGGGGTTGCATAGGTATGTTCATTTAAACTGTTCATACAAGATAAGGCGAAAGACATGGTGTTCGATATTGAGTCCTCCTTGTCAATATTAGCTACTTTACTGTTGTCCAGGCTTAAAGTAGATTGCGATGCGCTACTATCGGATACCTCGTCTTTTTTACGTTTCTTTTGTCGATTTGAAGTGCTACTTGTCTTTGTTGAGTCGCTTTTTTGTGGTAAAGTTGCTGTGTCGTTGCTTTGTGGTAACTTTGTAGGGTCATTATATTTTGATGAAGAAGGACGCCTGTTCTTCGTCATAACGGTAAACTATATATATATATGTGTGTCCACATTGATTAGTGTAAACATATTTTATTAATTATATTCAGGTACATACATATAGGCATTTACATAATAGTTACAAGTGAGATAATTAATAGGATCCAGAAACAAGCTGTTAGCTTATATTAATCTGTTTCCTGATAAGAACATTTCATATTGTAATACTCAAGGAGTAAAATGTTAAAAAAAATAACAATGTTACACTAGATGGAAAGAAGAAAAAAACATATAATAAGGTTGTGACACACAAGAAAGAAGAAAAAAATATACATCGGAAATTCAATAATAAAGTGTATGTTTCTGAACGGACACAATTATTTAAGATATAAGTATTACTTGTTGAACAAGATGTGTGCTATCATATGACAAATCTTTTACTACTAAGTATAAATGTTTGAACTGCCAAGAATATTTCAATGTTTTGTTCGTAGCTGAAGTCCGTTGAACCGTGTAGCAAGATTTCTTCCGACAAAAAATGTATTATATTGATATTATAAAAATGCTGTTCACGCATAATGTGAAAACGGGGGCAGTGCAACAAGTAGTGCGCTGTCGTTTCTATAGCACCACATAAACAAAGTGGCGAAGCCACTATATTTTTAACAAAAAGAAGATGATTTAGAGAACTGCATTGCATACGAAGTCTTGAGTGATAAATTTGACCTAATCGCTTACCAATGTAAAAATAATTTGGAGGTTTAATCGCCCGAGACTGGACACAATTCCTGAATGCCCCCACCGAAGTACTGGTCTTAGCATTCTCAGGGAGCAGATTCCATGAACGTACAGTTGCCGGTAAAAAATAATTTGAATACAGGGCTGTTCTTGTTCGAACAGGGGGGATTAGGGACGAGTTTCTCGTATTATGATTATGTATGGTTGCATGGGATTCTGGAACTAAGGTTGATAAATATTCCGGAGTAATATTACTTTTCATCTTGTAAAAATAATTTAATCTGTGGGCCTCCCTTCGATCTTTAAGCTTTTCCCAACCCGTTTCGAGATATAATCTCTCTAGGGACACCAACCTAGTACCCCCAGTTACGATCCTGGCAGCCTCTGTTTGTACTTTTTCAATCTTATCAATCAAAAGATGAGTGTTGTTGTCCCAGATGACATCAGCATATTTTAATAATGGTCTTATATATGTTAGGTATATTGTCTCGAGTGTTCGTCTGTCAAGGATGAATTTAAATTTCCGTAGAACATTCAGTCGTTTGTATGCCTTTTCGGTTATTACATCAATATGTTTATGCCAAGTGCCATTGTTTGAAATATGTAATCCAAGGTGTTTATGGGTTGATACCTCAGTTACAGTTACGTTGTCCATGTTAAGTTTTGGATGATCAGGTTTGTGAAGTTTCCGTGAAATTGTCATGGTCTCGGTTTTCTGAGGGTTAAAGGTCACTAGCCAATCTGAAGACCATCTATGGATTTTTGCGAGATCACTATTCAAGTTGTTTGCTGATTCTCGGGGGTCATCTACTATCAAATATAAACTTGTATCATCAGCAAACAACTTAATAGTAGACTGTATATCATATATGATATCGTTGATAAATATCAAAAATAAAAGAGGACCCAGAATCGACCCCTGGGGTACCCCAGCCCTTATATTGCCCCACTCGGATGATACACTATTAATTACAACCCTTTGCTTTCTATCAGATAGATAATGTTTTACCCATGCCAAAACAGAACCTTTAATGCCAATAGCTTCTAATTTCCGTAACAACCCCTTATGCCAAACTCTGTCAAATGCCTTACTAGCTTATATCACAAACAATTACTCTAATTTCTTTCCCGTCATCTAATGCCTTCCCAAAACCATTTGTAATATTCAGCAATTGATTAATGGCTGAGTCCCCTTGGGTGAATCCTGATTGGTTGGGTGTGATTATCTGGTTAGCTATTAGATAATTATGAATATGCTTAAAAACACATCTTTCCATGACTTTTCCGATAACGCTTATCAATGATATCGGTCTATAGTTTCTATAGTCACTTGGAGAGTCCTTCTTAAATACAGGGGTAACATTAGCACATTTCCAGTCGGAAGGAAATTTGCCAACTGATAAAGATATGTTAAATAACCTGCACAAAGGGTATTTCATGATTCCATATGCTTCTTTTAGAAGTCGTGGGCTTATACGATCTGGTCCCGATGCTTTTGATACATCCAAAATCTTCAAAATGTCTAGTACCTCGTTCTCAGATAATTTATTATCATATCACCGAGTCCGTCTGTTCGTGTGTCAGGTATGTCTGGAAGGTGTGTATTAGAGTCATCAAGATTTGATTGACCACAAAAATAATCATTAAATATTTTTGTCTTTTTTGTATCTTCACAGATCAGATCATCGTCTATCTGTAAAGGGGGAATGTTGCGACTGTCGCTTGAGTTACATTTCATCAAAGATTTAATATTGTTTGCCACCATGAGTTTCAGATATAATTTTGGTTGACAATTTTGAAAAATAATCAGTTTTAGAGTTTAAAACTAGTTTATTACACTTATTCCTAACTATAAAAAAAAGTGCCTAACAAGATTTTGTGAGGTAGACGAAATTGACCTTAAAACGATCGTATTGACTTTTTTGCTCCAAAAATAGGTAGATCGGACATATTTTGACTTTATTTAATGACTTCCTTAGTTTGGGATTAATTGTAATTAGCATGTACCTATGAGACTGAAAAATGTTGGTTTTTTTTAGATAAATAATAGTTTTACTTGGCGTAGCCGTGTGTAAAGTGTATTTTGGCATTTGTCTCCGAAAAATGACTTGTTTATTGGAATAATACGTCTTATTAGTAAACTTTTCTGTTTTTCTCTGCAATTGACTATTAAAAAATAATCTATCTACTGTGTATTTGGAAAATTTTGTGACAATAGGAGAATTGGCAATTCTTACCTTTCATACCTATACTTTCATTGATAAAACATAACATGGACTCATCCAGTGTCCAGTTTGAAGGTCATTTTAGTTACTGTCACATTCATGCACGTTCTGATTTAATAAATAGTCATGTATGTAAAGCATTAACAGTAAAGGTAACAGAAGGTAAACTACTAATAACTTAACCCAATCAAATTGCGTAATATTCAATAACTATGACTGGTCCACGTTATAATAAGTAATAGGGGTAAACTGGGTAGGGAGAAAATGTAAGATATTCAAAATTTATTTTTTTGCAATTAGGAATAAAAATTTGTCCACCAAAAGTTTTGCTATAATTTCATAAACATGTCGTTCTGTATTAGTACAGTATTTGGATTTTTCATTTATGTATTTAAGGCCATATACAGTTTGGGCTTCAAAAGTCCACATAATTATTGACTTTATACAGAAAATTTGTACTTTAAAAACATAACATGTTTCCAAAACAATACGTTACTACAAAGTAAATTCATTTCTCAAAACACTGCAAAAATTTTCATTTCGATTGGTACAGAAGTATTCTCATAAAGTGCGTTAAAATAAACAGTGGTATAGCAAACATCGAATTCCCTCACAAAATCTTGTTAGGCACTATAATCGAAATTTTGTCCAGTCCGGAGCAGAATTTGTTTTTTTGGCACATTGATTTAAACCTATCGTTTGAACTATACTCATGTGTCTTTGTATACAATGTTGTTTACATTTTCTCTCGATTCGTCTACTCATACCAATGAAAACAATGAAAACTTCTTTCAGCGACAGTTTTTTGTTAATATGCACATATAATAATATAGAATAATCCAAGTTGCACTAGTTAAGTCCAAATTTACTTCTGATATATTCCATAAATTACACTTTAAATCATATTTTTGTCTTCTCAAAAGTGTGGCAGTCGCACGCGCTGATTAAAAAGTCATTTTACTTCAAAATTACAATATCTATTAATACCAAACTTGATGCAAAGCATTATTTTTTACTGTTACATTGCATTTAATAGAAAAAGAGGACTTTGTGGCAAATAAATCAAAAAATTTATAGAAAATTAACAAAATGCAATGAAACAGTAAAAAATAATGCTTTGCATCAAGTTTCCCCTTGGAATATGTACAAAATGCCATATCTCTATTAATCATTATATCTGTAGTTTTGATACAATTGAAGTTTGAAAAATTCGTACAAAAATGGCTACAGAAGGGCTCATAAACCTTAATGGATTGGTAATTTTTATTTATAGCACAAGTTTACAAGGCAAGATTATTCACCTTTTTCACCCTACAAATCAAATGGTTGCCTCCTTACACCTAAACGACCTAAAATATATTCATATGAACATTTGGTATCATTCATTTTGTGTGACAACTCTTCACCAGTGACCTGAAAATAAGGTTGACAGAGGCGGATCCAGAACTTTTCATTTTATTTATTTCATTTCAGGTTTTTTATTTGGGGGGGGGGGGGGGGGGGGGGGTGGGGGATGTCTGCTCCAGACATGCTTCAGTGATTCCCTATATCATCAACAAAAAAATTCACATGAAGGGGGAGGGTGGGGGGTTGGGGCGGTATGACTTTCCCCTTCATTAGAAATCTCTATTTTCAGGCAAAGGCTCATATAAATTTGCCTTTTGAAGAATTGAAATAAATGAGATGGCTAATGTAGCTGCTTTATATTAAAATACATCATGTACATACAAGTGACATACACAATTATATATAGAGCCATTCAAAAAGCTAATTTTTGCGATACATTAATGATGTAGGATCAAATCTTAATACACGTAGTTAAAATTGTTAGCTTTAAACATTAAATAATGAACACCCAAAGTTTAAACATAAGAATGACCATATAGTCATGATAGTCTTAAATGTATATATGCTATTGCCATGAAACTAGGTCATTGTAGGTAAACTGTCTTCTATTCCCTAATCTTAGTTCACCTCAAGTTTGATTAAAATTAGTCGAGTATTTCTACTCTATTAGGTCTCTACTCTAGTTTGGATAGTGTATAACTTGCAAAATAAAATCATACTCCTTCAAAATTTCTTTCTTTAAATATTATGGATGAAATAATTGGTAATGGATGAAATTAAATTTGATGAAATGTGGCAATTTCTTTATGTAAAGTAGTGATTTGGTATATTTTGAAAAGGTAAAATATTAGTATGTCTGAAGTTGTCAAACTTATTTATAGAACCTTTAAAAATAAAATTATCCTTATTTTGAGTTATAGCTTATAGATGTTTCTATAATGTTGATCAGGGGGGGGGGGGTCCAACTACATGCTCCCATACAAATGCATTGATCAGCCAAAGAAAAGGGGGGGGGTTCCAACCCCCGGCCCCCCTGGATCCGCCAATTTTGATGTGGTTCTGTCCCAAAAGTAGTACACTGCACTGTAAAAGTCTTTTTTGGATAGAGCCAGTGCAATTTTACCTCACTGTTCTAGTGGAATAGTAAAATTTTGCCATCACTTGGTGTCCGTCGTTGTCTGTCGTTGTTCGTCGTCGTCTGTCTGGTGTTCTCCTCTAAAACTAAACCAATTTCTACCAAACTTGAGCTGAATGATCCGTTTTTGGTCCTGTTTTAAATTGGTCTACCTTAAGGTCCAAAGGGTCCAAAATTAAACTTATTTTGATTTTAACAATAATTAAATTCTTCGTGTTCTTTGATATGCTGAATCTGAATATTTACTAAGATTTTTTATTATGGGCCCAGTTTTTAAGTTGGTCCAAATCGGGGTCCAAAATTTTACTTTGTTTGATTTCAACAAAAAATGAATATATGGGGTTCTTTGATATGCTGAATCTAACCATTCATTTAGATTTTTGATATTTTGGCCTCGTTATCAAATTCCATTTTGTTCATGTTGATATGCTGCATCTAACCATGTATTAAGACTTTGAATATTGGACCATATTAGAGGTTAATTGTCAATTAAAAATTTTAAGTTCTTGGACCACATTCACTTTGTGTCAGAAACCTATGCTGTGTCAACTATTGAATCACAATCCAATTTTAAAATTCAGAGCTGTATCAAGCTTGAATGTTGTGTCCATACTTGCCCCAACTGTTCAGGGTTCGAACCTCTACGGTCGTATCAATAATCGTTTCTGATAAAGATATACTGTAAACAGCAAATATAATTAGCAAAGTAAGGTCTACAAATATGATAATACAACCAAAATAGTCAACTGACCCCATAAAAAGTTATTGCCTTTTAAAGACAATTTTTCACAATTTGTTCATCTAGTTTGCTTAATACTCTAAAGAATCTTCTCCTTCGACATTACTGAATCTATTACATGTACAGCCAAACTTGGACTGAATGAGTTTCAGAGTAACTAGTATAAAGTTTGTTTTTTATTTCCGTTTACGTTAAGAAACATAGTCATTTGATAGTTACATGGCTAAAATGGAACATAGGGGTAAAATGATCACAAATGGAAGATTGATGCAAAACATTTCAGGTGAGCAATTCAGGCTCTTGAGAGCCTCTTGTTTAATGGCTTCTGTAGTAATATATATATTAATTTGAAATTTTGACGAGTGAGACACATACAGATTATACTGTAAACAATATTTCAGAGTTTAACGTAGTCAATCGAGCAAATCATAGAAGAATAGTTGAATCATGTCTCTGTTGTCCAATGAAAAATTAGTACGAAAACGGAGAAAAAATATGGGAATGTTTTTTTTTTAACTAGGGTGAAAGTCTTTGAAAGTGATGACTGGCAAAAAGTCTGTGAAATGAAATAGCACAAATATTCCATTCCTTTTTAAATATTATTGTATATAAAGAAAAAGCACATACTGATGTTTACATAATAGTTTTTACCCTTTTTATGTTTAGGACAAGAAATATAGAAAAATAATGAAAAATACAAACAGTTACAATAGAAACCAGTAGCAAAGCAAGATAAACAGAATGCAACAAGGCCTAAATGGTAAGAGCACTTCTATATACTGTAAATTCAGAAATTATTGCTTGCATTTATTATTGTGAGTTTTCACGAATGGACAACTTATTGTGATTACCAAAAAAATCTGCATAAAGATCTATATATACGTGATATATATATATGTTTCTGTTTTCAAAATATGAGTTCTTATTTTTGCGATACTCACCCAGTCACATTATTCGCATTACTAAAAACCTCTCGATAATTTCTGAATTACAGTAATAAAAGTAATTGCCTTTGAATGAATACTCATATGAAAATAAGAAGATGTGGTATGGTAAATGAGTGACCTATCCACCAGAGTTCAATGAAGTGGATGCAAGAAATTAAAGGTCAATGATGGGCCGGCCTTCAATAATGAGAACACACATCATTTATAGGTCAGCCAATAAAGATCCCAACATGAAAAGATATAAACAATCCAAATTAGTTAAAGTCAATAACAATTAAAAAAAAAATCATGTCTGTGAGCACTCAACCTTACCATAATATAGGACAGGGGTTCAAATAACGCAACATATGAACATTCTATAACAAATATTGCAAGTGGTTCAACTTTAAATATCACTGCAAGGCACTACACAACGAATATTAAATCTTGGACACAAAGCACTGAAACAAGAGAACTAATAAGTAAGAATATCAAATGAAAGTTTCTCAAAAGTTCATTAAAACACGATAAAATAAGCTTAATAATATTTAAATTGCTGTTTTTTTCTCCATTTATAACATTTTTTTTTAATTTTGTGTATTTATAGGTCAGATATCTTGGTTTTCATGATCATCAACAGGTCCTGCAGGTCAATACTGAAGAGGAAAAATACTTTTCTACATAATATTCTAATTGGATTAATGTGAAATGAACTGTGTGTTTTTCTGAAAAAAGAAATAGAAAAAAATCTTCAAAATTGCTATAAACAAAATGGAGTAGTATCAAAGATGCACAAGAACACAATTGTGTAAAATGCAACAACCTACATAATCACTGATGGATTATGGAGAAAATAAGAAAAATATAGTATCTTTGTCATGTTTGTTATCGAAATAAACACCTGCTTTATCCATTCATGTACATGGCTCCATCATATCAAATATACAGAGAAGATGTTTGAAGAACAAGTTGCCAAAATTTATTCAACCAATTGAAGGAAGATTTCTTGTGGATGGAATTATTTATGCACTGAACTGTTAATATATACATGATACATTTAATATAGGGGTTAGAATAATTGTACACAGCAGCTGAAACTGAAGACAAGTTAAATTAACATGAAAAGTGTTTGTTTTATTTAATCTGCAAATATGAGCACAATATTAATAACATCACAAATGGTATGATATTCATAGCGTTTTGATTATTTTGTATTGTCTTAAATATGTTAAACAGTCAGTCTTTTGTTTTTGTATGTTTAATACTCACCATGAAAATTTGTATTAAAGTTTTAATTATCTTTTGTATCAATAATTCAGTCCAGGAAAAATTATATATATTGTTTGTACTGTTATGAAATTTCCATACTAAGAGGAAAAATAGGGGCAAAAATTTCCTTAAGGGAAATTTGATGTTCAAAAATTTCCTTGGAGGAAATTTGAAGAACAATGATTTCCTTAGAGGAAATTTGTTGTCTTGAATTTTCCCTCAAGGCAAAGTGTATGTCAAAAATTTCCCCACAGGAAAAAGTATTTCCTCCAAGGAAAATTTGAAGCTGCAAATTTCCTCACAGGAAAAAGTTTTTCCTCAAAGGAAAATTTGAAGCTGCAAATTTCCTCAAAGGAAAATTTGAAGCCGCAAATTTCCTCAAAGGAAAAAGAGTTTCCTCAAAGGAAATAGTTATACAGCAAATTCCCTAAGGGAAATCTTTTTCCCTTGAGGAAAAAACAATTTCCCTTGAGGAAAAATCTTTTTCCTTTAGGGAAATTTGATTTCCCTTAATGGAAAACTTCTTTTCCTCTGAGGAAATTGTTGAAAAAAGGGGCATAACTTTTTCAACAGTGGTGCTAGAGCCAAATTTTTTTAGGACAAATATCAGGGAACCAATACCAACCAAGTTATCAACTTCATTTTGACTTAACTCCAAAAATTATGGTGACAACTTTTGCACTCAGCGGAATTGCAAACTTGTCCCGGAGACTGTTAACATCTCATTCTTAAATTTTTCAAGGGGAAAATATAAAGGTTGCAAAACTATTGTCGTGGCTAAATAACTCTTAACTGACACAATTTCAATGGTCCCACCCATTAACAGACTTTATTCCCATTATTTTCACTAAAACGTGGCATTATTCACATTATTTTACAATTATGAAATATTTACTAATGTCAATTTATTTTTTAGAACCACAGTACTATTTTATGTCCTTTAAATGATATCTAAATTTGTTTGTTTCGCCTTTTATTAAAAAAAATGCTATGCGTACAAGCATAAATACTACATACGTGCGCGACGCCTTTTAGTTTTACTGAAAACAGCGCAGACTAAGAAATGTTTTGACAATTGCAAAATGTTCTATGATAGGTATCATTTTGTCAGACACTTTTCTTTTTTTGATTTGGTTCTTATAACATGCCAAAAATCTGTATATTTAATAGAGTTAAACATTAAATTGAGCGTTTTACTCTTAACAGACGTATAACCAACCCGATTAACAGACCAATCGCCCATATAGCCGCATACTCAATATAGATTAACCGACCAATCTCTCGGTTAGCCAAGTGTCGGCCGTGAACACGTGTAAATTGTATGTATAATAAATGGTAATTTATCGATATCAGTCAAGATTACTAAAACACCTCACTGAATATATATATATATATATTAAAAGTGTCTATTATACAATCTCTCGAGCCTTTGGGTTATATTGGTGTCTCGGGTTGATACTGATGTGATACTGAAAAAGCCATAAAATATTCTCTATTGAATTTTATTTATCAACACTGTTATGCAAAAAAAAAACATGTACAAATATTTTTTTTTTATAATTAAACGTTCTTAATGAGAATTTATTTTCACGGTTGATATAGTATCTGGATGAAAATTCATTTCATGCCTGCCGTTTAGAATAAATTTGTATATATAACAAGTCTAAAAGGGTACAACATCACCAAAAAATAACAATCAAAAAACCAAATGATAAATATTTAAAGACATCCTTCATCTGTATGATCACGATGTAAAATGAATAATGTCAATCTATTCTAATAATAAACCAATCACAATCTTGCAATTTGTATGAAAAAACAGTTTAAGCAAACATCTGGTACAATTTTAAAATTTCCAAACACGACGCAAAGACTGCAAATAAACTCATCATAGAGACCAGGACTTAAATTTTATATTTATGCCAGACGTGCGTTTTGTCTACAAAAGAATCATCAGTGACGCTCAAAACAAAAAATGTTAAAACAGCCAATTAAAGTACGAAGTTGAAGAGCATTGAGGACCAAATATTCCTAAAAGCATTGACAAATACAGCTAAGGTAATCTATTCCAAATATATATGCAGATTTAATGTTCATTTGAAAACAAAATAAACATAATTTGAAATATGATACTCGACTAAATTTTTTCCGATCTAAGGATCATTCAAAAACAGAAGAAAAACGTAACTTGAAATATGGTATCCTTATAATGTTGCCGTAGGCTAAAAGAAAAGGGGCCACATTTGTGCTTCAGATGTTGATTTACCTGTATTAATTTGACTGGACATTTGCGCTTTTTACCTATAGTCGCCTACCTGTAATTTTAATAAGAAGTAATCATTACGTAAATAAATTTAACTTATATTTGTCATTAGTAGAACATATGGTCCAGAATCCTTCCATGCACACTACAAAGAACAGTTATACTCTACTCATCCTGCTATTTTTATCTTTTTGAAGAGTATCATTAAACAACAGTCGGTGAATTGCATTGAGATTCATTACATTGATGAACAGGCACCCCAGTCAATAATTGATAATGAAAAACTTGATTATTTATTTGAAATGTGGGCAAAATACTAGTCAGCACAGATCACAAGAGCTAAATGTGTTCACTCCTAGGGTTTCAGTTGTCAATTTTAAACTTTTAATCATAAAGAACAACATGTCTTTAACTCTTCAAGGTCAAACCTGACAGTTCTTAGACCAGATAAAAGGGGAGGATAATCATAAAAATCAAATATTGCAAAAGCGCAAATGTCCTTTATAAAAAGCGCAAATGTCTATTTTAAAAAGCGCAAATGTCTATTTTAAAAAGCGCAAATGTCCTATGATTTGAAGCGCAAGTGTCCAAAATAAAAAGCGCAAATGTCCTATTAAAAAGCGCAAACGTCCCGCGCCGAAGAAATGAAATTGAATGCATAACAATTTCATTTGAATAGATTTAAATCATGATTGCTATTTTTATAACCTCGTAATTGCTTCAACTTATGTTTAAACACTTAAATCGAAGTCTGTCATTGAAAATGAAAATTTAGGCAAAGGTGAAACGAAATGTTTTAATTGTTCATCTAAGTTCGTAGTACGGTTTGTACAGTATGAAATCTAGAAGTAATTCATTGATCTTCAGTAAGTTCTACCATAAACATTATGATGAAAACCGCTATAAAAAAAAAACAAGCAACGGGGTTTCAAACGGCAAGCTTTGAAAGAGTGTAGTGTTGTTTTAATATTTGACTAAATGTATTTTACAAGATTTTTGATTCAATACTATATATTGTTTTGCTTGATTGATTTGAAGGAAAACAATCGCTTTTGAAATATAACGTCAACAAATACAATGAAAAAAAATAGAATAGTGTGCTCATTATGCCTTTTTCTTATTGCTTTTATTTTACACAAGATTTGCAAAAGAAACTACGTCAAGGTAATTAGTCTTTAGTCTACTTACTCAATTGTCACTCCAACACAGAAACACACATACATATGTATGCAACAATATTATATACACGTCTGTCGTACTAAATTGTAATCCTGGTACCTTTGATACTTTTATATACCTCTGCCGAAGTTTGATAGTTATCTTCAGGTACTCCATCAATTATGGCCACCATGAAAAAGCCCAAGGTACAAAAGGAGGTGTCAGAAACTAACAATTAATCAATCTTTAATAGTTGTAATGGAAACTGAACGTGGCATTATGGACGTAAGGGCTATGAATTATTGACAGTCATATACTGTTTTAGGTATCAACAAACCTGTAGAAGAAAAAAGTTTTACCACTGAAGGAAACATTTATATAATTAGACTCTCTCTCTCTCTCTCTCTCAATAATTTCTGTTTCGAATAACTACAGCAACATGAATTTCTGCAAATCGGACCAAGTGGAACATCATAAGTATCACAAAGGCTTACACACATTGAACAGAAAAATTGAAAATGCTACCTTACATTATTTTGTCTCATTTCAGAATATCGAATCTTGTTATGAAACTGTAAATGTGTTTTCTGCAGTTGCACAAGCAAAAACAAAATGGAGTTTTATAGAGAGTATTGTTCTTAATGTCCTAGATGGATCTAGAAATTCTAATTGCGACTGTTGTATATATGGATACCAGGGAACACCTATTTATCGCGTAAATGCTGTCGTGAAGGAAACCTATATTCATAATAGTAAATTTACTGACTTAATAGCAAGACAGTTCCAGTGTTCAGTAAAAAATATTGGTTTTAGGATTGTAAATATACAATTAGTTGGAAAAATGGAATCATGTAGTATTTCGTATAATCTTCATCCTGTGTTATACCCAGAGGTAAAAGAAAACGGATTTGGAATATGTGCAAAAATAGCTTACAATTATCTAAATCCATTGCACCTTATTGAGTGGTTCGAATATCAGAAAATGATGGGTGTAGACATGGTTCTTATATCTGTACAATCCTTAAATAAAGACGCGTATAAAGTTTTGAGATATTACGAAAAAGAAGGAATAACCACACTGATTTCTTTTCCAAATGACATGCCCGGTAATCTAGGTATGTACTTGAAAAATATTTAAATAACGACAATACTTTATTCAATAATCACTTCAAAATTTTCAGAAAATATTACATAACGTACCTCCTGGATTTGCATAACTGATGGAAGATAATTACATGACATACGAAAATCACACAAAGAATACCAACCGAGTCCTGTATATATGCTATAACATTTTGGATTTTGATGTATAAAACATGGTATGTATTACACTAAGAAATTTCCAACAGAAGAGGGGCATAAATCTAAAAAATTAAATTCATAAGTCGAAGAAAAATTAACTACGCAATGGAAAGTAGACAGAGCAAATAACGCACACAAAGAAAAAAAAAAAAAAAAAAAAAACACAAAAAAACTAAAGACCAAGCAACACGGTCCTAAATAAAAAAGGAATGTCTCTAAAAAATTACCAATATCAGCTGAAACCCAATCAATCTGTAAGGTCATTTGAAACCACTTCAAAAACTTTCTAGCATTACTTATATGAATATGCATATCCATAAACATAATAGATAAAATATCAAGGGTTTATAATGTATAGTTTTAGCAAAAATCAATAAAAGTGACGTCCATAATATAAAAGATTTAGCAAGAATCGATCGATTAAATTGACGTCTATAATCGCAAGGGTTTTGACAGTGTTGGAAAGTAAAAAATAAAAAAATACAAACATTAAATAATTGCACTATAGGGTATCACTATCTTTAGCCGGAAAACGTTTTAAAATTGTTTAAATTGCAAGATAATAACAAAAAAGACTGGTATGTTCTGTGGTTGTTTGAAAATGAATAACGTGACTTACAATTTCTTTTAATCCATTTAATATATGCTATTACAAAGTATGAGATGGCACAAGGCACTACCAAAATTCGTCTTTTTCATATTTTGTTTAACGAATTAACGAATTATCATACCCTAAAAGAAGACCAAGGCGATCCCTAGCGTCGACTTAAGCGGTAATTTAGATATTGTTCTATGAAAACATGTCGCCCCTCCCCCCCCCAAAAAAAAACCAACAAAAAAAAAACAAAAAAAAAAAACCCAAAATAACAAACAAACAAGATCCCAAAAAAAAACAATCAAAATTAAAACAAAAACAGAACAAAACAAGCAAAAAAGCAGCCACATACTTAATCATGTCAATAACATTTTTTGCTTTTTGCTTTATCCTACATATTGGTCTTTTGATGATGTCCCTAAAAACTAAAAGTCATAATGTATGTATTTTACTTTGAAACCAGAATATTTAAAAGAAAATTAACATAAAGGTTTATATTCATATATTTATAACATTAACATGTGATAATCAACAAATCTATTCTGCTCTGACATTTTCCATTTTAGCGTTAATTCTATCTGATCACATTTGTTTTTACCTTTCTTGTCTGTTATTTTATTTACCTTTTCACGTTATATTTTCGTCCTAATATGTATGTGATATTAACCACTTATTATATTGGACCGAAAAAGTGTCAAAATAACATTGAAAACATGTATATCTACTGGACAGTTAACATACCTATTGATCAATTGTTTTTTTTTTTCGTGTTTTAGATAGAGGATTCAAATTGAAAAACTGGCATTACCACCAAAGTACCCACGATGAACAGGTGGCTGTTTACTCATGTAAAGAATTTTTTCAGGGATTCGCGTTTGTGGCGATCATAGATTTTGACGAAATCATCGTTCATGATAGATTTTCTAAATACACACAAATACTAATGGTAACTATACGTAGAAAGTAGATGGCATATTTTAAGGATTAATCTGTAAATTAACAAAAAAGAAATGTAACGTTACAATGAAAAATGAGGTAAGAAAATGAAACATCAAAATTCGAAAAAAAGAGAAAAGTATACTGAAAATCTTATTTCATAATATTTTAGACTGTACACTATGTTTGTATTTTTGATGTTGTAAAATAATGATTTTTTTGAGAGTTCAGTATACATTATTTACCATCATAAACTGTGCGGCTTACGTGTCCATAGGTTGGGTTACAAATCCACCGCATACATAATAAACATTTGCAAGTGCAAACACGTTCTTCGCACATACAACACAGCTCAGACGAAATTGATCTACAATAGGCACTATAATGCATCTTTAGGAATCAAAACAAATGCAATGAAAAATTACTTTGGTTATGTAGGCATTCCAAATTCCGGTATTAAAATCTACTCTCAGGACGGACTCAGATTTGTTAAAGTTGACATGCGATTTGGAAGACCTCCATAGAAACATTATATAATTTCATTTCTTTTATTCATAAAGGAAATTTACTCTTTAACAAGCTTTAACTGCATTGATAGTAACGTGCTAGTATGCGTATATCGAGTGCAGGAGGTCAGATCACTCGTCAGTTTAAATCAACGACTTGAAAATAGCTATAGGTATTTGTTGATTTCCGATAAGGACGAAAAGTAGGAAAATTTTAGATATTGACAAAACTCGAGTTTCTGAAGAGTATATCTTAGAGATCTTCGTGCAATGCTTCAAACTAATTACCATATCTTGTTATCGTAAGTTTCATCGATTGCAAAATACTATGTTTAGAAATAGAACAAGGAATAATGTATTGTTAAATTCTGAAATTATTGCGAGGTTTTTATCAATGCGACTTGGTGAGTATCTGCACAATAAGAACTTGCATTTTGATAGCTGATACATGTACATATAGCTGTATGCAGAATTTTCTAAATCGCAATAATTTATTTCGAGTTGTTGTCCATTCTTCAATCTTCGCAATAATAAATAGAATTTACAGTATAATAATTTAAAAGGTATGTACGAAAACTGAACTACCCTTACAGGATGCAAATCGTTTTACCGGAAACAAATTTATTTGGAATGAGACCGTTAATAATGTTATCGAAATTCTTTTTTCTTCATTACAATAACGTAGACTCTTTCTCTCTCCCTCCTCCTCCTCCTCCTCCTCCTCCTCCTCCTCCTCATCCTCCTCCTCCTCCTCCTCCTCCTCCTCAATAATTATGTACAATTTAATTTTAGTCGGAGATCTTACCGTCTTATCCGGATGCGTCTGCCTTCACTCTGAATGTGTCATTCTTTATAACGGATTGGGGAGTATCAGGAGTAGAACCTCTGATAACCAGTAAATACATAAGAAGAACATATCCTCTTGCATATCGATATAAAAATATTTATCTGCCAAACAGAACAGAATCAATTGATACACATAGAATATGGTCAAAGAAAGGATACAGAAGGTATGAAGAAACACGTTCATTACTGAATAGGTGGAACACATATGTTTAAGCTTGAAAGGTAATATGTAGGTGTAATACCACCATTGATTTCCCCCTATTAGTCTTTGTTAAATTGGCATTTTTTTTAAATTGTACACTATTTACCTTTATTTCAACCAAAGAAATACTTTGCATGAATAAAGTTAAATCCTTTCCAGTGCTACAGTGAAAATTTCACACTACATTTCATTGCATATAAGAAAGTAACCATCACCGGAAGTAAACAACCTAATTTTTACACTGTTATTCACTGGTTACCTGCTTTGGTAACTATGTAACCTTAACTTTCCAAAATATTTAATAAGACCATAAAATAAAAAAAATAAAAAATGATACTTTCAGACACCCAACATACATGTTATGACTCAGAAAAATTTAAGTGCATTGAAATGCAGGGTTAATTTTCTACACCTGTCAAATTCAAGGGAATATTTTTCTAGACCTACTTTCGTATACAACCGGATGTGATGTACCATGATTTGGTGGTATTACACCTGTAGACGTGCACTGGGCGGGACATTATTTTCGTATCACATATATTTATATCCTTTAAGAACGATAGAAAACACAAATGGTTATAATCGTATTCAAAGACAACGAAACATTCTTCATTTTATGCCTTATTTTAATGAAACATTAAAAGTGACACGTAAGCCCTTGTAATCTTTGACAAAAAGTGGTGTTAGATCACTTTGTATGATCTATTATGAAACCGTAAGAAATTTATCAAACAGCGCATGTTATATCACATAGTTTTATTTCGGATGTTCGGAGAAACGACATAAGTTATGCAACTACACATGCATGAAGTGTAATATAAACCAATATGTGATAGATTTTTGATAGGCGAATGAAAGGAGTCACATTTGAATGTCTCTTGTAGCAGTAAATTTCCCATAAATAAGTCAACACAAAACGCAAACAGACAAACAAACAAACTTTGTTAACTCTAGTTCCATCTTTCATAATGTGTATTTCGAGTCATCAGACTCCACCAAATGCGAATATAGTACTTTATTAATTAACTACACTGTTATTGGACTTAATATGATGAAAACTGCCTATGCAATATAATGTGTAAACTAGGCCAATACAGAATAACTCGGCCAATACAGATTTTTTTCTGTATTGGCCGAGTTATTCTATATTGGCCGAGTTGACACAAGTGCAGGAATTCGGAACGTCTCTAGATTTTACATCGAAAGTCACGATAAACACAAACTGAAAGTAAACAGTTGTTTTGAAGACGCAGTTGTCATTTTTTTAATAGTGATCTTAAACATGCTGAAAATGTCAGTATGGCATACATTTCAGGCGAAAGACGGTCACATTCATTTAAAAGGTATTTTGAAAGCAGACGATAGAACTATTTCAGGTTTGGGGAACGAGTAGATTATCACAAAGTTCATTTCTTGACGACCTCATAATTTCACGATTGTACACATCGATTTTAAATTAGTTTCTGCATAACACATGCAATGGCAGTACCTTTCCAATTACTATTTATGTGTTGCGTCTAAATTTAAGTTGTAACACTTTATAGTGACTGAAAAGGGTAGAAAATTCATCAGATGAGAAAATGCTGAAGACACCTGGAAACGGCACAAGATCATTATGTATTGCATCTAATACAAAGAAACAAACTGAGATTTGGATAGTTCCACTTCAAGGTAAAAATATTTATCTCTTGAAATGATATTAAGAAAATATTGTAACACTGTAGTTAATTAAGAAAGATATTATTACGTGTATTTCTGTATTGGCCTTGTTATTGGTTCTCGGCCAGCTGTATTGGCCTTCGGCTTCGCCTCAGGCCAATACAGCAAGCCTCGGACCAATAACAAGGCCAATACAGAAATACTTACGTAATAATATCATAGTATTATGTTGCTTTTTCCTACTACGCTTTAACAAATAGCACTGCATCATTTGGTCTCTGGTTGAGAGTTATGTCATTGGTAATCATACCTCATTTTCTTATTTTCATATAAAGAACAAGTCGTTTGCGATCGATTGGTTTCTACTATATGTATAGAAACACTGATTTGGACCAAATCCGTAGGAACATACAAAAAGTAATTATTTAAATGTTAATTTGGCTAGATATAACGTTAATTGATAAGACATTATCAATTGTCAATTGTCAAAAAAAAAAAAAATGCACTAAACAGCTATGCCTACGTGCAAATACTAACAACAGACAATATAGTAGAGGCATATGACTTCTTTACAACCTCATAAGCAAACATTTGTGTTTCAACCCATTTGCAAAGAAAAACAAAATATTTAAGCGTTCAAATACATTTTTATGACCCATTTATGGGTATTATGTTTTCTGGTCTGTACGTTTGTACGTCCGTTCAACTTCGTCCGTGCGCCCGTCTGTCCAGCTTCAGGTTAAAGTTTTTGGTCGAGGTAGTTTTGGATGAAGTTGAAGTCCAATCAACTTGAATCTTAGTTCACATATTCCTTTTGATATGATCTTTCTAATTTTAGTGCCAAATTATAGATTTTACCCCATTTTCACGGTCCACTGAACATAGAAAATGATAGTGCAGATGGGACATCCGTGTACTTAAGACACATTCTTGTTTATATTTGTTTTTAAAAGAATGAAACAAATCTACTCCTTCAAAGAACAAGCTTACATTCCTTAAAGGTATGCCTTTATAAAGCGTTTTTTTGTTCTCATTCTGTCTTGGAAATTTAAGTAACCCGCTCTAAAAGAATTGACATTGTAATGTATTGTTTGGTTTCTATTGCACATCAACGTATTTTCTGTCTCGTTACAGGATCTCACTACGATCTCACAATTTTATCCTACATCACTACAGAGACTGCAATAAATTAGATATGTTTCCGGGTGACTGCATGTCATTTCCAAAATATACAGATACTAAAATGATACCAATAATGCCAAAATTATATGACCGAGTGATCGCTGCTAAAAAGAGATGTAAAATATAATATTTCTTATTAGTTCAAGGTTGCATCTATAAATATTTAGTACACCCGAATCGAAGATTTTGTTTCTGCCTACGTATTTCTCTTAGCTACGTTGGTCTGAACAACTTAGTAAAAACCGATTGTTCAGAGAACAATTGAATGTCTTTGCACCCCAAATAGAAATGTATATTCAGGAAAATGTTATGTTTTAGTTGTCAATTTTGGTGTCACATAATAGCTGAAATTATGCTGAATCCGAAAATATATGGTTTTTTATTCTGTCCCTAAAAATGAGGGAGATAAGTAGGTACTTCCGATTTACAAAAAAATATTCCGGATATATTTGATCCTGACTTCAAACTGATGCCAAGGATATCAAGTTCTCATAATTTGTACATGAAATTAATTAAAAAATGCGTACTTGCGGTTTACAAATGGTCATATCTGGTTGACTTTCTTCAAGGACATATATCTGTAACCAAATGCAAAAGACTCTCTGGCTCTATCTTGAACCAATAAGAAGTAAGATGCAAATATCAAAATCAAGAACGTCGATTTAAACTTCGACCTAGACCCAAATTTCAAGGTCATAAAACAAGGACTTGAAATCAAAAGACTCTTCTACATACAGTTAATGAGTTTTATCGCAATACGGCTAATTTAAATATACTTTTTAAGTAGAAGAGGAAAAAACTCCCATAAATGTCTCCGTAACCTTTAATCAAAATATGTTACGACATGTAGCAACTAATAATTTGTAACAATATTTTGTTGATTTCTTATACAAATCTGTAGATAAGTGATAACAAGCCAAAATCTAAATTTGAACATGACCTTGACCTTATTTTTTTTTAATGGACCAAGGATCTTAATTCAAAAGACCCTATGTCTTTATCACATATGGTTTGTCAGTTACAAATACATTTCACTTTTATCAAATACAGAATTAAATAACTCTCATATAGAATCTCCATACTGCTTCGGTCAAAGTTAAACAAAACATTCTGAAGATATAACGAGCTATTTGGAAAAAAATGAGTTTGTCGGTTTCTTTGGCAGTTGCGAAGTGTTAGAAATAACATGAAAACAGGGTTCGGGGAGATAACTCTTATTAGGAATAATATTTGGTTGAGAAGTGTCAGTTTAAAAAGCCTTTAAACTGTTCGATAACATATACAAAATATCTTAGTGACATATTGTGAAAAAACCAGACAGCAAAGGAAAAAAATTCATCAGAACAAAATCAACAGGTATTTCCCCAGAAAGGTGGAAAGGCCTGATAATAATAATCATAATAAATATAACAACAAAATGATATGATTAGGTTTTTCCAGCCTTCTGCTTTTGTTCTGATTATTTTTTGTTTTCTTCCACCTCATCTTGTTCCTTTGCTTGACCGAGGCGGTGTAAAGATTCCTTATGAGAGTTATTTCCCATTACGATTTCATATAATGAAATGTGCTCGTAACTGGCAAACCACAAGTGATAGAGACTTGAAGTCCTTGTCCCATAAGAATGAAAATTAGGTTAAGATCAAAGGTCAAGGTCATGTTCAAATTTGGATATGGATTGTTATCACTTATTTTAAGAAGTCGTAAACGATATCTACAAAATATTTTTACATAATTTTTTAGTGGCGACACATACATTTTAGTTCAAAGGTAACGTAGACATTTGATGGGAGTTTTCTCCCTTCTTATATTTCAAATTAGCCTTATGGTGATATAACTCATTTGCCATATAAAGTAGACACCGATGATCTTTCAATTCAAGGTCCTTGTTTAATGACATTGAAGCAGGGGTTAAGGTCAACTTTTATTTGACGTTCTCTATTTTCTTTTGCTCTTACTTATTACTGGTTCAAAAGAATATTTTCCATGTGGTAACAGATATATGACCTTGAAGACAGTCAACTGGATGTAACTCCCTGTAAACCGGAAGTAGTCATTTTTACATTTTATAATTTATCAGCAATTTAAATCTTTGGAATCAGTGTGGAATCTGGTTCAAATGTATTCGGAATACTTTTTTTGTAAACCGGAAGTATCTTCTTATCTCCCTTAATTTTAGGAAAAGTATACAAAACCATATATTTTCGGAATAAGCATTTATTAAGCTTTTATCTTGACACCAGAATTGATTTTTTAAACTAAAATCTAATATTTTCCGGACTAGACATTTTTATTTGGAGTGGAAGGACCTTCAATTGTTCTCTGAACATTTAGTTTTTTTTTTATTTTCAGTATTGTGTTATCATTTTATAATTATTATACTCATTCTTTTCCAAACAAAAGTGGTGTATTTTTATGACAAATTTGAACAAGCACTTTATATAGATATAGGAAAATGTGGTATGAGTGCCAATGAGACAACTCTCCATCCTTGTCACAATTTATAAAAGTAAACCATTATAGGTCAAGGTATGGTCTTCAACACGGAT
Source organism: Mytilus galloprovincialis (assembly GCA_037788925.1). Classification (NCBI taxonomy): domain Eukaryota; kingdom Metazoa; phylum Mollusca; class Bivalvia; order Mytilida; family Mytilidae; genus Mytilus; species Mytilus galloprovincialis. The sequence continues at coordinate 108,414,990 of CM075330.1, forward strand.
CATTGGTTAATATCGAACAGCAAGCTATGAAGGTCTCCATAAAATTACTAGTGTAAAACCATTCAAACGGGAAAACCAACGGTCTAATGTACATAAAAAACGAGAAACGACAAACACGTTATGACAAAACATAATTTTTTCGATAAACTAGGGATTTTCTTATCCCAGGAATAGATTACCATAGTTGTATTTGGCAGAACTTTTTGGAATTTTGGGTCCTCAATGTTCATCAACTTTGTACTTGTTTGGCTTTATAACTATTTCGATCTGAGCGTCACTGATGAGTCTTATGAAGACGAACCGCTCGTCTGGCGTACTAAATTATAATCCTGGTACCTTTGATAATAATGAACCACATTAAAAAAGACAACTACTGACCATCAGATTCCTGAATTAGGACAGGAGCAATTAATTGCAGCGGGATAACACGTTTTAGTGGTACCGAACCTTCTCCCTTGTAGTATAACATCACAACATAGAAAAACACACTATACAATATCAATTGGAATAAATATTGCTAAACTCAATCAAAAAACGTAGGAACACAAATTAGCACACAATAAACGAATAAATTTGTCTATATCAGTTTAAACGAATTACATTGGAATATATTTAAGAAACGAAAAGTATTGAACGTTAACCCTGAGACAATTCTGTCATTTTGTTAAGCAGCAAGAAAACATTGTTTCCAAGTCAGGAATATTACAGTTGTTTTCTAGTCGTTCCGTTGTTTGATACGGTCAGTAGTTTTAATTTTCATATTAAAAGGACTTCTCCCTATCGGAATTTATCTTGGAGAATGTTATATTTGTGTAAACACATCTTTGTTCACTTCATACAATTGATGACGCAGCAAGAATTAAATTTTGGAAAAAAATAATATGCATGATATATGGCGAACGAGAAATCCAAAGTCGGGATTTTTCTTGTGACTGGGGGTGATCTCAGGTGCTCCGGAAGGGTAAGCAGATCCTGCTCCACATGTGGCACCCTTTGTGTTGCTCATGTTATAACAAACCGGTAAATAGTCTAATTCGGTAGGTCACATTCATGAAAGGGAAGGGGATTGTAGTTACGACGTAAGGAACATATCCGATATCATCAGCTGTGAAACGGTTATTCCATAACGGTCAACCAACTCGTGATGGTGTCCGTAAATTTTACGAAGGGATGATTTCAACTTCACCATTTGGATGTAGATGTAGATATACTTAATTGTAGGAAGATGTACGTAATTTTGTTTGAATGTGTGGAAATTGGTATTGTTAAAGTAATAACTGATTTCGAATGAGTTGTTTTGATGTTCTTATGGATCAGGTACAGTACACACTGGAACATTGTCTGAAAAATCATCAGCATCTTGTATGCCTGGCATTAAATGCTGGGCTTTTATTGGGGGTCATAAATCACTGGCTGATGGTTAGACTACCTGCTGGGATAATTAAAGGTGACCAGCCAGGTGTTTTAAATCCTTTATCAGGTAGAAAGTTTCATGTCTTGATTACATAATATTTAGCTGTACAGGTAAGTTTACCTGGGTTGTCCTCACAGAATTAAGAAAAAGTATAACTTTTTATATGCTTTTCTGTCATTTTGTCTGTCAGAATAAAACATTAAAGAATTTTTTTTTCATATTTTTTTATATTCTTCACCTGCTGTATGTTAAAGAATTTATTTAATGAAATATTTTAAATCTAATATTTGTTCAAATGATAATAAAAACTAAATTTTACAATGTAAAAAATATTCATAACCATCTTCCTATATTAATTAATATCAATTGAATAGATAATTAAAAAAAAAAAAAATAAAAAGATTTAAATTATTTTTTAAAGGAAATCAGATAATATTTTTTTTTTAAATAAGGGTATTCGTTTATTTTGGTTCCTTGTTTTTGCGAAAACAAATTGTCATTTTAAAGGATTTTGGTTTTATATATAAAAGAATATGTTTTGAATTGGTACATGTACATTGTTTGTGTGTAATTCCTTTCTTTTTTTTAATTTTGTGACCTTCTTGTCAGATTTTATAGGTTAAAGCTCTTCCTAGTTTCTTAAGTTATTTGTAGCATTCATGGTATTATTTAGTCTTGTTTTTGATGTTTCACCAGTAAATAAAATATTTGTTATATTTTATTTTTTTAAATCTTGTATGGCCCGCTTGTCAGATTTTATAGGTTAGAGCTCTTCCTTTTTTTCTTTAGTTTTTTGTAGCATTCATGTTTATTTAGTCTTGTTTTTGATGTTTCACCAGTAAATAAAATATTTGTTATACTTTTTTTTTAATATTGTCACCTCAAGAGATTGTCACGGTATGGCCCGCTTGTCATATTCTATAGGTTAAAGCTCTTCCTTTTTCTTTAGTTATTTGTAGCATTCATGGTATTATTTAGTCTTGATTTTATGTTTCACCAGTAAATAAAATATTTGTTATATTTTTTTCTAAATCTTGTATGCCCGCTTGTAAGATTTTATAGGTTAAAGCGCATGGACGTCAAGTTGGTTACTTATTCCCTATTCCCTATTCGTTACCTATTCCCTATTCCCTATTCGTTACCTATTCGTTACCTATTCCCTATTCCCTATTCGTTACCTATTCGTTACCTATTCCCTATTCCTTATTCGTTACCTATTCGTTACCTATTCGTTACCTATTCCCTATTCCCAATTCGTTACCTATTCGCTACCTATTCACTATTCCCTATTCGTTACCTATTCCCTATTCCCTATTCGTTACCTATTCGTTACTTATTCCCTATTCCCTATCGTTACCTATTCGTTACTTATTCCCTATTCCTTATTCGTTACTTATTCGATTTTTAATATCCTTCCCCCTTTTTAATTGTTTATACTCTTATATCTGGTAATAGTTCTAAATTTGTTGAAGTAAAATGATCTTTTTATGACCTATTTATATGTGTTTGTGCTCAACCGATTCTTTTACTTTATGTTCGATACTCATTTGTTCCTTATTTGATTTTTATACGTTCTACCTTTTAACTGTTTTATGTCCGTATGTTTAAAGATGGATCTTGGTTCGAAGGGATGAAATCACCGTGTTAGCGCTTGCATATAAAAAAAGATGTGGTATGATTGCCAATGAGACAACACCCCACAACAGACCAAAATGACTCAGAAACTATCAACTATAGGTCAATGTACGGCCTTCAACAATGAGCATAGCCCAAACCAACCGTGTAGTCACCTATAAAAGCCCAGACATGACAATTTCAAACAATTCAAACAACAAAACTAACGGCCGTATTTCATATACAAAAAAATAAACCGAAAACAAATATGTAACACAAAAACAAACGATAACTACTTAATTTCAGGCTCTTGTCTAGGGACAGGCACATACTAACATAATGTGGTGGGGTTAAACATGTTAGCAGGGTGTACATCGTTTCGGAGCATGCTATTACTTTGTTTAATTCGTTCCATCACTCGCTTATAATTCGCTTATAATACGTGTATCATACGTTGCACCTTTTAAAACATGATTTTCAATTGTTTTGTTGTCTCTGGTGGTAGATTTGGGTTCTTAGAGGTGATATAACTCTATAAGCGCATATGTACCCGTTCCAGCGCTCGGATAATACCCTGTTAAATATTCGTTACTTATTCGCTTTTAATACGTTTGTTGTACTTTGCACTTTTAGAAAAGGATTTTCAATTGTGTTCATATCTCTGGTGGTAAAAATGTGTTCTTATAGATGAAATACCCCTATTAGCGCGTATGTACCCGTTCCAGCGCTCGGATAATACCTTGTTACTTATTCGTTCCTTATTCGCTTTTAATGCGCGGGGTAAGTATATGTTGCACCTTGAAATAAATCGTTTTTTAATTGTGTTCATGTCTCTGGTGGTAACAATGTGTTCTTAGAGATGAAATGACCCTATTAGCGCGCATGTACCCGTTCCAGCGCTCGGTTAATACCCTGTTACCTATTTGTTACCTATTCGTTACCTATTCACATATAATACGGTAGTTGTTCGTTGCACCTTTTAGAAAAGGATTTTCAATTGTGTCCATGTCTCTGGTGGTAACAATGTGTTCTTAGAGATGAAATGACCCTATTAGCGCGCATGTACCCGTTCCAGCGCTCGGTTAATACCCTGTTACCTATTCGTTACCTATTCGTTACCTATTCGTTACCTATTCGTTACCTATTCACTTATAATACGTTTGTTGTACGTTGCACCTTTTAGAAAAGGATTTTCATTGTGTCCATGTCTCTGGTGGTAACAATGTGTTCTTAGAGATGAAATGACCCTATTAGCGCGCATGTACTCGTTCCAGCGCTCGGTTAATACCCTGTTACTTATTTGTTACCTATTCGTTACTTATTCCCTTTTCCCTATGCGTTACCTATTCGTAACTTATTCCCTATTCCCTATTTGTTACCTATTCGTTACTTATTCCCCATTCCCTATGCGTTACCTATTCGTTATTTATTCTCTATTCCCTATTCGTTACCTGTTCGTTACTTATTCGTTTTTTGATATCCTCACCCTTTTTAATTTTTGTCGAGGCTGCAACTTTTGTTACAGAAAGCTCGACATAGGGATAGTGATCCGGCGGCGGCGGCTACGGCGGCTACGGCTACGGCGGTGTTAGCTAACTTTTTAAAAACTTTATATTTTAGAAGGTGGAAGAACTGGATGCTTCATACTTTGTATATAGATGCCTCATGTTACGAAGTTTTTGTCAGTCACATGTCAAATGTCTTTGACCTCATTTTCATGGTTCAGTGACCACTTGAAAAAAAAGTTAAGATTTTTTGTAATGTTGAATTCTCTCTTATTTTAAATAATAGGATAGTTATATTTGGTATGTGCGTACCTTGTAAGGTCCTCATGCCCGTCAGACAGTTTTCACTTAATTTCGACCTCATTTCATGGATCAGTGAACAAGGTTAAGTTTTGGTGGTCAAGTCCATATCTCAGATACTATAAGCAATAGGGCAAGTATATTCGGTGTATGGAAGGACTGTAAGGTGTCCATGTCCAACTGGCAGGTGTCATCTGACCTTGACCTTATTTTCATGGTTCAGTGGTTATAGTTAAGTTTTTGTGTTTTGGTCTTTTTTTCTCATACTTTACACAATAGATCTACAATATTTGTTGTATGGAATGATTGTAAGGTGTACATGTCTAGCGTGCAGATGTCATCTGACCTTGACCTCATTTTCATGGTTCATTGGTCTTTGTTATCTTGGTTAATGTTAAGTTATGTGACAGTTGTTATAAAGCTTTATACTGAATATAAAAAGAAGATGTAGTATGATTGCCAATGAGACAACTATCCACAAAAGACCAAAATGACACAGACATTAACAACTATAGGTCACCGTACGGCCTTCAACAATGAGCAAAGCCCATACCGCATAGTCAGCTATAAAAGGCCCCGATAAGACAATGTAAAACAATTCAAACGAGAAAACTAACGGCCTTATTTATGTAAAAAAATGAACAAAAAACAAATATGTAACACATAAACAAACGACAACCACTGAATATACAGGCTCCTGACTTGGGACAGGCACATACATAGATAATGTGGCGGGGTTAAGCATGTTAAGACTATCAACATAATATCAATGATTAGTAAAGAAGGCGAGACATTTCAGCGTGTGCACTCTTGCTTATATTCTTATCTCTTGTTATAGATCTAAATTTGTTGAGGTAAAATGACCTTTTTATGACATATTTATATGTGTTTGTGCTCAACCGATCCTATTGCTTTATGTTAGATACTTATTTGTTTATTATTTGATTTTTATACGTTCTACCTTTTAAATGTTTTATATTCGTATGTTTGAAGATCTGGTTCTTGGTTCGAAGAGGTGAAATAACCTTTTAGCGCTTGTATAAAAATAAACATTTTAGAAAATGATTTTCAATTGTGTTCTTGTCTCTGGCGGTAACTATGTGTTCTTAGAGATGATATAACCCTATTAGCGTGTATGTACCCGTTCCTGCGCTCCGTTTATACCCTGTAACTTATTCGTTCCTTAATCGCTTTTAATACGCGTGGTATACGTTGCACCTTGAAATAAATCGATTATCTATTGCTTTCATGTCTCTGGCGGTAATTGTGTGTTCTCTGAAGTTAAAAAACCCTATTAGCGCATATGAACCCGTTTCAGCGCAACACTGATACCCTGTTACTTATTCGTTTCTTATACGCTTATAAAACGTGTTGTAGTGGTTAGTGCATCGGACTACTAACACAATGGTTCCTGGTTCGATTCCCGTTCGGGATGAAAATTTCAGGAACTCAATTTTCGGCTCTCCCTTGACACCATTTGCGAGTATGGTCTTGAGGAAACGATGATAGTCCGTCGGAAGGGGACGATAAATGGCTGACCCGTGTTAAGAGAGAGCCATATCTCTTGCACGTTAAAGACACCCTTGTAGATTTCGAAAATGAGTAGGCTGATGCCGCTACAAGGCAGCACTCGCACCTGCAAGGGTTGAAAGGGATAAATATAAGTTGCAAAACTTGTTTCCCAATCCACTATAAATAAATATGTTTAAATTAAAAAAAATAAAACGTTTGTTATGCGTTGCACTTTATAAAAACGAAATATGTTTGTGTCTCTGGTGGTAACTGTCGGTTTTTAGAGATGAAATAACCCTAATAGAACATATGTACCCGTTTCAACGCTCGACTGATACCCTGTTACTTCGCTCCTTATTCGCTTTTAATACGCGTGGTATACGTTGCACCTTGAAATAAATCGATTATCAATTGCTTTCACGTCTCTGGTGGTAATTATTTGTTCTCTGAGTTGAAAAAACCCTATTAGCGCATATGTACCCATTTCACCGCTACACTGATACACTGTTACTTATTCGTTCCTTATTCGCTTTTAAAACGTGTGTTATGCGTTGCACTTTAAAAAGAAATATTTGTGTGTCTCTGGTGGTAACTGTCGGTTCTTAGAGGTGAAATAACCTTAATCGAACATATGTACCCGTTTCAGCGCTCGACTGATACCCTGTTACTTATTCGTTCCTTATTCGCTTTAAATACGCATGCTATGCGTTGCACCTTGAAATAAGAAGTAACGAATAAGTAACAAGGTATTAGCCGAGCGCTGGAACGGTTACATACGCGCTAAAAGGGTTATTTCATCTCTAAGAACACATTGTTACCACCAGAGACATGAACACAAATGACAATCTTTTTCTAAAAGCTGCAACGTACAACAAACGTATTATAAACGAATAAGTAACGAATAGGTAACAGGGTATTAACCGAGCGCTGGAACGGGTACATGCGCGCTAATAGGGTCATTTCATCTCTAATTACACATTGTTACCACCAGAGACATGAACACAAGTGAAAATCCTTTTCTAAAAGGTGCAATGTACAACAAACGTATTATAAGTGAATAGGTAACGAATAGGTAACGAATAGGTAACAGGGTATTAACCGAGCGCTGGAAAGGGTACATGCGCTCTAATAGGGTCATTTCGTCTCTAAGAGCACATTGTTACCACCAGAGACATGAACACAATTAAAAAACGATTTATTTCAAGGTGCAACGTATACTTACCTCGCGCATTAAAAGCGAATAAGGAACGAATAAGTAACAGGGTATTATCCGAGCGCTGGAACGGGTACATGCACGCTAATAGAGTCATTTCATCTCTAAGAAGACATTGTTACCACCAGAGACATGGACACAATTGAAAATCCTTTTCTAACAGGTGCAACGTACAACAAACGTATAATAGAGGTTTCCAGATTTGCTACGTATCAGGTACGGTTGGTACGTAACACAACCGTTGGTGTTGTTTGGGAGGTTTAATTTAATGCATGAGATTATTGTATGTATCATGATGAAAATAAAGAAACAAAATTGCATATCAGTGATAAAAACCTTAATCTTTTATTGTATTACGATTTTTCTGATTCTAGAAAACCTTGCACGTGATTTTATACGATAAAACTTATTTTGTGCACAAGAGAATGAATCAAACAGTCCTTACTGGAACTGAGTTGCCTCGACCTTTATATTTTAAAAATAGATTTGCGTTTCTGTATGGCTATGATTTTGTTTTCTGTATATATTAAGAAAAGGATTAGAATAAAGAATGTTTTCTAATACTCAAATATAAATTGGAATAATTAGAAACTACTTATTAATTATATCTTACTGGTGTCGTTAATGACTACATAGACGGATCCAGGAGGAGGGGGCTTGGCCCCCCCCCCCTTTTCGTGGCAAAAATTTGGTTGATTATATAGGGAATCACTGAAGCATGGATGGAGCGCCCCCCTTTTATGAAAAGTTCTGGATGCGTCACTAAACTAGTACACGGGCTTATGGCAAAAATGAGTTCAAAATTGTGTTGATTTCTCATTAAAATAAATTTTTATTAATTAAGCTATCTTTTCGATCATTGGAGCAACATTTATTCATAAAACGCAACACACATTGTAAAACCATCGATCAATCATTTTCCTTATATTTTGTCACTGAACTTTTTAATAAAATTGTTGATTATATTAATTACTTAAAGAATAAATATAAATTTTATGACACTAACGAAAACCATTTTTTGAGTCGAAATATTTATCATTACGATGTTACTTCATCGTGTTCGCTTATTATTATTATGTCACTAGATATTGTTATTACATTAATATTTGTAAATATTGTCGCGAGTAAAATTGTGTATTGCACGTGCCTGGGAGTAGTATAATATAATCTACGAGGGGTAATGTTAAACCAATATCCATCCATTAATCCTTTTGTCGTACAGCATTGCCAAAAAAAACTTCATACAACACAGCGTATTTTGTTCACTGATAACGGACATAATTTGACGCTATATTTACACTTTGTCTAATGCAACATGAATATGTCTTTCTAACTCTTCGTAATGTTGTACGGAAAATACTATGTTGCTATATAATGTCTTTTGCACCATTTACAACTGATTTATGGACAGTCACTCAAAATTAAGGATCATTTTCATCGGTTGGTAAATGTTTCTATGTAATATGTTCAGGTTTATATGTACTAGTATCATGCATACGATACTACTTAAAATAGTTAACTCCAGTTTTTCTGAGTTTTCTCTCTCGGCTTACTGCGAAAAAGATATATGAACAGTTGTGTTAATAAAAAGGGCATGTTTCTAAAATTTATAGCGCATATTGATTTTATGAGTTTTTTTTTATAAAGACAAACTTTAAACCCGACGGTAAAGATAATTCTCCAAAAAGGAAGGATGTCAAGTAAATACGATATCAGCCATATCTCTATGCATAATTGTTCAAATTGAAGATATAAACGACCTTGTATTTTTTATAATTTCTTTCCGGACGTCTGATTTTTTTTATTTTTATTTAATTCTTCAACATATATATACAACAGCTATATTACATATAACACAAAATTATCACAAGGCAATGTTATTTAAAAGTATAATGACATACATAATCAGTACAATAATTAGAAATCAAACCGTTTTGACACCTTCGGATTTTTTGTAACAGAGTATTAATTTTATAAAGTATGTCTCCCTGTACTTTTTTTTTTTTAATCTTAATTCAATATCCATCGACAAGGGTTTTAGACCTCACGCGTACAGACTGAACAACGATTTGGTTTTATATTAGTTTTGTCATTTTTCTTTTGTTATTAAGGTCAATTTATTTTGTTCAAATTAATTTTATTTGATCATGTTTTCTAAAAACTTACCAAAATAAATACAAAACTTTAACATTTTACAATGATACATAAACTTATTACAAACAAAATTTATAAAGTTTTTAATTTGTCTTGTAATTTAGCTTCTTTGTATCTATGTAGTTTCACGGGGAAATAACTCTTAACTATAAACCTTTCGTACCAACGGTTACTTGCAACGGTTGCTTGAAAGCATAATCGAGTGCACACACTATTGTTTCCTTCAAATACAAGAAGAAACCACATGAAATTAGTCCCAAATAACAGCTAAAAATTCTCAAAACAGTTCTGCATATGATTCCTAAAACATGTGTTGATATAAAGTGTATGCATCAATAAGTTTCAAAAGTGAAATGACGGCTCCTACTTCGTACTACGGTTGGTACGGTAGCAAATCTGGAAACCTCTATATATAAGTGAATAGGTAACGAATAGGTAACAGGGTATTAACCGAGCGCTGGAACGGGTACATGCGCTCTAATAGGGTCATTTCGTCTCTAAAAACACATTGTTACCACCAGAGACATGAACACAATTAAAAAACGATTTATTTCAAGGTGCAACGTATACTTACCCCGCGCATTAAACGCGAATAAGGAACGAATTAAACAAAGTAATAGCATGCTCCGAAACGATGTACACCCTGCTAACATGTTTAACCCCACCACATTATGTTAGTATGTGCCTGTCCCTAGACATGAGCCTGAAATTAAGTAGTTATCGTTTGTTTTTGTGTTACATATTTGTTTTTATTTTTTTGTATATGAAATACGGCCGTTAGTTTTGTTGTTTGAATTGTTTGAAATTGTCATGTCTGGGCCTTTTATAGGTGACTACACGGTTTGGGCTATGCTCATTGTTGAAGGCCGTACATTTACCTATAGTTGATAGTTTCTGTGTCATTTTGGTCTGTTGTGGGGTGTTGTCTCATTGGCAATCATACCACATCTTTTTTTTTATATGCAAGCGCTAACACGGTGATTTCATCCCTTCGAACCAAGATCCATCTTCAAACATACGGACATAAAGCAGTTAAAAGGTAGAACGTATAAAAATCAAATAAGGAACAAATGAGTATCGAACATAAAGTAAAAGGATCAGTTGAGCACAAACACATATAAATAGGTCATAAAAAGATCATTTTACTTCAACAAATTTAGAACTATTACCAGATATAAGAGTATAAACAATTAAAAACGGGGAAGGATATTAAAAATCGAATAAGTAACGAATAAGGAATAGGGAATAAGTAACGAATAGGTAACGATAGGGAATAGGGAATAAGTAACGAATAGGTAACGAATAGAGAATAGGGAATAGGTAACGAATAGGGAATAGGGAATAGGTAGCGAATATGTAACGAATTGGGAATAGGGAATAGGTAACGAATAGGTAACGAATAGGGAATAGGGAATAGGTAACGAATAGGTAACGAATAGGGAATAGGGAATAGGTAACGAATAGGTAACGAATAGGTAACGAATAGGGAATAGGGAATAGGTAACGAATAGGGAATAGGGAATAGGTAGCGAATAGGTAACGAATTGGGAATAGGGAATAGGTAACGAATAGGTAACGAATAGGGAATAGGGAATAGGTAACGAATAGGTAACGAATAGGGAATAGGGAATAGGTAACGAATAGGTAACGAATAGGGAAAAGTGAATAGGTAACGAATAGGTATAACGAATAGGGAATAGGGAATAGGTAACGAATAGGTAACGAATAGGGAATAGGGAATAGGTAACGAATAGGGAGTAGGGAATAAGTAACCAACTTGACGTCCATTTAAAGCGCTTCCTTTTTTCTTTAGTTTGTTGTAGCATTCATGTTTATTTAGTCTTGTTTTTTATGTTACACCAGTAAATACAATATTTGTTATACTTTTTTTTTAATATTGTCACCTCAAGAGATTGTCACGGTATGGCCCGCTTGTCATATTTTATAGGTTAAAGCTTTTCCTTTTTTTCCGGTTATTTGCATAGCCTATTTGTCAGACAAAATTATGCAATAAAGCGGAGTATGCTTATATCTGAAATGTCAAATGACAGAGTCAAATAACATCGACAGAACAAATCAGTAAAGGAAATCCCTGAAGAAAGATGAACGTCTTTAATCCACAACATACTGAATGTTGATTTATTCTAATAAGAATTATATGTCGAGTGGCATATGTGTTATTTAATTTTGTTTCTTTAAATAAAGATTATAAACACATTTTGTTTTAGTTTATTTGCGTTCCGACTTTCCTTTACCTGGGATACGAAAATAAACTGTTCTAAAAATAGATTTGTTTCTATGACCCATATGTACAATGTACATTGTTATGCTTTGATTAAAATAAACTTTTAAACAATACTTCACAGATTATAATTATTTTAACATAGATATGTAATGAATTGCCTTTGATATGCAGTTGGACATTGAAGTAACACCTCGTTAGTTTCGTATATGCAAAGCAGTAATGAGGCCCTGTACGGGTTATATGCTGGATACATGTGTTGAAAGTGAGATAATGTAATAGTTGGAAGTAAATGCTCTTTTCATAAAATATTAAAAATAAATGATTGATGTATAAAATTCTTTAACCATATATAAATGCCCTATAATATTTAACATTAATACAGATTACCCCAAGCCCAATTTCTGAGTTCACATTTGTTATGATCGATAATTTAATAACAGGAGTTATTGTTTATAAAATTAACCCCAAATGTAATGACTAATCTATTGACAATTGTTTAAATCCAATCAATTATTAACACCCTTTGAGATAGAATGGTCAGTGTTTTTACAACAATTATCTGTTTGAAATTTTTATGACCTCGAAGCTTAAAATAGAACATTGGAAACTTTACCTGTGTAGACATTGAGGTTTATTTTTCAATCAAATTCCATAATATAAACTGTTTCTAAATGATTATTTAGCCAGTTGATTATGATGGGTTTTTTTTTACAAAGAATACACTGGATATAGTTACATGTTAGGCTAATAATTTTCTTTTATAATTTTATCCATGAAAGAGGGACGAAAGATACCAAAGGGACAGTCAAACTCATAAATCAAAAACAAACTGACAACGCCATGGCTTAAAATGAAAAAGACAAACAGTAAAACAATAGTACACATGACACAACATAGAAAACTAAAGAATAAACAACACGAACCCCACCAAAAACTAGGGGTGATCTCAGGTGCTCCGGAAGGGTAAGCAGATCCTGCTCGACATGTGGCACCCGTCGTGTTGCTTATGTGATTACAAATCCGGTAAATAGTCTAATTCGGTAGGTCACATTAATGAAAGGGAAGGGGATTGTAGTTACGACGTAAGGAACATATCCGATATCATTTGTGAAACGGTTATTCCATAACGGTCAACCAACTCGTGATGGCGTCCGTAAAATTTACGAAGGGATGATTTCAACTTCACCATTTGGAACTCTTGGTTTAATAGCTTCCTTGTGAGCAGTAACCCTCTATCAAGAAAATCATGATAGGAAATGCAAGCACGGGAATATCGTATCATTGGGAGATATATACCCCGTATGCAGGTGCTGCTGGAATGTTGCTACTTAGAAATGGAAAGTTCACAATTGGAAAGCTGAAATCATCTCTTTTGTCGTAAAGTTTTGTTTTCAACCGACCCTCATTGTCAATTTCTAGATGTAAGTCAAGATATGAAGCCGACTTAACTGTATCTGTAGTATCCTTTATTTCCAATTCGATGGGATAGATGCGTTCCACATAGTCACCAAATGTTGAATTGTTTAGTGAAAGAACGTCATCTATATAGCGGAAAGTAGAGTTAAAGGATATTGCTAACTTCTTATCTTTCTTCCTAAGAAGTTCCTGCATGAAGTCAGCCTCATAATAATAAAGAAACAAGTCGGCAAGTAGAGGGGCACAGTTTGTTCCCATTGGGATGCCGACAGTCTGTTGAAAAACACGTCCTCCGAACGTTACAAATATGTTGTCAATCAAGAAATCAAGCATCTTGTTAATATCGGTTTCAGAGAATGTTTTGTTTGAATCAGAGTGATTCTTTACAAAGTATAATTTATCCCTCCCTAAGACAAGATACTTGTATCTACGTTGGCCATTCTTTTTTATGAAGCAAAGTAATACCAACTCTTTCAATTTGTCTTTTAGTTTGGAATGTGGAATACTTGTGTAAAGAGTAGAAAAGTCAAATGTTTTAATACTGTTACAAGATGAAAGAGAGTTAGATTGTATGTACTCTAAAAGATCTTTGGAATTTTTAAGTATCCACATCTGATTCACGCCACCTCTAGAATAGGCAGTTTCACAATAACTTTGAAGCCCGTCTTTGATTGCTCTCTGAAAGTGAACAGGAAACTTTGAAGTCCGTCTTTGATTGTTCTCTGAAAGTGAACAGGAAAATCCCAAAAGTTTTGAACACATGTACACACGTGTTATTATCGTATCAACCTTGACCCCGCTTTCACCAGCAATTACATTTAAATGTTCATATTTGCTTCCCATTCAAATATTTAATTACAATAAAAATAACCATTGTATCTTACAAACGAAAAACTAGTTGTCAATGATCTATGTTACATCAGCTGTTTCATGCGTGTGTTTCTATACTACAGTAATATTTAACGTTTCGAGAATATATAACATTACGTTTTCAAATATGAAGGACTATGAATAAAGACAGAAAACTAATGTTTTTAAAAAGATAACTGATCTACGAAATTGCCCACGACAAAATGTAGAAGTACCGGGAAAAGAAGGAAATGGAAAAGATCGTTGAATTTATATTCATTAAAAAATATTAATAAGAAAACAATAATTATGAAGAGTATTTCTTCCTCGGGCAGACCTGAAAAAAATAACTTATTTCTTTTATTGGTAAATGAAATAATTTGAACTGAAACAATCTGAAAACCGTTCATGCCTTTTAAATGTCTTTTATGTAAATAAATGATCGATTTTACCTGTAACATTATCATAACTAATTACATATACATATGTATTAAGTAGCATGTGCGACCAACCATGCATGTTTGGCTGATTTTATTGCACTTATTATCAGCTGATGATTTGATTGACAACAGGTAATCTAATTATCGACATTTAGGTCGCTGACGCTGAGTCTTTTTAAAACCTGCGACATTTTTCAGACCATGTCACGGAAAGTACTGTATATAAACAAAGCATACAGAAAACAAAATAGTAATACAAAATTCCGAAGAGACATCACGCTATAATAAAAACACAACAAACATTGACTAAAGATTTACAGTCTACACTATAATACATATCAAACTAAAGAGGTAATCTCCAGTGCTCTAGAAGGTTAAGCCAATGTTGCTCCAAAATTGACTCCACTTATGTTACTCATGCAAATGCAAATTATCATTCGAAGATGGTATAGGAATAGATAACTGAATTGCTGTTATGACAATTACTGAATTATCGTTCAAGTTTTCTTACTTATCCGAAAAGAGTAAGAACAGAAAGGCTGGAGTTTAGTCCATAAGATCCCTCTGTACAATATTAGATTGTAAGTCTTGTATTAAAAATCTTAAATATGCAGACTAGCTACATTGTACTATCGATTAACCATGTTGAAAGCTTGAAAGTACGATGTCTAACATTATAATGTATACATGTGTTTTAAAACCAGTTTCCTTCATAAAAAGATTAGTATCATCCTACGATCAAAATAATTTTGTTAGGTCCGAATCACAATATCACAAAACAAAATGATGGTCCATGCATATAACCAATGTCGTATAAAGCACAAGGTGTTCGCATATTGGTTAACAATTAGTCAAACTTATGATTTTCTTTAAAATATTACAAGAGATTGACATTATGATGATGTCGTAAATATTTATATACGTCAGTGCTTATCGATTTTTATTTGTTAGATATCCTGAAATATTTTCTACAAATACTTCGGCTAAAGTTTTAATGCCGATCAAAGGACTAAGTTTTCCCGCCATTTAACATTCTGTTATGAAAAAAACACCATTTAAGCACATGGTCAATATGACAGACATCGCTATGCTTGAATTTTATCAAATACAAATACCGTTAATAAAGCAATTTTCTGACCAACAAAAATAGCGAATGTTCATGTATTATCAATCATTACACACAATAATATTAAACTGTCAAGGAACGACGTAATCATCCCTCAAAATTACTTTTAAAGTAAATGCAATGATGTACACAACTTTTAATTACATAAAGAAAGTAGTGTTCCTTATTCATTTAGCGAAATTAGTAGCTGTATATAATGTGTGTATTAATATTTCAAAATTTGTATACGTTACTAACATCATATACCAACACATGATCAGCTTCATGCATCCAAAACGTTCTTTTTGTATTTACCGTCATCAAAGATATGAACAGTTTAAGGGCATCATACGGTTTTCAACAAAAAAAAAATGGAAATACAGCGTAGCATGCTAATAGAAAGTAACGCGGCGAACATAATACAAAACAATGTAAGGGAAAAAACAATTGCTTTACTCACACTGCATTGATAACTGAAAATATTTATGGAACAACCCATTAATTTACAGACTCCCTGCAAGTGTAAGATTTGCACATATGAAATAGTGCAAGATTAATATTTAAAATATAAAATTTGAACCACTAAAAACTGTCCAGAAACAACCAGGACCATAACAGAAATAATATAAACCTGACTCCAGGTCCTTCTTAGCGGTGTGTGTTAATGCATGCCGACAACATTGTCAACACTTTGGTCGTATTATAACGCAAATTCTACATGAAAGTTCTTGAGAACGATTATTAATGTTTCTACATTCCAGTCAATGCGCTCGACACACATAGATTATGTTTCGAAATAGTCTGTTTTTTTAAAACATTTTAAATTTACAAAAAATAAAAACAACTCATAATCTACATCAGCCTGAGACATTTTTATAGATTAACCTTCGTCTAGAACGCTTCAATCCGAATATTTTGAAAGCCATGGATGTAAAAGAATTGTAACAGTTGAATTTTATGACCTAAATAATAGTCAAATCATGAATTTGAGGTAAACTTTGCCTGAGATGTTAAAAACCATAGTCTCTTTGTTATTTCTAAATTTATAAACGGACGTAAGTTTTGTTACACATTGTGACTACAGAGCTGATGATACTCTCGTAGACTGAGGTTTTTAACAAACATAAAAGAAAAAACAAACGATTCTTGACATAATTAGGACTTTTTACTCAAAGAACGGATTAACTTAGCTGTTTGTAGTCTGTGCTTTTAACTATTTCCCTCAATAAAATAAGAACTTGTATTTAAAACCATTGCAATCTAGCATATCCAAATAATAGAATTATACTCTCTCGATGATTTAAATACTACTTGCTGTAAGTGGTCGTTTAAATTCGGTTGACAGTTTTGAGGAGATGTATATTATTCATAGATATGTAAGTTTGTTAATGTACTGGGGTCCAGATATGATCTATATGTTTCATCTTATAGATCATAGACTGGGGAATGTAACCAGTAGAGAAAAACACGACAGCGCCTAAAATTCAAATGGAGGTTAGGGTAGTTTAGAATTTTAGTATAAGTTTAAACTCTTAGAAATTCAGGGCATAAAATATGCCGCACCGTCCATTATGTTGACCTTTGAATAAAAGATAGTGCATATCAACTTTTCGTTCTGGGGATATAATTGTTTACAAAACTTCATAGTAAAAACATTACAGTTTTAGCCGTAAAGGAAGTTCCTATTGGATATTGCATTGTCCGTATTTACAGAAATGCAACCTATAAACAGAATTCGTTTATTAACTAAAATGATATTATGAAAACAAAATCTAATTGCAGATTTATCAGCTGTAACGCATTTAAGGTGTTATGTGAGTATAAACGATATATGAAGTTTATATTGAAGTTTATATTGTGATATATTAAAAAATCTAATAAAATTGATATATCACAGAGCCCTATTTCATGCTACTTGTTGTGAACCGGTGATACAATTTGTACGGATTTTACAGGGAAAACCAAATAGTGGAATTTTGAAATAAATATTAGAAGATTGCTATTATTGTATGATGTCAGAATAACGAATGAAAAAATCTGGTAACAATACTTTTTCCCATGCTATATCGTAAAATAGAAAGAATTCTTGAAGATTCCTGAATGAATTATACGTTTTTTTTTAGTAAACATCCATTTATATACAAAAAATTGAAATCCAGCAAAACAATTCAACCTCTGTCGAAATATGAGTGATCAATTTTTGTTCATCTGAATGAAAATTCTTCTTAAGAAATAGCATTCTTGCATATATCTATGCTGACTTAATAAATAGTTTATCCATTGTGATCTGTACTTTTGCAATCAACGATTCAGGGCGACACCCTATCACCTCCAAGGCTTCCCTTGTAATGAAAAATAAAAAAAATACAGATATATACTAACTGCAACTGCAACCGTCTTCTTGACAACATTTATGTTTACTTCTGCAAAAATGTCAAGGGTTGTATGTATTCCTATGGATACCAATAAACTTATCAAAGATACCAAGACTGAAATACACCAGACGCGTGGTTCGCCTTTAAAAAACTCAATAGTGATGATCGAATCTAAAAGGTTAAGAAGCCAAAATAAAGTACGAAGTTGAAGAGCATTGCGAACCCAAAAAATCCGAAAGTTTTGCCTTATATAGCCTAGTTGAATTATTCTTGTGGTAGAAACTCATTTGTCTTTCGAAAAATGTTTTGAGAACAGCTAAATAGTTAATTTGACAATATCAATGATAATTCATGTCAACACAGAAGTGCTCACTACTAGACTGGTGATAATCTTTAGAGCACATCTTCGCTAGGAGTGGCATCGATCCAGTGGTTGTAAATGAATTCATCATAAATTGTGACTCGTAATTGTATATTGTGAAACTTCAATAGCAGGTTTGTTTTTGTATAATCTGAAGTTTTTCAGAAAATAATAAAGAGCTATCTACATATACTTCGAAACATTTTACAAAGGGAGTTTTTTTTTTTTTTAAATAAATCTAATGTTATCAACGTTTTTGTCCATTTTTAGCATATTTCATTTTGAACTGGAAAATCAAAACATTTTTTTTTCGTTCCTTATTCCTATTTTCCTTTCTTGGACTCATGTTCAGATGTTTTGACATTGAACAAGATCATGCTTATCATAAACTGTTGACTTGTTCCCTCTAAATCTTTTAGATGTGTCCTGATTGATATTTTGTCTGGGTAAAAATGATTTATTTATTAGTTGTTTATGGCTGATTTTTTTCAGTTTCTTCTAATGTTGCACTGTTAGACATCTGTCCAAGATTAGGGGATTGTTTTCGTTTATTGTGTTGTCATAAACTACACCGTTGATTTTGTCATTTGAATTGTTTCATATTTTGTTATGTCGATGGGTTTTACAGTTTACTCTACGGTATTGGTTTTGCTCATTGCAGAATGTCATACGGTGACCAATAGCTGCATAACGTAGCTTCATTTAACCTCTTTTGGTTCGATGTTTGATTAGTCATTATATCAATCTCTTTATTTTATAAACTCATACTTGACATATAAATAAGTAAACCTCAAACGGATTGAGCGTAAAGTTGTTATAAGCAGGTGAAGAAATACGATCTAGTGCATAGTCCAATTGTTTGCATAGACAGGATGTAGGATCATAAATTTTGATGAGCTGGACAGCAATGCAACGCCTGCTCAGTTATTTAACGGATGCCATCACAACTAGATTGACCGTAATGGAATATCCATTTCACGGATGACGACAGTACGTTCCAATCGTTGTAACCACAATCCCTTCCTCCTTTTCCCCACATTTAGCCTACTGGATACGACTTTTCATTGGGTCTGCACTTACACGAGCAACACGACAGGTTTCATGTGTGGAGTAGGACTTGCTTACATTTCCCGAACAACTAAATAACTCATTAGACCAAAAAATAATAATGACATATGCATATAAGCCTGTCGATGCAATTTTTTTTTGACAAATTGCGGTGGTCAAAACACTCATTTTGTTCAGTTTTAAATCATACTATTTACAGTTATACAATTATCTCGTAATTGCTAAATAGAATATTCATTTAAAGAAGAAACACATCGTAAATTGTGAGATACGATCATCTATGAATAATAACAAGTCCGAATTACGATCATCCACAGACGAAGTTACGATCATCATCGTATTTTTTTGTATCTCGATTTTTGTTCTTCTGGTTGTTTGCCCACCATTTAGGAAAGCACATTCAATGGCAGTGATTAAAAAAAAAATTCTTGACAAAAAACACATATGAAAATAAGCTGTTAAAGTGGAGAAATCGGTCTTATAAAATTTCCTTGAATTTGTGTCCGCCATATTGGGATGATCGTTATTGCAGTTACGATCATCACGCTGACAACAGTGTTAAATTATCCAGAGCTCTCTCAATATACTACCGAAATTTACCAAAAGAAACTTATCTTAAAAATCTCTTATATGTACATCGGTAGTTGTCCTTTTCTAGATTGCAAAGGGAAACTACATACTAAGTTTAACGACAAAAGAAACACGACAGGCTTCATGTGTGGAGTAGGACTTGCTTACATTTCCCGAACAACTAAATAACTCATTAGACCAAAAAATAATAATGACATATGCATATAAGCCTGTCGATGCAATTTTTTTTGACAAATTGCGGTGGTCAAAACACTCATTTTGTTCAGTTTTAAATCATACTATTTACAGTTATACAATTATCTCGTAATTGCTAAATAGAATATTCATTTAAAGAAGAAACACATCGTAAATTGTGAGTTACGATCATCTATGAATAATAACAAGTCCGAATTACAATCATCCACAGACGAAGTTACGATCATCATCTTTTTTTTTTGTATCTCGATTTTTGTTCTTCTGGTTGTTTGCCCACCATTTAGGAAAGCACATTCAATGGCAGTGATTAACAAAAAAATTCTTGACAAAAAACACATATGAAAATAAGCTGTTAAAGTGGAGAAATCGGTCTTATAAAATTTCCTTGAATTTGTGTCCGCCATATTGGGATGATCGTTATTGCAGTTACGATCATCACGCTGACAACAGTGTTAAATTATCCAGAGCTCTCTCAATATACTACCGAAATTTACCACAAGAAACTTATCTTAAAAATCTCTTATATGTACATCGGTAGTTGTCCTTTTCTAGATTGCAAAGGGAAACTACATACTAAGTTTAACGACAAAAGAAACGTTTTTTTAATTCCCTATTTATAATTTTCCTTTTTTAGAGGGCGATGTTTCTTTTGCTTCATCATACGACGTATATATATATCCCAACTCGTTTGTTATGACCGTATGTGTAGTCATAAATGTAAA
Source organism: Mytilus galloprovincialis (assembly GCA_037788925.1). NCBI lineage: Eukaryota > Metazoa > Mollusca > Bivalvia > Mytilida > Mytilidae > Mytilus > Mytilus galloprovincialis. The sequence continues at coordinate 108,436,069 of CM075330.1, forward strand.
TGTGCCTTATCAGTGCATCAACGGTATATTATTTAGTCTGGGATCACGTTTCCATAAAAGAGGGACGAAAGATACCAAAGGGACATTCAAACTCATAAATCGAAAATAAACTGACAACGCCATGGCTAAAAAATAAAAAGACCAACAATAGTATACAAAACACAACATAGAAAACTAAAGACTGAAAAAGGGCCAGCAGATCCTCCTCCACCTGTGGCACCAGTCGTGTTCCTCATGTTATTACGAACCCGGTAACTAGTTTTATTTGGTAGATCACATTCGTGAAAAGTGGACGGGAGTGTAGTTACGACATTAGGAACATATCTGTTATCATGTGTGAATTGGATATTCAATAACTCGTCAACCAACACGTTATGGCGTCCGTAAAATATACGAACATGCTTTCAACTTCACCATTTGGAACTCTTCGTTTAATAACGTCCTTTTGAGCATCAACCCTCTATCAAGGAAATCATGAAGGAAATGAAGCCCTGGAATATCGTATCAACAGGGAGATATATACTCCTCATGTAGGCGTTGCTGGAATTTTTCAACATAGAAATGGAAAGTTTACAATTGGAATGCTAAACTCATCTCTTTTGTCTTAAAGTTTTATTTTAAACCGACCCTCATTGTCAATTTGTAGATGTAAGTCAAGACTTGAGGCAGACTTAACTGTATCTGTTGTATCCTTCTTCTCCAAATCAATGTTATAAATGTGTTCAACAAAGTCACCAAATATTTAACAATTTAGTGAGAGAACATTATCTATATAGCAGAAATTAAAATTAAAGGATACTGCTAATTTCTTTTATTTCTTCTAAGAAGTTCCTGTAAGAAATATGCCTCATAAGAATAAAGGAACAAATTGGGCAGAAGAGAGGTACTGGTCATTCTTTTTTATGACACAAAGCAATACCAACTCTTTCAATTGGTCGTTTAGTTTGGAATGGGGAATATTTGTGTAAAGTGTAGAAAAGTCAAATGTTTTAAAACTATTGCAAGATGAAAGAGTCTTAGATTGTATGTACTATAAAAACATCTTTGGATTATTAGTATCCACATCTGAGTCACGCAACCTCTAGAATAGGCACTATAACAATAACTTTGAGGCCCGGCTTTGATAGCTATTTAAAATTAAGTTAATAATGTAGAAAGAGGTTTCGTGGAGCACTTGGAAGACCCAGTAGTATACTCTTGTTTGTAAGGACACTTATGTAGTTCAGGTATTCAATACAGTTCAATTCAATCCATTCGGAAAGAGTATCTGCGTCTTCTTTCCGGCGTTTTACCCATTGCCTAGCACAATCCTCGACAGTATCTATCAGTATTTTGTACTTGTGTTTCCAATTGATGGATTTAGGCTCACGATATTTTTGACCTTTCGATAAAATATTTCTCAGAGATGTTGAAGTCACCGGTAAGAACGTGGCCAGCTGGATTATATACGAATGGGGATATAGCACAGGTTAGACTAACGCGTGTTTGTACTTGACAATTTTAGTTACAATTGGCTGGGTATAGGTAAAAGAAATAATTGATACAAACTGATCTTTTAAATAGGAAAGGTTTTTCGATTGAACTAATTTATGATTAAGGATATTGCCCAAGTTGACGACACCAAGACCTTTGTTGGCAAAGTAAAGTGTCAGAAAGGATATTTTGTCTTTTTCATCTTTTACGATGCGAACTGGTTTGAAAAGTCTGTGAAATGCATTATCAGAAATGATAGCTGTGACCTGTAATGGTTTGAATGAGGGTTTGTAACTGTGGTTTCCAAATATAAGTTATACAGAGAATGAAGTTGTAAAAGGGGTAATACATTTCTGGGATGTGTGCGTTAAGAATCTGATGCATGATTTGTTTTATTATTAATCGGTTTTGGCTATTAACAATCTTTCAGTAACTGCAAGAACTCTCAAATCATACTTTCATGTTGATTTGACCTGTTGACACAATTTGTAATGCCTTTTTGTTATTTCGACTGAAGCCATTTCAATTGGTATTTTGCAGTGTATTTCTGTATCAAACCGCATCTTCTTTTATTTATTTATAAGAAATTCTACACGAGAAATATCAATTTTACTTTAAATAATGGGTACCAATTAATCTTTGGGGCTAAATGTGAACTTTACCGAACTTACTTATTAAAACTAAGTTGTCAATTGAAGTGTGGTTATATCTTTGAATTTGGTCTAATCGGTACAACCATTGTTTCATTGTTTTTAGTTTCGTGAGTTTTAATCAATTAATTTAAATAAACAAAGCATACATTGGAATCCAGTGTATAAACAATCGTGGCCCTAAATAGTGTCCAAGTTGATATTTAGACATGACACAAGGTCATTTATTTATCTGATAATGACAAATCTACACTGAATTCATAAGAGTTTAACTGATCGATATGTAAGTCTGGGAGAACATTGTTTATCTTTGAATGAAATACACACTTCGAACGTTTCTGGATTAAAAGTCATTAGAAATGCTCAAACCTATACATTTGACGGCAAAGAATGCGTAAATATGCCGAAACGTAAGTTAGACATCGGCTTTCAACTAGCTTTCAGTAAATATGAGTACACTTGTTTCTGTATTATTTTAGTGGTTTGTTTTTCTGCCTCATGCATATGTCGTAAGTACCCAGCCTTGATTTTTACAGTTTGTACTTATATTGTGTTGTAACACCACTGTTCCATGTAAGTGGGAGTTGGAGCGGTCACAACCAGGATTAATCCGCAATATTTTGTACGTATTGGTCACAAGCCTTGTTAACGTTTAACAAAACTTTTTTCGAGAGGTTAACATGCGCTGCCATCTCGTTTTGATTTGTGAGAGATGCAGGCTGAATTTACATTGACAAAAACTGCATCAGATGTTTTACGTAAATGTGAATGTTCATAATATCCTCCAATCTCCTTGAAAAAAGTCCTCAAACTCTGTAAGTTCTTCTTAGATTCTTCCTTACTCATACTTTTACCATTCCATACCAAATATTCAGTTGTCCATACATCGACAATTATTTCCCTTGATATAAGTTCATTTCTTATACTCTTTAAAACGGTAAGTTCACCTCCTTCAACATCCAAAGAAAAGTAATGTATTCGTTTTATACCAATTTTACTTAAAACTTCATCTAGTTTAAAACACGGAACTGTTAAATTGTTTGACATAACAAGAGTTTCTAAACGATTAGGTCCTAGTGTATCTATCGATCCTCCTAAAGCACCTGCTTTAATAAAAGTTGTGTTTTTTGCAGATGAAATGCACCCACATAAACGCCACACATTACGTTTTAATTTATCTATTGCTTTGCATAGACTAGGGTTTGCTTCAACAAGCAAGCCAGTCCATTTATGTTGTCTTTCTAGCCAAAGGGTATTAGAAAAAGTCTTACCATCGAATCCACCCATCTCAACAAAAAATCCATCGTTTCGTTTTAATATATCATAAACAGTTTTATCCTGGTTATCTTGAGAAAAATGAATATCTGCGTATGCAGCTTGCAATAGCGGAGTTGGCTTCTTAAGGTTTTTTTCGATACATGCTTGCTTTAAACCGTAACATTCTATCACTAATGGATCACTTATCTTTTGAACTTTGTTTTCTTTGTGTAAGTAAAAATACCATTTCACTTCGAGTACCAGTAGTATAAGAATTGATATAACTATTACAATAATTTGTTTAATGTGTTTATACATCGCACATAACATAAAACAATACCCTTTTGCAATGTTAAAGTTTAAGCAATGCCATATATATAGTAATGTGTCGCTGTGGTGAAGGCTTCGTAATTAAACTTTTCTCATAATCATAAGTTGATCGTTTCTTACCATGATCCGATTTAGTTTCCCAGAAAAAAATATTGTCTAAATATTAATATTCGTCTAGCTAGTTTACAAAAATCTACGTGAGCTAACACTCATATATGTTAATATGTCGCTGCAACTTAAATGTTTATATTTAACTACATTTAGGCTAAAAAAAATGCAGTGAACCGCTGACATAGATAATTGGAACTAACGTTTAGAATTATTAACCTCTATCATGCGCATTATATGTAAAACCGATATGGTCGCGTGATTTGTAGAAAATGTTTCTCAATTATTCAACAGAAACATTTTGGAATGCTTATACGAACTCAAGGGGAAGCACTTTGTTCTTTAGAAGCTTAATTAATTTTCCTTATTTCATTAACATGTTAAGACCTTTAAAAATAACTAACGATTAAGTCTGTAATTTTCCCTTTAAAAATTAATCTTATAATTCATTATCATAAAAATAAAGATAGCCTAGACGCTTACTAGTTCTAGCATAGCTTTGAGAATAAATAGAACTGTAAATATATCAATGAATAAACTGAGATCGGAGATATAAGTCAACAAGTGAGAAATCACCAAAAAGAAATGAAAAAGTAAATAACTTCATAAAATTGAATAAGAATACATAATTGTGTTTTTAAAAAATACCAAGCATTGTTGGTTTAAATACCTAATTATTCATCGTTTTTAGGTACTCATACTTTACTTTTAAAAATTGAACTTGTTGATATTGTATTGAATATTCTTACATGCGCAATTTATGCAATTAAATGTAACGGGTGCAATATAAATTTTATTTACCCTAAAGAAAAATCATAACATAAAAGATTTACTATTCACGGTCAACATATTCGACCATCAGAAACTTAGATGATTAATATATATGTTGATAACTGAAATTTATAACATACTTTTAGATATATCAAATTTACATATATCAAATCAGTATGAATGCAGTATACCGAGTGTTGGGTTAGACATTATTATTTTAAATATGCTACGGTCATAATGTTATTTTGTGTGGAATGCCACCAAAGAAGTCTGGCGATATGCCAGCTAAAAGAAAGGAAAAAGTTAAATCACAAAAATACTGAACTCAGAGGAAAATCAAATCGATAAGTCCATAATCACATGGCAAAATTAAATGACAAAACACATCAAAAACGAATGGACAAGAACTGTCATATTCTGATAACATTGAGCAAACACATGTCAATGGTCTGTTACCCCAAACCATAAAAAAACATCCAAAACGGAAACAGATGTTTAATAAATCAAGAAACTTCACAGCAAAAATGGCAGTTTTTTTTCTACTAGATGTTTTAATCTTAATGAAAGTACTGATAAGTCAAAATGTAATAAACAACACGAACCCCACCAAAAACTAGGGGTGATCTCAGGTGCTCCGGAAGAGTAAGAAAATTCTGCTCCACATATGGCACCCGTCTTGTTGCTTATGAGATAACAAATCCGGTAAATAGTCTAATTCAGTAGGTCACATTTATGAAAGGGAAGGGGACTGTCTCATATTTTGATTGAACACCATAATTCTGAAGTTGGTCTTCATCTAGCTGTCCAAAATAAAAGAGTACGATTATCAAATGGAAAAAAATATATTACCATAAAAAATGGACTGATGCATTTGCAAACTTTTTTTTCAGCTATATGGAAACCTAATCTAAGTCATCCAACTTTATTAGAGGATTTGGCAATTTATATAGAGTAGAACGTCAAATTAGAAATGTAGTCGGCATTGGTACTTTTGTAACATTAGTTTTAGACAAGGGCTTCAGAATAATTATGCACTATGTTGGTATTATGTTGACTAAATACTTCATACTAGGGCGTTTAACAGAACAAACAAAAAACCAAATTCTATACATTGGTTTAATGGTAAGAAAAAAACCCATAAAATAGCAGTAATATGGCACGCAGCTCTCACAACGGGAGGCTCTTTCAGAAAAAATGTCCAAGTAAGATATGCAACGGCACAACGGTCAACAGTTGGAACCAAACAAAAATCTGAAGTTGCCTAGATTTATAAAAACTGATCGTTAGGAATTTTATTTTAAAGGTTAAAATTCTATAAAATGTAATTATCTGTTGAACAGATTAAATCTGGCTTTTATTTGAAACATGAAGAGCCAAAATTTTCTTTATACTTGTTCATACCTCAAATCAGCTATATCCAAACCATCTTAATTCCAAGAAAAAAACTAAAAAGGTAACATGGATGTTTGTACTTTAAGAAAGCATCAATGTTAAATAGGTCTGTACAACTTTGCATTTTCAGAAGTCCAACATGGTAGCCTCTTTTTAAAAAGAAACTTAATTAAATGTTTCAGAGTCACAATATCATATCCATTTGATTGATTGATTGGTGTTTTCATTGGTCGTATCCATTTGAATTGGAACATTAATTAAAGTCCGCTCCGAGTACTGAACGCAAGCCAACTTTAGTACCAGAACAGTTCTTATCACAGAACTTCTGGAGTTCATTAACATTTTAACACAAGCAGAGTTATCACTATCAACTCCAGCTATATAATAACGGGCATGTTAGAACATGTAAGAACTTTCAGAAATATTATTATCAGTTCATATCCCATTATCTGTGGCAGCTACATATCATTATTCATCGCATATGTGTTTAATAAGTCATTTGCGCCATCACCAATTGCAATATTTACAGTTCTTTCAAAAAAAGCATATGTACATACATTGTAAGCATTACCAGACAATGCTCAATATTTCTTGTTTTTTTATTAGCTGATAACAAGAACTTTTAGTTATCAGATACAGTTGATAGTCAACTACCAATAAAAGGTCTAGTCCAGTATGATTTACTACAGAATATTTCTATAGTGCTGATAAATTCCTACGAATAGATATTATCTAAAGGCAATGTTCTTATTAGCATTTTAGTGTTTTGTAGAATAGGGGAAGTAGTTTTAAAAATCCTCAAAGTTTCAAATGGGCCTGCAATTGATTCGGCAGTTCGAGTTATTATAAACTATTTACAAGTTAGACCGCAAACTACATCATACACCCCATTTTGTTTCTATACACAGCATTTGTTTACACGTTCAAATTTGATAAATTTTATTCAATCATGTGGATAAGACAGCTCAAGATATAAAAGTCATAGTTTCAGGATAGGAGCAGTAAATATGCAGCTGAACGAGACATGTCTTATTCCTACCATGGTCCGTTGGAAATCGAAGACTTGCCAAAACTCCACAAGACCTCTAACTAATCGGCAGTATGTTATTTAAAATACTTGTTATGGCCGATATTATTGCGTTTATCTTTTTATCATTTAGTGCATGTTTATACGCATTAATAAACATTGCTACGTGGTGACCAAATTAACAGTATTGCATTAATGTTGAATGCATTTTGGAAAGTTCTTATAAATTATAACAGTATAATTATATATATGCTTAGTTCCTTTTTATGTAAACATTAACTGCTTGGATGGTTTGGAAGTTTTATGTAAAACTTTACATCTGTAGATAAATTATAATGCTTTTCATTTTGGTTATATTTCATATTACTCCTCAGTTTCCCTTGCTATTCCTTAACCTTTGTCATCTCTAAAATTCTAGAATTATAACAGTTTACATCGCAGCGTGCTATTCGTTTGGGATGTTTAAGTGCGCAGTCACGTTTAATTATTTAAATTTTTTCAAAATATTTTGTTTTGTTATCATTATCACACTGCTGGAATTTTAGAAATGTACCAGTTCATATCGCACATTACCTTTTTTGTTTGTAGCATATCTATGCAGTCTCTGTTATAAATACCTAACCTACGTCATCTTTAAAATTTCAAAAAAGCTTGATTTATTTTACATCAAAACCATACTGATGATGGATATCTGTTATCCAAAATATTTATAGATAACTACATTTGTTTATTTAATACTGGTGTTGTATTGTACCCTTTTTAGTCGTTTTTATAATTTATTTTTTATGAACATAACCAGAGCCCTCGTAAGAAAGATCGTTGATTAATATCTAGATGTGTTATGGTGTTTACATATCTCAGTTGATATGTTATGTTCGTTCTTGTTCACACAATACGGACTTCATATACAGGATTGTGCGCCTTACGCAGAAACTGCTCTAAAAAGTTATGAGGAGGAAAGATTAAAAATGACACTCCGACAAATTTTATGGACACCATCACGAATTGGTTGATCCATACGTGTCTAAACTAACTAAGGACATTTTTACAACGTTTTAGGTTGTGGTTTACCGTTTACGTCTTCTAGTCTTTTAACATGTGTACATGTAAGTACCGAACGAGACTTATTCCCAAATATGATTGTTTTGTTGTGTGTGAATTCGCATTGCTATAAGACGTGTCTCGGTATTTCTACATCCAACATTTATGTATTTAGTTATGACGTTTTATTTGTAATTCTGATCGGATATTGTTATATGTCTTATTGTATTATTAATCAATATATGTCTCTGTCCTAAATGTTGATGCATTTATTTGTACTATATTCCTGTTATGTAATTTTGTCATTTTAGAGGTACATTTAACATTGCCAAAAAGTGCGAGGTTTTGCTATCCACAAAACCAGGTCCTACCCACCATTTATTCTAAAAATGTCTAAGTCAGGAATATGGCAGTTGTTATCTAATAGTTCGTTTTTATGTATATTACATTGTCGTTTGCTTTTTGTTGCACTTCAGTGTTTCTGTTGTTTCGTTGTTTTCCTCTTATAGTTGATGTGTTTCCCTCGGTTTAAATGTGTAACCCTGATTTGTTTTCTCTCAATCGATTGATGACTTTTAAATAGCGATAAACTATTGTTGCCTTTGTTTATATATGTGAATTTGTACAGTGAATTTGTAAAATCAGGGATTTTATAAATTCTCTAAAATTTAAGGGAACTCTGAACTAGTAAGTGATTTTAAAAAATCCATAATTTTAACTATGGATTTTACAAAATCACTGAAATAATTAAAACTTTTTTTTACAGAGTCCCTGATTAAATTCAGTGAATTTGTAAAACAAAGTATTTTTTTTTATCTAATTACTATACTATTCGCGAACCATTTAGGTAACGGAAATTCCAAAATATGGCATCAGTAAGGAGGTTTGTACAAATAATGTGTATACACAGAACCCCCATCCAATTCATCTTTAACTAAAAGTATTCATCATTTTCTATTTTATATGTACTAACAACATTCCATTTTTCTATAATTTCGATTAAAATATGCCAAAATCTGAGTTAAAATAGGTCGATTGACCCAAATAAACATTCCCTGATTGGTTGAAGTACTGTGGCGTCGATGATAAGCATAGCAAGCCTCGATGTAAAGCACACGCTTCGCAGGAATAAGGAAACAAATAATGTGAATACACAGACCCTCAATCCAATTAATCTATATTTGCTTAAAATGATCAAGTGTTCATCATTTTCTGTTTTGATTTTGCTAACAACATTCCATTTTTCTATAATTCCGATTAAAATATGTGAAAAACCGCAATAAAAATAGATGGCCTCAATGATGAAAAGGTAACGCAAAAAATTTCCGTTAAAATGTTAACAAGTTGAACTTCGACCCTGGGTTCAACTGGGGTTAATAAACCGATTCACAAATAGAATCTCCTTGCGCTCAAATGTAATTCTTAGTGAAGTATACAGGCAACTTCGTTTACAGAAATATATACACACTTTATCATTAATATATTGTCATGCTTGATCATGCTTCTGCATATCTACGTTTTTTTTTATGCTAAAATCTAGTCAAATTCAATTATATACAAATTTTATTACGTAAAGCAATATGAGTAGGAATAATTTACGCTCCAAGTTACCATCAGAATTATTTATCGTAATCTTTGTGAAATTGCACTCAGATAGCGTTTATTAATATAGAGAAATTTTGGTAAGTATTACTTATTAATGTTAATGTTCTCTTGATGTGCTTCCAGACGGTCAGTTTTATCCCATTTATCTCAATATTATCCCCGATGACAGAAATGTGAACCCGACCTATTCGTGTCAAAAGTGAAAATCTTATCTATTTGATGAGCTAATTTCTTCATAAACTGTTCATGCATTATTTCTGTATTATTTGATTACCAATCAAATCCACGTTGCATGTTTGCATGATGGTTATGTATGAGTGAATTGTGTAGTGTATTGTAAGGGCGATGCAAACTGTGACGTCAGTGCAATATCACGTGACATTATTATTTGTAAACAAACATGTGTCTAAATTATCCATTCACATTGCAATCAATCATTTAATCACTATTTTATGATATTTTTGTGTCTGTTATTAGGTTTGCATAACAGTAGTCGAAATAAATTAAACATAGTGTTATTGTTCCTGTTCTCAGTTGTGATTTTTGGAAGATGGAATATACCTTATCGCTATTCATTTTGTCCATCATCATGGATATCACACAGGTTCCCGTAAAATTTTGACGTCATGAAACAAAATATTAGACTCCACAATGGAAAAGTGATTGTCGTATGCGTTAAAAGTTCAGGTGGCCGGGTCAGCCGGGATTAGCGATAAGGTGTATTAGAAGGTAAGCATATTCTATATAATTTTCATATTGAACACATTTAACCTTTCAGTTTCCATGTATTGTGTCTTATATAAAAAAGGTTTTAGGTCATGTTTTCCTAAACACCTTATCGCTATTTGTCTGCCATTACTGGACATCACCTAGGCTCCTGAAAAATTTTGACGTCCCGAAATCCTGGGCTTAATTACACAACGTTTTAATAAATTAAAATCCCAACATCCCGAAATTCGAAAAAAAACAATTCCCGGATCTCAAAAGAGTCCATCCTGAAATCCTGAGCTTAAACGCACCTGATCTTCGAGTCCCCAAAAAAGTCCTATATCCCACCTCCACAATGGAAACGGGATTGTTGTTGACATCAATAGTTAAAGCGGGACAGATTATCTGCATGGTCAGCCGACAATAGCGATAAGGTGTATTGAACTAGGGTCATTTGCATAAATCAGTTCCAATAATGCATTGGATAAAGGTTTTCTGTTGGTCAAGTGACTATCTTTGAAAGTGATTGTCAGCATGAAATTTGAAAAATGTGGAACATGACTGAATTTAAAAAAAAAGCAGGATGACAATTAATGTAGAACCAAGTCAGAATAAACTAATAGAAAAAATGCAGGACTGGAAAAGAGTGAAAAATAAAAAGGCAGGACAAAGATTAAACCCCCCTTTTTGCAGTTTTCATTTATGTTTACCCGGCTGTTTATATCTATTGTTGGAAGCATAAATTCAATTGTTATCAATTTTGGATTTTTAGACTTATGTGATTTGATTCATAAAAATGTGGTGATTTTCAAACTTAAAAATCTCTTTAGTGCTTTCAGCAGGTTTTATTAAACTTTAATGACTGATTTATAACTACATGTAATACTGTGGAATCATTCATATTCGTTGGATACCAATTTTCGTGGGTTTTGTGTGTACACTGTATTATTTCAAATGTCCAATGAATAGCCTATTTCGAATAGACTTTGTATTGAAGACCTGTTGTTGTCTGTTCTATGGTCGGGTTGTTGTCTCCTTGACACATTACCCATTTCCATTCTCAATTTTATTTGTATACAGTGATTGTTAAAACCACGAAATCAAATATCCACGAATATGCAAGTTTTCAGGTATCCAGGAAAATATTGATCTCCACGAAAATAAATGAATACACAGGACGATTCCATATACCTTAATGTTTTAGTGTTTTCAGCCTCAGTGTCGAGTTGGTGTATAGTATTGAGGACTGTCTGCGATAAATAAATTCTTTTTCAGATAGATTAAATAAATCCAAAACCAATATAGAAATTAAGTTAACAAATATATATTATTTCATTTTAACTGAGTAAATTGATCGGAATGTGAATGATAGATATATACATAGACTTAAAATTTGTGTTGGTCTATCCCAGTGATGACATTTGAGAGGGAATTCGTCACTTCACATCGTAATATAATTCACTTTGGATTATGATTATCTTTAGATGTAATGGTATAGGATATAATGTGAAATTATTTGTCTCTTCTACATGTATAGTACATAAGTTTGACGTCAGGTTTGTACACGTGCAGTCTCTAGTCTAAAAAAGCCAGTGATAGATAAACAGATAAGACTGAGGATTTGTCTACAGCCAAGTAAAGGAGGTAAATTAAAACGCCATCATAGGCGGATCCAAGGGGCCTCGCCTTTTCGTGGGAAAAATTTGGTTAATTATATAGGGAATCACTGAAGCATGACTGAAGGCCCCTATCCCCAAATAGGTCAGTCAGCATGCCCCCATAATGAAAAGTTCTGGATTCGCCACTGGCCATTATTAGTACTATTACGCTGAACGATAAACAGATGCATAGATGGACCCAGGGGGTGGGGAAAATTTAGTTGATTATACAGGAAATCGTCGAAGCATGACGGGAGTGGGCAACCCTTGGGTCAGTCAGCAGCCATCCCCCTTTAATGATAAGTTATGGATCCACCAATGAGATATGCTGGTTTTCTTTGTATAGATACCTTAAAATATCACCAATTGTGACTAAGTACACAATTTGATTCATTTTAGGTCATTATGTAAGTTTTAAGCAATTCACAAAAATTGATATCCAGGAAAATAATTGAGTCAACAATAAGATAATTTCCCTTAAGTTTTGATAAATTTTGGATATGACATTATTAAGTTATAGAACTTTATTCTTTGAATATGTTTCTGGCATAACATGCACGCATAGCGCTCGCTGCTTTTTATGAGGAATTTTATTATTTATGTTTACAAAACGTGGGTTTTATCCATTTAAAAAGATGGATTTTCAAGTTAATAAGAAAATGCTTTGTTCACTAACTCGGCTGTTGTGAATGTGAGCTACCTTCAGATATTATTTGAATCTAGATCAGAGTTCTCCTTTCATTAAAAAGGTTGGAGACTTGACTCGAAAATGCTTTCAGTGATATTGCGTTTGCCTCAATTTACAGCTGAAATTCAGATTTTTCCTTCAAAAATTACCAATTACTAAAAAAAATGTCATTACTATACTATATAATAAAATATTAATTTTTGCAATCCATTTAGGTCAGAGAAATTCTGAATCTACATATTTCACCTATATCAATATTAGGTTATTCGTTTGGACGATTCCATATACCATTATGTTTTAGGGTTGACAGTCTCAATGTCGAGTTGGTGTATAGTATTGAGGGCTGTCTGCGATAAATAAATTCTTTTTTCTGATAGATTAACTAAATTCAAAACCAATATAAAAATAGTTAACAAATATATATTATTTAATTTTAACTGACTAAATTGATTGAAATGTGAATGATACATAAACATACATAGACATAAAATTCACTTTGGATTATGATTATCTTTAGATCATAATGGAATAGGTTTTATTACGAAATTATTTGTCTCTTCTTCTTTAGTACATAAGTTTGACATCAGCTTTGTACACATGAAGTGTAGTCTAAAAAAGCCAGTGAATGCGTGATAGAACGATAAACAGATACGCATTTGTCTAGGGCTAAGTAAAGGAGGTGAAAAATCCAGCATAGGCAGATCCAAGGGGGAGGAGGCGCCCCCTTTCAAAGGAAAAATTTGATTGATTATATAGGGAATCACTAATGCTAGCTGCGGAACCGTAGCTCTTAGGTCCTCATGTTATTTTTTTACTATTTGCGGACCATAGAGCTACGGATTTTTCCTATTTCAAAACGTTCGGAATTGCGATCCAGGTTCAGGTCGCTAGATTTCTCAAAAATTTATTGTTTATAATCCATGCAAAGCTTTTTAGATATATATAGTTCGTTTTGTTAGATATTTTCTAGTATATGACGTACCTATTTATGTTTGAATTTTCATTTCCTTTATCTAATTATCTAATTATTGCCATTTGTATACATTCTCCGCCTGTTCTATTCGGCCATATTGAATCTCGTCGTGACGTCACGATACACAAGAAAAGATACCCAGTAAACAATCCAACGTTGACATTATGTTGTGACAACGTAATACTATCGTTGTGACAACGTAGTAAAATTACGTTGGTACAACGTAGTTTTGTGAACTCCAAGGCACGTGCTGACAACCATCCACACAACGTTGGCACAACGTAATTTGTGACGTAATTTATTACCATCATAAAACGTTGTAACAACGTCACAGCACAACTATAAATGTCCCTTGTCCTCATTTAATTGATAGAATCAATGCAATTCCATTGAAGAAGTATGTAAACAGGGTCTTTATTTTTTCTTTTGACCCGTTTTAAGTTGTAAATTTTTCTATGTGGGAAAGATGGACAATTGTTGATATGTACTCTATTTCCAAACTGCCAGCTGTATATGAAATTGTCAAAAAGTTGGGTTTTTTTAATCTTTTTGGCAGGTTTCAGTGTGAAATGTATAAATATCTAGTTTTCCCCAAAATAGTTGTTTAAGGTTTATAAAATCTTAAGTTTTTAACTTTTGCAATACTGAAGTACAAGAATTACACATTTCCATTTAACAAATGCACCTTTTCTTTCTTTTAACACATACTTTTCAAAAAAAGGAAATTTTGTATGATGGCCAATAAGACAACCCTCTATCCTAAAATCAAATATTGATGATGTTAGCAATTATAGGTACATATACAGCCTTCAACATGACATCTGTGCTTCAAATTCTGAATGTTTAGTGTTTCAGTGGCCTAGAATACAGATTTTACTATGATGGCGGAAATTCTAGAATGAAGGTTTCACTTTGACGACAGAAAACCATTTTTAATGAATTATTCAGAAATACAACAAACTACCACATTTACCTTAATATTTACTGAAAATTCATTCAACTGGATTCACTACACGATTACAAGCTAGGAAAATCGGCCCAAAATCTGACTGTCTAATTCATAAATATATATATTCTACACAATTCATACACACTTCTAAAAATATCCCAAATGAAGAAAATACCTGAAATTCAATTCAACTAACTATTGCTTTTTTCCATTGACCAACTAGAGATAGTATAAAAAAGAAGATGTGGTATGATTGCCAATGAGACAACTGTCCAAGAGACCAAAATGATAGACCTATCCAACAGTTTAGACTTCTTTTTTCTTACAATGTACATGTAGCTACATGAACCAATAAAATCAATAATAGTTTGTTTCTGAATTTTTAATTTTTATTCCAAATTTTAGTCTTGTGTTGGCTGTATACATTGTACATGTCATTCCAAATGTTGGTTTTCTGCCCTCTAATCAGCTGGGCAATTTGCACAATTGTTTCTGCATACATGTAGTTGGTATTGGTAATGTTTTCTACTCTAGCTCAGTCAATATAATACACTGGATATGTAGGATGGCTTGTTTCGAAGCTAAGACATTTTCACATATATGTGGTTAAATTTTCGGAATACGAAGTGCGATTTTTTTTCACACAACAATTTCTTTGAAAATTTAAAACTTTGAATACATAAAAAAAAAAACTCCATAGTTTTTACATATTTATACTGTGATCCTCTACTTTCCAGATCAACACAAATGGTAAAGCTCAGTCACTTGTTAAAAATGAAACATGTTCAATATCACTTCATAGACAATTTTTGTTTACACACAACTTTTGATGGCGCATTAGTTCCTCATTTGGAGCCGCATTAGGAATATTGACCCAGCTGGTCTTGTGTTGGTTTCAGATCTCTGAAAAAAAATCATAAATTATAAAATACAAAAAAATAAATTGATCCGAACTTATGAATTACAGCAGTTCTTAAAAATTATCCTGTGTTTAAACATAATCAATATTTTTTCTTTTGCTGGTCCTATAATAAACTCCCTTTGCATTTTGGTATTTCATACACAACCACCCCCAAATAAAATTTAAGAAAAGAGCTTTCCCTGGGGGAGAGGGGACATAATATTTTCTGAAGCAACCAGTGGTTATTCTACAAATAATTAATAAAGGAAGTTTGGTTTCACAATATTGTCATTTTTCAATTAATTTAAGATATGCAAAGGATTCTACCTTAATAAATTTAGCATGTACATCGATACAACAAGACCTCATAGCATATGCATATGAACGCAATCTATAAAATCAACAAATTATAATTTGATAAATAAAATTAATATAAGAAGAATGTGTCCATGAGCCACAAATGATCTTATCAAACTTAATTTAAAGGACATATCTAGAGAACAGTAAAGCAGATGCTCTTCAAATTCAAACTCTGCGTTTTATGATAATAAGCGTTGTGTATTGGTTGCATAACATGTGGTTTAGGCAAACGTTAGATAACAAAATCCAATTTTGAGTTCAATGTACATGTATGTACGTACAGTACAAGAGTTAAACTATATCACTCAGTTAAGGAGGACAGAAAAAGAGCTGATCCACTGATGTTTACCTTTTTAAAATCTTGGTCCAAATTTTTGAGCTGGTGCATGCTTAACTGTTACATGGTTACTGCAATGATTTCCTCAACCTCAGACACATTGGATCTGTGGATTTATATACAAGACTCTGGAAAAAAAATTAAAAATACGTTCAATTATCTTTTATATTCTTCTGTCTGTTTCATATAAAAAAGAAGATGTGGTATGATTGCCAATGAGACAACTCTTTACAAGAGACCAAAATGACACAGAAATTAACATTTATAGGTAACCGTACGGCCTTTCACAATGAGCAAAGCCCATACCGCATAGCCAGCTCTGAAAGGCCCGAAATGACAATTTGAAACAATTCAAACGAGAAAATTAACCGCCTTATTTATATAAAAAAAAATGTTAGTCCAACAAATCTTTAGAACAAAGTGACAAATTTAAATGCATTCCAAAATTCATATGTTTTATGATTGATTACAACATTGTTTCTGATCACATATTTAGTGATTGTACATGTAGCTCGTCATTGATAAACATGTAGATTTCATACTATAAAATGTACAGCAAAAAAGATGTCCCTATGTACTGTTTTTAACACCTGTAAACTAGGTTTTACCCTGAAAACAAGAAAATTTTACCTAACTTTCAAGGCTAGATCCTAGTCTAAATCATTATGACACTTTCAAGACTTGGAAGGCTGTTTTTTTTTCTGGGACGCCTTCCTACAACGACCTAATCCTATTACGACAACTGTGATGGCTATCTTAATTTTTTTCTATGACGCCTATATTTTACAACATTGGCACAATTGTCTATTTCCATGTCAGACCCAGTGTTACAATGATTGATCGTTTGTTGCTCAACATCCAGTGGCAAATATTTCATGAATGTTAGCGACGACCCCCAGTGATATATGCAGCATTATCATTAATAGGCCGAGTTGGTAATATGCCAAGTTTGAAATGTGCGGAGTTAGTAATGGACCCAGATATCTAAAGTGCTGAGATGTTTAGCTTCACATTTTCTGATATTGATAACATGGATAAGACTTTTATGCTTCAATGATTATCAAAAAATAGTAGAGCAAAAGACACTTGTAGCCTAAATATATAGGGATAGTAGCTCTTATCACAGATAGAAAACAAGTACTTGTGGCTGTGCACCCCTCCCCCTTTTTTTACTTTCTACACTTATTTTTAATTGCATATATCTTTAGAAACAACACAAGTTAATCAAGCAATTTGATAAATGGATTCAAATAACACACATTATAGCTAAATATCTTGTATCAGTGCAACATATTGACAGTATAAGAAAAAGTATCATATTTCAACACGGTCACGTATAACAGACTTGAAAGAGGCGTCCAACACGGTAACAGCTGTTTTATTTTCATCAATCAAACTTGTTTTTATCATGGAGAACCTATTTGGTGTAGTGTGCAATCATTGTTTTACCTTTTTCTTTGTTTTGGAATCTGGATCAAGCTTAGTCCAAATAATTATGACGTCTGGCAAGGCTATTTTAATTTTTTTCTGGGACGCCTTCCTGTGGGATCAAAAAAAGTCAAAATCGAAAAATACCCACAGCAGACGGCATGATTATCTGGACTAGATCAAGCTAAATTTCCACTGCAAATTCCTCACTGTTCTCAAAAATCAAGCGGCAAAAGTGCGCATGCTCAGACTTTTCATAGTATGCAGCGGTAAAACCCGAGTACTGCTGAACGTTACACTAATCAAATCGTGAAAACGATTATGAAATCCAAGTGATAAATGATGACAAAATTTTAATGATGTATTAAACAATAAATATTCATATAAAATACATATATTAGAACATTTAAATTGGATTTGTAATATTTTCTTTGACATCTTGATGCAAATTATGTCTGCGGGAAAAAAGGGGGAGTTTTTTTTAAATCGAAAAAATCGTAAATATATTCTAGTGAAGGTGAATGATCGATATATCCAGGAATACTCATTATGACATACCCCAAAAATTCGTCCCATAAAACCAGATTTTTACAATGTATTCACTACGTTCTTATAATGTCGATACGACGTAACAAAATGTTACGTCGGATTATGACAGTTATAAGCACGTTGTCACAACGTAATAAAATGTTACGTCCTGACAAGGTACTAAATTTACGTGAATCCGACGTAATTTTATAACGTCGTCTGTACGTCTGCATCCAACGTTGGATTTTTACGTTCCCACAACGTTGGTACGACGTAAACTCACGACATGACGTTCAAACGACCATTAACCGACGTCGGGAGTACGTCGTGTGTTTACTGGGTAACTCTTATAGGAAAACGCGTGTTGGTTTGTTTACGTTGTCATTCATTTTATTTTCAAGACTTTTTGAATGAAAGTACGTTTAATTAAAGTTAAATACTAACGGAAATAATAATTCTTTTAAGCTATTTAAATATTTCGTACGAATTAATGTTGGTAAGTCTCTATTCTCGCTTGGAAATAAGTAAACAAACCAAAACGTGTTTTTCTATAAGAGTTATCTGTTCTTGTTTTTTTGTAGGTCCCTTACCTCCAACATATGAGATCGAGTATATTTGGGTTATCGTTTCTTGATTTTCGTGACGTCACGACGAGATCCAATATGGCCGAACAAAATAGGCGGAGAATGTATACAAATGGCAATAATTAGATAATAGTGTTAAAGAAATGAATATTCAAACATAAATAGGTACGTCATATCCTAGAAAAATATCTAACAACACGAACTATATATATTGAAATGCTTTGCATGGATTATAAACAAAAAAAATTTGAGAAATAAGTGCGACCTAAACCTGGGCTGCAATTCCGAACGTTTTGAAATAGGATAAATCCGTAGCTCTATGGTCCGCAAATAGTAAAAAAATAACATAAGGACCTAAGAGCTATGGTTCCGCAGCTACACTAATGCATGACTGGAGCCCCCCCCCCCTCCGCCCCCATTCCCTAGGTCAGTCAGCCCTTATGAAAAGTTCTGGGTCCGCCAATGGTCAGTATTAGTTCTATTAGGCAGAAAGATAAACAGATGCATAGTCGGACCCAGGGGTGGGGTAAATTTAGTTGATTATACAGGAAATCATCGAAGCATAACGGGAGTGGGCAACCCTTGGGTCAGTCAGCAGTCACCCCCCTTAAATGATGAGTTCTGGAGCCGCCACTGAGATATGCAGGTTTCCTTCGAACAGATACCTTTAAATATCACCAACTGTAACTGAGTACACAATTTGATTCATTTTAGTTCATTAGCTTTGCTCACTCCCTAAAAAGGTTCATTGCGCCTCACTGGCAAATATTTTACGAAATTCATGTGTAGAAAAGCCGATAATCTATACATGTGTGAGGAGTAGTTATCAAGCTTGCTTTCCTCTGTAAAAACTGTCCTAGGCCAAGTTAGGGAAGTTAGCGTCTGGCGTAAAGATAAATTTTTAATCCTGGTATCTATGATGAGTTTACTATGACAGCAACTCATCAAAGATACCAAGTATAAAAACTAGAGGATATTCATGGATCAGATAAGTGTGCAAAATATAGATTACTTTTCTTTGGACGTTGAAGGATCAGACATGATTATTTTGTAGTCAATAAGAAACAAACTGATATCCGTAAAAAATAGTGGTAAATATTTGGTGTATTTAATACAGGACATGGGATGGAAAGAAAAATATTGATAAAAAGTTACTGAACTAGTATATATTTGTTAAGGGGCCAGCTGAAGAACGCCTCCGGGTGCGGGAATTTCTCGCTGCATTGAAGACCTGTTGGTGACCATCTGCTGTTGTCTGTTCTATGGTCGGGTTGTTATCTCTTTGATACATTCCCCATTTTATTCCAAATTTACAGAATTTACGATTTTTTTGGAAAATATTGGCGGTTATGTGGAATATTCTAAGTAAAATAACGAACCTGGTGATGACAGAGACGGTATAGCATTGGATGTTTTGTTTGTTGGTAACTAATCGTTCGATGTTTTGAACAGTACAATATGCTCAGTATAACGAATAAGGAAATGCAGTGTATCGGGTTATTGAATTGCCTTAGTTTTAATATATGGAAACGGTGATAATTATGTCTTTTAACACAGAATGGTGGACTGTGGAATTTATTCTGCTTGTTCAAGAGGAACCATGAATAAATTGATGTTAAGTTCCGTAAACAAATGTAAACCAGGAGCCTGGTTTTCGAAAGTATCATACAATATGTCGTAATATATATTTGAAAACAAATTTTATGACCATCTTATGACTATTATATGATATGTCTAAGAATGTAAATCAGAGCTGTCCTAAGATAATCATACCTGTGATGCTCGTATGGCTGTCCTGAGTGAACACATTTTCTTTTAAATTAAATAATGATTAAAAAATGATAAAACATATAAGTAATAATGATACGTTTGAAGATAATTATCATTACCATTCTTATTATTCATGTATATGTTATTGTTTTCATCATAATGAACATAAAAATTATAAGCAAAGAGAATAAATATCGAAATTGATAATTTGATAACATTCAAAATTAAGAATGGAAATGGGGAATGATGTCAAAGAGACAACAACCCGACCATAGAGAAAACAACAGATGAAGGCCATCAATGGGTCTTTAATGCAGTGAGAAACTCCCGAAACAAAAGTTCCAAGTGGTGAAGTTAAAATCATCCTGGTAAATTTATTTCTTAGATCCAAAGAACAAGGGGTATCCTTCAGTTGGCCCCTAAACAAATATGTTACCAGTTCAGTGATAATGGACGTCATACTAAACTTTGAATTATACACAAGAAACTAAAATTGAAAATCATACAAGACTAACAAAGACTAGAGGCTCCTGACTTTGGACAGGCGCAAAAATGCGGCGGGGTTAAACATGATTTTTGAGATCTCAACCCTCCCCTGTACCTCTAGCCATAGTAGAAAAACATACGGACAACAATACGCATAGTAAAACTCAGTTTAAGAGAAGTACGAGTCCAGTGTCAGAATAGGTAACAAAAGAAACTAAAAAAAATGACAATAATACATAAATTAACAAAGGACTACTAGCAGTTACTGACATGCCAGCTCCAGACCTTAATTAAACCGATTGAAATTAAAGATTATGTCTTCATCATATGAATATCACGCACAATCCCTCCCGTTAGGGATTTTGATTTATACTATCATAAAATATATGAGAAGAATATAACCCGTGTCATGCCAACAACTGCTTTTAGAATAAATATGTTGAATTCCGATGCAAAGACGACCATAGGAGTATTTGGACCATACGCATATGGTCATGGTCTTTGCATACGCGTATGGTCGGACCATGTAAGCGTTATTCTCGTTTGGTTATTAACGGGCCGGACCATATGAGTATTTAGATTATATATATATTTTTCAAATAAATTCTAGCTTTTGAAGGAAATCACAGCTCATTTTCCGAACTAAAAACGGCACAAGTTACCAATTGATTTTTTAAATTTTTGACATAATTGTCGGAATTTTTATGTATTTATTATTGTATCCTCGCTAGAGTCAATTTAAAGTACCTTTCTCCTGGCTGTCGATTTTTTCGTCCGTAAGTGAAACCACAGGCGTTTAAGACATGTAACGTTGTTTTTTTATTTCTTTTTGTTTGGCGTTTAAATTATTATTTCAGAAACAAATTTCTTTGAATTTCTACTTATTTTCACCTATATGATCATGTCTTCTTGCAATTATATATGCAAGATCTTAATGGTATTGTAAGATCTATCTGTAGGAGTAAAAACACATCAAATATCTAAAAAAAAAAACCAGTTTGAAATATTCAAGAAATTTTGATTTTGTAAACACAATCATTCTTACTTTTAAGTAAAATTCACTTTATTTGATTGATCATGTAACATTGATTACCATATACTATTAGACGTCATCATTTAATTTTAATTATGCGATACCTTTTCAATGTTAACAATCATTACTTAATAACCTTGAACATACGCGTATGGTCGGACCATATGAGTATATATACATATGGTCATGACTATACGCGCATGGTCCAAATACCAATATGGTCCGGAACATATATTATATACAATTTTAGGACTTCGCCCGTTCATGTATTATAATACATAGTGCTTATAAATTTGTGAATACTTTTGAGATTGTGGTCATCAAAGAGTCTACATTCTACGTTGCAGGATATTCAAATTTTAACTGAACACGTAAAGAAGAATAAGTTTTTACTATTTAGCAGACTGAGTATCACAACAAAAAATCAAAATTAGAGTATGTGAGTCGGCATGTGCAAAGATGAATGTTAAAAAGCATAGCATGATAATTTCTGTAAAACTGTAAAAAGAAAATTGTTTCTAGATCAATAACAGTAAGTTGTATTTATTACTATTTACATAACATGCATGTTTCGTGAGAATCCATCCGTTTGAATGACAAAATTCTATATAATATCTCATCAAAATGCAAGATTCGTTAAAATGAAATTGTGAAAAAGAAGCCGAATATCTGATAAATATCGATAGAAATGAAATCGATCAATCAAACAATGATTTAACTATGTTGAATACCAATATACTGGCTAAAGAAAATATTAACAACAAAATTGAATCTGTAAAAGATTTAATACTGGATTCCGCCGAAAAGGTGTTTGGATCTTTTATCTATAAACGACATGAAAAGAAATGTCAAAGACAAGTTATTAAACCTTGGTTTGACCAAATATGTTGGGAAAAAAGGCGGTGCTTCCAAAAGACGATATAAATAAAATAAAACGTGTTCAAAAAGAGAGGAGATGAAGAATGCAGAACGTGAATATAAGAGGCAAATGAACATTCCTATCAATAAGCATAAAAAAGATATGAGAAAAAAGATGAATGTTTAAAAAAAGTAATTCTAAAGAATTTCGGAAGATATTGAACTCGTATAAAGAAAAAAAATAGGGATAATATTCCTGTTGATATACTTTTTGAATTTTTCAAACATTTTGATTCGTCAGATTCTGACGCTGGTGAAGAAACTATTATAGATGAGAATAACGAACTTAAATCACTATTAAACAGTCTTATTACGGAAAATGCATCAAAAATCTTAAGAATGGCAAAGCATGTGGCGATGACTTCATCATTAATGAACCACTCAGATGTTCATGCTAATCGATGTAAAACTGTTCAATATAGTTTTTGATACTGGAAAAGTGTCTGAACTTTGGCTTGTTGGTAATGTTATCTATACTATTAAACGAGAAGACCTCATTTTTGGTGTCGCTTCTCTTCTGTCCACAATAAATTAATCAACACGACTCTGTGTCCTATATGTACAGTGCATAGTCGCATTTGTCATCCATTCATATGATTATTCAGATTGAGTTATTTTTGGGAGAAAAACGAGAAAAAAGGCATCCGGATATTGTCCCGTCATTGGACGAAATTTTAAGTCAGATTATACTTCCGGTTTGCATTTTTCTGTATACTTTGAACAAACAAATAGTACGAATAAAGTGTATTTTAATTCTGTTCAGAGTTTATTAAATGGAGAGGGTCTGTATAGTATGTCAATTGAACACCATAGATCGACTACTAAACTAAGAATTGAAAGTAAATACACTTTATTTATATAGTAATATACAGATAAGCGCTAAAATTATTCATGTGAACTTTTGATACCTTTTCTGAAATTCTCCATTCATTAAATATTTTACAAAATTCATTGATAACAAAAAAAAAGATGTGGTATGATTGCCATGTTGAGACAACTCTCCACAAGAGACCAAAATGACACAGAAATTTACGACTATAGGTCACCGTACGGCCTTCAACAACGAGCAAAGCCCATACCGCATACTCAGCTTTAAAAGGCCCCGAAATGACGATGTAAAAAAATTCAAACGAGACAACTAGCGGCCTTATTTATGTACAAAAAAAGGAACGAAAAACAAATATGTAACACACAAACAAACGACAACCACTGAACTACAGGCTCCTTACTTAAATGTTCATAACATACTAAATGTATGTTCATATTGAAATTAATAGAAAACCAAAAATTGGGAATTTTGGAAATGAAGGAGGAGGTATAAAACTTCTAACAACACTTTACACACTTTTAACTCCGCTCTGAATGCCCGCGATTTCGCGGGTGTGTTCTAGTAGCTTTTTATAAAAACAATGGTGACCAGTCAGATCCTCAAAACTACAGATCTATAACTATATTAAGCTGTATGGGTAAACGTCAATTTTGAATTTAAGACTCACGTAATTTCTTGGAAGAATATTTGTTGTTAAATGAAAACCAGTTTGGTTTCAGAAAGGGCTATTTCACTATAGACAGCATATTTACTCTGCATATCTTATTTGAACTACTGAGACAAAAAAAGGAAAAAAAACTTTTTTGTGCTTTTATTGATTTTGCTAAAGCTTTCGATTAATAGTTATCAAAAGTACCAGGATTATAATTTAGTACGCGCGTTTCGTCTACATAAGACTCATCAGTGACACTCATATCAAAATATTTATTAAGCCAATCAAGTACGAAGTTGAAGGGCATTGAGAATCCAAAATTCCAAAAAGTTGGCTAAGGTAATTTGTTCCTGGGATAAGAAAATCCTTAGTTTTTCGAAAAATTCAAAGTTTTGTAAACAGGTAATTAAGTTTGAATGTCTGGTCTTTGGTCAAAACACATTTTTCATACAGTAAATGGGAAGATGTATAACGCCATTTGTAATATGTATTAAAGTCAAATCACGAATTTTCAGTGATGGGGAATTTTCATATTACTTTCCATATAATGTAGGTGTACGACAGGGAGTAAATTTATCTCCCATGCTATTTTCTATTTATTTAAATGATTAAGAAAGCGTTTTTCAGGACAAAAATATAAATGGTTTGAAATCTCTATCAATCTATCTCCAATCAAATAGAGAACGAGCTAAATATGTATTTAAAACTGTTTGTTGTATTGTACGCAGACGACACTGTACTTATGTCAGAAACACAAGCAGATCTACAAAAACAATTAGACGCTTTAAAGGAATATTGTGATACATGGAAATTAAAAGGCAATGTCCTTAAAAGCAAAATAGTATTTTTTTCTAAAGGTAGACCACTACAAAATATTATTTTTGAATATTCTGATATTGTGTTAGATATTGTTAAATAATTTACATATCTTGGTTTTTTATTTTCTAGACCAGGACGTTTCACAAAAGCAAAAAATGCACAAGCTAAAAAATAAGGGGAGATTACATAATTTAAACATTAAATGTCAACTAGAAAAGTAGTTAAGCCTATAATATTATACGGGTATGAAGTCTGAGGAATTGGTAACACCTCAGTTATAGAACGTGTTCATCTAAAATTTTGTAAATTACTGCTTAATCTTAAAAAGTCCACTCCTGATCACATGATAAATGGGGAACTTGGCCGATTCCTACTAGATGCTTTTATTGAATTACGTACTATTAGTTATTGGGAAAGGCTTGTAACTTGGGAAGATGAGAAAATACCTGTTATTCTATACAATCTTGTTACTGGTAGTTATAATGGAAATATAGCTTGGTGTAAGAATGTCAAATCTGTGCTTGATAATTGTGGATTATCAAATGTATGGAACACTAAATATTTTATAAGTAAAAAATGGTTGTATGATACTGTTAAATTAAGATTAAATGACCAGTTCAGACAGACATGGTATGCTACTCTACAAAATTCTCCAAAAGGTCTAAATTGTTAAAAACCAGTATAAATTTCGAAACCTACTTTAATATTTTAGCTGACAAAAGTATTGCTTCATTCTGTAGATTTAGAACTTTTAACACAAAAATTCCTATCGGAATTGGTAGATGGCAAAATATTCAGAGTGTAAATCTTATTTGTACTTTGTGCAATTCCGGTGATGTTGGCAACGAGTTCCTTTATATTTTAGAATGTTCGGTAATATACGAAAGTTGACAAATGCTAATAAAGCATCATTTTGTGAACAGACCAAATATTTTAAAATTTCAAGGTCAAATAAATAGCAACAAAACGTCTGAACTAAACAATCTGTGTAAGTTTATAAGAATTATCAAGAAATGCCTAGAATCTCCTGGGTAAGTCCTTAATGTCTCTAAATTACATTTGTATCTAAAATTTATACTACATGTATGTATATTAATTTATTTGTATATGTCTCTGTACCGTTGTACCTTGGTTTACGAGAATAAAGATATAAATTAATGTACGTTCATCCAATGACCATGGCACAAAAAAGCATTGGATGATAATTTAACAGCTTAATTATGAACAAAGAATGGTGATTTTCTACAATTACAGTGTCGTAAACGTAGTATTGTTTAATGTGACAAGCACACAATTCTGCTGATGAAATACATATTTATATCTAATGATGGTATTAAATCTTTTGCCTGGTTCTAAAAAACGTTCTCTATCTATTTTTGTATCTTAGATTCGTATTTCAGTATATGGACTCTTTATATCTTCATCTTGTCTTTTATAGTTAATTTATTCCACTCCGTGTGAAAAGTATAGCTCATTATGTCTAAAATTACTCTATCCATTATATTTAATTCTTGACAGAATCTTCATACATTGAAGTACAGTATAAGTTCGTTAGCGGGTTATTGGTGTTTCTGATTTGTGCAAGTTAATAGAGACATTTAAAAAATGAAGGTAAGTAAATGTGTACAATTTGTACACTAATACCATATTAACTCACACCTTCAAACGTATACTGGTTCTACTGTACTAACATACAGATGAAACTTCACACCATCGTCAATTCGGACCATAAAAACGTGTCCCGTCAATGTTTTATGCATTATCTTTAAAACTTTATACGTTATTTCAAAATTTTCTTCGAATTTAACTGATCAATTGGCCTAAATTGATTGCAATAGACCACCTGTCTACTGTAAATTCAGAAATTATTGCGAGGTTTTTATTATTGCTAATAATGCGACCGAATTGTAAACGCAATAATTTAAACTCGCAATTTGAAATATGTTATATGAATTAAACAGGATCTTTCTCAAAATCGTAAAAAATAAAATCGCATTTAATTTTTAAATAACAAAATTGCAATGATAAATGCACGCAGTAATTTATGAATTTACAGTATTTTGATTGATTAGTGGTACCGGGAATGTGTAATTTCTCTATTCTGAAATTTGAATTGATAAAATATTTCAATGAGAAAAGTCGAACCCGCTGGCTTTACTAATGTCATGAAAACTAATGTAAGCTTAATTGAATCATCGAGTTCAACAAGACATAATTATTGACTTTCTATAAAGAGACAAAATGCGTGACCAGTGCGATACGCTCGTACTCATATAAATACCGTCCATCTACATGAAAACTTCATATGTTCCAAAGCGGCGAGTTCTTATTAAGATCTTTCCTCTACGCGAGGAAAGACCTTATTGTTTTTCTAATGTTTTTAAGGTCTTTCCTCTCCGCGAGGAAAGACCTTATTGTTTTTCTCCTGTTTTTTTTTTTTTTTTTCATCCAGCATTTGTTTGACATGGCCTCCCCTCGTTTTTATTGGAGTTATCAAGACCAAATATGGACCATCGGTAGACCTCATCATGAAGTATTACCAGATGAGGCTGAGTAGGATTTCATCATCCCTTTAGAAGTTATCTCCCTTTTATTGTTTTTTTCGACATTGCCCCCCCCTCGTTGTTTTTAAAGATATCATGACCTTATTTGGACAAAAGTTAGATCACATCATGATGTGTTACCATATGAGGCTGCTAAGGATTTCATCATTCCCTATGAGAGTTACGTCCCCTTAAAGCAATTTCTTTGTTTTACATTTTTCTCAAAAAGTATTCAAGATAGAATCGATTTGAAAACGGCAACATGTACAAGACCAGATGGCAATGATAATAAACATATACAATTATTTTGTTGTTAACCCTTATAAGTAGTTATTTCCCTTGAAAAAATATACACAATTTTTGAAAAATTGATTCTCGAGAACCGGAAGTCGTAAAGACTTGGCACCTACACCAATAATCTTAAGTTCATGTGACCTTTAATTTGCACCCAAGGTCAAAGGTCACCAAGTGCAAAAAAAAATTACGCTGCAATTTCAAGCTTGCATATTAAGAAAACGATAAGAGTTTGCTGCATACTTACAGCGTATAAAATGTTCCTCTCAACGAGCTCTACATTTTATACACTGACCTCAAAAGAGTCCGACTGTCTGTTCAAAAGTTACGACGGGATGATTCTTAAAAGTATAGTATTGTGTGTATATCTTTTTAAAGGTAACATATATCAACCTACTATAAACTGCAAAGATGATCAGTAGTTCAAGACCTTCAATTTGAGGTCAATGTCAGGTCATGATGAAATTTCACCTTGACCTTCACATTATACTATGACCTTGACCTGTGATATTTGAAAGGTCAAGTGGTCCTGAGTTGAATGGTGATAGTCCCATGTCTCTACAACTTCCGGTTCTCAGGATTGTAAAACTTATTATTAGTGCTTTCTGTTTATATTGTTTTATATATGCATACCAACAGTAAAACAAATTACCTAACAATTATGTCATAGGAAAGATTTTAAAGTTGAAGCAAAGGAAAAATAAATATATGAAACAAGTATTACATTTTAAACCTAGTAAAAATAAATTTAATAGTCCTGAGTCTAAATCCAAGATTTTGTTTATCACTTCTTTCCTATTTTTTGGGTTAAGATGACTAATTGGTAATTGACTTAATTAATTACAACGGTTCATAGATACGACATTGACAAATGTAGTGCAGAAGATCTCATGTTTTTATATATGCTTGTTTGTCATTTTTGCATTATAGGATTGTGTTTATTAGTGCTTTCTGTTTATATTGTTTGTATATGCAAACCAACAGTACAATAAAATATTTATTAAGTCTGTTTGTTTTTTTAATGATTCATGATTGCGTAATTGTTTATTAAGCGCATGTGGAGTATACGTCTACGAAACACTTTTCACCAAGACAAGTAACACATAAAAATGAAATGCCATACATATAAATCTTCCATGAGGTACGAAATGGCATACATAGTAATCTTCCAAGAGGTACGAAATGATATTATTTAGTAAATCCTTCAGGTACGAAATGGTATTACATATAAATCTTCCATGAGGTACAAAATGGCATACATATTAATCTTCCATAAGGTACGAAATGGCATACTAGTAATCTTCGATGAGGTACAAAAAATATTACATATAAATCCTTGAGGTACGAAATGGTATTACATAGTAATCTTTCATGAGGTACGAAATGGCATACATAGTAATCTCCAATGAGGTACGAAATGATATTATTTAATAAATTCTTGAGGTACGAAATGGTATTACATATAAACCTTCCATGGAGTACGAAATGGCATACATAATGATATTTCATGAGGTACGGAATGGCCTACATAGTAATGTTCCATGAAGAACGAAATGATATTACATATAAATCCTTGAGGTAAGAAATGGTATTACATATAAACCTTCCATGAGGTACGAAATGGCATACATATTAATCGTCCATAAGGTACGAAATGGCATACATATTAATCTTCCACGAGGTACGAAATGGCATACATAGTAATCTTCCAAGAGGTACGAAATGATATTATATATAAATCCTTGAGGTAAGAAATGGTATTACATATAAACCTTCCATGAGGTACGAAATGGCATACATATAAATCGTCCATAAGGTACGAAAAGGCATACATATTAATCTTCCACGAGGTACGAAATGGCATACATATTAATCTTCCATGAGGTACGAAATGATATTATATATAAATCCTTGAGGTATGAAATGGTATTACATATAAACCTTCCATGAGGTACGAAATGGCATACATATTAATCTTCCATGAGGTAAGAAATGGCATACATATAAATCTTCCATGAGGTACGTAATGGTTTAACATATCAACCTTCCATGATGTACGAAATGGCATACATATTAATATTCCATGAGGTACAAAATGGTCAAGGTACGAAATGGTCAGGGTACGAAATGGTTTTCGCCAGGGTACGAAATGGGGGGGGGGGGGGGGGGAGGGGGGTCCCTAGAGGAGGGCAAGGGGAGGGGGGCACGAAAAGGTTAGGGTACGAAATTACTATGATTCTTTTGTTAACAGTGTTGAATAAAAGGGCAAAACATATTGATAACGTATTTGTTGCCTCTGGAGCTAGACTGTTTCAACATATTGTCGGCATTGCTATGGGAACGTACTGTGCACATCTCCTTACCGACCTGTTCTAATTTTCATACGAGTCGGAGTTCCTTCAGTCACTTGTCAAAAACAAAAAGCGCAAAGAAGTCAGATCATTAAATTTCATATTCAGATACATTGGTGATATTCTCTTTATCAACAATCTAAACTTTTATGATTGGGTTTCATTTATATATCCTATGGAACTAAAAATTAAAGAAACAACAGACACGGCTCCCTCTACCTCCTTTATAGACCTATACATCGAATTAGCGGTCATCTCAGTTGCAGAATCAATACAAACTAGACGATTTAAAGTTTGAAATTATCACTTTTCCCGACCTTAGTAGCTATATACCAACTTCACATGCATATGAAATATACATTTCCCAATAAATTTCCCAACTCATTCGGTATTCAAGAGCATGCAACTGTTTCTCAGAAAGTTAAATAACAAAATTTCTGACCTTCGAGGAAAATTCAAAACAGAGAGTCCCTCATCAAATGGCAAAATCAAAAGCTCAAAGATATCAAACGAATGGATAACAACTGTTTTATTCCTTATTTGGTACAAGCATTTAAGTCACCCGTGTCTGAGCAGAAATATGAAGAACCATGGTTATGTCAAAGAACGTGTTGTCCTTTTTTGTGTCATTGTGCTAATGTCAATTTTTGTATTCTTGTTTTTAATTTTTTGTTTTTTAACATTTTTGTTTGTTTTAAAGTGAACAAAATTATAACACAATGTTGACTGTCATATCCCTATTTTTCACATTGTTATCTTTTATGTCTGTTTGTTATATTCACGCATTGTCAATATAATGGAATTTTACGCAACTTTTATAAGTGAGAGGTTTAGCAAGCTATAACACCAGGTTCAATCCACCATTTACTACATAAGGAAATGTCTGTACCAAGAAAGGAATATGACGCTGTTTTCAATTCGTTTGATGTGTTTGAGTTTTTGATTTAACTATTTGATAAAGAATTTTGTTTTGCTTTCCTTGTAGTTCGGTATTTTGGCTATTTTACTTTTTTTCCTACGCAAATGAAGATAGAAATAATGTCTTATGTATATAGATATAGCTACTTTGTCGTTTATTTCAAGAGGAGTAAGATACAATATAAATGTATTTTCACTTCATTCCCTTCATTGAGCAATGTTTATTTTTTATTAACAGTGCAGTATGTATATATCACATACAGCAATTTAGATACAATTGTTTATTATGAATTTGACAGATAATGCAAGCCTTGGCTCACACATAACAGCAAGCTATAAAGGGCCTCATAAATGACCATTCAAAATGGACAACCAACAGTCTAGTTCACATAAAAAAAAACGAGAAAGGAGAATCACTAATGAACCAGATCAACAAACGACAACCATTGGACATCAGGTTCCTTACGTAGGACACGTGCAAACAAATGCAGCAGGTAGTGTAACAACTATGCTAAACAAAATTAAAACTGCAGACGTATTATATTGTACCTTGTTCTAACACATATTGCAGTTCCATCACTTACACTTATTCAAGCTGGCAATAGAAAATATCACACAACCAAACAGTTTGGCAATATTCCTCTGCAATTAAAGTCTATTAAAGTCACAAATGGTACCTGTTTTCTTAAATACACGTTGAATGAAACATTCTATCAAAAGTTGTAGTATTTCAAAGAATTGAATTCTTATTTGACACCAACTATTCTCTACAACATCATTTAACAGAATAAATATAAATGTACACAGTTTTTAATCACTGTTTTTCATTTTTTATTATAACAAACTCTGGCTTAATTTCACTAGACCTATCAATATCCAACGTCTTAAAAGTTTCTGTGATAAACTGTGTATCACTGTTATATTATTTGCATAATTATTACCTAGACTGCTACTTGTAAGACGTGAGCGAAAATAAAAACAAACACATTCAAAACTGTTGTGATGATTAGTGTTCAACATTTGCACCAACTGTTTAAGTTGTCATCAGATCCTTTGTCATTTAGCCAATAAACTTATTAACAGGTGAATTTCACCGTTCATTCAGATGACAATTTTGATCTATTTTTTTCTTTAATTGCATACTTTTAGATTCTACATGAAGTAATTTCCAGTCCCTTTGCAAAATATACGTTGTTTCGTAACCAGGAGAGGATACTGAATTGCGTAAACTCGTAAGATTTTGTTTATAAGCAAAAAAAGCCGCATGATGTTTCAGTTTTACATTATTTGAGTTTGCTACTATTCCAATATATGCATCTTCTATTCGAAAAACTTTAGTATAAGCTACAGCAACCGCTAGCATTCTCACAGTTTTTGATTTGTCAAGATAGTTCCTCCAATGATATATGGCGGAAAGAAATCAAATGGATAGTCTTCAGGAGCAATATGTGTTTTCCAACTTTTATCTTGAACAGTTTCCGATCGATTTATCATATATCCCAACATCATTAAGTCTGTAGATTCAATATTTTGTATTGCAACATTATACATATTCAGTGGAGCAATAAAGCGATCGTCATCTACAAAATGAATGAACTGTACTGCTATATTTATATTTGATAACCATAGCAGTGCAAAGATTGTTTTATAAACAACATTTTGATATTGATCATACTTATTCAACTGAACAATATATTATGTTTTGCTGATTCCAGATTAACAAGATAATCGATGTCATCAAGATATCCAATAATGAAAACAGTTTTTGATCGCAGTTTGGTCATGCCTCCCCATGTCCTAGCTTCGCGCTGGCCAAAGTTCAAAACGTATGATTTCACAATGAATATCATTTGCAAGGAACCACAATTGGAATCGTTACACAATAATTCTGATGGATTTACCAAGAACATATCATTCTGTTTGAAATCACATACTACATTATTATTAAGAATTTTTCTGCGATAAACATCAAATACCAACTGGTGGGGACCTGATTTAAATGAGTCCTGGTGTAGAACAGAGAAACACAGCATATATCAACACTGTGACTGTATAACAAATTAACATTGATATCTGAAACAAACAAAGACATAAAGTATATAGTAGTTTAATCATACAATGCTGCTTCTCAAATAAATATATACCTTTTTATACCGATTACATTCGTCAACATATTTATTGATAAAGATGTGTGCAAGCTTATTCCTTTTGTTCTAACTTACGACTAAATCAACGCATCATCTATGTCCGTTCTATATTAACCGGTTGTTAAAGGTAATATGCTGCAATTTTTATTTAACAACGTGAAAAGGTCAAGGCTTAGTATTCTTAATTTATCTTATCACTCTAAAATGCTTTAAAAACGTTTCATTTCAAAGAATAATTGTTAAACTACCATATAGCACATACAACTTATCCTATATATTTTTTGGTTAAATCTATGAGTTTCCTATTAAAATCTATACCAAAAAAGTCAAACCAATATATTTATGTACGAAATAGAAATACACATAGTCAGATAGCCAAAAATATTTGACACATCTGAGTTGTTATACAAATGGAAAACTATATTTAAGACAGCCAACTAGATACCATAAAAATACTATGTATACACAGGTCAGAGTCTGAGCTTGATTTGCTATATGAGATAAAACTAAACTGACGAAAAAAGATCTTTTATTCAAAATCATAAAATGCCAAAAATACATTTAGCAAATAAAACATTTGACACAAAAGTTCATAATTAATATGAAATAATGATACGTAATTAATACGAAATTACATCAACTTATATCATATCTATTGAATAAATGACAAATAATTGCAAAGGTAGGGAAGAAAATATTCCACAAATCCACTCTGTTGCGGAACATAGATTTGTAGATTGAATCATGAATGTTAGAGTCTATCTGCAAATGCCATGTATATGGTTTATGACACTTATAGTAAAATTGAATATGTTAAGGGGGAATATATCAAACAGATAAAACCCGACGCGGGTTTCAGCTTAAATTAAAATAACATTCAAGACTTACAAAGGTGGATTTAAACATGTTTTGTGATATCTCAACCCACCCCTATACCTATAGTCCAATGCGGAATAAACAAAGACAGGGCAATACGGACAGTCAAGCTAAGATTGATTAAAAGAAGTCCGAATCTTCTTTTAGACAATAAATTCAAATTAAAAAAAAATCGCATGTACTCTCAAAAAGAATTTTACAGTGTAGTGTACTACTATTGGTACAAATAATATCAAAATTATAGAAACTTCTACCAGCTCTAACTCAAAATAATGACAATTCTGTGTTAAGAGGGTCTACAATTCAGTTTGACAGCTTCAGACGTAACAAAATTTCACCCTTTTTAACTGGACCAAATCATTACTTAACATAAAAATTCAGCACCCAAATTTTTTTAAACATGTAATTTCATCCCCCTACTTAATATTTCATGCGTTAAATATCAAGAAAAAACTGGAAAGTGTATCAAATTAAATTAAAATTAAAAAATTATACACTGTTCACACTAGGAGCTATATTCGTAGACAACGAAATCCTAAGGACGATCACTTTGTCCTTGGACCATACTAAACCATACTAAACTCAAAAACATATAAATGAACTAACATTAAAAATCATACAAAACTAACATAGGCCAGAGGCTCCTGACTTGGGACAGGCTGAAAAACGCGGTGGTGTTTAACATGTTTAGTAAGATCTCAGCTCTCCCCTATACCTCTAGCCAATGTAGAAACATACACACAGCAATACTCACAGTAAAACAGTTTAAAGAAGGCCTAGTCCGATGTCAGAATAGGTAACAAAAGAAACTAAGCATCAACAATGATACATATATTTACAAAAGACTACTAGCAGTTACTGACATGCCAGCTCGTAAAAGTTGTATTCGGGTTAAATTTTAAAAAGAAGAGAGAGGAAATAAGTGTTTCATAGTTATTAAAGTTCATGTTATCAATTATACTACAAGATGAAACTTTACTATTTTATTTCAAATGTGTGATGTGCATAATATAAAACATTTTTTTTTATAGAATTGGTGCGTCATAAAAGCTTTTCTCAATTTATCATCAGGAGTGCTTAATAGCCAAGGATGTGTATTTAGGAAATTTCGGAGCTAGATAGTTAAAAGTGACATAACAAGAATAGCCAGATTAATCAAAAGTCAATTTGTATGAGTGTTTTTATAAAATTATTACCCAAAAACCGTTATGATAGATACTAATAATGTAAGAAAATAATAGTATGCAAGAAATCTGTCCCTGTGAATACAATCTCATTTGAAGTTCAACGTACATGATCAGCTAATCTCTTCTTATGCTTTATTGAAACATCATCGAATATGACTTATTGTCGAATTCGTATTTGGGAAATAAGATGGATGGCATTTGTGGAGCAGGATATATTTACGTTAGCTGTCATATTAGTACCATAA
Organism: Mytilus galloprovincialis; assembly: GCA_037788925.1. Classification (NCBI taxonomy): domain Eukaryota; kingdom Metazoa; phylum Mollusca; class Bivalvia; order Mytilida; family Mytilidae; genus Mytilus; species Mytilus galloprovincialis. The sequence goes on from CM075330.1 coordinate 108,471,905, forward strand.
TCAGTGACAGACGAGACGATTTTAATTTTGAAATCATAAAAACCTGTCTTTAGCAGCATTATACCAATTTCACCTGAATATGGGATATTTTTTTACCATCCTATGAGTTATAAAGGAGCTTGTAGCTGCTACTCAGACTTTATAACACGTCATCAGCGTCTGATTAATACGTTTAAGAACAAAGGGTATGTCAAAGAACGTCTCGTCCTTTTTCTCATAAAATTTATTGGAAGATACCAAGACCTTGTAGATAAATATTTCGAATATACTTCACAAATGATATATGAGTCTCATCAAATATAGATGCTAGGTACTGCCGTTGTTTATCATCTTAATAACGTGTTATAGTGTTCTTTTTATTTGTCTTTTTATTTATTTTCAAAGTTGTGTTTATTTTTGGTAATACTCTTTTGGCTTAGCTCCGTGATTATACTTCACGCCATTGTGTTATTGTACTTTCGTCATTTTTGAATTTTTTATTATGATTCAATGTGTCTATATGCCATTTTGTTTTTCTTTGTTGAATAACTTTTTGTTTTTATAATGATAATGATAATTTTAACACAATGTGCCTGCTGTACCTCAATTTCTAACTATTGTACCTTTCAGTCGGTTTGTTTTGCTTTCAAATTGTTGTCAATATAATGGAATTCTATGCGACTATCATACAAGCGAGAGGTTTAGCTAGCTATAAAACTAGGTTTAAACCACTATTATCTTCACAAGGATATGCCTGTACCAAGTCAGGAATACGACATTTGTTTTTCGTTCGTTTTATGTGTTTGAACTTTAGATTATGCCATTTAAAATGATCCCTCCGTTTTTAATTTTCCTTGGAGTTCGGTAATTTTGTGATTCTAACTTTATACTACTATAATTAACATTATTTGATTTCATTTCATGTCTTAGTTCAACATATACAAACAGTTAATTATATAACGGTGTTAACTGTGAGTATAGTAAAATTAGATAATCAAAGACTTTACTAACTCATCAGTATTAATTTCTCCGATAAAGTTCTAAACAAACGGGACTATATCTGTTTCTGTAAAATAAATACACATTATTTTTGTTGAATATTTTCATACTGTACTCATTAAGTTTTTCAGATAATCAAGCATATCTACGAATAATCTCAACATTTTATACTTACAATTTTTTTTATTCCTAAATCTAACCATGACGGTGGAATAGTTTCATATCTGTATCAAAAATAATAGTCAGTCAGTCAATAACGACAAATCTAGTGCAAATTGAAATTCAGTAGGATTCAGAATCCCTCTAAAACAAGTTAGAACTCCTATGAAATTCTGATTTATACTTACATGACTAATCAAATTCCAGTTCAAATCAGAATTTCAAAATCTGTTTGTTGACTTTGAGATATCCCGATTTGTACTGGAAGAAGCATGAATTTTACTAAATGATTACTAAAAAGACGCAATGAAAAGAATGTTTTGATTTTCTTTTAAACTGATTTTATCAAAATTGTCTCATTTAAACAGAAAAGAGGAAGACCGATTACAATGAAACAATTATGCAGGAGACTCTTTACCCTTATGGAAATATAAGCCCTCTGGCACACAGTTGCGGCAGCAGTATGGCTTTGTTGCGGCTTTAGTGCTACAACATGTTGCAGCATCAATGCAGCTATAGCGTATTTGGTATGCAAATTAGTTTTCTGGCATCATTACAGTGGTAATATTCTGGCATCATTTTGCGGCAATATTCTGGCATCATGTTGCGGCAATATTCTGGCATCATGTTGCGGCACCAATGCAGCTATAGCGTATTTCGTATGCAAATTAGTTTTCTGGCACTATGTTTACGGCACTATTGCCGCTATATTGCGGCACTAGAGCGGCTTTATTCTGGTGCCAGAACATATATGATATAAATGGGATCTTTTCCACATCAGCTAGCTAGCAGCTATATATAATACACCATGCATACATATATAATGCGCTGATTTGCACTTTGTGCAACCTGCATGGGGCCAAAAATGAATTAAAATCATTAATAAACTAAACAAGTATTATATTAAATACAAACTGAAGTTATGAACCAGAAAAGATTGCAGTGATCCTATATTGCTGGTTGCTAGCTGTTATTTTTTTTCACAAAATTAATTAAATTAAACAGGTTAGAACTGATATCATATTGAAATATTTATTTTGTAACACAAACAAATTTCAGTTTAGGTTTGATGAAAAGTATTAAAGATACACAAACATAATAAATGTAAATAAACTATTTAATTAAAATATGTACAAAAAATAACATTTCAAGAAATAGAATTTATACATACAACAAATTATAACTGTTATAAACATCTTAAAACACAAACAAGCTAGGCCAAAAAAAAATGTTGTATTTCCAATTACTTTTGTCTGAAATTAATAAATTCACATTGATTTTAATTTATTTTTAAACTTGGGATACAAACTAGTACATTGGATAACAAAAAACACAACCATATTTGTTTGGCCCAAGATAAAAATAAAATTTCATTAAAATATAATGCATAACCCTGAAGCAAGTAATCAGAAGTAAGGGCTATTCCATTTAAGCATACATCAACCCCCAGTAAGGCACTCTGAAAATAGGACAGCCACCCAGAGAAGCAGTTTTTACAAATTTTGAAGGATTGTTCTCATCAAAACTTTGAAAAGGGCACCCACCACTAGAAGTGATTTCAAAATGCATTCCTGGGGGTTGATCTATGTTTAAATGGAATAGCCCTAATGTACATTTACGTTTTTTGGCCCAAGATAAAATTGAATTTCATTAAAATAAAATGCATAACCCTGAGGCAATGGATCAGCAGTAATGTACATTTATGTTTTTTGGCCCAAGATAAAATTGAATTTCATTTAAATTGCTTAACTCTTTAGCAAGTACTCAGCAGTGATCGATGTTCATTTATGTATTTTGGCACAAGATAAAAAATAAATTTATAATGTGCATACCCCACAAGCAAGTAATCAGCAGTGATGTACATTTATGTTTTGTTGCCCAACAAAAAAATAGAATTTCATAAAAATATAATGCATAACCTTAGGCAAATAATCAGCAGTTATGAACATATATGTTTTTTGGCTCAAGATAAAAATAGAATTTCATAAAAATATATTGCAAAACCCTGTGGCAATGGATCAGCAGTAATGTACATTTATGCTCTTTGGTCCAAGATAAAAATGCATAACCCTAGGCAAGGAATCAGCAGTGATGTACATTTATGTATTTTGCCAAAGATAAAAATAGAATTTCATTACAATATAATGCATAACCCTGAGGCAAGAAATCAGCAGTTATGTACATTTACGTTTTTTGGCCCAAGATAAAAATAGAATTTCCTAAAAATATAATGCATAACCCTGAGGCAAGTAATCAGCAGTGATGTACATTTATGTTTTTTTGGCCCAAGATAAAATTGAATTTCATTTAAATAAAATGCAAAACTTTGAAAAGGGCACCCACCACTGGAAGTGATTTCAAAATGCCTTGGGGGTTGATCTATGTTTAAATGGAATAGCCCTTATATACATTTACATTTTTTGGCCCAAGATAAAATTGAATTTCATTAAAATAAAATGCATAACCCTGAGGCAATGGTTCAGCAGTAATGTACATTTATGTTTTTGGCCCAAGATAAAATTGAATTTCATTTAAATAAAAGGCATAACCCTGTAGCAAGTACTCAGCAGTGATCGATGTACATTTATGTATTGTAGCACAAGATAAAATCAAATTTCATAAAAATATAATGCATAACCCTGAGGCAAGAAATCAGCAGTATTGTACATTTATGTTTTTTGCCCCAAGATAAAAATAGAATTTCATAAATTTATAATGCATAACCTACAAGCAAGTAATCAGCAGTGATGTACATTTATGTTTTGTTGCCCAACATAAAAATATAATGCATAACCTTAGGCAAAGAATCAGCAGTTATGACAATATATGTTTTTTGGCCCGATATAAAAATAGAATTTCATAAAAATACATTGCATAACCCTGAGGCAATAATCAGCAGTGATGTACATTTATGTTTTTTTTGCCCAAGATAAAATTGAATGTCATTAAAATAAAATGCATTACCCTGAGGTAATGGATCAGCAGTGACGTACATTTATGTTTTTTTGACCCAAGATAAAATTAAATTTCATTTAAATAAAAGGCATAACCCTGTAGCAAGTAATCAGCAGTGATCGATGTACATTTATGTATTTTAGCACAAGATAAAAATCGAATTTCATAAAAATATAATGCATAACCCTGAGGCAAGAAATCAGCAGTAATGTACATTTATGTTTTATGGCCCAAGATAAAAATAGAATTTCATAAATTTATAATGCATAACCCTGAGGCAGTAATCAGCAATGATGTACATTGATGTTTTTTGGCCCAAGATAAAAATAGAATTTCATAAAAAATATAATGCATAACCCTGAGGCAAGAAATCAGCAGTGATGTACATTTATGCTTTTTGGCCCAAGATAAAAATAGAATTTCATTAAAATAAAATGCATAACCCTAGGCAAGGAATCAGCAGTGATGTACATTTATGTATTTTGCCCAAGAAAAATATAGAATTTCATTCATTAAAATATAAATAAAAACCCTGAGGCAAGAAATCAGCCCTTATGTACATTTATGTTTTTTGGCCCAATATAAAAATAGAATTTCATAAAAAATATACTGCACAACCCGAAGCATATAATCAACAGTGATGTACATTTATGAATTTAGGCCCCAGATCAACATTGAATTTCATAAAAATATAATGCATACCCCAGAAGCTGTCCTAAAGTGTGCCTAAAAGGCTGCCAGTAATGAAAGCCATTTCATAATTAGGCCAACAAAATAATGTGTGTTTCCTATTTTCCCTTGGAAAAAAAAATAAGGAAGGTAGGTAGGGACTGTTGTTTGATTTGTTCATTGTTGAAGACTCTACAGTATTGTCTTTCAAGAAGGGGCGTCGGTGGCTGAGTGGTCCAAGAAGTTACTTCTGTGACCACTAGCCAGTCAACACTGAGGTTGTGAGTTTGAATCCCGCTAGTTGCACTTGACTCCCAATCTTAATTGACTAGGATTGTCAATTTTCCTATCAAAGGTCAGGTTTTCTCCGGGCACTCCAGCTTCCTCCACCTATAAAAACTGACACTGCGGAATAGCTTAAAAGAGGCGTTAAAACACCAAAAATCAAATCGTCTGTCAAGATGAAGAACAGGAATAAAAGCCTTGTTCATTGATAATTTGTATATTTTCAATGTATTTTGTGTGATTCTGTTTGGAATTGATGTACATTTACTCCATATCCCTTCATTTTCTAACAGTTCTTAATATTTAAAATACCAAAAAAATAACTAAAGAATACGAAAATTGATGTAAAAATAAGGAGGGTTACGGGAAATAGGAAATACACATCTTTTTGTCCTAATCTGCAACTATACTTATTCAAGTTGTTGTACAGAAAACAATGTCAATTAAAGTCCACCCGCCACACAATTTAAATGTTCAATGATCTTTCACTATTCTTCTCTCCATTTTAACTGATCTTTTAAAAGTTCCTATTTTGGAATTTAAAGCACTCATGAATTCCGCATCCCTCATCCTCAGTTTGTTTATAGCATATACTGAAAATAACAATAGAAGCATATTCAATTCAATAATAAATTGGAAAGAGCACAAGGAGGAATGGTCCAAATACAGACTGACAATAAATATTCAACAATAAGTGAAATAATAAGATAATTAACTGTTAACTGTATTAAACAATAAGTCTTATAAGTATATTGTCCATATGGTATATGGACACCAAAAGATAGGAAGCATATAGATGCAGTTATGTATACATGTAACAATGAGAATGTCATAAAGGGTCCCAACCTTGACCTTTGACATACAGCTCGCCGCAAATTATAGGTTTCTTTTTTATGCATTAAGCTGTTTACTGTTTAAGTTTTGTGAAAATCCAAGAATGCATTCACAAGTCATGCTCTGGAAACCAATTTCAGACCAGAGAGCTGATGCTCTGGAAACCAATTTCAGACCAGAGAGCTGAATTCAATAACTCCTCTATTGCAAAAAGAGGGGAAAATTATGTATGGGCTTGGCTTGGAGATTACTGTTATGATAATGAATTGATTTAGTTGTTCAAAGAAGTTGCATTTATAAAATCTTACAGATTATTTACTTACATCTAATGGCTTTCATTACTGGCATTGTGGCAACTGCCTTGGATGCTGATAAATGAATAAATTCTTCTGGCTCAAAAAACCCATCAATGAACTTTTTAACACAGTAGGAACTTGATTTCCCCTTACAAACTCCAAGGATTTGAATAAGCCATTTGCGGGGCACTGCCACATCACTACAATCTGTGATGCGCTCGTAACCATTTGGTAAATTGTCCTCTGATGAAATTATAACCTTAAAAAAGAACACATTATTATGTATATATTATGTTATTCAGGTTTTAGACCCAAAGCCAGGAATGTCACATCATATACCCTGTCTGAAAACTGAATTACAATTATATTACGGATTACCCGTGCCTTGATGTGTTTCCAGAACATTCAACCATGCAATTAACATAGCCAAATCATATATTTCCCACATTGGGATACGAGTATGTGAAGCATTTTGTAATATTTGCATTAAAAATATTTTTTTCAGGTCGACAATACTTTATAACTATTAACACATTTAAACATTTTTTTTAATACTTATGTTTATTTGATGTGTTGTTACATAAAAAAACATGGAATTTAAGGTAACTCATTGTTTTTTACCCTTAATGAGCCTCTATTATGTTTTTCAATGATGCATTACGTCATTACGTCACAGAAAAAAAAATTGCAATGAACATTATTGAGGTACAATTTGGGAAAAAAAATGGCATATATACCCTGCCAGTTTCCAGAATATACATTGACATAGTTTTTCTATTTAATAAAAGTAATGATGATTTCAAGTTTGCTTTTTATTTATGACGATTTTGACACCAAACATTTGGACCAGTGGATTCCTCATCCTCAGCTGTCCTAGACTTAAACAGCCTGTCACTGGTCCGAAGTACTGGTTACCATGACACATTCCTTATTTAAACTTCTAGCTATCATAAACATGATGAGCAAATTCGATTATATTTTTGGAATTGGAAAATTGAGAAGAAAAAAAAACTTGTGTCCTTGCAACTACATGAATGTGGAAAGATACAGGAAAGCGAATATTATTTTCAAAATTTTTCTCTAATAGAACATTAATTCTTCTTATTGAAAATCATTCTGATAATATTTTAAAAGATTAAATCAAAATCTGTTAACTTACATAATTTGAATAATCAACTTTTACACCCCGAAGTGGGGTATAGTGATCAATGACTTCGTCTGTCTGTTCATCTGTTGATGAAACCAAGGCTGAAATGTATGAAATATTTATTGTAACTGATATCTATACACTAGTTTTATACAAAATTATTATTTTACCACTTCTGCTAAGCAGAATGTAGGGATTCTAGTACAAGGATCTGGAAATTTTATGACACAATTTCGGTAATTTTCAAGTGGCTTGAATTGAAAGTCAAAATGTTTTCTATCAATCAAATTCAATTACAAAACTGACACAACTTGTCAACGTTGAAGTCAGAGCTTTTCATTTTATTTTAATTGAAAAGTTCGACAGTTTACAGTCTAAAATTCATAAAATTGTAGACGTAAAGACGATAAAGACCCAGACAACATGAGTATGTTGGCCCAACATTGGCACAACGTATATCATTGCATTGGCCCATCGTTGTATTTTAACGTTGGCCCAACGTATAAGTGCAAAGTGGGCCTACGTTGGCCCAACATGACGGCTTCATGTTGGCCCAACGTTGTACGGTTATATGCAATACATAGAGCCAACGTTGGCCCATTGTATGAAAAACGAAATCCATGTTGGCACAACGTTGGACCAACGTAGAAATATCTTTTCTTATGTTGGCACTATGTTGGTCCAAGGTAGGTATTTCTCATTTTTATGTTGGCAATACGTTGGTCTATTGTTTCAACCAAATTACAATGGATGTTGCATGAGGAGCTGTATATGATAAATACCCCGGAGCGCATTTGATCTTTTTTTGTATTCCAAACTGCCAAAGTTTAAGGTAGCAGTTCTGTATTTTTGTATTACCCATTGTTGTTACTGTCCTTGTTTTTTTCATGAACTTTGCCTCTTTAATTTTATTTATTGTGTGACGCTAAGATATTTCTTTGGCAATGTTTGATGGATCGACCAGATAAACTCTGTGTCATTTGGTGTCTTGTAAAGAGTTGTCTCATTAGCAATCATACCACATCTTCTTTTTTCATATCAATTTCATTTATTTCTTTAACAGAACAAATGACGTATGGCTTATGGTTAGGCGATCAAACAAATAGTTTTTTCGGAGATGTAATTTTAGTTGTATTGGTTCCAGATCCAGAATGAAAATTAAATAATTCATAAGATGAAACTTTATTTATTTTAAATTTAATATCATTGGTCGTCACCACTATTAGTGTCCTCCTCAATTTGAACTTCAACAGTGTCATTATTATTTATAATTGTTATTCTTTTTTTTCTCTTCTTTGTTTCTTGCCACCTTCTCTGTCAAGGCTTAAGCGCCGCCAATCTTTAGCTGCATCATCTATTTCCTTATCCGAAGACTCTTTACAGCTATGTTTTTTTTCTAACCGACTCTGTAATAAAGTTATAAGTTAATTCATAGGAGCGAATGAATTAATGTATATTCTAAACACTATTTAATACAAAATAAAATCTTAAATAACCATTTTGTTTTATATTGGTTATTTGTCTAATGGTCAGAAATCTTTAGTATTAGACGGATTTGTGGGTATAACAAACCCCTTATTACTATTATTTCAGAATTCGGTATCATGCTTTATATATTCGTAATATACATGATATATAAAGAATAATTTAGATGTGTATTAATGAACAGTTATATATTTGATATATAAAAACACTGTTACACATTCAAGTGTGTATATGATTAGGTTTCACAAATATATCGTATCTGTTTGCATGCGATTTAGAAATACAATAAAACTAACAAATTCATTTATATTTTAATGAAGTAGAAATCATTATACCACATTTTTGAAAAAATTACGGAATAAGGTACATCTTAAGACAATTTTATTCCATTAACTTCAGTAATGATCATACATGTTGTGGTTATAGATTTATATATTTTACCATTTGTTTGAAGATACTAATGTTCAGTGGCAAATATTTCATGATAATTAATAGGATTGAAATGATTTAAAATCTAGAAAATATTTCGCCCGAAACGTATAAACTTCAAGATCAGCATTATAAAATGATAGAAATTAATATATGTTTTGATTTTTAACAACATCCCTCCGATTAAAAAATCATATTGTATTTGTCATTCTGAATCGTATATATATATCAGATTTTTTAAAGTTACAACTTACATGTTAATTACTATCTTTCTCTTTGAATCTCAGATGACATGATTTTCTCTTTTTGTTTTCTTCGTATCGCTGCTCTCTTACAAATACACAACAGGAAATAATCACAAAAGTGACCATCCCATTACATTCAGATTTCCTATAAACTTAATTACCATAGCAACTATCTTTGAAATTTGTCGAACATATGGTCAACCTTCTATGATCTTCTATCAGAATGGGCTTGATTAACAGACTGGCTGTATCAAATATCACTCTGCATATAATTGCTATTATTATGTTTCACAAAGTTTAATGAATAAAGTTATTATAAATAATGATTGCAATAAATTTTAATTTTTAACCAGGCAATCTATGTTTACGATATACATTTTTTTTTATTACAGTAATGATATTCCAGTATAAATTTTACCTGACTTATATATAGAGTATAATATATAATCCCGCAACGTTGGGCCAGCATTGGCCCAACATAGAGTTGTAAATGTAATTTCAATTGATAAACACTTTCGGTATAACATTAACTTTTCATAAAGCCTGCTGCAATCGAAATTATCCGCCTCCCAAGAGAAATAAAGTGTAAAATATTATATTATCAATTCTATTAACAAAATTTCATATCGGCCCTATGTTGCTACTAACATAATGCCAACATTTGCCCGATTATTTATAACCAACATGAGATAATAATATGAATTTACAACAACAGACCAACGTTGGGCCAATGTTGTGCAGCTGACACCAACGTGCGACCAATGTACCGACAATTTGCCAACGTTGGGCCAATGTTGTGCAGCCAACATAAACTTGCGACCAACGGACCGACAATTTGCCAACGTTGGGCCAATGTTGTGAAGCCAACACCAACGGTCGACCAACGGGCCGACCATTTGCCAACGTTGGCCCACTGTTAGTCTGCTGACTGGGGAATGACTGCTGTATACAATAAATTGAAATTGAATCATTTTAATATTCTTTAATAAGTAAAATCCCCTGGAAACAGTTAAGCTACTTGCAATTTTTAGGTTAAAAACTAAGCTGGAAATTTCAAGTTGATTATAAAATACAAATGAATTCCGGTTTCACGATACAGATTACTTTGTTTAACAAAAATGGTTTAATAAATGCATTTTAATATTCCTCTATTTATATGTGTTTTGAAAAGGGATAACAATTTATTTGTATCGGTCATGTTTGGAACCCTCCTTATAAAATGGGTGGATCTGCCCCTGTGTATTGATAAATTTTCAACGAATTTTACAAAAATTCAGCTTTATTATATCTTAAATCTTATTTTTTCGTATACATTTATTAAAAGTAGAAAAGTATTCCTCATAAGTGATTAAGTAATTTGTCTAAATTCAAATCATTGATTAAAATATTAACCTGGTGCATGCAACACAGGTAACACCTATTGACAATGATTAACTTTTTATCAGAAACAGTAATTAGCTATGCCCTAGGGATTATCATTGAATATTAAGTGTGGTGTTTATGACTGGAAAACATTACAGTTAGAAGCTAGTAATTGTTATTAAACCAACAGTTTATAATTTAAGACAATAACACATAATGACCGTAATTGTTTCTGTAAAAAAATATATTTTGTCCTAAATCCTAATTGGCAATTGATGGTCAAAGGGAATAACTACCACAAAAATGGTCTGTTAACTTCATAATTATAAAGCCTTGCTAAAATTTGATAAAAAGGCCTGCAGTTAATGTTACGGTGTGAGAGCGCTAAAAGTGTGGGATGGACATATGCATGTTATGGTCTTAGGCCAAAGTAAACTAATTGTTGGTTTCTCCTTACATTGAAAAAATTTCATGATCCGGCAGGCCAGGAATTTATTTTATTTTTTTATAATTTTTATTTTGTGTTGTTTGGATTCAATGCAAAAAAAAACAAACAAGGTTTATGTTGCTTTTAAAGATTTGTAATAATGTTGTTATTGCTCTACTTTCCAACTATTAATCATTTAAATATGATTGACTTTTTTATTTTGTTTTTTTATGAATCCAATAAAAAAAGTTTGACCAGATAGGTTTAAACTGACCTGGTAGTGTTAGAGAAACCAAAATTTATTTTTCTTTGGCCTTACCATTATTATTCTGCATTGCCTCCAACTCTCTGATTCTTTGATGGAGTCTGCAGGAGTCCTCTCTTGCCTGTGACAAGGCTGTTTTTAGGCTCTGTATTTGATTTTCATGCACAAGACAAGATTTACAAGAAAATGAAGAGGTGTCATTTACCTGTATTTCCGTATTGAGAACAGAAAAAGAGTTAGAAAGTATGGAAGAAGTTGTGGACAGATCAGTATGTGGTGAGTGAGTCAGAGAGTCTACAGGTTTTGAGATGGTCCATGTTTTTGAAGGCCTATTTTGTTGAAGGGAAGAAGAGTTAAGTGGAGTTGAAGATGGCACCTGGTAAGCAGAACAAGTATCTAAGGATGAAAGATGTGAATCTGTAAGAAGTGATGTGTAAGGTGAGGTAGTACAGCTTGAATTTGAAGGAAATAAACAGCGAGGAGGGATAGGAGTTGAACAAAAGCTGGAAGGGGGCATATCACAAGAACCAAGTCTAAAAGTAGAACGATCTAAAGAAATTGGGCTGAAAGGTGTGGCTGAAAAATTGTTCAGAGAAATAGCACTAGAAACTGCTGTAGGAATAGAATGAGATAGTGAGTTGAAAGGTGCTGAACTAAAGGAACTGGTGATAGGAATAGAATCAGACAGAGAGTTGAAAGGTGCTGAACCCAAGGAACTGGTGATAGGTATAGAATTAGACAGAGAGTTGAAAGGTGCTGAACCAAAGGAACTGGTGATAGGTATAGAATTAGACAGAGAGTTGAAAGGTGCTGAACCAAGGGAACTGGTGATAGGTATAGAATTAGACAGAGAGTTGAAAGGTGCTGAACCAAGGGAACTGGTGATAGGTATAGAATTAGACAGAGAGTTGAAAGGTGCTGAACCAAGGGAACTGGTGATAGGTATAGAATTAGACAGAGAGTTGAAAGGTGCTGAACCAAGGGAACTGGTGATAGGAACAGAATGGGACAGAGAGTTAAAAGGTGCTGAACCAAGGGAACTAGTGAGAGGAATAGAATTAGACAGAGAGTTGAAAGGTTCTGAACCAAGGGAACTAGTTAGAGGAATAGAATTATACAGAGAGTTGAAAGGTGCTGAACCAAGGGAACTAGTTAGAGGAATAGAATGAGACAGAGAGTTGAAAGGTGCTGAACCAAGGGAACTAGTTAGAGGAATAGAACAAGACATAGAGTTGAAAGGTGCTGAACCAAGGGAACTAGTGAGAGGAATAGAACGAGACATAGAGTTAAAAGGTGCTGAACCAAGAGAACTAGTGAGAGGAATAGAATGGGACATAGAGTTAAAAGGTGCTGAACCAAGGGAACTAGTGAGAGGGTAAGAACGGGACATAGAGTTAAAAGGTGCTGAACCAAGGGAACTGGTGAGAGCAATAGAATTAGAAGAAGAGCTAATAGGTGGGGGGATGTAGTTGAAAGGTGGCATAGTAAAGTAAGGGGGTTGGAAGGAATTAATGTTGGTACTAGTACTAGAACATATTAAATTGTTTAATATGTAATCCTCTGCTGAGTGCAATGTCTGTTTCCTTGATATTTCCTTCTCTTTCTTCTCTTGTAGCATGTCTGAAATAAATATTTTAAAATAAAAATGAGGTCCATCATCAGAGAAATATGGTATTAGAAAAAGATTTGTCTACAGGTTTTGAGATGGTCCATGATGTTCTTCAAGGCCTATTTTGTTGAAGGGAAATTGTAAAAAGCTTTGCTGATAACATTTCTTGTGTGATGATGTCAGAAGTTTGAGGATGTACCTGTCAATCATCCTGCTCAGGTTCAGAATAAAAAGATTTCAAAATTGTTGGTTTAATTTAATAGACGACTGTTGTTTTTACTGAATGAGCTAATAAAACTGTAAGGTTCATGTGGGCGTTTTTTTAAGTTTTTTTTAGATATATTTAAGTATTGAAAATTACTTTTTCTTTGTTTTCCCTTGACTTTGTATTGGTGACTTTTATCCTCCCTTTCAGTATGAAACCAGAGGCTCAAAGGAGCCTGAATCGCTCACCTGGTTAAATGTTACAAACTGAATTTCAATATTCAAGAGAGACTACTCTTAAACCAGAAATTAATTTTGACCCAAGGACTTTTTAATAGCTTAACAATAGTGCAATTTAAACTGTGACTTTAGGTCTTATGGTTTTCAAGATACTTGCAAAAATATGCGAAAATTAACAAATTTAGGTTTTTAAAGAAAGATAACTCTACAAGGAAATTTTGACAATTTTGCCCCTGCAGACTTTTGGTAGATCTTGATATAAGTTGAACAGTTTGCAATTTCATTTTTGGCTCTAGGTCATATGGTTTTCACGATACAAGCAAAAATATTAAAAAATCAGCAAATTTCTGCATTTAATATAGGATTAAACGCCTTTTGGTCCGAGTACACAGTTACCGTCCTTTGATTTTCGTTGTCCACGAATAAAGTCTTTAGTGTGGACAGTGTGTTTGTTACTTGCCAATTTTTGTTATATACCCCTTCCAAATTTATTTCTCCATGATTTATTCCTCATATAGAAAGTAGGGGGGTGAAATGACACTGTAAAAAAAATTGGGTCATAAATATTAATGTAAACAGTCAGGGGCATTACTTAAACAAGTAACAATAAAAATTACCTATTCAAGTAATGTTGAAAACGAGGCTATTTTAAATATTACTTATAAAAGTAACTTTTCTGAATATTATTTTTATAGGTGTCCAATAATACAGATTTTACTAGGTTTAACAATTTTTCACAGTCATCTGGTTATTTTTCCCCTGAAATATTAAATCTAATCTTTCTGAAACACTAATTAACTTTCTGACGCACTTATCTTTCATACCAATGCTTCTTGGTCAAAGATTGGTATCTTGGGACAATTAAATTCTCATTTTCCTCCAAAATCTTGAAGGTAGACTGATATAAATTGATAGATACTTGTGAATTGATTAAGACTTGAAGTTATTTATAATTTGTAACCCAAACCAAGTACACATGCATGTTCCTTAAATAAGTTTTAATACTAATTTTATTAAAAATGTATCAAACAACTTATTCGAGTAATATTTTTGTCATAATTTTTAAAGTAACCCTTCATCTCTATAATCCTCTCAAATATAATAAATTCTTAACTTTATGATATGAAATTATGTAAAAACTCATCAAAACTTCATTTAGTCTATGTTTTATTGAAATTTAAAATAACTCTATTAAGTATTTTTTTTATTTTCAAAAACAAAAATTACTGATATAAGTAACTTTAAAAAATTACTTGTTTTAGTACTAATGTCCCTAACAAAGTAAAGTAGTGATTAGGTCCAGCTGAAAAAGGTCAAAATTTAGCACTTCGGAAGCTGTCAAAAGATTTCAAGACCCCCTCAACATGAAATTGTCCATATTTTGAGGTAGAGCTGATGAAGTTATCTATAATTGTGATATAATTTGCCTAAAAGTAGTACAACACACTGTAAAAATATTATTGAGAATGCGCAGGTGGGATTTTTTTTATTTTCAATTATTGTCTAAAAGAAATGCACTACGAAATAACTGTGTACTCGGACCTTTTTAAAAGAATTTATTGGTGTATAAACTGGATCTATTCACTCAAACTAATAAAAGTTTGACAGACTTTTTTTGATATGTTTGTGAGTGACTTGTTCCAGTTTATACATCAACAAATTCCTTTAAAAAAGTGTTTAATCCTTATAATTCTTTAAAATAGGAGATAAGGCCACACCAATTTAATTCCTTGTTCGACGGACCCGCCCACACCTATTTTTTTCATAATAGATTTTAAATTTTTTTTTTATATTCCCGCATCCGGAAATGTAATCGTGTCCATTTCCCGCACCGTTTTTTTGTAAATATTATAAAAAGATATTTGCACTTGTTTTTGTTTATAAACACAGTCTAACCTGTATTTATAACCATTTTAAACATATAAGCACCCAAGTACACTGTGTCAATGTCTGTGATAATATTTGATTCAGCATGAAACCAATTTATCCCATTAATATGACTTAGATGGAGAATTGTCTCATTAATTGGCATACATACATATACCAAAGCTAATTATTTATTGGTCATGTTGGTGAACAGGGAAAAATACTTCATAAATTAAAGTACAATTGATAAATCATGTTTTAATATTATCAAAACCTACTATTTTATGTTTACAAAAAAAAATTATAATCGCTTGCCTTTACTTTTCAAGCTTCGCCTCAAAAATTTGCAAATTAAATATTTTTTTATTAAAATTTTCAAATTGCTCGCTCGCCCCAATTTTTGGAGTCCAAAAATCTGTAGAACAAGAAATTAAATTGGTGTGGCCTAAGTATTAAAAAAATATCTACAACGTCGAGCCCGTATGTGTTATTATCTCCGCCATCTTGTTTACATTGGTTAGAAAAAAACTGTCCAATTGTCTGTAGAAAAATAAATAACGTCAAGAGCCACAACCGGAATCCTTCTTGACCAATCATATGAATGTATTCCCTAATATGCAAATCATACAAGAATCATAGAGAGATAATTTTTAAACATAATATCTAACAATTAAGTCCATGCAAAGCTTTTTTGTAGATCTGAATTAGCTTAACAATTTGCAATTTAGATTTAGGCTCTAGGTCTTACAGTTTTCAAAATATAAGCTAAAATATGTGAAAATCACTCGGGAAATGTTGGTATGAGGAGTTCCCCACCCACCATTCACAATACTAAAAGCCCACTTCATTTTGTGAAAAATAATGTAAAAATTAAATTTTATATAAAAGGTGGTTGTGTACGACCCTCCCATACTTTTTTTCCAAGAATATCCCTTAGCCTATTCAAAGTATACTTTAACAGTAATAATTAATTTCACAACCTTTTTTCTTTTTCTTTGTTTCATCTACTTCTTCTACTTTGTTCTTCTTTTCAATTTTTTTTGTTACTTCTTTTTTTTTCTTTTCTGAAATACATCACAACACATGAGGCCAAAATAAATAAACAGCTGTGCCTAGAGCACCTGATACGCCAGTTTTGGGCATATAGAAATTGTGGCTTCAATAAAATTGCTTTAAATTCAAATTGTTAAAGTACTGTAACTCTAGAACAAATAAAAGAAAGGACCTTCTAATACCATTCACAACAATTATGTAAAGTTTGAAGGAAAGCAATGTAGGCATACTAGAGTTAGCATGCAAATTGTGAAAATTGCCTTAAATCAAATGGTTAAAATCCCATCACAATGAAACGACATGACACATTTTTTTCTAAATCACAAGGGTGCTTTCTACCGTCAATCCTAATACTGTGTTAATAAAATAACCTGGCCAATCAAAAGGGCCAAAAAAAAAGTTTGTGTGTTTACTGTACCCTTATCTACCCTAAAGTTTTTTTGACTATTTTTGATTGAGCAAGTGTTAAAGTCACAATGTTGCTCCCATAGACTCAATGTAAAAAAAAAATCTCTACCTTCCTACCCTATTTTTTTCAGCATGTGACAGCAAATATTTTTTTGTTTAGCCTAGATATAAACATTTCACCAAAGTTTCATGGAAATTAGTGAAAGCCATCACAATATGTGACTGGTCTAGAAATTTCAGACAAATATTTGACAGGTCCAGAAAATTTTGTACTAAATATATAACATGTATAAGGTTGCAATTTTCATGTATAAATAAAACGAATGGGTTGGGATGTGGTCTTGGTCAATATATGTGAACAGGTGAAATTCCAGGGGAACACCTGTAGCATTTTTTAACTGAAGTGACCCCCCCAATGACAAATCTGATTTGGCCAGGTGGCAGGAAACAAACATATTATATTTTTTTGTTAGCCTAACACGTACCAGTTTTCTGTTTCCCTTCTGTTTTCTCTGTTTTGTTCTTCTTGTCAGCTTTAGCTATAAAATAATAAAAGAATAATGTGTTTGAAGGACTCAGATTGCTCTCCTCCACTCAACTGGAATTCAAATGTTAAAATACTGTAACTCTAGAACAAATAAAAGAAAGGAGCTTCCTAATATTAATCACAACAATTATGTAAAGTTTCAAGGAAATCAATCTAGGCATACAAGAGTTAGTATGCAAAATTTGAAAATTGCCTTAATTCAAATGGTTCAAGTGCCATAACACTGAAACGACAGATGCCCTGTCACCCAAATCCATTATAAATTAATATTTTATAGTGCATAATATATATGTATATTATATGCACCTGTCCTAATTGAGGAACACGTTGTTCAGTGGTTGTTGTTTTTTTTTGTATGTTTCATAGATGTTTCTCATTTCTTGTTATGTAAATAGATTAGACCGTTAGTTTTCCTTTTTGAACACGTTGTTCAGTGGTTGTTGCTTTTTTGTATGTTTCATAAATGTTTCATAGATGTTTCTCATTTCTTGTTATGTATTGTTTTGTAAATAGATTAGTTATAGTTTTCCTTTTTGAACACGTTGTTCAGTGGTTGTTTTTTTTTTTGTATGTTTCATAGATGTTTCATATTTCTTGTTATGTAATTTATAGATTAGACCGTTAGTTTTCCTTTTTGAATTGTGTTACAATGGTCATTTTGGGGCCCTTTATAGCTTGTTGTTCAGTAAGCATAGGCTGCATGTTGAAGGCCGTACTTTGACCTATAATTGTGAACTTTAAATATATTGTGACTTAGATGGAGAATTGTCTCATTGGCAATCAATTACCACATCTTATTTAGACAAAAATAATAGGTGTGTTTCCTATTACATCTTTGAAAAAAATAGGGAAGGTAGATAGTTTTTTTTTTTTTTTTAGCTAAATATATAACCAGACCAAAAATTTGGGCTAAATATGTGACTGGTCTAAAAATTAAAAATTTCAGCCAAATATTTGAAAGGACCAGAAAATTTTCGACTAAATATTGTGGATTCAATAATATTCATGGGATACCAATTTTCATGAATTTTGTGGGTGTAGGTGAACCACAATTTTAAATAATCAACGAAGTAGGAGTTTTCTAAAGATTTTATATGCAGACCAGAGTTCACGAAAATGGTCGGTCCTGTCGGTCCTATCGGTCAAAATGAGGCTCGGACCAGTATTTTGAAAGCTAGTGCCGGTCCTGATGACCGATGTAAAATCGGCCGTTGTAAAATCGGCCGTTGTAGTTCCTTTTTTATCGGTAATTAGTTGTACCGCAACTAATTCCAATATGTGTTCCGGTTTACATCGGTCTTCAGATGTACCTGCTGCTAATTTCCGGTACTGGTTTCCTGTTATAAACAAACTGAAACCTATGGACACCAAAGTGCCGATCTACACGTGGCCTGCTAAATTTGTTCTTGGCAAACGATCGGGGATTGAAATCTTTAATAGATGGAGATAACAAATACTGAGAAAATGATTCAGTTGATGAAATAGATAGAGAAATGACTTTAATTAAGAACAATCAGACGATCAGAACTCGTACTTCATTATTAATTTGTCCGTGGCTGTGAAAAATAAAACTAATAATAATAAAAGATAATTTTGGATAAAATATGTTATTATTTTTATTTTAGGATCAAATTGACAGATTTTTTAGGACTGGCTAAAATTTTGTAGGACTGACAAATAATCTTGCTTCGTCGGTCCCATGACCGACGGGTCAAACGAAGTTTTCGCGAACTCTGGCAGACATAAGCAAAACCACCAAATCAAATATACACGAAAACACCATTTTTTCAAAATCCATGAAAATTGGTACTCACGAAAATAAATGAATCCACAGTATATGTTCAGGTCGCAATTTTTATGCATAAAAAAATGAATGGGTTGGATTTTTGGTCTTGGACAATTGCATTTTTAACAAAAGTGAATACCCCGCCCCCCCCCCCCCCCCCCCCTCTTTGGCAAAACCTGATTTGGTCAGGTGGCAGGAAATGACCCATATTATTTTTGTTGGCCTATTAACATGTACCATTTTTCTTTTTCCCTTCTGTTTCTGTTTTATTCTTCTTGTCAGCTTTAGCTATAAAAAAATAAAAGAATAATGTGTTTGAAGGACACAGATTGCTCCCTTCCACTCAAATGGTATAACTCAAACTTGATTTGATCTGTGTATTATGGTTATAAGCATTGCGTTAAATTTGAAAACATTTGGTCAAAGCAAACTTAAGTGTCACAGAATGGAAACAAATTTTGTGTGTACATATGGACAAGGGTACTGTTGTGAAATTGTTATTATCTTCAGTTTATATTTGCTTTTATTTGCTTAAGTTGTTTTACCGCCAATTTTAGGTAACAATATGCAAGCAGCGTCGTCACTTGCCGACATCTCTTTGTATATCTTGGGACTCTTAAGTAAAGCATATGAAACAAGACGCTTTTGTGTTTACTCGCCTTTATTATCAATATGTACAAAACAGGTACAGTAACTGTTAACTAACTGTCAGCTTTAAAAAAAATTAAGAATTAAGCCTGTGGCTGTATCAAAACATCAAAACACACGAGGCCAAAATAAATAATCAGCTGCACCTAGAGCACATGATACACCTGTTTTGGACAAATAGAAATTGTTGCTTAAATAAAATTGCCTTATATATGGCCTGTGGCTGTGCTTACAGGTCAAAATGTGTTTACATGATATACATGTATGTATGCATGTTCCTAAGGTATTTCAGGGGATACTTTTCATATTCTTTCAATTTAAAAAATCTAAACAATACTTGTCAATTAAATCTAGTGTCAGGCACTGCATTTGGTACCAAAATGTTTTTCAGGAGTAATATTAAAAGTATTTAATTGGTATCACCTTCTTATGAAAACCCAGTGGCCATGCATGTGCACTCAGAATTTAGACCAGTTAACAAGCAAGGGATAAATATATACTATGTAAATTATATTGTTCAAATTTACATACCCTTTTCTGAGAACACTTTCTTTGTCCTCAGACAATCTTCTTTATCTTCTGAAAAAAATGAAATATATATTAGGCCCAAAAAATATACAATTCGTCTGTTAATCCTTATAAATAATTAAGCAAAAAATGAGGATGGAATTTAGAGACTGTCACTCTGGGCATTTCATGAAGCTCCAAGGTTTTTTGTTCTAACAAAATCTCAAGCACCAAGAATGAAGATCATTTGTTTTTAAAAAAAAGTCGCTCATCTCTGGCTCAAAGATCTTTTGTTTTAACAAAATCACTTAGTTAAGAAATCTACAATCTGCTAAAATTTTGTAAATGGCCTTTTATGAGCTAAAAAGAGCTTCTATGAACATATGATGGAAAGAAAAGTGGGTGTTTAATTTATACGAATAAAAAAAAAAAAACAGCTGCGCCATGAGCGCATGATACGCCCAACGTCTGGTGTGGAAGTTTTTAGCAATAATCATAAATAGTTTCCGAGAAAGTTTTTAGCAATAACCATATATTGGTTTTCAGATACGGCGGGACATGTGAACCCCCCCCCCCCCCCTTTCCCCTCTTTTTTTTTACAAAAAACTAAATATCACTAAAATAAAATTTTGAATCAAAACCAAAAAGTATACAGATCTTTAGATTAATATAACAAAGAAGTGTGTAAAGTTTAAAGCAATTATCATAAATTGTTTTTGAGGTAAGGCGCGACATGTAAAAAAAAAACTCCCCCTTTTTTACAAAATACTCAAAAACTCAAAAATAAAATTTCAAATCATCACCAAAAAGTATACAGATCTTAAGATTGATATAACAAAGAAGTGTGTAAAGTTTAAAGCAATAACCATAAGTCATTTTGGAGATACGGCGCGACATGTAAAAAAAAACCTCCCCCTTTTTTTTTTATAAAATACTCAATATTTTGAATCATCACCAAAAAGAATACAGATCTTAAGATTAATATAACTAAAAAGTGTGTAAAGTTTTAAGCAAAAATCGTTTTTGAGATACAGTGCGACATGTGAAAAAAACACCCCCCTGTTTTAGTTACAAAGTGCTGTAACTCAAAAAGTTTTAATTTTATTTTCACCAAAAAGTATACAGATCATTTGACCATCATAAGAAACAACTATATTAAGTTTCATGAAATTTGGATAAGTTGCTCTCAAGTTACGGTGCAACATGTTTACGCCAGACAGACAGACAGACGGACGGACACCGGACATTTCTATACCATAATATGTCCCGTCAAAATTTTGAAGGGCATATAAAAATTAACATGGGTATTAATTGTCAGATGGACAAAAACAAAGGAGCCAGAAAATTTAATGAAAAATCCAAAACCTCACCGGACTACATCCTTAAATTGTGTGGGTTGGACTTTGAAAAATTACCAGCAGGGACATGAGTGTTGTATCATCACATCAGGTTTCTGTGAATTTTTGAAGGTTTTATTATATCTTAGCCATTTTTCATCAAAACATGTACATGCTGTGAATATTCCATGCCTTGTGTCATCTGAACTAGACTGCATTGAACCGATATAAACTGTGTGCAGTGTTTAAATACAGAATGAAGATGTGCACCTCTTTGGGGCAGATTTGACATTTTTTTTCTATGAATTTTTGCATGTGGATTTTTTTTAACATTTCAACACATTCTTTATTGCACTATTCAGTTGTTTATAATAACCACCCTATATATCACAACTACATATATAGGTTGCATGTTGAAATTAACCAATTTTTAGCCAAATATGAAGGTGATCGACGCAGGTCCAGACATGGAATGGGTCTTACTTAAACTGCAATTTCAGTCCTTTTTAGTTGTATCGACCATGTACTAATGATGCAGTATTATTTCTTTAATTATAAAGATTCCATTTTTTTGCCAGTATAGCTGGGCTAAATTTGAAATAGCTTGCTTAATAGGGACCCTATATATTATAAAAAAAGTTATTTATTTGCTGTACCTTAGCCTTACTCATACTGTCTTTCTTACCAGACTTCCTTATAATCTTGGCCTCATACCATTCCCCTTGGTAAGGTGCCATACATTTTTCCCCTTCATCTAGACTGGCTTCGACCCCATCTTCTGTCCTCTCTAAATTTTCTATCTCTTGGAGCCGCAACAGGCTTAATAACCCATCATCAATAAACAACCCAAAAATCTACAAAAAAATAGAATGATATATCAGGAGTTACATACATGTCCATTGTCATTAATAATATGTTCATGCATTTGTAAATTTTGTAATTGGGCCAAAATATTTAATAGGTGTGTTTCCGGTCACCTGACCGACCCTAACTTTTTTATCCCCAAAATTTTGTCTTAGACATTGCATTTTGACTCTTACTGTAAGAAGTTAGAAAATTAATGATGAATGTCATCAATAATACAAAAATTCCTTTTCATTACGCTAAAATTGAGTTGAATAAACATGTTTTCAAAGCAAACAACAAATACAAATGGGGCAACTTCTGATAGGGCTGGAGTGAGAAACAGTTTAAAAAAAAGATTTCCGACCAACCCTACATGTATAATAAATGAACAAAATGATTTTTAAAAAGTTGTTATTTTAACTATAGAAAACTGAAATATGTCATTATATACGGATATGCAATCGAATTGGAAGAAATAGAGGTAGGTCGAAAAACAGGTTCTCTGACCATACCCCTTGTTTTCTGGAAATAAACTAATAACACATATTAGTTTATTTCCACTGTTTTACTGATGTTTTATTATCATGTATGATGTTTGTAATCCATGGGTGCCGATTTGACTAGATGCCGAATTAACCAGGTGCCGATTTGACCAGGTGCCGATTTGACTTGTACAAAAATGCTTATAAATGATCCCTTCTAGAAGGCCCTTCTGGGTGTAGCATTTTTTATGATGTGTTTCAAAGAACTCGTCCAAGCATTTGGGTTTTGTGGCAGTTGTTTTCTTGTGTGTTGTGCAGGTTTTCTCACTGTAGATCTGGAATCTGACACAGTTACAGATCTGTTCTCATTTGAATTTTTGAGCTGTTTTTGTTCGATTCTAAGTCCTTATTCAACCCAACTTCTTTTTTATCTTTCTTCCTTTTTTTCTACTGTTTTTCTGCTACTGCCTTTGTTTTTCTTTATATTGTTTATCAAATTTGGAATTCAAAGTTCTTCTTTCTTTAAGCCTTTTTTTGTTAGCATGGTTTTGTAGTTTTTTATTTTGTTTAAGATTGTCCAACTTCCTCTGATAATTTTTTAATTTTATATTCAGCCAATATTTGCGGGTTTTCTCTTTCCAAGTCTCTTTCTTTGAATCATTTCTTCCAGATAATTTTGCCTGGCTTATGTCAGCAAGTCTAGTGTATGTTTTAAGGAATGGAAGATTTACCAAAAGTTTCTAAATTACCAGCTGTCTTTCAACTATCTGTCCTAAAAATAAAGCTAATTTTCATATTTTTCTTAAATTGTTAAATTCATGTCAGGAGTGTGACAAATTACATCTGAATGGTTAATCCTTGAAACATCTTTAAATATACCATTTAAATTCAAAATGATTGTTCTATTTTGTACAAAATTCATTTCCTCACTTTCCTATATGATTTTATAGTTGTACACACTTATTTCCTTTGATAAATTTGCATTACTGTGCACAAAAAATAGAAAAATGACTAATTAAAACTTATTGTGTCAAAACAATCATGATAAATAACACATTTAAGAGGTAAATGATAGGAATATAACTTTGTTTTAACATTTCTAACACAAAGAAACCTGTTGAACTTGTCCTTGTGAAATTATGAATTGACAGAAAATGCCTTAAAAAAAGCGTCACACTCCTGACATATATAATGCACTCCCACATCTATGATATAAACATATCACAGTTGTAATAATTTTTTTTCTTCTCTTTGGAATAGCCACTTCTGAAAAATAAAGAAGAAGAACATATTTAAGTCCTATGTATTCTTTGGTACATGTTTAAAGACAGTTGTCACACTCCTGACATTTTTGGGTGCTTGTATAGAAGTTAATCCAATATGTGAATTATGCACCTCAGGATGTCTGTATAGCCTTTTATGGATAGTTTATACATGTATACAATAAATACTTACCAGTTTTACACACAAATACTCCTTTAAAATACAACCATAACACTTTAATTTAGAAATTATCAAATTTTGTCAATATTAATTTTTGGTACATACCTTTTCACAATGTATATTTATTTACATAATATTTGTGCAATGATAACACCAATCTATAATCTACAAAACCTAGTATTGAAGAATGATTATAAACCATCTTCATATACATGCATTCATCATAATAATTTTTACTCAACATGTAAATTATTAAAAAAAAATCCTGTCACACAAAAAGCGTCACACTCCTGACAAATTTGACATGTTTTTTTAATAAAACTTTTGGCTGGTACAAGATATCTAAATGAAATTTGGCTGCAAGTTAGCTGGTATTGAACTTGTTGGTTTGACATTTAATTTACTTTCCTAAATATAATGGGGGAAACAATATGCCCCAATATGTTAAAATCTTCATTTTTTCTGATTCCACTCATATGTGTATATTTTTTTTTTACTTCTTCAAGTAAATAAAATACACTTGTACAAGTAGTACCCCTGACTGTATGACTGTTGGAAGTAAAAAGAATTTACTTATATCATATTTTAATTGGTTGCCTCCCTTTCCATTTTTTTGCTATTTTGGAAAAGGTTTACCTATATACATGCTTTATGGTTAGGTTGTTGTCACTTTGACACATTCCCCATTTCCTTTCTCAATTTTAACACATATAGCTGAGAGGGTGATAGAACAGATTGTTACCCCAAGAAAACATTATCACCATGATCACCCTCTCAGCTAAGTGTTATTTAATTTATTATACTGAATGTCCTACTGTTATGGTCTTTTACAGATGAATTTTATTTTAAAAGCATTTTCTATGAAGTCACGTACATAACAACATTACAGTTATTAGAAAAAACAACGAAGTTAAACAAGATTTTTTTTTTTTTTTTTTATCTTGACAGTCAAATAATTAAATCTGAGCCAAAACGTAAAACTGTAGCATTGTATTAAATTACTTGATTTAAATTCAATTCATTGTCCTTTAAACTATCGATTTTTGGTTGGTCTAGAGGAGAGGGTAACATTCAGAAAATGTTTATACTCTCAGCCATGTGATTGAGTAAATTAACACCCTCGTATCAGCCAATCAAAATATGGCATTTTAACGTGAAGTATAATAATAAATAATATTACATGTATTAGCATTTGTTAAGAAGCAGGCTAGTTGTAAAAAATCTAAGTCAATTTACTATTTATCTATAGATCAAACTAATTCCCAAATAATTGCTTTTATCTTTCCCAAAGGACTCATCTTTGACTGGACTGCCTTCATAAAAACGGTGTGGCCTTGTTAATTCCTGAATTTAAAGTTGAATTGAACAATTTGAATTAAACTATCAGAGACCTTTATAAATTTCATGCAAATTACAAATCAATGTTGAAAACTACCCTTTTTCTGAAAATTTACATGTATAGGTAAATGAAAATGTACAGTGTCACTTAAGTAAGTCAAGTTTACTACTATCTTTACTTCCACCAGTCAAACCTTTGACTGATGACTTTGCATTCATATACATGTACATTGTATGATGCCCTACACTAGCTTAATGAATAATCATGATAAAATAAATGTTATATATATTCAATGTAATTTTTTATGTCCAAAGCGAACAATGAAATGGTGCATGGTGACATATTTAGATTGGATTTTACCCCTGTCTGTATGTCTATACGGCTGTCACAATCTTGGTTAAGTTTTTGTGTTTAGATCCATTTCTCAGCTACTATATACAAATGATACTTGGTCAATTGATAGATCTATGTTAATAGTACTGTGACGTTTTTGACAGATAGCAGTGCCTAACTTTTTATTGATATTGTCTATATTTTGTTGAACTATTATTTAGCTAATCTGGTAAATACTTTATATATAATGAAGACTTCATGTTTTAACTTAAATACAATTTACATCGTTTTGTCTATATTTCTGACACCGTACTTTGTATTATTTATTAAAGCAGTAAATGGGTGTACATGTATATTATTTCATTATTACCTATATATGGTTTAATTGTTTAATATTGAAAGTTCCAGAATGACAGAAAACGTGTGTTTTCTGATCGACAGTTTTTGATTTTTGTACGTTACTTTCACTTTCGCTTTTACCGGAAGTCACTAGTATTATTATAAATATAGTGACAATCGAAATCGTATAATTTGTAGACTGTTCTGAACATGTTGTAGTTATATTTTTGTATGTTTTTCAAAATAGGGATAAAGGTTAGAGTGTTTTATGTAAAGTTTAGGTAGAAGGAAGTTTTATTTAGATTAGAGTAATAACTTCTTATGAACTATTTTTGCACCAACGTTGCGCACCTTTTTAGAGTAATAGGGCTGTTATGACGTCATTTTACCAGACGTTAAGTGCAAAGATATGTACCTTATAAGGAAGTTTCCTTATTAGGTCATTGATTTCACCCATATTTGGAATTTCAAATAACAACACTAGCGTAAGATTCATAGTATTTTAGGTCACTTCCAGCTTGTCCCTACCGCCGGCTAGCAGCTTAATTTACGTGTCTCATAAAGGAGTAGGTTCAGTAAGACCTCTTTTTGGCCCCAAAATAT
This sequence comes from Mytilus galloprovincialis, assembly GCA_037788925.1. NCBI lineage: Eukaryota > Metazoa > Mollusca > Bivalvia > Mytilida > Mytilidae > Mytilus > Mytilus galloprovincialis. Next base: position 108,499,031 of record CM075330.1, read on the forward strand.
AGCGGTTTTACAAAATTGTAAAAATCTATACTTTTAGTTATTTATTGGACAGTAGAATGCTTCTGCTACATAAATATGGGCTGTTTTTGACAATACGATGCACATATATTGGATACTAGCATCATTAAGTCATGCTAAATTACTGAAATCTTCACAATGTTAGCATTTAAGTTAAATTTTAGACGGTTTTCGTCTTAAATGAAAGTGACCGCATTCGTGTTCATTCTTAATATTGAAATGTAAGTTGTATTTGATGATAAGACATAACATATATAAAGGTTGAGGATGAACACGGATGCGGCCACTTTCATTTTTGACAAAAACCAACTGAAAAGTGACATTTTTGGGTATATTGATATATTTTTCATATTTAAGCTAGAATCGGAGCGTTTTTAATGAATAAATCAGTCAAAATATTTTATATATACTTATTGAATCAATTGAAATAGACACTTAAGTGTTTAAAAAGTGTCAAAAATCTTTCGTTAGATGAACTTGAAATTTGAGGCCAAAATCGGCCCTTACCGGACCTACTCCTTTCAAGGTACAGTTTTTCTAAAGCAGCAAGTTTCTGATCCAGAATATTGCAATATATATGCAATATAATTATTTATGCAGTTCATTCAATTGTTCCAGTTTTTAACGGAGACAGAAATTTAATAGTTTTCTTGTTTTCTAAATATTATAAGTTTTGAGAATAAACATGATAAAGTTTGATAATGAATTTCAACTTTGAATAGAAGAAAGGTGCGTAAAGTCGGCAAAAGTGTCCGTTCGTTTTAAATATTCAGTGTTGCTGTTAATATATTTTTATGATAAAGAAAGAGACTTATTTATTTGTGTAGTATTTTACATGTATTTATATGGAGAGTTGCTGATAGAATCTGTGTTTCTTGAATGTTGATTTTTGGTGTAGCTGTTTTAGAGTATTATTAACTGTTCGTCTAATCTACATGTATATGGAATATTGTTAATTGTTGATTGCTGCTTTAAGAGTTTTATTTCTGTTAATTTGTGTTCTAGTTGTTTTTAATATTATGGCTGTTGAATAAAAGTTATTATACACTTGACACAATTTTGTGTTTGCATTCAGAGCATCAACGTAAAGGCGGATCTGATACCTTATTACATTACATATAAAAATACAATCCGTCTCACACACACACACATAAAAATAAGACTGCGCTGATCTAGAAACTATATTGGTGTGATATGCAGTAATCAGTAGCAGTATTAGTAATTATTTCATGTATTCTGAGCCTTCATATTTCCTGTTAAATTCTTTTGGTTCGTTGTTGGTGTCTGTCTGGTCTGGTGGTTAGTTTGGTTGGTTAGAAAGGTTCTCACCGGTTTGCAAACACGTTACAGTACATTCATGACATTAAGGGTTATGTAGAAAAAAGGTTACTCTGAACTACTTTTCCCATGAGCGACTTTGTACATTTTTGGGTTTACAATGTAGATCCATTTCTCAGCTATTATACACCTGGTAAACCAATGATATTTGGTTAATAGATGATAGGAGCTTTGGTACAATATAGAACATTAAGATTTACTGAGAATTAGGGCACTCTTGAGTCATTTTTTGAGGAACAAAATTCGTCATGAACCCTACTGTAGTTGTTACATTAAAGCGTTAATTAATATTACTGTAGGCACAAAAAGTGTTAACGATTCATTCGGAAAGTTTCATTTCTACTAGCATGACTGGGTTCAACATTTTGGCACAAATTAATACCAATTAAATTATTTAAAAGTTTTTTTTGTGGCACTAATCTAGCACTATAACGTGATATAAGAATTAAATGATAAGTATAATTTCTGGCACTATTATGGCAACAACCTCTACTTAGTATCCATTCTGGCTACATTCTGGCACACATATAAGAGATATATATTCAAAAGATTTTTTTGTGGCTCTATTATGGCATCATAATAATTGATGCTAGTATGGTGCCAGAATGTTGCTACTAGTGGCACCATCCCGCAATAGTCCTGCAACATTCTTCTGGCACACTGATTAGGTTGCAGCATTATTGTCGCATCAGTGCGGCATCGTTGCGGCAATATTTTTATTTTCATAAGGGTAAGTAAAAGTATTTTGATTTTATGTAAAATACTTTGAACAACACTTTATTGTCCATTTTAGAACATTTTAATTTTTAAATTATTAAGTCCCCCCTCTAATTGCCAATATATCAACTTCAACTGCATATAAAATATACTTTTCCCAACTCATTCGGTATTTGGGAGCTTGCAGTTGCTACTCAGACTTTATACAACATCACCAGTGCCAGAGTAAAAAGGTGATGAATCAGGGATGTGTCACAGGACGTTTCGTCCTTTTTCTAGAAAAAAATCATCGGATGATACCAAGACCTTGTTGACAGACAACTTTACAAATAATACATAATAGTCTTCAAATATGGATTCAAGGTACTGACGATATTTTGTATATCTTAATTAAGTGTTCTTTTTGTGGTCTTAATATATTTTTTCCCTTTAAAGTTTTTCTATTGTTTGTAATATTCTTTTGGCTTGGCTCGGTATTTACACAGTCATTGTGTTAGTGTTACGGTAATCTTTTGTATTATTGTCTTTCGTGTTTGCTTATGTGCTTTGTTTATAGAGTATGTACATGCCTATTTGGTATTTTTTGTTGACATAGTTGTGTTTTTACAGAAATCAAGGATGTTCGCTTGTCATGTTTTGAGATTTTTGTCAGATTTTCGGAATCCTCTGGTTTTATTCATTTGAATGCCTTAAAAAAAAGTGTCCATTGACCCCTATTTTTCTTTTTATAAATCATTTTATCTTATATTTATAATTATAAGCCATCTGTAAAAATCTTATAAAATCGTTGTTATTTTTTTTATATAGTATTTTTAAAAGAACTTTAACGCTATGAAAAATCAAGAGAAATCGTTTTCCCACCAAAACTTCAATGGCTAGTATCTCGAAAACAAGCACATTGATCTATATATTTTGTTTTGCTTTTTGGTTCCTTTATTAAACCCCTATCAATATATGATAGTATTAATTTGAAACTGAGTAACAAACTTTCTTAAGTTTATAACACAATGTTGACTACTAAACCAAGGTAAGTATCGTTAAATTCTGTAATTTAAGATAAGACTTACCGAACTGTATCTTAGGTATTCTTTATCTCTAATTAGATGTGATAAATCTGTTCAACATAGTCATATAAGCAGGAAGCTTTTTTTCAAAAGTTATTATCATTATAGTGCGCATGTAACGTTAATTATAGAATAGTTCTATTTTCTTTTCTACCTGATGAAGAAGACCCTATATCAAGCTTGCTAGAAAAAATCTGGTGTCTTGTATGTTGTTTCGTCGTTTCACGTTTTATACCATAATAAAAAAAACCAAAGATATTTGTACCCACCATCCAGTGACGTTGACCACTTGTTATGTAGCAAGCGTTTTCTAATTCTAGATATTTTTTTTTTGTTTTAAGTTTGAAGTCTACAATAAGGAATATTTGTTTAAAGGTTTGAGAAGTTTTATTTCTTTTTGAAGAGAAGATACTTAGAATGTAGTTTTTCTTAAAGACATGAAATTATGTAGTATACATATCTAATTCACTACGCCTTATCAGTAAATAGTTTCACGACGGCACTGAAGCCCGATTTGGATTATAAAATAAATGTTAATCAGTTGGAAATATGTTTGGAAAGCACTTTGCAAGCTCGGTAATATAACGTTGTTTTTATGACATTTATTAGTCTAAGTATCCATTAGATTGAAGAAAGATTAGTAATTCCTTTTTGTTGCTATTACGTAAGGCACATAGAACAGATATAGGGTTGATAAGGATTTACACTTTAGCAGTTGTCCTAGGAGTATACGTTGAGTTTTCATTACTTAATTCCTTTCACAAGCAGTCGATGTGACGTGATTAGGGAACAAACACGATTCCATTTGAGGTTTTTTTTTCTGGGATATCAATATCTTTGTCATGGCTGCAGGCATGTTCATCGGGAAATATTTCATTTGCTCAAATACAAATTGAAAAAGCCTTACAAAACAATATGAAGTGAATCCTCTTTCAAAAATGTAATAATGAAACGTAAGCATGTTTTTATGATTCTATTTCTAATTTTGAAGTATAGCATTCTTATTACGTAATTGTGGGTTTGAATAAGAATTTACTGAACTTTTTGAAAGTTTTTGAAAAAGAAATTCATATCATGTGTTTAACCCAAATATATTAACAGTTAGGGCCAGGGAACTATTTTAAGGTACAGTTTGTGCACAATTGCGCATGCCAGATTTTGGAAAGATTATATAGGAAAAAAAAAATAACTGTATAATAGACAGAAAAATAAACGACAAAATTAAACATTACACATTATATCTTACATGTATAATGTGTATAAGAAAACATAAAAAGGCTCACGAACCAAAAAAGGGGTAAACTTACTTCACATTCGTTTATAAAGAGTAAATTATTTCATTTATCACTCATTATGTGGCTAAGATAAGAAAAAGAATCTCTCCTAAAATGTGCATGTTTTACTAAAAATATTAACTGATTGTGTTTTGCTATTGTACACTCTAAGATAACGGAAGACACCTGCTATGTCTTAATATGTAATTGATAAATGAACTTTAAATAATTGTTTTGATTGGAGCGCAAGATGAGTCGCATATATGTAGCTTTTGCATGACTAGTATATAATTATGAGGAAATTTATAAAGGGTTTTTATTAACCAACTAAGTACATTATTGCCAAAAATAACTGTTTATTATAAACCCTTACTGGGCTTAATACAGACAAACTGGGCATTAATACAGGGCCATTACAGAAAAACAGGGCCATTACAGAAAAAACAGGGCCATTACGGAAAAACAGTGTTGATATCAAATATAATAAATTTAACATGGCCGCCGATTTTCAAAACGGATCGCCTCGAAAAGTCATCATAATTTTATTCTGTAAAATACGGTAATGCAATGGTTTTCGTAAAATCTATTTTTGTTAAATAGACTATAAGTTTCAAAAACAATAGAGAGTACATCAAGTTGGCAGCAACACATACACTTTTGTTCATTTGGTTAATACATGTGTTAAGAATGAGTGTTTTTATAATGGCCCTGTTATGTCCTCGGTCAGTAATAATGGCCTCGGATGTCTGTAATGGTCCTCGGCGTTGCCTCGGGCCATTACAGAATTCCTCAACCATTATAACAGACCTTGGACATATAACAGGGTCATTATAAAAAACACCCATTCAATAGTACTATAATATATTTTTTTTATAGAAAAACTGTTATACTACGCATAATGATGGGTAATAACCAAAAACCAATTATGTAGATTAATTTCACTAATTTGATTAGATCGAGAAGTTTTGATGAACAATTTTGTATAGAAATAAAGTACAGCATAAAACTTAAAATGTTTAATCAAATTTTGGTATTTCTGAATATGTTATTTGTGCGATTGATGATCCCAATTTCCTTCATAGCAAGATCAACGTGATAATATAATACTGGCATTATCTTAAACATTTTAAAATCCAATGTCTTTGTGTATCTTAAACAGAATTTCCACTGAAAGCTAGACGGACATTTTCTGTAATGGTGAAGGACAACACTGTGTGATGTAAGTACAATCCTGAAAATAAACACGAATATTAAAGAGCATCGTAAAAGGAAAAAAAAATATATATTAAAACGCTTGACATGTCGTATGTAGATAAACAACAAAGAAGGGTGCCGACGTATTTTTTTCTCATATTTTCATCAATACTAACATTATGAACAAAATATTGTTTATCTAAATGTATTAAATCTTTTAGGTCAACAGCTGAAGAGACTATACCCTATTTATTATAAAGATTAAAACGTTATGTCGAACTTATGTTGTGTCCATTGCACAAGATAATGTTTTTTCTATGACTTTTTATGACGTTCTCATTTCAAATCGATTGAATTAAAGCTGATTGGTATTTTATTCTTGTATAAATGATGTTTTATAAGTTGTTATTGGCTTTGGACTAACTTGAAGTAGCTTGTATCCTTACTTTTTGTTATAAGATGTTTTCCTTGTTGTTTTTCAGAATGATGGGTGTGGATCTGATGAGTCAGCCTATTTCAACTGATTTTATACTTAGTTCTTATATTGTGATGTTCGAGATTAAAGAGAGGGTGGGACACCTTTACACACGTGTAACCTTGACACATTCTGTATGCAATTGTCATTCAGTTGATATCGTGTGTTGCTGAATACCTTTTTGCTTTTTCGTTTATTTGTTTAGTGTATATAAAACCGGGAGATTATTTTTTCTCGACATTTGTCAACTCATTGAATCTTATAGCTCTGTATGAATTTTGCTCATTGTTAAAGGTTGTATTATTCCTATTATTGTAAACATCTTCGTCTTTGGTCTCTGATGTATAGTTGTCTCATTGAAAATCATATCACATCTTCTAAATTTAACCCTATTCTGATAAAAAAACACTTCGTACATGCATGATCATAACCCTTTAAAAGAGATATCTAGTATTGATCTACAGACGCTATCAAAATATAGCATGCGACATTGCTTTAAGTACTGTTCCAGCTAAGGGTCAGGCAGAGCATGGTACATTGATATCACAAAATTGCATCTTAAGTTATCTTTTTATAACACCTTACCCATATCATTATTTTTCATTGTTCAAATCTTTTTTTATTTTTCACCGTTTCCATGGTAACGCAAGATAAGGTAATACTGCTTGAAAGGTCATTAAAAACATAAAAATACACTAATTTTACCATATTTTTAATGCAATATAATCAAATACAGTTAAGAAATGGCAAAAACAACTTAATTATATGTTAAATAGTTACATTTAAGAATGCATTTCTGTACATGAACCTCTCCTATCTTACTTTCTATGTTAATACCAACGTTTTCTATTGAACATATAATCAGAGAAAGCGAAATTGTCCAAAAAGGCTGTTTTTTGACATTTTTGAGCAACAATTTCAAGAAAAAACACATTCACAGGAACATTTCATTTATTGTTATTAAAAAAAATGCTGTTTCTGAATATTTTAATGGAAAAAAAAATCGTGTTTTTTTTATTTTTTACGGGAAAAAAGTTAATCAAATTAACATAAAATTTCGCAGTACACCAAATAACCATTTTGACCCTTGAAATTGACAATTAAAAAAAATATTTACTTTAGTAAACTGAATCAAAACATTTGTCAATTAAATACTTCAGTTATCAATTCTGTTAATTGTTTTCAACTTTTGATGACCTTGACCTTAATATAATGACCTTCAACATATTGTCTAACTGCTAAAATTTCAGAAAAAATGGAATCATCGGAACTCTTTTTTTGCTATTTTACAATACAATGCTTCATTCAATGAAGACCAGCAAAAGAACATGAACTTGGTTAGTTAATGGCAACACAAAAAATCAGTTGTTTTCTAGGGTGTGAGTATTTAAAAGATTAAAAACTGGAGGCCCACAGCCTAAATAGCTCAACTGGAGGCCAAAAAAAAATCAAAATTAACTTTTTTTAAAATTCACATTTCATATACCATAATTCAAAAGAGAGTCAGATTGTTATGATATCTTGAGAGTGTGTAGTTTCCATCCTTCTTATTTATTTAATCTTACTACACCTTGCATCAAGCTACTATATACATTGTATTTATCTATAATAGCTTAAGAGGAAAAGTAAAATTTGAAAAAATCACAAAACATTGACATTTAAAAAAAAACCCCAAAAAACTGAACATTTGTTGAATTTGAGATATAAATTAAAGGTAACCATCTTTGATGTTTTGTCCTAAAATATTCTGAGACAAAGACAGTTGAAGGACTTGAAATATGCTACAATTTAAAACAAAGACATAAGTCTGCAGTGTGACTGTATTTGACTTCCTATCAGAGCAAAAAAGAATAAGTCCAATAGTACACGGATGCCCACTCACACTATAATTTTCTATGTTCATTGGACTGTGAAATTTGGGTCAAAATATAATTTGGCATTTAAATTAGAAAGATCATATAATACATGTAATAGGAAACATGTGTTCTAAGTTTCAAATTGATTGTAATTCAACTCCATCAAAATCTACCTTGACCAAAAACTTTAACTTGAAGTGGAGCAGAGGACCAAATGAAAGCACAGACCAGAAAACACAATGACGCTCTGCTATAACAGGTGGGGCATATAAACATGAATTTAATAGATGACCTTTCAATAAAGTTTCTTACAAAATGTTATGTTTAGACGACTGAGGTACTATTTAAACAATGAAAGCCAAATGAAAGATATCTCCCACAATGAAATTTTGTCACAGTGATACTTTAAGATTTAGTTACAAACAGACAACATTGTGAATGACTATAAATGTAAGTTTTCATGGATTTCTTGATTCTCTATTTCATTCAGCACAGCCAATAAATCATTGTCACCAGCGTCTAAATCAACACTGTCTATACACATTATTGTCCTCCCTGCATTCATAGCAAGTCTTGAAAAAAATGATGCAATTTGGCTAGGTTGTAACCATTCATTAGGGGAAAACTTTCGTCTTCCATTTTCTGACATGATACGCATGTTCATAGCAACAGCTGCTGGGTTTTCTTTCTTGCCACTAGCCTCTCCAATCTTAAATAATTCTGTAAGATATGATTTCACATTCTGTGAAAATCTGACGTATTTTTTCTCTTTCTTTAATGCCCAACCCATTGGAGGTATATTCAAATTGTTGCTGCTAGAGGTTCCAGGATCAGATTCAAAAGTGACATGAGTAGAAGCATGAAGATTTTCACATTTTTCCGCCCATATCTTTTTAGCTCTGTCATAAGTTGAATCATTTAATAGTTGTTTCGTGTGTTTTCCAATGAGAATGTGATCTTGCATTTTTTCAAATGACTGGTATGCCTTGGTGCAACCATACTCTGGACAATAGAATACGTTGTCAACTTTATTGCCTTCATGTTCTTGTAATGAAGTGTCTAATTCCTCTAAGACTGCAGTACAACTTGATGATTCAGGAATGTGTTGTTCTATTGATTGATTTGATGATGACGAACTTTGTTCATTAGCATGGTTTGATGATGAGGAACTTTGTTCATTAGCATGGTTTGATGATGAGGAACTTTGTTCATTAGCATGGTTTGATGATGAGGAACTTTGTTCATTAGCATGGTTTGATGATGAGGAACTTTGTTCATTAGCATGGTTTGATGATGAGGAATTTTGTTCATTAGCATGGTTTGATGATGAGGAACTTTGTTCAGTAGCATGGTTTGATGATAAGGAACTTTGTGCATTTGCAAAGGCAGTTTGATTGGATAATAAATGGTGTTCTTGAACTTCTGCTGATGTTCCTTGTTTAAGATTGATGTGCCCTGATGACTCATGATCTTGAAAGTCATCACTGATGATCTGTAAACAAGTAGCTGGTTGTTCATCGCGAAACATTTGCTGTACCTTGTTGTTCTCAATCAAGCAACCATCTCCTATTCTATATGCTTTCCATGTTTTTATTCCAGAAGTTGTGTACTCTAAATTTGTAATAAAGCTTACACCTTTCCAAGAATGTGTTTTAAGCTGATGCTTTGTTGTATCAACATCAACAACTGTTGTATAAACTCCTTTTACTCCAGCTCCACTATCAATCGCTTCTTTCATCTGCATAGCTGTAATGATGTTGTGGCCTTCTGCAGAGAAGATTCTCATTTTTTGCCTCATGTGGGCTATTTTAGCATCACAGTAGCTTTTACCACTCTGGGCCTCACTATAATCATAACGTTTGATTTGTATACCTAAAAATATAAAAATATAAATAATGCTTTTGATTTTTCATATTTATAAAGATACAACCTACGAACATTGCGAGTAAACATATATATTGAAATAATTCTTATATGATTTGTATATCAAGAAAAAAGTTAATATAATTGGTCGAGAGGGCTTCTGGTAGTGTCTTTTAACTTTAATTTATTTTTTTAAGATAGATGATCCTGACAAACTTATTTTTTGTAACAAGTGTGAACAAGATCTTGGTGATACTAACACAATCTGCCTTAAATTAAAATGTTTTTTTTACCTTGCATTAATCTTTAAATGTAAGTGAATTGGTCCAGCAAATACAACAAGTTTAAAATTCCTTTAAAAAGGTTAATTTACGTTTTTTGATTGAGTTTTAAGCCTTCCAATTGATATTTTATCGTGTGTTTTTCTATGTTGTGATGTTATACTATATATTGTTTCAGAAAAAGGGAGAAGGTTTGGTACCATTAAAAGGTTTTATCCCGCTGCAAATGTTTGCTGTTGTCCTAAGCTAGGAATCTGATGTACAGTAGCTGTCATTTATACGCGTTTCTCGTTTCTCCTTCTTATATTTAAATAAGACCGTTGCTTTTCCCGTTGGAATGGTTTTACACTAGTAATTTCAGGGCCCTTTATAGCTTGTTATTCAGTGTGAGCCAAGGCTCTGTGTTTAAGGCCGTACCTTGACCTATAATGGTTTACTTTTATAAATTGTTATTTGGATGGAGAGTTGTCTCATTGGCACTCATGCCACATGTTCCCATATCTCTATATTATTATACAGTACGTTTCACTTGTTCCTTAATTTATCTTTATGTTGGAGATGGATTGAAATTAACAAATGTTGAGCAGGATATGCCAAACCTTCGAGAAAATCCCAGAAATTGCTCATTCTTGAATAAGCATTTGACTATGTTTGATACAAGTTTCATAAAAATCTAGCAATAATGGTATATGTGGGAGCCCTTAGAAATCAATTTATGTTATTAACATTTCCAAGGGGCATAACTTATTGTTACTACTATGCCCTCCCCCTCCTATTGTGTTGGGCATGGTACTAAAACAAAATCCTTAACAAAATCTATATTTTTATTTTTGTCAAAGTGTTATAATGTTACCTGTTCTTTCTGACAAACTTGGTATTGCTAGCCAAAGCTGACCACAATGGTAACAACCAGCATTGTCAGATCTAAGGTATGCCTCTGTGATTTGTGGTAACTGTTTCTTAATAGAAAATAGTGTATGCTCCAACAGGGATAAAACAGCAAAGAAGTCCTGCTTCACATGGTCCATTATATGAGTAAAGGTTTTGTGCTAAAATAAAAATCAGTTCTTGTTTTATACCATCAAAGTTGGGATGGTGTTTATATGACTTTCAACAAATAAATAAAAATAGAATACACCGCGAAATAGCTGTCATTAAAAAAATCGAGCTGTAGGGTCAATAATAATTTTTGTAGTGTAATGTTTTTGAGTTTTTAATTTTTTTTGTTGCATATATAAAAAAAGAAGATGTGGTATGATTGCCAATGAGACAACTCTCCACAAGAGACCAAAACTACACAGAAATTAAAACTATAGGTCACCATACTGTCCTCAACAATGAGCAGAGCCCATACCGCATAGACAGCTATAAAAGGCCCCGTAAATGACAATGTAAAACAATTCAAACGAGAAAACTTACGGCCTTATTTATATAAAAAAAAAAAAAATGAAAGAAACACAAATATATGTATCACATAAACAAACGACAACCACTAAATTACAGGTTCCTGACTTGGGACAGGCACATATTTCATATTTTCAGTAATAATGGCTTCCATGTTTGATGACATTTAGGTTCATTAACTTTAATGGTATATACAGAAATAGGATTATCATTTAGATAATAGTACTCTTACCTTTAAACTGTTGTCTTCATCTTTTATAATGGCAACACACACATGCCAGTGCATCCCTTTTTGACCAAAGAAATCTTTCATTCTTTCCCTAAACATCTGTGGAAGGTATTTCATTGCCCAATCCATGATTATAATTACTTCATTGCCTTTTATGCTGTTCAGAAGATCAAACCTGGCATCATCTTGGTTGATTGTTCTCAAGATGTGAGATCTCCAGTCCTCAATCTGCCTTGTTGATATTTCCAGGTCTTGGAGGAAGGCTTCTTGATCATCTGGACAGCTGGATAAAATGGCCAACCGAACTTCTTCTACAATATCTCCAAGCAGCAGACATCTTTCACATTCCTTTTGATGCAAATGTTCACATCTAACACTAAGGGCACCAACTTTTGGATCACTTAATGAATACTGCAGGCAATGGAAGGCACATTCATCTTCTCTTTTTATGTGCAATTTGTATTCTGTTTTTAAGTACAGTCTGCTATTTAAAAGTTTGCTCTTAACTTTACTCTTCCAGTCTTCTGTTTTGTTCAGCTTGGATATTAAGGACAAAATGTTGTCAAATGCTGTGGTGCCATCTACAGCAATGTTGTCTAAACCCTTAAGGCACTTCTTTTTGGATGCTTCACATGATTTTAAAATTTGATACAGTGTTGAGTCACTTAGAGGAGTGAAATCATTGTCGGCACAGTATAGTTTGTACAGTTTAATCAAGTTTGAATGAATGACTGTTCTAACAACATCTGGGATAACAAGAATATCTCCCGAGTCTAATTTCAGGTCATGGGTTGTGTACGAGGATATTTGGTTGAAGGATGGGTCACTAAAGAATTCAACAGCATGCTGCAACATGGCATAGTTAATTCTCTGTCTATGTTGTGTCTTTGAAGACTGTATATACGAGCCAGGACCATTAACAAATGCATGTTTTCTGGCTTTATCTATTTGGTATTTCGTTATCGCAGGAATTCAGGTCAATAAATCAGTCTTTGAAAACTGGTTTACAACAAGAGACAAAAGTTGACACTTAACATCTGCATCCTTTATATTTTTGCACATCTGGGAAACAACATGAAGAAGGTCATCATCACTTTTTGTTACTGGAACTGGATCAGAAATTCTTCTTAGTTTAGTTCCTTGTTTAGGTGCAATAGCGTTATATAGAGCTTCAGAAGTTTCCTCTGCCTTTCTTTTGTAGTATCGAATGGTTCTGTCTTTTGCTTCATCTATATTTGTGTTCAGCTTTGATCTAAGTGGACTGATACAACCTTGACCTAGAACATAAATAGCCTTGTTGATATCAGCAATTTGGATTTCTTTAAGAGGCAATGCTTCGTCCCCTTGGCTCCAACTTGAATCTTGACTGCTGCTCACTGTACTAACTTGCCCCTCACTGTCTTGCGAATATGTGTATAAGTTCTGTAAATAGAAAATTATGCAGGAAACAATTGCCATTCAAATAGAACTAAACAATATCATATGTAAGGATGTTCAATATTTTCTTAATATACAAGGTTAGAATTCACCATATCAAATTAAAGACCAACATTAACTAGATATCATTGAGATGGGAGACATCTCTGTGGGCCCCGCTGTGAATAATGTGCATTAAAAATTGTATCTTTACCATAGGACATGGGTTTGTCAACTGAAATCAAAGTTTTTGACCTTGACCTTTGACCTAGGAAGTTGTAAGTAAATTATGACACACCCTTTGGTGTTGGTTTATAAACATGTCAAGTATAAACTTTGAAATGATAACGGTTCTCAAGATAAAGAGCGGACACGATCTTTACCATAAGACATGGGGTTGTCAACTGAAACCAAAGTTTTTGACCTTGACCTTTGACCTAGGAAGTTGTACATAAATTATGACATACCAACTGATATTGTTTTATATACATTTCAGGTATAAACTTTAAAATGATAACGGTTCTCAAGATATAGAGCGGACACAATCTTTACCATAGGACATGGGGTTGTCAACTGAAACCAAAGTTTTTGACCTTGAACTTTGCCCTAGGCAGTCGTTCATAAATTATGACACACCCTCTGGTGTTGGTTCATATACATGTCAAGTATAAACTTTGAAATCATAACGGTTCTCAAGATATAGAGCGGACACGATCTTCACCACAGGACACAGGGTTGTCAACTGAAACCAAAGTTTTTTTACCTTGACCTTTGACCTAGGAAGTTGTACATACATCATGACACGCCCTCTGGTGGTGGTTAATAAACATGTAAAGTATAAAGTATGAAATCATAATGGTTCTCTAGATATGGAGCGGACACAAAGGTAAAGTGTTACGGACGGACGGACGGACGGACGGACGGACGGACGGACGGACTGATCACTATAGGGCGACCCGCCTATGGACAGACAGATGGACGGACTATAGGGCCATGACACGCCCTCTGGTGGTGGTTAATAAACATGTAAAGTATAAAGTATGAAATCATAATGGTTCTCTAGATACGGACGGACGGACGGACAGACTGATCACTATAGGGCGACCCGCCTAAAGGCGGGGCTCTAATTATATTTTTCATGTTAGAAATAAAACAAAATTTATTCTTTATTAAAATAAAAATGTTTCCATAGAAGTTAGAACACGGATGCCCCCCTCGCACTATCATTTTCTATATTCAGTGGACCGTGAAAATGGGGTAAAAACTTAATTCGGCATTAAATTTAGAAAAATCATATCATCATGATCATAGGGAACATGTATACTAAGTTTCGAGTTGATTGGATATCATCTTAATCAAAAACTGTTTATACCAAAAAATTTAACCGGAAGCAAGACAGATGAATGGACGGACAAACCAGAAAACACAATGCTCCTTCTACTGTCATTGGTAGCGCATAAAAAAGTTTAATTTTGGACACTTTTGACCTCAATGTTGACTAATTTGACAACAGGGCCCAAAATCCAAACACAGATAGATTCGGCATATCAAAGAACCCCAATAGTTCAATTTTTTATGAAATAAAACAATTAAAGTTTAATATTGTACCCTGATTCGGACCAACCTGAAAACTGGGCCTATAATAAAAAATTTAAATACATGTTTAGATTCAGCATATCAAAGAACCCAAAGAATTCAATTTTTATTAAAATCAAGCTAAGTTTAATTTTGTATCCTTTTTATCTAAATAAAGACCAATTTGAAAACAGGACCAAAAATTAAAAATCTAAATACACATTCAGATTTGTCATATCAAAGAACCCCAATTATTCATTTTTTTTTATTTCACGCAAAGTTTAATTTTGGACCCCAATTTGGACCAACTTGAAAAAAGTGAATATACATTGTATATTGTATAAAACAATGATTTAAGTTGATTCAACTACTATTCTGGACAAAGAAAGATAACTCCTATCAATTGAAAATTTCTTGCTATTGCACAATATTGTGCAATTAGATATTTCTTGCTATTGCGCAATACTGTGCAATTGAAAATATTTGCTATTGCACAATACTGTGCAATTGAAGATTTCTTGATATTGCGCAATACTGTGCAATTGAAAATTTCTTGCTATTGCACAATACTGTGCAATTGAAGATTTCTTGTTATTGCTGAATACTGTGCAATTGAAAATTTCTTGCTATTGCACAATACTTAATATAATAATTTTGGATCCTGATTTGAACCAACTTGAAAATTGGGCCCATAATAAAAAATCTAAGTACATGATCAAAAAAGCCCAAGAATTCAATTTTTGTTAAAATCAAACTTAGTTTAATTTTGGACCCTTTGGATTTTAATGTAGACCAATTTGAAAACGGGACTAAAAATTAAGAATCTACATACACAGTTAGATTTGGCATATCAAAGAACCCCAATTAATCAATTTTTGATGAAATCAAACAAAGTTTAATTTTGGACCCCGATTTGGACCAACTTAAAAACTGGGCCAATAATAAAAAATCTAAGTACATTTTTAGATTCAGCATATCAAAGAACCCCAAGGATTCAATTTATGTTAAAATTAAACTAAGTTTAATTTTGGACCCTTTGGACCTTAATGTAGACCAATTTGAAAATGGGAACAAAAATTAAGAATCTACATACACAGTTAGATTCGGCATATCAAAGAACCCCAATTATTCAATTTTTGATGAAATCAAACAAAGTTCAATTTTGGACCCTTTTGGGCCCTTATTCCTAAAATGTTGGGACCAAAACTCATAAAATCAAACCCAACCTTCCTTTAATGGTCATAAATCTTGTGTTTAAATTTCATAGATTTCTATTTACTTATACTAAAGTTATTGTGTGAAAACCAAGAATAATGCTTATTTGGGCCCTTTTTTGGCCCCTAATTCCTAAACCGTTTGAACTAAAACTCCCAAAATCAATCCCAACCTTCCTTTTGTTGTCATAAACCTTGTGTCAAAATTTCATAGATTTCTATTAACTTAAACTAAAGTTATAGTGCGAAAATCAAGAAAATGCTTATTTGGGCCCTTTTTGGCCCCTTATTCCTAAAATGTTAGGACCAAAACTCCCAAAATCAATCCCAACCTTCCTTTTGTAGTCATAAACCTTGTATTAAAATTTCATAGATTTCTATTCAATTTTACTAAAGTTAGAGTGCGAAAAACTAAAAGTATTCGAACGACGACGACGCAGACGACCACGCCAACATCATACCAATATACGACCAAAAAATTTTCAATTTTTGCGGTCGTATAAAAACTAAATACACAGAGAGATTTGGCATATCAAAGAATTTTTATAATTCAATTTTTGATAAAATCAAACAAATTTTAATTTTGGACCCTTTGGATCTCAATGTGGACCAATTTAAAAACGGGGCTCAAAATCAAAAACATTGTACTCGGTTAAATTCAGCATATTGAAGAACCTAAAAAATTCAAGAATAAAACCCCATTGAAATTGGTCAAGAAATAAACAATTTAGACCCTTTTGACCTCAGTATAAATCAGTTTGAAATCTTGGCCTAAATTAAAGTTAAATTCAGTGTATTAAAGAACCCCAAAGAAGTATAAAGTCTTGATTTAAACCTTATTAAATTGATCTGGAAACAAGCATTTCATATATAGAAGTATTAGAAAAGTACTACCGGTAATGACTTTTTCCTAAAAAGTTAGGGTCATTACCCCCAAAATCAATCCCAACATTCCTTATTTTCAGGAGACAGCATGCTGAGGTCTTCCTTTTTCAACTTCATTGAAGTGAAACGGAAATTTTAAAATAAAAACAGGACACAGATGAAGTGAATCTCATTTATATATTACATTTGTACTTAATACAATGTTCTCTTTTAACTATACTAGATTCTTATTTTACTTTCACTTTCACTTTCTATTTATATCTATAACGTCGTCATAACAACCTCTATTGTTCAGGCAAACCGCACAAC
This sequence comes from Mytilus galloprovincialis, assembly GCA_037788925.1. Classification (NCBI taxonomy): domain Eukaryota; kingdom Metazoa; phylum Mollusca; class Bivalvia; order Mytilida; family Mytilidae; genus Mytilus; species Mytilus galloprovincialis. The sequence continues at coordinate 108,516,143 of CM075330.1, forward strand.
CGCAAAATTTGTACTTCACTGTTTGATTTCATGTATAATATTGTCCTGAAGACGCCACGCTTGTTGGCGAAACATGTCGACCACAATAAATTAATCACCATGCGGTAATTGATGGGTGTTGTTGTCTTAATGTCGTTTATTTGCTTTTATAGTGAAAGACAACTGTGAATACCGCGTGGTATCCACCCGCTATTACCCAACCGCACGATAACCACTTCAGGTGTTGGTTCACCATTACCAAGTTAAAGTTTACTTTTTTACTGTGAACCCCTGCATCCGAGAGGATCCACCTTTGCCAAACTAGCGTTGTACCTAACAACCACACAGCATGAACGAAATACCGGACCATTTAAAGAGTTCTCGATCCGTTGCCGAAAATTACCAGATACGGAGAAAAAATAAGGAGAGATTTGGAAACAGAAGCAACCACAAAAACATACAAAGAAGAAGCAGTCCATCACTGAAGATTTACATACCATACATAAGTACACAGAGTCAAAGAAATTCGGAATACCAGGCATTTCACTTAGAGAAAAAAGGAAGGAACCAGAACCAAGATGAACCACATAAACCACAAAACATATTTATAAAGAAAAGCTTCATCCACGGACATTTTATTAGCAAAGTTAATTTTTATGAACACATCTACCAAGATTTACAATTCCCAAAATTGCGGCGATCACACACTTCACCTTTTACTAACTCAATGGAAGCAGTACCTCCCTCGGAGCGAAGCCAGTTGAATTGGTACGGGATGGCCAATGGGGTGTTGTCCAATTTGGAAATGAACTGACATTTTATGAGCTACTTCCATCATTTCTACATTATTACCACTAGAAACTTCTATGAGGACCACTACACAGACGTGCAAGAATAGCAGATAACCACATCGTTAATAACTTTATTGACTAACTTTCTCTTTTAACTATACTAGATTCTTATTTTACTTTCACTTTCACTTTCTATTTATATCTATAACGTCGTCATAACAACCTCTATTGTTCAGGCAAACCGCACAACCGCAAAATTTGTACTTCACTGTTTGATTTCATGTATAATATTGTCCTGAAGACGCCACGCTTGTTGGCGAAACATGTCGACCACAATAAATTAATCACCATGCGGTAATTGATGGGTGTTGTTGTCTTTAATGTCGTTTAATACAATGTTGTAAAATGTTTGTCAAAGCTTATGCTGCATTTACAGTACTAATATTGTGATAACTATAGTTTCACAATAAAATTTGTGTTTGATGCTGCCCTACATGACAGGGACCATACATGGAACAAGTAATGCTGACTAGTAAGGAGCATCTGGTCTTACTTTTTGTTTGATATGAGAGGTTGTATTAATATTGTAAGAGCTTTTTTTTTTAAATAATTGAAATAGGTTTTTTTTATCTTGTGTTCAACTGTTTGATGCTGCTTCTCATGTGGGTTCTTTCTGTTTGTCATGGCCAAATGACACATGTATCGTTTGTAAGAGAACTTTTTTTTATAAATGTAAGCCATAATTATTTGAAGATATACAGATAAATAAGTGCATTCATTTTCTAATGCTACAATGTATATGTTTGATAATACTAATTTCCATGAATATGAAGTTATCTGGATGCCAGGATACAATTCTTCTGAAAAAAGTTTTTAATCTTTTTTATTTGGTTATATTGTTCTTAAATGTGTTATGATTACAGTGACTAACTTACCTTATCAAATGTAGATAAATTTGTCTTTCTCGTGCGAAGTGTATAGTTACACTGCTCATCTTCCTCATCTGTCATGTCTGTTGTAACCACTAATTTTGACTACAATAAAGAGAAGGCAAGTTTGTTGACTTAAATATGACTTTTGTAACAACAATGTATTTTTCTTATACAAATCTACTCCTACATTTGTACATGTCCTAACAAACAAGGTGCACCTACTAAAATTTCTCACCTATTTAATTCCTTACATATACAATGACATATACTGAAAAAAATAAAACTTAGCATTGGCAAACGAACAAAAAAAAAAATAGGCCACAATCAGATAAACATTTCAGACTGAAAAGCACACTGAAGGAATAGAGAGTTGACACCATCAATTGTCAATTTGACTGTCGCAAATGCAGTTTAACTGGCAGTTTTACTGGCGACACTTGATACATGTCTGAATTTGGATTGTAATTAAATATTTTACACATGATAGGTTTCTGACACAGAATAACTGTAATCAAAGAACTTAGGATTGGTTATATGATTTGAATTTATATTTATATATTCATTTTTTGCTTTTGTGCAATACACTATGCTGTTGCGAATTGAACCCCCCTTTTTTTTGCTTTTAAACAATACACTATGCATTGCGTATTGACCCCCTCTTCTAAAAAAAAAAGTTCTTTCCCACATGATATGTTTGTTTTCAATTTATGAGTTTGAATATTCCTTTTGTAAATGTCTTTCACCAACTTTTTATAACTGTATACACATGTATCATCATTTGGCTATTATTTGATTTTATTGTAGAAATTATCTACCCTTGTCACCCCACCCACCTGCTTACTACTTCACCATACTGAACAATATATGTATGTGTGCCACCCTAAAATATACTTACAAATTTATTAACATTAGGGTTGTCTTCATTTGGATCATCAATCTCTATATCCATGCCATTGCCATTGATATCCTACATAAAAAATACAATGCTTATCATTGATACAATTTACAAAGTGAAGACAATAAATCATATGAAAAAAGGCAATCAATTCTTACTAACATTTAATATTGTGGCATATTATATTTTAAGGCTAATTTGTAAGGTGCAGATGTTGGTATTCTATTGTATACTATGTTATAAACAATATGACGGCATACATCTGCGTCTTCTTATTGTATTTCATGATCATATACAAATGTACCGTACTATATACATATACATGTACATACAAAAACTAATGAGATATGGTATACAGGTACATGTAATTGTTAATGAGACAAATATCAAACAAAGTTTTTAAAAATGAATTGGATAAAAACAATAACAGGCAACTGTATGGCCTTCAACCAACCCATACCATTTATCGGACCACAGATGAATTATCACATTGTTATTGGTTAAATGCCGTCATGTGGTGACCCCCTATGAGACCGTATGGGGTTAGTAAGTTTCATATGGGGTTCATGACGCGTTAATGGCATCGTCATCTATTAATGTTGTTGTGTTTCATTGTTTATTTTTCAACAAAACGCCGCAGAAAAAGTGTCAGTCTTTTTTTTTAAATCTACTCCCTCACATGATTGTAAATAAATGATAAATTCAATGCAATTTTAATGGTAGTTCCTTTAGCAATTTATTTACGTAGACCAGAATTACCATCCACCTAACATGAAGTGTTAAAAAAAAATCATAACATGTAGTGGAGATACCATATAACATGTATAAGAAAACCCAAAACGTTTGCAGTTATACATGTATGTAATAAAACTAATGTTACCTTTTTTTCTGTACATGACGTATATGCTTTCAAGTATTCCCCATTACATTTTCTGCATATTCCTTAAAAGAAAAAGAAAATCATAAAATTCATATACATGTAGAAAATATATGTCATAATGTCATACAGTATATAGTGGATCATATATATATTCAGCTTAAATATGGGGACAAAATCAATTTTGATGGCCTATTAGAAACCATTTAAGTTGGGGGAGGGGATTATATTATGTAGCTTACAATAATAAAAATATAATAATAAATACTTTATTTAAAAAATCATGTACTACAATCATGACAATGTACTAAATCAAATAAAATTATTTTATTCGTGTAAAATCCAAAAAACCAAGAAATTTGCAAGAAAAACATAAACAATATAAATATTCAAAGATATAAAATTTAAATTGAAGAAACATTCATATTCTATAAGTATATTATTTAGATATTTTGAATATTTTAGAGGAGGTAATACTTTTGAAAATTTGGAAAGTAAATGATAAATACACATGATTCTGCATAAACTTTTACAAGTATCAATCAAAAGTGAAAACATTAACAAGCTATGTCCCCCTTTTAAAAATACTGGATTCTCACCTATAAAAAAAACCTGCAGTTACATGTACACTGTACATGTATATAATTTAAAATTTATTTTTTGGGGTTCAGGTGTGTGGTGGAAAAAGTGGGAGGGTATCTGTATTGGTACGTGTATAATCCTGTTAGGCTTTTATACACAGTGGAGAAGAGCCCCATTGTTATGTGTATTCTTGTAGGGTGGCTCTACAGAACGTGCATGCACAACTTTATCATGCATGTCATATCAACTTGACAGGTCAGATTTCAAAAGATAAAGTTCATGTATGGTTATATGTTTATACAAAAGAAATGAGAGTGTTTGGGTACATGTAGGGATATTTTTTAGTACAAAAACAGGTGTTGATCCAGGGGGTGGGGGTCAAGGGATGGAACCCCCCTTTTTTTGGACGATCAATGCATTTGAATGGGGACATTCCCCCTTTGTCCTGGGTTAGGTCCTCTTTTTAAATGGCTGGATCCACCCCTGAAAAATGTGCACAAAACAAAGTATATTGTACTTACCAGAGCCAATGGGCACAAGTACACCAAAGTCGGCTAACATTCGTCTGCTCATGGTCGTTGTAAAGCTCCGGTAAGGCTTGGCCTTTCCCTCATGAATTGGATATTGGCACAATGCCTTTTGTCTCCAGTTTATTCCAAGGACATCTCTATGATATGGACAAACACTGAAGTCACTCTCAACAGTAAACAACCCCACTCTTTTAGAAATAAGTTCCCCTCGTATGTGACGTCTGCTACTCCTGTTAAACCTGCATTTAATCCAACTTTCAACAAATGAGCTTGGATATTCCTCTGGCAGTCCTTTAATCTTGATAAAGTTGTATTTGAAGGGTGCAGTGATGATATTCCACACTTTGTAGAGGCAAAAAATCCAATTGAGCAGGAGCCCATGGGGGCTGCCATTGCTAAAATCTATTGCATTGTGGGTAAAGGGAGATAACTCTAACATAAATTTTAGCATTGTCCAGTCTTTTTGTAAGGACAATATTTGTATCAATGAGACAAAAACACAAAAAAGCAATTATCGTTATAATAAAATATGACACTTTATTTTCTTAATTAGTAAAGATAACAAGGTTTCCCATGTGTTTTGTTAAGTATTTCTTCAATGAAAATTATATATTTCAGTACTTTTATAGTACATTATTAAAGGCATTAGGGCACAATCTGACATGCTAAAATAGACAAATTATAACGTATACAACTTTTTTAACTAGGTCAGCTGAAAGTAGTTGAGAATAACTGTTTATATACAAATAATGCATCAGATTGACAAAATTCATGTTCCGAACATTATTTGGTATCTGTCTGATTCTTAGGCGGACTACTACTTAACATGTTGTTTTCTAAAACAACAAATGAAAGGTGAAGGTGGGTAAATAATCCCTATGGTCATATCAGGGTATAGTGTATGTTGAGGAGTTATCATGAATTTACCAACTAAAATAACTCGCACAATTTTGTATGAATATGATAGACATAACAATACAATGATTTGTTCATCTTCAATTTGCTAACTTTGTCGAAATGCGCGTCTGGTGCAGAAAATTGGTAACGTCACTGTAATTTATTCCCCATGAAATAATTACTATGAAATATTTGTTCCAATAAGACTATTTATTAATGAAATTGGTCTCTAATAAAGGTTTTCAAAGGTACGTCTGTTTAATACAAGGTGAAAGAACATGGACATCAGTACATTGAGGTTTAAACACAAGTTTCAATTGCTTATGATACACAGGTTCTCATAATTTTTTATCACTTTGGTTTTTGATACGATACACGCAGTTAAAGTCTAATTTGTCAAGCTCAGCGTTGAGTATATACCCTTTCTTAACACGTCTATTGGTTTAAATTTTATACTCAAGTAATTACGATTTAACTGTATAGAATCACTAGTGTCTGAGTAGAAAGTTGATGAACCAGGTTTTTGTCAAAGACTGTCTCGTCCTTATAAAAAGTTTATCGGAGGAACCAAGACTTTGTTGATATATATTCCATTCCAACTTCACATGTTATATGTGATGGTCTTGAAGTATAGATTATATCTACTGACATTATTTATCATCTAAATTATGTGTCCTTGCTTTTGTCTTTTGACCTTTACTGTTTTGTTCATTTTTGTTAATATCCTTTTTGCGCGGCTCGTTAATTATGCATCCCGCCAATGTGTTGTTGTACTGTGGTCATATTTTGGTATTCTTGTCTTTCACTTTTGATTATGTGCTTTGTATATAAGCCGTTTTGTTTTTCTTTATTGACATGTTTGTTTGTTTTTTAAAACACAATGCTGTATCCCCCCTTTTTAACATTTTTTACTGTATGTTTGTTTGTTCACGCATTGTTTTCAATATAATGGAATGTCATGTGACCATCATCATGCTCATATAAGTGACAGATTTAGCTAGCTATAAAATCAGGTTTAATCTACCATTGTCTACACCAAGAAATGCCTGTACCAAGTCTGGAATATAACAGTTGTTTTCCATTCGTTTGATGTGTTTGAGCTTTTGATTTTGCCATTAGAATAGAGTCATTTCGATTGAATTTTCTTTGAAATTTTTGTTATTTTACCTTTTAATTCAATTGATAGTAATCATATGTTTCTGCCAATTGAAGTTTTACTGGACAATTTCCTATCTGTAATAGGTTTAAATGTTTCAAGTTGAAACGATCATGTCTTCGATTTATTAAACCGAAATATCAAAAAGCGTCGTTTTAACAGTTTAGCATTTTCAACATTTTTATAACAAGCCAATTGTATCAAATTCATGTGTAAGATAATAAAAAAGAGTATAGAATCTTGATGATTCACGCGGTTTTTGAAATCCGATTTCCGTTTGTTTTGTTTGTTACATAAACTGAACGATTTTGTGTTTTTTTGTGCAAATTTGTGATTTTGTTTACATTTATATAAACTTTTTACAGTACCAAATACCGAATATATCCGTTTCTATAGAGGAATATCCACGAAATTTAATACAGGGAGAGGGATACCATATTGTGTCCTGATTAACAATTTTTGAAGAAAATTTGTGTTGCCATACTCAAGAAATTTGAATTACTTCAAAATTATTGAAAATAATCTGCTTTTCGCGGTAAATTTGTCATGAAACCAGAGAAAAACACAGCGTTTACAATTATACACATAACATGAATTTCCTTACCAACGACATCTATATTTTTTCAAACAACGTAACAATTCATTTCTTTCTAGTTTTATGCAAATATAGTAACATTTTTAATGTAACTAGACAGTGAATACTAACGTTTATATCAAGATTTATGTAGTGAGCTTTATTTAACCTTACGGATGGACGTGGTTAATCCTAAAGGCATAAGAAAAAGATGTCCTACTTTAACAGTGTTTAATGTGATCTGTTAATTTTGGTACCCTTTCGTGCAATGCATAGTTTGCATACAACCTTTTTTGCGATATAGAAGTCAGAAAATGCTTATTTTAAGGTGTGTTAAACGACAAGAAAAACGATATAATATAACCTTACAACATGATGTATTATTTGTTATGTGCTAGATTTAAAGACAAAAACCCATTCAGATTGAATTTATCCCAAAAAAGGTTTAATATCATAAATGTTACTAATATTTGCAATATGCTTAATACTTATACTTATACTCCAAATAGCTCTTTTGTTGATCCACCCTTTTTTATAAATTATTTTTTGGGAATACAAGTTGCTTAATCTATTAATATCTTCATTTATGTTTACATCGCTTATATGGTCATCAGAGGTCAACTCGATATTTAATTAGATGGCGTCTAGACTAAAATACACACAAAACGAAGCTTAATATTATCAAGACTATGCCGTGCAAATTTTTTATTTTAGGATTTTGATGGTTTGTATAGATGTGTTACAGTGTTATTAATAATATATGAGAATTTGAGTCAAATCGGTGAACATGAATGTGACAGCTAGTGCCCCTTCAAGCTAAAACAAAATAATTCTGTCCTGTAATATACGGAACGCCTAAAGAACAGTAACATTTTACAAACCAAAGACATATGTATTCTTCTTTGTGAGTATGCACAATCCTCTCAACCCAAATATTTTTTAAAAAATCAAATCTTCCGATATTTTATAGGACAAAATAACTATTACGGCTTATATTCTCATTCGCCAGCTCAAACAAATATAAATTATTTAATAAATAAAACAACACATGAATAGGATAAGTGTGCCTACAGCTGTAGCAGCCTTTAATATTAATTTTACATTCAATATGATTCTCAAACTAAAGTCCTTCACTATAAATTCAGGCACACTACCAATCCAATCATACAATAGCACAGTAATATACAGTAACACAATCAAAAACTATCTACAAAAGAGGAAAAATTCATATTAATATAATGTAATATATGCATATACTCCCATTAACGATAACTATCTCATAAAAGGGAGGGTGGGTGGGTAAACATAATAACGAATGCTGCTACGTTGAACTATAGGCAAACTTCGAATAACGTTATCTTCTCAAACTACCCCCCTTAAGTAATACTTAATCATGCTTTTAACGAAAATCATGAGGGCATATACCCGTAAACCCGGCATTACGGGTATATGCCATCCAATCAAATTGAACGTAAACACACACCATGTGCTTGATATAAACACACACACACGTGTTTATAGTAAACAATCGCTTGACCGTTACAACGTCATCTGACTTAATACCTTTAATAAATATATTTAATTATATGGCGACCGTCAATATTCTAACAGAGTAACAAGGTTGTATATCTAAAACTTCGGTGAAAAGTAAAATTACAAAAATACTCCGAGGAAAATTCAGAACGGAAAGTCCCTTATCCAATGGCAAAGTCAAATGATAAAACACATCAAACGAATGGACAACAACTGTCACATTCCTGACTTTCTACAGGCATTTTCAAATGTAGAAAATGGTGGATTGAACCTGATTTTATATAGCTATACATATTTTCTTTTTACAGACATACCTAAAAAAAAATGGTTAGAGAAGTGGTTTTAAAATTTAAGTTTACGCGTAAAAAAAAGATAAGCAGGCACTCTCATAATCAGTATATGAACAAAATCCAAAGTTGTCGGTGATTGCGTCTTCAAGTATTTCGCCCGACGATTGTAATACATGTAGGGCCTGTAAAAGTAATAAATTTGTATTTGATGAATATGTAGAGGAATGGCCTGACCGTTTTATTATGAATTTATTCTTATCTCTACACAACAGTTATTTTTTCAACGAAGAATATAAGAAAAGTGTGTTTAAATCTATTCAGTTCTGACGCACAGATACTTATAGTCTACTACCCCCTTAAGTAATACTAAATCATGCTTTTCACGAAAATCATGAGAGCATATACCCGTAAACCCGGCATTACGGGTATATGCCATCCAATCAAATTGAACGTAAACACACACCATGTGCTTGATATAAACACACACACGTGTTATTAGGTATAGTAAACAATCACTTGACCGTTACAACGTCATGTGACTTAATACCTTTAATAAATATATTTAATTATATGGCGACCGTCTATACTCTAACAGAGTAACAAGGTTGTATGGCTAAAACTTCGGTGAAAAGTAAAATAACAAAAATACTCCGAGGAAAATTCAAATTGGAAAGTCCCTTATCAAATGGCAAAATCAAATGATAAAACACATCAAACGAATGGACAACAACTGTCACATTCCTGACTTTCTACAGGCATTTTCAAATGTAGAAAATGGTGGATTGAACCTGGTTTTATATAGCTATACATATTTTCTTTTTACAGACATACCTAGAAAAAAAAATGGTTAGAGAAGTGTTTTAAAATTTAAGTTTACGCGTAAAAAAAGATAAGTAGGCACTCTCATAATCAGTGTATGAACAAAATCCAAAGTTGTCGGTGATCGCGTCTTCTAGTATTTCGCCCGACGATTGTAATAGGGCCTGTAAAAGTAATAAATTTGTATTTGATGAATATGTAGAGGCATGACCTGACTGTTTTATTTTGAATTTATTCTTATCTCTACACAACAGTTATTTTCTCAACGAAGAATATAAGAAAAGTGTGTTTAAATCGATTTAGTTCCGACGCACAGATACTTATAGTCTACTATCAGTGGTATGGACCTAATGCTAGCAAATGAAAATAACGTCCATTCGAAGCTCTTCTTTGTTATCAATTTTCTCAAATCATTTTATTCCATATATTATGAAAAGTTTTATTTCAATTAAATTTTCTCGTTGAGAAAGAAAACAGAGATAATTGTATTGCTGTATTACTATCTATTCAATCAACATTTTCTTTCTATGTATTGAACTATTTAGGTGCCTTTTAAAAAGTTTAAATCTTTAACTTGTTTTGTCCATTGATCTTAGATACACTTCAGTTGCAAAGTCAGAAATTAGAGACGCCAACTAAAAACCTTAAGTCTGTGAAACATGCAGATTATATAACACAATAAACTGTTACCGAAAAAAAAGGTAAGCAATAAAGATTCTTCCACGATGTTATGAGACAAGAAAAAAAGAGATTTGTTTTTATAAATATAAATAAAACTTTTTAAAAGATATTTCACAATTTATAAGCAGTTACTTATATTAAAAAAAACACGAATGGCTATCGTTTTATGGAATAAAAAGGATTATATATACCTCTTATATCCCTTCTTTGGGTGTATCGTATGCGTATCTAATGTTTTGGTCCTTCTTGGAAGATATATGTTTTTTTAACGTTCATATCGTGGATTAGTGCGCCTGATATATTTAGTAGTTAACATATTTTCAGTTCCGGAAATTCCCCAGTCTGTTAGAAAGAAGGATACATTCAGAACAAATCCTGCAGCATCCGGGTGCAACGGCAATAATTCTGACTACAAGTATAGTTTGTAATTATTATATTCTAAAGCTCTATGATATATATAAATAAACATTTATTATTCAATAATGGTAATGCGCAAAATTATATATTTGAACTAAAACTAACATCAAATAAATAGAATATTATTAAAATTCCTGCACTTTTATTCACTATCGAACATATCAATACGTTGTTAAACGTTTCGATGATGTTACGTATATTGCTTTGTGCATTAATAAGGCCGTTATTTTTCTTGTTTGTATGATTTTACTTTTGTCTTTTTTTGGACCTTTTATAACTAACTAGGATGAAGAAGTTTGATCATCGTTGTAGACAGTACAGTGACCTATCGTTGATAATTAATATTTCAATTGGTCATTGCTGTAGAGTTGTCTCATTAGCTGTCATACTTCTTCTTTCTATTTTCATAAATGTTAACAACCACTGGATCGATGGAACTGCTGTCGGATGTTTTATCTCCGATGATTACACCATCCCAATAATCAGCACGTCTCTGTGGACATGAATTATCAGTGATATGGTCATAATTATATGATAACTGTTTGCAAAAGAAACAAATATTTCGAAATACTGAATATTTTCTACCCCAGAATTAGTTTTTTTCATCTGTATTTAGCACAAGCTTTCGGAATTTGGTCCTTAATGCTCTTCAATTTCGTACTTTATTTGGTCAAGGAACAAAGTTATCGTCCTGTGATTTTCCTTGTCTATGAAAAAAATTCTTAGTCTGGACAGTGTATTACTGGAATTTTTTTCATACACCTTCCTTTCATGTTTTATTCCCCAAACAGCAAGTATTGGGATGAAATTTTAAAACTAAAAAAATGGGTCATGCATTTTAAAGGAGATTAGTGATTTGGTTCAGCTGAAAAAGTTTAAAACTAGTATGTCTGAAGCTGTCAAAAGAATTAAAGATCTACTTAACATTAAAATTGTCCATATTTTGTGTTAGTGCTGATGACGTTTTCTATAAATTTGTTATAAATTGTCCCAAAAGTAGTACAACACACTGTAAAAATATTAGTGAGAAAGTGCAGTTGTGTTTTTTTTATTTTTCATTTATTGTCTGAAAGATATGCACTACGAAATAACTGAGTGTATTATCGTGTCATTTGGCCTTTAAATTTATATTAAACTAGAACACACCCGTGATATCGCGGGTCCGTGACTGAATTAAAGTATATAACTATGCGTATGCCTTATTTTAGTATTGGTATTGTCATCTGATAAAGTCATGCCGATTATAAGATGCACAGTTTTCTGTGCTTTCAAAATCTTTCTGTTTGAACCCGTCGACCTGGAACCTATCAATTATTGGTAATATTACTAATTTAGAAAACAAAAGGGCCTGGAATGGAGTATTTTTTACTCTACAGTATACAGCAAAATTCCAAATACACCGTTTGGTGGTGCGCCTGTCAGATGCGGAACGTATACAGATAAGGTAATAGGTAACAGGTGAATATACTATTGGTATCGGTGTCGGACTCGATCCGGAACTTCTTAATTATTGGCAATATTAATTACGTGGAAAACAAAGGGGCCTGGAGTGGTGTAATTTTTAATCAACACCATTGTACTATATTATTTATATATAAAGTTGAATTCTTTGATTCGTCGTTTTTACGTGATGACGGCTGACAAATTTGACCTCGTAATTTTAGTATTATAGATTCAGCTCAAACGAATAGAAATTATTTAATAAATAAAACAACACATAAATAGGATAAGTGTGCCTACAGCTGTAGCAGCCTTTCGAAAGACAAAGAAAGCCGAGTAGATCTGAACAAAGAATAATACATATATATAGTATATTGATGAAAATTATATTCCCAAACTTTTAGACACTGTCAATTTTTCTGCAATATTTTCTCTTACATAGCCATCTTTTGCTTTATCTGAGGCCCATCTACCATGCTTCTTAAATAATTTATCATGTATGCCAGCTGATGCAGCTGCAGTAACTCCACCTGATCTCAAGCTATGTAATCCAAATTTGGACTTATCTAAACCGATAGATTCAAGAGCTGATAATATAATTTCTCTTACTCTAGTATATGATAAAGGTTTAAAACCTCTCAGTTTATAAGACGTAGATTTTTTTACATAAATACATGGATCTAAATATATAATCTGAAGATGATGCGTCAATATTGGATAATAATAAATATTTCTCCAACATACTAACAAAGCATGTTTGTGTATCTGTTCTAGCAATTAAAACCTGTGTGCCTTCTCTATAATGATCAGTTTTGCTTTTCTGTATGAGCAAAGAGACATGTGTATCAGTAAATTTTAAATCAGATCTTTTTAAATTTACCATTTCAGAAAATCTTAAAAACCCTACATAGCTAATAAGACATACACCAACTTCTAATTTCTATAAAATTGTTACATTCTTGACCATTTTAAATAACAATTTTCTTTAAAATATCTGGTGTAATTGGTTCTTTTTTATTTACAATAACATGTCCAATCTTTCTATGAGCTCCTTCTTTAACCGATATACACAACTGTGAATAACACGGATAGGGATAGCCAGCTAGTTTGTGAGCCCAGCTTATGGAATAATATGCTTCTTCAACCTTAGCATACAAATTAAATGTCTTTGATAGGTGTATTAAGTACAATAAAACATAAAAATCTGAAGCTGGTAAAGGTTTAACATAAAAATAGGTATTACACCACTTACAGAAATTGTTAAATGCATATGAATATTTTCTTTTGGTGTTCTCGGCCTTCGAACGCAAACATAACTCAGGTAGGCAATTAGATAAAGATGACAAATCTTGGTCGACTGGCTTAGGCCAGGATTTCCATACCCCACATGAAAAAATATCTGAAAAACGTGCATATGAAATAGAAATATAATCTACTCTACTACTACTAGCTTACAATATATTTAAATGACCTTGCCAGATTTATTTTTCAAACTGGTCATGTCAGTGAGACCTTGCCTATTAAATTTAGACTTGTCATCAACATACGACCTTGCCAATATATTGGCCTTGTCTTTACTATGCGACCTTGCTCAACAGCATTGTCGTAAATTCGTACATGAACTCAGCGTTCAATCTTATAGCTAAAACACTAGAAACTAGGACTTATTATTCATACCATGAATAAAAATGTTCTGATTTGGTTGAAATTCTAAAACATCAATTACATATGGTTGCAAATGCGAACCTCTTTTAAAAATCATTGTCCAAAATGACGAGGAAGGCCACTTTGGAACTATCACAGTGCCTCTAGCCTTACATAAAATCAAATGTTTAATTGCTCTACAGACATCAGAAATTGGAGGACAATCCAATTAACTTCATTATTCCAATTTTGCGTGAACGCATCAACTGCTTCAACACCTGGATTCCAGAATTTAGAATTAAACCTGGGTAATTTTTTTATTTAAATTACTTGCAAACCTGTCCACAGTATTCGGACCTCACATATCATCTACACATTAAAACAATTCTATGATTGTTCCCCAGTCTTCTATATCAGTCATGTTTGAAATATAATCAGCTTTAGTATTTTCAGATCTCGGGATCCAAACAACATCTAACGATATATTCAATTCAGAACACAACTTTAAAATATTCATAGCTATCTCTTGTAAATGTACTTTGGCACTTCCTTTCTGAACAAGGAAACACAGTTATTACTATCTGTATGCTATTTATTTCTTAAACGGTTTTTAAACGACATCAATGCCAACAAAATAGCTTGAAGTTCTCTCCATGTAGAACTCTCTGTAAGGACTCTTGTAAAGTCCACATCTGATGAAAAATATTAGAGTCAATATCTATCGAGTAAGCACCAGCAGCAACATTACTAGCATCAGAATATACAACCACGTGAGGAAACGAATAACCTGCTAAATGGTTTCTGTTCAATCTTTGAATGTTATTCAGCCAAAATGTGAGCTCATTGAATACACAATCAGGACATTCCAATATTAACTTTAAATCCCACTTTACTCTGTTTTCAATAGCCCAGTGTAAATAACGGGTCATTAAACTAGTTATGTTACCCATGACTGGACACATAGAAATTACCTTTCCCGTTACCTGAGCCAATTTACGTGCTGTGAAATTAGGAAAGTTATTTAAAACATCAACCAATGATGTTAGGGTATTTTCAATCCGTCAATCTGATATACTAATTGAAAATTCAGACGAATTCCAAACTAAACCTAACCACTCTAAACATTGGACTGGTTCAAAAATGGATTTGTTCATGTTAATTAAAAACCCCGCTAATAACAAAGACGTTTTCACAAAAGATGAACATTCGGAAGCTTCTTGTTTATTTTTACCCATTCCAAGTCCATCATCTAAGTAAAGTACAACATCTACGCCATTTTCTCGCCAGTATTTTACGATTGGACGTAATTATTTAGCATGTTTAGTGCATACATATCGAGCAGATGATAAAACAAAGGCTAACACTGTAAAACAGAAAAATTTATTGTTCCAGCAAAATCCTAAATATGTTTGTTGTTTAGTACATACGTCATAATGAAAATAACCAGACTTAAATTGATAGCAATCTTTTGTGAAATAGTTTAAAGCCACTTTCCAGTCTTCAAATTTTATTCTTTCTTTTTTAATAAATACACTCAGTTCACTTAAATCCAAAATCAACCGTTTTTTGCCCGAACTTTGAACTGCAACACTAAGCGGATTTACAACAAATGGTTGAAATGGAGTTTCAATAACACACCCGATATTAAATAATTCTGAAATTGCTTCATTTACAAATTTAGAATGGACATTAGCAGATTTGTTAAATGACATAGATGTAGGAGTCTGCAGAAAAGGAATAACGTAACCATGTTTGATAGTATTTATAACAAATTCATTAGCACCTATATGTTTCCAAAATTGTATATGCTTGCGTAAACTATATTTGACACCTTTTGCAACAGATGAAATATTAATATTATCAAAACATTTTGCATGCGACATAAACAGTTCAAACTATCCGTAAAGATTACTTTCATCTAAAAAAGTAGTATAAAAATACTTATCATTAACTCTGTTGCCTTGTTGTCCCAGGGATAGCTGGTTTTGTACTGAACTGGAGGGGGCACTGAGTTCGCCAGTGACCAAGCTGGTTGCAGTTGTAACAAATGTCATGAGATGAGGGTTCCATCCGTCTGCCGGTCCGAAAGGGCGGCTGTTGGTAGTTGTTTTGTCTAACGTTATGTTGATTTGGCAGAGGAGCAGGAGAATCAGAGACAGTAGCTGTAGCGGTTATATAAGGATGAGGCCTTTTATTTTCCTTGATACTCCTGATGGAACGGGTTTCTGCAGAACGAATGCGCTTCTCATCTTCAGAATTGGAGGCAAGGTCGTCACTTTCATATTCACGGACGGTTTTCCATTCTGAGGGAGATTTGTCTGCAATGCGGATGAGTTTCTTTCGCTGCTTAACCTTAAGGATAGCTCCAGATACCAATTTAAGACATGCTGCATCTTCATCAGGAATACGCTTCTGGATCTTAACAAGGTCGGCCATGATTTCACAATTAAAGTTGAATTGTATCTGGTTGCCCTCACCTTTGAGTTTAACTGAAACTTCCTGCTTGAGTTTGGTATCAAAATTCTCGTTGCCAACTGCCAAGTCTTTGTGAAGAGTAGCGATCTTCCCGCAAAGATAGACTTTAAACAGCGAGAAAGTATCCACCAAGTCGTTATTTCCAGTATGATGTGCAGAAATACCATCACGCAATGAATGTACACTAGTACCAGCTGGAAAAGATTCATGGTTGGAATCTAGAAGTTTCTCGGAGTCAGACATACCACAATAACGAATGCTGCTACGTTGAACTATAGGCAAACTTCGAATAACTTTATTTTCTCAAACTAACCCCTTAAGTAATACTTAATCATGCTTTTAACGAAAATCATGAGGGCATATACCCGTAAAACCGGCATTACGGGTATATGCCATCCAATCAAATTGAACGTAAACACACACCATGTGCTTGATATAAACACACACACGTGTTATTAGCTATAGTAAACAATCACTTGACCGTTACAACGTCATGTGACTTAATACCTTGAATAAATATATTTAATTATATGGCGACCGTCCATACTCTAACAGAGTAACAAGGTTGTATGGCTAAAACTTCGGTGAAAGTAAAATAACAAAAATACTCCGAGGAAAATTTAGATTGGAAAGTCCCTTATCAAATGGCAAAATCAAATGATAAAACACATCAAACGAATGGACAACAACTGTCACATTCCTGACTTTCTACAGGCATTTTCAAATGTAGAAAATGGTGGATTGAACCTGGTTTTATATAGCTATACATATTTTCTTTTTACAGACATACCTAGAAAAAAAATGGTTAGAGAAGTGGTTTTAAAATTTAAGTTTACGCGTAAAAAAAAGATAAGTAGGCACTCTCATAATCAGTGTATGAACAAAATCCAAAGTTGTCGGTGATCGCGTCTTCTAGTATTTCGCCCGACGATTGTAATAGGGCCTGTAAAAGTAATAAATTTGTATTTGATGAATATGTAGAGGCATGACCTGACTGTTTTATTTTGAATTTATTCTTATCTCTACACAACAGTTATTTTTTCAACGAAGAATATAAGAAAAGTGTGTTTAAATCTATTCAGTTCTGACGCACAGATACTTATAGTCTACTACCCCCTTAAGTAATACTAAATCATGCTTTTCACGAAAATCATGAGAGCATATACCCGTAAAACCGGCATTACGGGTATATGCCATCCAATCAAATTGAACGTAAACACACACCATGTGCTTGATATAAACACACACACGTGTTATTAGGTATAGTAAACAATCACTTGACCGTTACAACGTCATGTGACTTAATACCTTTAATAAATATATTTAATTATATGGCGACCGTCTATACTCTAACAGAGTAACAAGGTTGTATGGCTAAAACTTCGGTGAAAATTAAAATAACAAAAATACTCCGAGGAAAATTCAAATTGGAAAGTCCCTTATCAAATGGCAAAATCAAATGATAAAACACATCAAACGAATGGACAACAACTGTCACATTCCTGACTTTCTACAGGCATTTTCAAATGTAGAAAATGGTGGATTGAACCTGGTTTTATATAGCTATACATATTTTCTTTTTACAGACATACCTAGAAAAAAAAAATGGTTAGAGAAGTGGTTTTAAAATTTAAGTTTACGCGTAAAAAAAAGATAAGTAGGCACTCTCATAATCAGTGTATGAACAAAATCCAAAGTTGTCGGTGATCGCGTCTTCTAGTATTTCGCCCGACGATTGTAATAGGGCCTGCAAAAATAATAAATTTGTATTTGATGAATATGTAGAGGCATGACCTGACTGTTTTATTTTGAATTTATTCTTATCTCTACACAACAGTTATTTTCTCAACGAAGAATATAAGAAAAGTGTGTTTAAATCGATTCAGTTCCGACGCACAGATACTTATAGTCTACTATCAGTGGTATGGACCTAATGCTAGTAAATGAAAATAACGTCCATTCGAAGCTCTTCTTTGTTATCAATTTTCTCAAATCATTTTATTCCATATATTATGAAAAGTTTTATTTCAATTAAATTTTCTCGTTGAGAAAGAAAACAGAGATAATTGTATTGCTGTATTACTATCTATTCAATCAACATTTTCTTTCTATGTATTGAACTATTTAGGTGCCTTTTAAAAAGTTTAAATCTTTAACTTGTTTTGTCCATTGATCTTAGATACACTTCAGTTGCAAAGTCAGAAATTAGAGACGCCAACTAAAAACCTTAAGTCTGTGAAACATGCAGATTATATAACACAATAAACTGTTACCGAAAAAAAAGGTAAGCAATAAAGATTCTTCCACGATGTTATGAGATAAGAAAAAAAGAGATCTTTTTTTTATAAATATAAATAAAACTTTTTAAAAGATATTTCACAATTTATAAGCAGTTACTTATCTTTAAAAAAACACGAATGGCTATCGTTTTATGGAATAAAAAAGATTATATATACCTCTTATATCCCTTTTTTGGGTGTATCGTATGCGTATCTAATGTTTTGGTCCTTCTTGGAAGATATATGTTTTTGTAACGTTCATATCGTGGATTAGTGCGCCTGATATATTTAGTAGTTAACATATTTCCAGTTCCAGAAATTCCCCAGTCTGTTAGAAAGAAGGATACATTAAGAACAAATCCTGCAGCATCCGGGTGCAACGGCAATAATTCTGACTACAAATATAGTTTGTAATTATTATATTCCAAAGCTCTATGATATATATAAATAAACATGTATTATTCAATAATGGTAATGCGCAAAATTATATATTTGAACTAAAACTAACATCAAATAAATAGAATATTATTAAAATTCCTGCGCTTTTATTCACTATGGAACATATCAATACGTTGTTAAACGTTTCGATGATGTTACGTATATTGCTTTGTGCATTAATAAGGCCGTTATTTTTCTTGTTTGAATGATTTTACTTTTGTCTTTTTTGGACCCTTTATAACTAACTAGGATGAATAAGTTTGATCATCGTTGAAGACAGTACAGTGACCTATCGTTGATAATTAATATTTCAATTGGTCATTGCTGTAGAGTTGTCTCATTAGCTGTCATACTTCTTTTTTCTATTTTCATAAATGTTAACAACCACTGGATCGATGGAACTGCTGTCGGATGTTTTATCTCCGATGATTACACCATCCCAATAATCAGCACGTCTCTGTGGACATGAATTATCATTGATATGGTCATAATTATATGATAACTGTTTGCAAAAAAAAAACAACAAATGTTTCAAAATACTGAATATTTTCTACCCCAGAACTAGTTTTTTTCATCTGTATTTAGCACAAGCTTTCGGAATTTGGTCCTTAATGCTCTTCGATTTCGTACTTTATTTGGTCAAGGAACAAAGTTATCGTCCTGTGATTTTCCTTGTCTATAAAAAAAATCCTTAGTCTGGACAGTGTATTACTGGCATTTTTTCCATACACCTTCCTTTCATGTTTTATTCCCCAAACAGCAAGTATTGGGATGAAATTTTAAAACTGTAAAAACATGGGTCATGCATTTTAAAGGAGATTAGTGATTTGGTTCAGCTGAAAAAGTTTAAAACTAGTATGTCTGAAGCTGTCAAAAGAATTAAAGATCTACTTAACATTAAAATTGTCCATATTTTGAGTTAGAGCTGATGAAGTTTTCTATAAATTTGTTATAATTTGTCTCAAAAGTAGTACAACACACTGTAAAAATATTATTGAGAAAGTGCAGTTACGTTTTTTTTTAATTTTCATTTATTGTTTGAAAGATATGCACTATGAAATAACTGAGTGTGCTATCGTGTCATTTGGTCTTTAAATTTTCCAATACGCATCTTTTGTAGACCAACAATTTAATCCTGGTCTATATGATGAGTTTACTTACGTTCATTAATAACAGTCAATTTCAATAACAATATATAAATAACTCATAGCTGAGAGTTCAAGGAAACATTGGCAACTGAGGCGAAGCTGAGGTTGACAATGATCTTTTGAGGGGTACAAATCTGCTCTATCACCTCTAAGCTATGTGTTATTTAATTTTTTTTAATACTGAATTTTCCATTAGTATTGTCTTTTGTTATAACAATTTGAATTGAGAGAAGTTAACCATGATTTTTCATTACATATTGTCCATTTTTAGATAGTGACGTTCCCTTATCACCATTTTATGGTGTTTATATATCTCAAATTGTTCGATTAGCTCGTGTATGTAATAACGTATTTGCTTTTAACGAAAGAAATCTCTGTATTACTGAAAAATTATTAGACCAGGGTTTTCGATATCACAAACTAGTTAAAACATTTACTAAATTATATCATCGGTACAAGGACATCATTCGTTTTTATAAAACAACATGCATATTTTTTACGTTCAGGTATTTCACATCCAATCTTTTATGGTAATATTTTTTACAAAGCACAACAATGTCAGGATTCAACTCAAAAGCTAACCAAACCTTTAGACAGACTTATTGAGAGGGAATATAGTTACGATACTGTTTTCAAGTCATAAAGATGGCATATTTTTAGGGTCTTTGCGTCGAAAATAAACATGTTTTATTTGAACACCAGTTGTTGTCATATATTTTATGATGGTATGATACTAATTCCCTAACTGAAGGGGCTGTGCTTGATTTATATATGATGAAGACATAATCTTTCAATCAGTTTAAGTGAGGTTTTGAGCTGATATCGGACTCGGACTACTTTTAAACTGAGTTTTACTGTGCGTCTTGCTGTGTGTTCGTGTGTTCTACATTGGATAGAGGTATCGGGGACAGTTTGAGATCTCACAAAACATGTTTAACTCCGTCGTATTTTTGAGTCTGTCCCCAGTCATGAGCATCTGGCCTTTGTTTGTCTTTTATGTCTTTTTAAATTTAGTTTATTTATATGTTTAAGTATTTTAGTGTTTCGTCAATTTCATTGAACTAGTTCATATTTTTGTTAAAGGACCAGCTGAAGCCGGCCTCCGGGTACGGGATTTTCTCATTGTGTTGAAGAGCCATTGGTGGCTTTTGGCATGTTTCTGCTCCTTGGTCGGGTTGTTGTCTCTTATGACACATTCCCCATTTTCATTCTCAATTTTACGTAAGTCTGTAGTGGACATGCTTATGTTCTTTTTAGTTCGATCAGCTCGTTAAGGTTTTTAAAAGTTTCGGTTTTTCAAATATTTTAGCCTCAAGCATCACAACATTTGTTGTCGAAATGAGCATCTGGTGCATTAAAATTGGTACAGTAAATGTTGTCGTAAAATTTAGTTACAAAACTTTGAATTTTTCGAAAAACTAAGGATTTTCTTATTCCAGGCATAGATTACCTTAGCCGTATTTAGCACAACTTTTTGGAATTTTGGATCCTCAATGCTATACAACTTTGTACTTGTTTGGCTTTATAAATATTTTGATATGAGCGTCACTGATGAGTCGTATGTAGACGAAACGCGTGTCTGGCGTACTAAATTATAATCCTGGTACCTTTGATTATAACTATTAGTTACATATACTGTTTCTCCGTATTCGGCCTGAAGTTATTTACAAATTAGAAAATGTCAGTACGTACAGATATTAATAACTTAAAAAATTACCTTCATAAACTCTGAGTATGTCATGAACTTGTCATGTATAATGTATTCGTTAAAATCAATTACTGCAACAAACGCGAATCCCTGCAGAAGTTGTTCACATGTAAAGACTGCAAGTTGCTCATCATGAACACTTTGAAACATATGCCACCGGTTTTTCTCAAACCCACGATCTGAAAAATATCAATGAAATAACAGTTGAAATTATACAACGTTATACGGTTTTTTTAACATGTACATTTGTACAACACTTTTCGAGATAACATATAATCGCAAATGTTTTATTATAAAGGGAGATTATGATATTCTTGAATAAACAATTAGAAATAGGGATCTTTTCCGTTTTCATTTTCTTTTATTTGTCATCATTAAAAACGAAATTATTTCACTATTCATTTTATTGAAATTTTTTTTAAACAAATCGTAATTCATGAGTTTCAATAGACAAAAACAAGTTAAAAATGTTCATTTTTTTTCTTCAATTATTCGAAATACTAAGCACTCGTAACAAAATTTTAGATTGATCGGCAAAATTAGTGTTAACCTTATTTATGACAAACAACATCCCTTACTGTCATTCAAGTCAATTTAGGTCTTGGTTAAAACCATTTAAAATTAATAGACATGCCATTTTTAAAAGCGTCTTATCTGTAAGCAAGATATGTTTAACTACACAACGTAATTTCGTTGCATAGGTAAAGATCGTGAGACAGATTCAACAGCTGTCAATCAATAAAAACAGTATCAAATGTTTGTTCCGTTATATATCCAACACAAGAAAGATTAAAACAAATTTAAAAAAAATTAAACATTCATATTTGTATGACTTTAAAGAGGTTGTGAAAAATGACTCAATTAAAAAAAAATGCTTTAAAAATTAATGATGCAATAGTTACAAATATAACGATGATATACTTGCGGTGTATGATCGGGGAAGATGAAAAGAGCTACGAATGCGCATGCAAATTCATGTATTCATAGATTATCGTTGACCATCTCAACGAGATTGAGTTTCTCGCTTGAGCCGGTACGGCGAAAGTGAGAACAGAATCGATATGAGATGACCGATGATAATCTGTTTATCGCCTTTTTACTCTTGACGACGTTATCAATGTCATGTCAATTTCATTAGCAACGCCACGTGCCTCCTTAGTTTCTAGCGATAATTTTCCATCTCAAGCGAGAAGCATGATATGAAAAATTATCACAAAAAAAAAGATCAAAGGAAAAATGCACAAAATAGCGATAAAAATCATTATTGCTACTGTTTATTTATTTTATATTCGATCAAAGACTTAAAAAATTAACTCTAGCGCCGATTAGACATGAAATGAACTTTTGTTCAATGAAAATTAAAATTACAAAAATACCGAACTCAAAAGAAAATTAAAAACGGATAACCACTTAATAAATGACAAAATCAAAAGTTCAAATACATCAAACGAATGGAATATATTAAGGGAGTTCGCTTCTCAGTTTAAAAATAATCAACTTTTCAAAATACTAGTTTATATTGATTGGAATTTAATAAAGGAATCAAAAGAGCTAAAAAAAAATATATAGGTCAATATGCTTATTTTCGAGATATTAGCAATTTAAATTTTGGCGGGAAAATATTCTCTCTTGACTTTTCATAGCTTTATCATTGACAAGTTTAAGTTTTCAAAAACTATTAAAAAATAGTTAAAAATTTATAAGGGTTTTACAGATGGCTTATCATTATAAGTGTAAAAGATTTATATAAAGAAACATGGGGGTCAATGGGCAATTTTTTTTAAGGTATTCAAATGGACAAAACCAGAGGACTCTAAAAATCGGACAAAAACCCAAAATGACAAGCGAACTTCCTTAAAAACGGTAATGTTTAAATCATAATATTTCAGTGTTTAAACAAGCACTACACGAATACAATCAATTGCTATATAGATTCAACTATTCTTGGAAATGTCATACTGCAAACTAAAAGAAATACTCTTTAAGCATATTCTTCCATTACAAAAATTCACAATTACACAGTACCAATTCACCCTCAACATTTTGACAGTTGATGAAAACAGTCGAGGACAAAAATAATATATGATATATATCAGAGAGGTTGACTGCATGTTGACAAATAGTACAGTTCATGCCATCGTTACCAAGTGAATTAACTCAAATCAAATCTCGAACCGACAAAATGACGAGGATCACACATGACTTATTCTGCTTCAGGAAATAGTAAACAGTTTAATTGTTCAGCATAAGACTATGGGGCTCTCTTTGCAAGACAAAAAAAAACCTAATATTGTATATGAAAACCGATTATTTCGAACTTTATCAATTTTCTTTTTGCTTGTATTGTTTTTTAGAGAGTTTGGTCTGTTTTGTTCTTTTTTCTCGGTGTTCTAGTTTGTATTTCTACTAAAATTTCATATTCTAGTTATTGACAGAGACATTATGAAGATTTAATATAAAGTGTTCACGTAATTTGATTGATGCTGCATGTGTATTTATTGACAAGACTCCTGCAAAAAATGAATACAAATGAAAGATATTAAGATATAGGAAACACGATGTAGATAGATGGACGTCATAAATGAAGTAAATTAAAAAGAAACGTACAAGACTAACAAAGGCTCCTGATTTGGGACAGGCGAAAAAATGCGGATAGGTAATACATGCTATGTGAGATAGCAACCCCCCTATACCTCTAGCTGTTATAGATTAAAAAAACACACAGAAATACGCACAAAAAACTCAGTTTGAAAGAAGTCCGATGTAATAAAAGATCATAAAAGAAACTAAGAAAATTACAATAATTCATATCATGCCAACAACTGGTTTTAGAATAAATGTGTTTATTTCCGATGCAAAGACCATATGGTTGAATAAATATTAATACCAAAAATAAGCCATCTTCAACGACTTGACAATATCGTAACTATATCAAAAATACAAGGGATGTATAGGGAAAATCATCAAAATTAGCAGAGATCTTTACATTATCAAGATTTTCTATTTTGTTGGTCAACAGTATTTAAAAAACAAATGATATACGATTCAAAACTAAAAGACGAATCCATCGGTGCTAAGAAAGTCCTTAGCAACCGTGTTAGTTTTTACGCTACTCCCTGTTGCAGGTTTTTTGTTGTTGTCCGAAACATTAAAATTATCCGGCGACGTCATTGTCTACAGTAACATTGCCACAACTTCTACGTCGTAACTCTATTATACCGTACAATGTCGTAGCAATGTCGTGCGTGTGTATTACCCATATTCCTATGTATTACAAATGATCTAGCGTTATAAATAGAATAAGGAAATAAACTGCCTAACTTTTAAGAATATTTCTGTCGTCAAAAAGTATGCAAGTTTTCAATTTAATTTACCGCCTGTGAAAGAAATTTACCGTAGGCTTTAACTTCATATTTTCTATACAAGAATGGTTTCCGCACCTAGCTTTTTCAATGCTTGAATTATTAAATTTTTTTATAAATCAAAGATCGAGTTTGAATTTGTCCCGGTTAACACAGCATTGTCAGAATGAAATAATCGGTAATATTATTAGGATCGGATTTACACCTCTTTTTCCATCTTACTTCTAAATGTTTGTATGTAAAAAAGTAAACCTGCATATTTTCATCTTCGTCATTTATGCATGATGTTATTCTGAGGTATTGCACCCAACAAGGCAATAACAATCAAAACCAAAGGAGTAAACCAAGACTCACAAAACCGAAGGACATTTACATCAACAGTTATAAATAATAAATAGTAAACAACACGAACTCCACTAAAAACCGGAATTGAAATCAGGTGCTCCGGAAGGGTAAGCATTTCCTGTACCATATACGGCACCCGTCGTGTTATTTCTTTGTACAGTTCGGTAATGATGAAAGGTTATTATGACTGAGGAAGAATATCATATATGATTTCTGACACACTTTTGTCATAATTGTTAATCAGCTCATGATGGCGACCGTAAAATTTCTTGAGTGATGACCTTAATTTGATTGATAAATAGCCCTGTCTTAGCAACTTTTGAGAAAGCACTATTCCTCGTTCAACAAAATCACCGTACTTTGAGCACGGTATACGGTGTATATATCTCCCAATTGATACGGTATTCCCGTGCTTGCATTTCCTATCATGATTTTCCTGATAGGGGGTTGTTGCTCACAGGGTAGCTATTAAATCAAGTTCCAAATGGTGAAGTTGAAATCATCTCTTCGTAAATTTTACGGACGCCATCACGAGTTTGTTGACCGTTATGGAATAACCGTTTCACAACTGACATCGGATATGTTCCTTACGTCGTAACTACAATCCCCTTCCCTTTCATAAATGTGACCTACCGAATTAGACTATTTACCGGATTTGTTATCTCATCAGCAACACGAAGGGTGTCACATTTGGATTAGGATCTGCTAACCTTTCCGGAGCACCGGAGATCATCCCTAGTTTTTTGTTAAGTTCGTGTTGTTTATTCTTTAATTTTCGATGTTGTGTCATGTGTACTACTGTTTGTCTGTTTGTCCTTTTCATTTTTAGCCATGGCGTTGTCAGTTTATTTTCGATTTATGAGTTTGACTGTCCCTCTGGTATCTTTCGTCCCTCTTTTTTGAGCTAGTTCTAGAGCAAAGTATCAATTGAGACACATAAACTCCATATGGTGGTGCCGCTGGGATGTTGCTACACAGAAATGGAAAGTTGACCATAGGGAAATTAAAATCATCGCGTTTGTCATAAATTTTGGTATTTAACCTACCATCAGTAGTCATTTCGAGAAGAAAGGTCTAAATATGAAGCAGATTTGTCTGTGTCGGTAGTATCTTTAATTTCAAGTTCACTTGGATATATTAAATGTAAGTGATCACTGAATCTATTATTATAAAGTCTACATTATAAACCTATTTCATTATTCTTGTTTACACACATGCTCATGACGCATCTCTGCCAAAAAATATTTAATTTTACAAAATTTCTCGTCTTGATCACTTTCCCTGTTCTTTAACTAAATGACAAAGAATGATGTAAATGTTTGCTGAATGGAGTTTCAGTAACATTTGACAAGATTTGTTTGTACCATTATTTGTTAAAAATCCACATACACAGATTAAAACAACAAGCATAATGCATTCTATGGCTCTTCAACTATTTCGGTTCTTATACATCTGTTGCTTTCAAATTTTCGGCCTTTAGTGTTCCTAACCAAGGTAAATCCAGAAAAGCGCTTTGGACGCATGCAATTTAAAACGTGTTAATTTCATTTAATCTTCAGAATTGTTTAGGCCGTAATAAGATAAAAAAAAAAAAGAAGGACACTCTTATACATTTTAACAAAATAGAAAGGTTCAGAGTGTTTGGTATAACTTCCCGTCGCAGATATTTCATAAACATATTTAAGATGAAAACATACACTTAATATGATACTTTTGACTGAGAAAGACGTACCTAGTGCAACTACGACAGGAACATACCCAGTGTTATGCAATAGCATTGTGTATTGGGAAATACTTTAGCAATGTATATAATGTAATGCTATAAATTTACTGGTGTAAAATTAATGATATAAGAATGTACCAATTAAAAATTTACCTTATAAAATTTTATAAGAATGTACTCAGTGTAATGCACAGAGACTATTCATAATGTATTGCTACACGGGTGTACCTAGCGTATTGCTGTACGAATATAGCCTATGCATAATGCAAATGCATAGCTTTCTTATTTATATACTAATCAACAAACGAAACGATACACGAATTCAAGATGAAGTTTTCATTATATACGACCAATAATGAAGATGGTATTACCGAATGACCACAGAACCATAAATCCGTTTACAAAAAAAAACAATTTTTTGCCTCCATGAAGTCATTGAGGATATTATTTTTTGGGGGCAAAATATACAAAAAACAGAAGTTCCAACTAATGATGCCAACCTCTCATTGAAAGGTAAAGACAATGTTTGCCATCAATTTGTTTTCAAAAATCATACAATTTCTTTGTTTATCTGTAAAGCGAAATTCGACCCCATAAGAAATCAGTAAAATGTATAAATTATCCTGTCATTTACCTTATACAGTATATGTAAAATGAAATTCAAATACACGGTATCAAACTTCAAACTATTCTGAAAGGTTTCAAATTTACAGTGTGGTGTTTTCATTTCTAAAACATTGATTTGAGACGTAAATATTTTATTATTGTTTTGGAGATTTCATAAAACTCTTTTTTTACCAAAAAAATTAAAAAATAACCATATTTCAACCCATAATTTACAACATGAACATAACTTGATTAGCATATTGCATATTTTAAAACAAATTTGATTTTTCTAGTACTTTGAAAATTGTGCGTCGAATTTAATCTAATTTTCCGCAAAACTAATTTGAATACTGTGATCATTTACGAAGCATTTAGTTTCTTTCCGCAAAGTTTTGATTTTTATTATCATATGCACATACATGGCAAACAAATAGTTTCAAAATAGTGCATTTTATTTTGTTTTATATTACATACATTTTGATCAATTTCATTCCAAAGTCGTGTATAGTTTCTTTTTAGTTACTGAATAATTTTGTTGGGCCTAATTTGTTTATTTTTTGTTTATTTTCCGTCTTTGTTCTTCCGACTTGTAAGTGTTGCACTAGTGGTCAAATTATTCTCTTGGTATCATCTTATTTTTATATCAAAATTAATCATGTCCTAAAATTTTCTATTGCACAAAATACGAACATGTCAACGTCTTTTAATTCAACTATTAAATTCACATGTCATTCATTAATTATTCGCAACCTAAACCTTTACGTTGAGTACTGTGCTTTTCGTTCAAAACTACGGATTTTTAAAACGATATTGTTGGGTCAATTCAGGTTTCCTTAAAATTAATTTGATATCAATAGAAGTAGAATTGTCACATGTTTATTTGTTTATTTGTTGATAATTTTGTTGTGAGGCGTTTAAATTACTTTCTGTTGATATTATAAACACGAAATGCCTTCTCTTACGCGTCTTAAACAAAAACAGTGTATTAAAGTCAAGCTGCACAAAATAATAGAATACTGAATTCTAACTGGAGTAGTTCGGATAATTTCTATGAGGTTTTTTACAGCACAGGTGTGCTTTTTGGATTCATGATCGACCGCACGAAGAAGTTTCGCTTTCGTGTGTCCTTTCTTGGTGTAAGGGGAAAACTTGCATAACTAACGACGAACGTTTTTAATCCCGTATTCCGCTAGAGACGTGCAATTACGTACACTTTGCTTTAAACTATACATTAAAATAATGTTTTTTTTAAACACTAAGCTTTTCATATTCAGGTATAGATAGCATCAACCACATGTGGCACAGTTTTTTATTCAGAAAGTCTTGTTTAAAATACACTGCAGCTTCGTAATTGATTTGGTCTTACAACTGTTTTGCATACTAAGTCTATAAGTTTTGTATCTTTGCTGATTTTTTTCTTTACCTGAATTTAACGAAATGATCTTGAATGCTTTTAAACCTACTTTTTTTACAATTTTCTTTTTTTTAATAAAATTCTTGCTATGTTATGCAAATAATATATAAAAATGTAACAAAAAAGCCTAAAAGTCTGTGTTTGAAAAAAAATCTCACCAAGGCATCCAGGTAAAACATTGGGGAATGATAGCAACTGAACAATTCCTTCCATTTCGTAGTGCTTAAATACTGCGTAAGCATCTGAGTTCAGGGTCTGTAACATTATTAACACTCTGTCAACACCCATTAGTTTCTGATATTCAAACCACTCTATAAGGTGTATTGGATTGAGATAATTAAAAGCAACTTTCGTACATATCGCTGTCGAATTTTCCTTCATTTCTGGGTATAATACAATATTCATGTTTGATCCAGGGTTGCAAATTGCGTGTCTTTCTACTAACATTATGTGCAATGGTTTAAAGTGTATATCCTGACAGCTGCAATAGTACTGTGTGGCAAACATTTTGACATCCCTCTTATCAACTGTGTATTTGTGTTTGATGTGCGCCATTGTTCTATAGGCCGTATCATGTTTCCGTCCATAAATACAACAGTCAAACATGACGCCGACAGATCCGTCAAGTACATTAAGTACTATATATTCAACTATATTCCATCTCAATTTTGGCTGAGCTACTGCTGACAGTATATAAATTTGATCATCATCACAACTTTGCCAGATCCGTACACTCTACAAAACGAACTAAAATATAACCGATACACATTTTGACACTATATAATCCTTTATTTCGTCTTTCATGAAATATATACATATACAAATATATTTTTTTGATGATTGTGTGTATTTTATTACGTATTAATTGTATGATACACTAATTTTCGTTTTATTCATTCAAACATATCTCCGTTTTTCTACATATGACATTATGTACTACTTTTCAACGATATATAGAAATAAGAATAAACAAGTCTAAATTGAAAACAACGTTCAAACCTATGATTGCGTTGGATAAATAGTTATTAAAGGTATCATGCTTATAATTTAATACGCCAGTCGCGTGTTTCGTCTAAATAAGACCCATCAGTTACGCTCAGAGCAAAATAGTTATAAAGCCAAACAATTACAAAGTTGAAGAGCAGTGAGAACCCCAAAAATTCTAAAAAGTTGTGCCTTATACGGCTAAGGTAATCCATTTCTAGGATAAGAAAATCCTTAGTTTTTCGAGACATTCAACGTTTTGTAACAGGAAATTTATAAAAATGACCAAAAAATGGATAAAAAACGATATGATTTACCTCATTTTAAGAGAGACTATTGAAATTTAAAAAGTGGAAAATAGAGGAACGGCTTATATAAACCGGAGGGAATATAAAATACAAGCCCAAATGAAATAAATATAAACAAGTCTAAATTGAAAACAACAGTCAAACCTATGATTGCGTTTGTCAAAAACAGCGATTTTTATACGTCTAAAACAAATTTCGTTGTAGAGGGGTCGAAATGCATCACAAACAACATTTTCAAAAAGACAAAAAAAGGGAAAAGGTATATTTTAACAAAACGCATTTGACTAACAGGTCGAACAACTGATGTCCTTTAACCCTGCTGATTGCCATTGACGATAGCAAACAAATTGATCACAAGATGTAACAAAGTAGTAGAGAATATATGGTATGAGTGCCAGTGAGACAACTCTCAATCCATGTCTTAATGTGTAAAAAGTAAACAAGTATAGGTCAAAGAACAGTATTGAATACGGATATGAGCCTCAAACTGAACAGCAAGCTATAGAGGGTTCCACAATGACTAGTATAAACAATGCAAACAGTAAAACCAACGGTCTAATCTATATAATAATCAGAAACCAGAAACACTTATACTTTTTTTTTATAAAGTCTAATCGACCAAGAAAGACAGATTACACGAAACTATGTACAAAATGTATTAGTCATTCTGTTACAACATAGATGAAACAGCCGAGAATTTTGTTGGCTGGAAACCTTGAACCTTGGTGAGCTTCTTTAACTTCTTTTACTTCTGGTAATATACCATCTATAAATAGAATGATATACATATTACTTAAATACATTTTTCAAAAGAAATATTTCCGTTAAAAATACGTGCAATAAAAAATAGATAACTATTGAAATTGGTACCTCTATGTTTGTTTCAGGACAAGTCAGCAAAAACCAGACTAAAAATCCTACCATAAATATCAGTATCTTGTAAACTATGTTTTTTTTCATATTTATTTTTGACATTGAATTTTCAAATATTTTATACATCCAAATGGAAACTCATTCTAGCGGAAAAAAATGTACGACCATGAACTTTAAGATAATAATCTGTGCAATTTCATATTTCATCGAGTTTGCATATCAAGTTATATAGGGTTCAAGTGGCAAGGATTAACTATAGGCTCTGTCTGTAATTCTATTTACTATGCATGTAATTCCAATCTTTACCAAATGTAAAAAAAAAAAAAAAACATACACAAAATAGTCAGCACATAACAAAAAAATATATAACTATACACAAAGGGTATACGTCAATAATCATCCCAATCTATGAATATAATATCTGCTTTCTATTTCATGTTTAAAAAAATATACACATCTAAAGTCAAATATTGAAATGCTATTAAAAAAAGAAAACACAAAAACAAATTCGTTTTTCATTTTTAAAATCACAAACTAAAACAAAAAAGGAAGTGTTTTTGTTTTTTTCATTTTTGATTTCTCAAAAACCAAATTGAAAACAACAGTGTTTTCGTTTTTCGTTTTTCGCTTTTCGTTCTTTATCTCTTAAAAAAAAAATAAAAAAAACGGAAGGGTTTTTGTTTTTTTAATTCGATATCAAAATCAAAAAGGAAAAACGATTTTTTCTAACATCACTGAAGAAACATTTATGGTTGACATCCGGATATGATGTACGAATTTGTGCACCTCATTTTTGCGGTATACCATCTTTCCTGTTACTTTGTTGTTTTTTGTTTGGTAATACATTAATAATAAAATCTATTTAGTTACATCTGGTAATCCGTGTATCTGACAATCGCCAATCGCAGTCAGCAAGAACATCAGTTGTTCGACTTGCTAGTCAAATGAGTTTTGTTAAAATATATATACTTTTAAACTTTTTTGTCTTTTGGAAAATGTTGTTTGTGATGTATTAGACCCATCTACCAAACAATTTGTTTTGCATGCACACGTATAACAATTGCGGTTTTAATGCAACGGAATCATAGGTTTGAACGTTGTATTCAATTTAGACTATTATAAACAAGTCAAAATTGAAAACAACGTCTATGATTGCGTTGGATAAAAACCCCACTTTGTATACATGTGCATGCAAAACAAATTTCTTGCTAGTTAGATTTTAAGTTAGCTTAATTGTTATAACGAGTAAAATAAGCTATATCGTTTTAACAAGTGAGCTAAGTCGTTTAAACGAGTTAACTAAGTTGTTTACACAAGTTAGTTAAGTCGTTAAAATAAGTTAGCTAAGTTGATATAACGAGTTTGATTAGCTAAATCCTTATTACGAGCTAGCAAAGTCGTTTCAACGAGTTAGCTTACTCCGTAGGTGGGCATTTGATTGTGCATACTGAGTTATCAATCCGATCATACGAAATCATAATCTATTAATCGGGTAATTACGATTATCGGGATGTAAACGACATCTCATTGTCCTGGCTAGTTCATCGTAATCATGAAAGAAATGCTGCTTTGCTCTATTGACTGACGGTGAAGGAATGAATTTCAAACCTCCGGATTTTACAAAATATTTACCATCAGTTATTTTTTATGCGAATAGCAAAGAATTACAACCTTTTTTTCTAGCTTATAAGCATAAATTTTAGCTTACTTCGCTGCATTGCAGTTTTATTTTTTTAGCCTGGATTTATGTATATTTCTTTTTGCATATTTCTTTTCATGTCTAGCCACATCGCTGATCACAGAGACTCGCAATTTAAACTGGTATTATCCTAGAACTTTATAGTTGACAAAGGTAAAAGAATAGAAACAGTGACTGCGAAGTAATATGTAATTTAACCCAAACGAAAATCAGTGGGCAAATTGAAAATACACATTTTCTTTGATCCAATTTGCTGCCAAAATTTTTAGTTTTACTATCAAAAAACTTTTCCGAACGAACTATTCTACCTTCTGTCTGTCTAAAATAGCTCAATACAACAGGTAAAATACCTTACCTGTAATATTGAGCGCTATTTTATATAAGTATTGTTAAAATCATTGACACTGAAGAAGTCTATCGGTTGAACCGTATCATATCAACACGATTTTATAACATTATCTTCCTTTATCGCTATCATCTGTATTTTTCCTGTGATCTTTTTTGTGATAATTTTCATATCACTCGAGTAAAGTGAGAATGAAATTTATCACTAGTTTCTCAGACCTTAGCAACAGCGTATTAATCCATATCCACGCGCTAGATTTTCGGCCAATGAGAATAGTTTAGCTGGGATTATAAAAAAAAACCATGACTGCGATGAAATGTCAACAAAAAAAAAAAGGATTTCTCGTAAGACGTTTACATATTTCACCGTGAATTTCAATAATAAATTTGTAGATAATAAAATTATTTAAATCATGTTTCTAACAAACTAAAAAAATTCCATTTCTACATAAATCTACTACAAATGATCGTCGGTCTGTCTGCATGTATATTTCTTAGCAAGCTTTAAAAACACATCCCCAATGATCAGTCTTGGACACATCGGAATTATTGGACTGGCAATTCGACCTACAGA
The DNA here is from genome assembly GCA_037788925.1 of Mytilus galloprovincialis. NCBI lineage: Eukaryota > Metazoa > Mollusca > Bivalvia > Mytilida > Mytilidae > Mytilus > Mytilus galloprovincialis. Next base: position 108,550,461 of record CM075330.1, read on the forward strand.
CAATGCTTCATAACATAGAAAACTTTGAATATCAGGAAAATTAATGTACGCAACAATTTAGTAACAATCATACTACTAAAACTGAAATACAAGAAGACACAACTCAAAATGTTAATCAAACTTCCAATTTACCACTTAACATTGACTTTAAACGGTGAAAATGGTGTTCGCCATAATTGAAAAACGACGGATGTTCAGTTGAAACAACTTTTTTTTCAAATGAATGAACAAATTGTGTGATTACATATTTATATCAAACAAGACTGCGCCGAAACAAAATAGTACCAGAAAAGAAAATGCATTATCATCGTATAAAATATATTTTTTGCTGGAATTTGTATTAATTATTATTCTAAAATACATCCTCGGAGTTCAGTATTTTTGTGTTTTTACTTTTTATACATAGATTTTTTTTAAAACTCGATGCATGTTCTCATTCTCATCTCATCTCAGGGCTGTCGTCCTTCGATGAGATGAGAATGAGAAAATGCATTTCGTTTAAAAAACCATGAATAATCTATAACCATTACACAATATATCATCTTATATAAGTACCGTTATGCACATCTTTAGACTTACATATATATTAATATGCACCAACCAATAACAAAAACCTACCGATGCGGAAAGAATGAAACCAAAATTGATTTTATATGTTTAAAGAGAATAACATAAATATCTATCCATTCATGAATCAATAAATGAAGCAAAAAGAAATGTTTTTCTTTTTTTAAATATTATCATTCATGTCCAAGAATTACGTTGTGACAATGTAATAGGTAAGTAGTAAATGCTATCAAACGTTTAAAAAGTAGCAGTACAGAACCATTCCATGCAAAATTTCAACAAATATTCAAATACATTATGTCATCATATAAACGTAATATTGTTAAGTTGAATTAAGTATAAAATATATACGCCGATGTATAAAGCAGGACAGCATAATTTCATACCAAAAGATTGATAACTTAGAATTACCCTCCAGATTCTGCAACCATTCTTACACAATACATAGTTTCGTATTGTTTAGCCTGTCCCAGTATAATTATGATCTGTATATTTGACTCGTTTATAATAAAGATTGTTTCCTGATTGACTTTCACTACATGTCCTTTTAAGCTCTCCTTAAAAATATCTAAAACTAGTAATGTTAATGTGCCAATCAATGCTTATAAGTGGTTGCCCTTGGTTAGATGTTTTTATCGTTGTTGCGATTTCCTTAAAAACGTCTTGAAACGGATCTTTCATATGACATTTATATTAAGATGAAAAATAAAATACAATGAACAATTTAAAGAAGATATGGCAGAAAGAAATATGTATTTTTACGGGATGCATATGTCGTGAAAATTTTATTATTTGTACAGGTTATTTCTTGTACAAAAACTTTGTACGATTCATTACTTGTATGGCGCCATCATACAAGTTAGTACTTGTACAAATATAATTGCACCAGTAATTACAATGTACTAGTACAATTTTTGTTGAGAAAAAAATTATAACTTGTACAACACAAAATTTTTGAGTCATATTTATTTCTTCTTTTGCTTTAAATGTTTTATTCAAAACTCCGTTCATTGGGTTTATAAGTGTGGGATTGTTTATCAATTGTCAGTTTTTCTTTTCTTTTACTATTTTGTCTTATTTATTTATTTGTTTGTTTATTTTTCTTAACATTCAGCGTATGTATTTTTGAAATAAATATGTTTGTTTTTCTTTTCTTTTTTTCAAGTGTTTATTGGTAGAATTTTTGAAATATATATTGTGTTTGTTTTTCTTTTCTTTTTTTCAAGTGTTTATTGGTAGAATTTTTGAAATCTTAGAATATTAGTAGTTAGCGCATCAAACTACATACAATATAAAACTACAAGCTATGAAGGGCCCCAAAAACTACAGGAAAACAACAGTCTTATCGATATAAAAAAAGAAAAACAAGAAACATTTATTAACCACAACTACTGAACATCAGATTCCTGACGTAGGACAGGTGCAAACGACTGCAGCGGGTATAACATGTATAAACGTTTGAATGTTTCCTAACTTTCACTCTTATCTGAAACAATACTGTTACATCACAACAAAGAAAGACACACTATGAAATAGTATTTGAAATGGCTTAACTCAATCAAAAGAAATATTAACACAAGAAAACATACACTGAACAAATAAATCTGATCTATGATAAAATTCAAATACAAAATCAATACAATAAGGGATGAATAATTAACCTCGGTGTTCTCTGGTATGTCCAAAATTGTCGAATCCTTTCTCTGAATCTTTTCGATTTGATTTCGACTCATTCAACCAATCATGATTCCAACTGTTGTTCCTATTTGTATCTATTTTCGGCAATCTTAAGCACAACTCCTGTGATATTTCTACATGCCATCGGACCTTGGTCTGCACTGGTATTATAACATTGTCTCCAGTTTTTTTAATCTTTTAACTATCATTTGGAATGTGCTGTTCTAATCAAAAGCGTAAACTTCATCAACTGTACAATAATAAATAATTTCGTCTCCTCTGCGAATGAGTTTTTCAATTGTTGTATACCTAACACCAAAACACTATATTATATATACACTATATATAAGAAATATCTTTGAAGTGCTGTCCTTTTGGAACTTAATTTGACTTCCTTTACATTAATTGTATTCTCTCTGTATCTTACGTGTGTGAAAGCGAATTATCAGAGTTAATTATTTCATCATGATATTTTTTTTACACTGTTTTCCATCATTACATTAAAGTTTTACTCATATATTTGATATACAAAAAGTACACACATGTTGAAAGTTTATTCCTTTATGTCTTTGTCATACATTATTTATTCAAAGGGAAACGATTTGTTGAGAACATCAAATAGGCCAAGGTAGAATAATGATTTGTACAAGTCATTATCTTTTTCTCAGTAAAAACTGTACTAGTAAATATGACTTGTACAATTGTATTTATTGTACAAGGAATAACTTGTATGATGGCTTCATACAAATAATTACTTGAATAAAATGTTTGTACAAGTAAAAACCTGTACAAAATAGTAAGATGTACACGACATATATATACACTGCAATGCTGAAATGCTGAATCAATGTCTCCGTGCCTCACTCTGCACGTTAGAAACGCTAATAATAACTCTGTGATGGATGTGTGGATGTAAAAATGTATGTCCTTATTTAATATATATGCTATCATTTGAATAGTGGCAGTCTTAATTTTCCGTCCTTAAACCCGGTAGATCAAATTGATATATGAATTTCTAAAATATTCTTTTCCTAAATTTAAATAAAAGAAGAGAGTTTTAATGTCACCGTGTGCACAAATGTTATCTTACCAAGGTACAAGGGTATTAACTAAATAAAACACCTTTTTATATAGCGCTAACGAGGCAACTTTTCATCAATTTAATATTTTAAAGAGACATAACTGTTTAAAAAACTCAATCGTCCACTAATATAAAATTTGTCCGAGATATATATCTTATATTAACATACAGTACTAGTTTTATAAAAATCTGACAAGAATTGTACCCGAAAGAGCAATAACGAGGTCATTTTCAATTAATTTGATAGTATTACTCTGTAACAAAAAGAATATACGCCAAAGAACGATCTTTAACACGAAGCCTTGGCTGAGTTGGCTCATACCGAACAGCAAGCTATAAAAGGCTCCAAACATGAATTGTTGTTACAACTTGTTTTAAACAAAGTTTGAATACAATGCAATTAATGATATATAATATCCAAGTGACATGACAATCCGTTTCTGTCCTATGTTTTTATTGTCTGTTATCTAGAAAAAATACAAATGTCACAGTTGTAACATATATATGCTCCAATAATATATGCTAAATCTACTGATATGTTTTCACTCCTATTTAGAAATGTCTTGATATGTCAAAAAGGCCAGGCAAATGTCTTTCAAACATTTCATCAGCAGCCCTCTATGCTACATGTAGTGCAAACCAGTGAAATGGACCGGATATTTTTAAAAACTCCTGTTGTGGCTATAATGTTTTCACACTCTATCGTGTTTAATAACAGCATTAGGGAAATAATTGGCAAATAAAGGTCTGCGAGTGGTTGATTCGGGTGGTTATGTTGGTGTTACAGACGAACATATGTTGACTGGAAAGAAATTTAACATGGCTATTAGGGGTTTCACAATGGCTTTGAAGCATGCAGAACACTGCTTGTGTATTCATTTATTCACTGGTTTATGACCACTTTGATATAATACGGCTGTGTTTTTAATGCTTTGCTGGAATTCCACAGTAGTATTTTCAATAATTCAAACCAGTTACAAGGTATAACTGATAATCTTACAGATGTTTTTGAAGTAAACATATTAGTATAAGTGATGTTCTGCATCAACTTCTTCACATATTGTTTCTTGAAGCTGTTGAAACTTTGCAGGAAAACGTTAGAGCAGAACGAGGGCGTAATATTTCACTCATTTGAGATCTTTTTGTATTTGTAACCTACCATACAATTTACTCTAGGTGGATGCCAGTTTACATATTCGATATGTTTCAACTTCAAGAGCTGATTCGATCAGATTTTCCACCATTTCAACGGTATATTGATCGAAGAGAAAACAGAAAAGGCCAATATAAAAGACTGAAAGGTATCAGGTTGCACTGTAAGTATCACAAATTAAAAGTCTGCACTAGTTAGATGGCCACTTACCGGACACTGCGGTAAATTATACATTAGGAAACAAGTTGAACAGAAATGTAAAGAGACGAAGATGATGTAATTGCCAATGTGACCCATCTGAATCAAAACAAGACTGGTCCCTTTGTTGTAAAAACAAACCGTCATATCTTATTAATATCTCTTCTGGACTGCATGCTAGAAAAAAAATTCAAGCTTCTTTACCAAGGGAGGCATGAACATATCTATACATTTAAATACTCTTTCTGAAGGCCAGTGTCTATACATTTAATAACTCTTTCTGAAGGTCAGTCAAGAATTTTTACAGTCAAATATCATAGTCAAAGTTGAAAAAGTATGACCTTAAAAGCAAAAAAATAAATGTAAATCGAGGGAAATAAGCTAATGGCACATAAATGCAGAACATTCACTGCTGCACTTTCTCTAAATTCTTTTCCCTACTACATTTGTACTCTCAACTTACTTCAGTGATAATATGACATTGCTGTAATGTATTTATGCTAAGAAAAAAAAAACATTCGGTGCCCTTGTATTTGACTATTATAAAGATATGTCTGAATGCAGACTTTATAACGCACCAAATAGCAAACGTTTTTGACCGCTATAAAATAAAAAGAATAAAAAAAAATCAGCTGAAGGAGAACGTCGCACATAGACTATTATAGCTTCCACTAAAGTGTATTAAGTAATAGAAGGCAGGAGTGTTCCTGCCTGGAAATTGTATTGTCTGTTTCAGAAAACATGCAGCCCCTCCTTAATTTCTTATGTAGTTTTCTTCTTCAAAACTTGAACATAATATGTAATTTAGTTTTTAACTTAAAGATGATAAATTAAAAAAATGAAAACGCATGATCTAAAAGTTTCTCAAAATTCCGAAGAATACTCTATTAGATTACTGTATTAATTAACAGCATAACGAAAACTGTCTGAAAAGTACGAATAGGAAATCAAACCTTCATACTTTTTGTGCCATTGATAGAAATACCATTTACCCGTCCTGCGTCCAGTATTATGGTCAATTACATTACTGTACATGTGTGTCAACCTGTTTTCAGATATACAAATTATAAATATATTTTATAAAGCATTCAAACCAGGACCTTCCTTCAAAATTAGATTGTGACTTATTCAGAAGAAAGGTCTGAAAGTGGATTTTTTTATTTCGTTCTTCTTTATTTCTGAAGTGTAAAACTTTTTTGTTATCTAATTTTTGTTATCCGTTTTCATGAAAATTTCAATAAGTATTATATATACCACGCTATTTATGAGTTAACATATTTAAACGACAAATCCACAGGATGAGTTCGTTTACATGTGTTAATGAGTAAGGCTCGGTGTATATGTTTTGTAACATCATTCAAAAGTGGCCTGGTCATTTTTTATCCAATAAAAAACCAGTGGGAGTGTCGTTCTAGCCCACTGCTTAGCGCGCGCACGAGAAAACCGGTCCAGTTGGGATACGGCACATCAGATATGACATAAAGTTATTTTTCTGAATTGAGCGACTCAGGTTCCTCTAAGACACATAATATTTGAGTTTTTGGGGGCCTGTGAACTTTAGAACAAATTATTCGGGCTCTGATTTGACATAAAAAAAATCTTTAAAAAAAAAGATTTTCCCCAACAAAATTGTATAGCAAAAAATATTCCGGCTCAGGTATAAACAGACACCCCCCCCCCCTTTGAAATTATAAAGTCAGTGACGGAAAGTAGAAATCCTCTTTGTAATACAAACGAAATCCTTGTGCATTTACTAAACTGTCGATCACACGGAGACGTAACAAAGTGGCGGAGTTTAAATCATGGTTTAACATAAAAAATATCAGAGTAAACAGTCCAAGCTCCGCCTATCTACATGGAGTTGCAAGGACAAAGTACGTCATGATTCTTTTTAATGGAATAACATATCAATCTTTATATAAAACCATGGTTTTTCAAAAACCGAACTATTAAGCAGATTATCACGTAAAAACTTCAAAGGAAAAATGCCGTATTATGTCAGTAAATATGAACGATATTAACTTTGAGTATAGATCAAATACAGACAAGTTAGGACAAATCATAACTACTATTGCTAATCCACAAGAAGAGTTATTTTATTATTTCCTAACGAATTTTTTTACTTCAGATCAATATTTGCTACCTCTGTCATCAACAACTATTATTACACAATATAATGCCACGTCCTTTCATAATTCATCCAGGAGAACAGGAAAGCAGAAAAATTTAAAGCAGTAGTAAATTCATCCAATCGAATATCGTAATATTCAATGACAATGACAAGTATATATCAAATGATTTATTGATTAGGTGCTAGAGTTGTCTAGCGCGTCGGGCATTGTGCAATGCGATTTGGTGCGACGATATCTCAGTAGCATGAGTTCGAATCCCGGTCAGTGAAAAAAAAAAAAAAAAAAATGCTTCCGCAAATTCTCAGATCTTACTTTATTAGGGTGATATTTAGACGAATTATATATATATATATATATATATATATATATATATATCATCCAAACAATGTTGTGGTATACTTGTCAATGATACAAGAGACCAAAAAGACTAAAGGTCATCTTATATGTCTGAATTGACATATATTTCTATATCTATATAGTGTCATTAAAGAAATAGAAAGTTGAGGCTTCAAAAATAAACAAAATTGCTTGCTGTCTTTATAAAAATTCACATTCTTAAAGCGTTAATTTATGGACAAATAATGAACGGATACATAGACAAGTCATGTTTTGAGATGCAACAAAAGAATTGCCTCCTGATTTATTCAGATATATTGTTCTATTTAGTGATATATGTTCTAAATTTTGTTTACGTGAACCAGTGTATGGCACTCGTCGATATACCTCACAAAAACGTATCACACACTATAACATTGGAAAGACACCATGTCTATTTTTATGTATTTCAGCTCGCCGCGGTTCTTATTTTATAAGAAATTGTATGGACTAACAAATCGAAGTGATGGTTATAAAATGTAATAGACGAGTCTATTTTAGAATAAGGAATTTCCAATTTAAACTGTAAGTTACATTTAATCTATACAGTACACAAATGTTTTCATTTATTTTATTACTGGCTTCACTGTCACCCAAAAATACATCCATGCCAATAAAAAAACTCGCATAGAAATTAAAAAGCATTGTCAATTTTCAGAAATTTTGTCACCATTTATTCCAATACAATATTACTACTATTGTTACATTTTACAGGGGTAGTAGAGATAATGTTACTTAAATGCAGGCAATGTGAATTATAGAAAACTTTTGAGCAGTTTGTTTGCAAATTGGATATTTTAGACCAGTCTGATATAATTTCATTTGATCGCTAAATCACAAGATCTATATCGTTTTGAATATGAGACGATATGTATAGATTATAACATGGCATTTTTCATATCAGACACCTTATCAGCCCAAGGTCATGATATCAGCCCGAAAGCCGACCATGGGCTGATAAGGGGTCTGTTATGAAAAATGACATGATATATTCTTCTTATCATATACTTCAGCAGAAGAAATACCGAATCTGATGTTCAGTAGTTGTCGTTTGTTGATTTGGTTCATAAGTGTTTATCGTTTATCGTTTTCAATATAGATTAGACCGTTGGTTTTCACGTTCGAGTGGTTTTATTTTTAAAGCTTTGAAAAATGCATGTACATTTGTTGTAATAAATGTGTTGCATTTTTTAATAAAAACAAATTCTGATTCCAAACATTTCTTTCTTCTAATTTTGGTATGTTTTACTAAAAAAAAACCAAGTAACATTAAGGTGGTATTTTCCGGAATTTGCCGAATGATGTCGAAATGTCATAAGATAACGTAACAAAAAAGCAAAGATAGCAGTTGATAAAACAAGTTATATCACACGCCTTAGACAATTCTTCAAATTTATGAAATATATGTGCAAATTTGTTTTATCAAAGGGGATGATTACCTTATTTTTTAACAAGTATATGATACTATATGATTGCTAACGAAACTAAACTACATAGATAGAAATACAACTGTTTCACATACCAGCGATAGCATGCCTCTTTTTGGTACTAGATTTATGAATTTCATAGATATATAATTTTGTTTATGTACCGGTTCCCAAATATGATGTTTGTGTCTATGTAGTTCAGTTGTTTCGTTAACAATCATACAATATCGTCTTATTAACATTATATAAAGATATAGATCTTGTCTGTCAGAGATCAAATAAAATTATATCAGAATGCTCTAACTTGGGAATGTTAGCAGTGTAAATACACATAAATTACGGGCGCCTTAAATTCTGAGGAAGACCCGCAGTGAAGATAAGGTTAGTATTGTTTTTTGTATAAGTGTAAACTCTTAGAAGTTCAAGGCATATAATGTGAAAAATATGCCCCACACTCCCATATATTCAGCTTTGAAAAAAATAGTAGTGCATATGAGATTTCCATTTTAGATGGAGTTCCTATGAGAAATTGTATTGTCTATATTCAAAATTCCAACCTAGAAGTGACGGTGATTACAATAGTTGACAACCTAGTGTAATCTTTTGAAAGATTAACTGAATATTCAATTGTTACTGAAATGGCAAGCTGTTTTTCGTTTATCTATTAATATAAACATACTGTCCTTGGATGAAGGTGTTACATAGCACAAAATGCACAGCATGTTTACCACATGTTTTTGAAAACGTATGGTAAACATGCGTTTCACAATATGATATAAACTTTATATATTTACCATATGATTTAAGAAGGGTTGATGAACACATGTTTGACCATATGTTAACCACATGTTTTGAGAAACTCTTGGTAAACGCATGTTCTAAAAACTACCTGGTCAACATGTGAACACAGACGGTTAACATATGTTTTGAATAACACCTGATATATATTTTCGCAAACATATGTTGTTTATATTTTAATATATAAAGTGTTAGATTGTTTGAAAACTTAGATAGTTTCTTTCCTGTTCAATGTAGCTCATTGGATTTATGAGAAAGCAATACATTATCGTGTTATATCATGACAAACAACAGCAGTATCTGATGAATATATTTCAACAGAAGTTTTCAATTCATAAAATGAATCATAATAAAATACTTTGTTAAAACCTGAATACGCAGGTGGTAAATATAGACATTCAATATAAAAATCATTCCACGAAGTTGTTATTTCATTTGGTGCATCAATCCATACAATTGTATCGTTCTGAATGTCACTTACTTGGTGGACTATTAGTCCCCGAGGGTATCACCACCCCAGTAGCCAGTACTTCGGTACTGGCATGAAAATACGGATTTTTTGTGTTATTAAAATTTACTGTTACAAAATGATAGAAATTATTATAAATTAAGGAATGTATCTCCCTCATGCAAAGCTCTGATTCCTTTCACGGATTTGGCTATACTTTTTGGACCTTTTGAATTATAGCTCTTCATCTTTTATATAAGCTTTGGATTTCAAATATGTTGGCCACGAGGATCACTGCAGAGACATGTATTGTCGAAATGCGCATCTGGTGCAAGAAAATTGGTACCGTTAATTTTATTACTACCACTGGGTCGATGCCTCTGCTGGTGGACTATTAGTCCCCGAGGGTATCACCACCCCAGTAGCCAGTACTTCGGTACTGGCATGAAAATACGGATTTTTTTTTTGTGTTATTAAAGTTTACTGTTACAAAATGATAGAAATTATTATAAATTAAGGAATGTATCTCCCTCATGCAAAGCTCTGATTCCTTTCACGGATTTGGCTATACTTTTTGGACCTTTTGGATTATAGCTCTTCATCTTTTATATAAGGTTTGGATTTCAAATATTTTGGCCACGAGCATCACTGAAGAGACATGTATTGTCGAAATGCGCATCTGGTGCAAGAAAATTGGTACCGTTAATTTTATTACTTGAACGTGCAAAATAGTTTTTTATTAACATATATATTCCACTAGCTTGTTTATACATATACCTTTTACTGGCCTAAACATAAACTAATCTATAATATCATAAAATGACATATCAATCCTCTGGTCAGACAAAATAACAATATCATATGTTTTAAAGTAAGAAAAAAAAAATACACCTTATCGCTATTTGTTCGCCGTTATTGGACATCATACAGGTTCCCGTTAAATTTTTACGTTACAATACAAAATATCGGACGCCCCAATTGAAAAGTGATTGTTGTATAACGTCAATTGTTTAAGCGGTACAGATTCTCTGGTCAGCCGGAATAAGCGATAAGGTGTATTACCAGCCTCTTTTGCTTTTTTATACAGATTGTTTATATTGATAAGAAATTTATTAGTCAGGCATATATTTGTTTTAAACTATCTTTTTAGTTCATTAGTAGTTACATTTGTGTTCAACTGCAATAGTTATTCAAAAACGAATACCACAACCGACTCTCGAAAAGTTATATCTTTGAATACATACTGTCAGATTCAGTAACACTAATATGATATGTTTAAATTGTTGATAAACCTTTTAAACCTTATTATAATAGTAACGTTTCACAACGATTTTTATCAACTATTCTTTAAATTGGGAATGAAAATTGGGAAAATATCAAAGAGACAACAACCGGACCAAAGAGTAGAAAACAAAACCAAAGCCACCAATGGGACTTCAACACAATGAGAAAATACATCCCATACACTGAGGCGTGGCTCAGCTGGCCCTCAGCAACCATGTGTACTCGTTCAGCGAAAACAAACGTCACACTGAACTCCGAAACATGTAAATGAACCAAAATAATAATAATAAAAAAAAAAACATTCAAGACCAAGTTAGCCAAATGCTCCTGACTGTATTATTCTTCAAGAATGATTACAAACGAGTTATAACAATTTGCAGTAAAAAAATGGAATACATGAAAATGCATGCCGGTTTACAGAACTATGTTCTACCTGAAATAAATGTTTTCATTTTTAAATTTGTAACTCAGCATTCCTTTTTATTTTATAAATTCGTGTAGAAAATCACAAAAAATGTCCAATTTACCCCTTGATGTGACTTACCGTTTGGGTTTGTAATGGAATGAAGAAAACCATTTGTGCTACATGAGCAGCAAGAATTGCTTACCCTTCTAGAACACATGAGAGCACCCCGATTTTATTAATGTAGCTAAGTTTTGTATAATGTTGTTTGTCATCATGTCGTTTTTGTTTTTTGTCTTGACGATGTCATATTATCTCCGACGTATGGGTTCGAATGACTCTTTGGTTTTGTTTTTTTTTTTGCCTCTCTTTTTATTTCACATAAATCAGGAAATGTAAGCTGGAGAGTGCTTATAATGCAATTTTTGTCCGATATTGTGAAAATTGTTGATTGGCACTGATTTTATAACTCGTCTGTGACATAACTGATATGAACCTTTATTATCATTTTCTAACAAAAAACAATATGCTAAAAGCACTTGAAATGTATTTTTTCATAAAATTTACATTTCCAAAGACACAACTATAGTAAATATTGTTGTTGAGCAATGACATTCGAAGTCACTTAAAACATTGTTTTTATTATCTTTAATAAATTATTTCGAGTCAAAAGTGTTTCTCCTTTCGTAAATTCACCTAATATTTCTAATAAAAAGTTTTAAAAAATATTTAACTGAAGATTTTCTTGGATAACTTTAATTAATTTACTTATCTCAAAATGCAAAAAAATGTTTGCTGTTCCTTGTTATAGTTATGAGTTAAATCTATGATTTATAGTTTTAGAAAATCACTGTTAAAAGACAAATATGAAAATAATCAAACTTGGACCTCAAATACATTTTTCGACAATGTTTTAAAAGGTATGTTTTTATATGAAATAATAGGGAACCTTCGGATCGGAATTACACTTATGACATCATTCTGTACAATTGGCACTATGAAAAAGTCTTTGCACCAAGTATAGTTCGAGCTCAAACAATACGCTCTGTCATTAATGCACTTTGATATCGGCGATAAATTGATATATGATAAAAGATATTACATTTCATATATAACAATGAGTTATCGACATTGTTAATCACATGTTCTTCTGATGATAATTTCCTGCATGGATTATTAAGTGATTTTGACCTGTTTTTAAAAAATGAAAACTATTCCAGAAAATAGCAATGGACCATTGTGTCTTTAGTGCTAGTGAGTTGCAAAAAAGCCACAATTATATCGTTTTTTCCGAGAACATTTGTGATTTCAGCTTCATCATTCCAATTTACCGTCTGGCGTACTAAATTATAATCCTGGTACATTTGATAAATATTGTATGAACAAAAGCACCGAACTCCGAGGTAAATTTAAAATAGGGAAGCCTATAAAACCCTAAACTCAACTCTTGACTATATAAAAAAATGAGATGATTGGAAAATAACTTTTATATTTTGGACCTGGTACAGCCATTTGTAAGAAAACGGTAGACTTGAACTACATGTTATGAATTCAAATAGACAGCCAAAATGCATATTTGAGATAAGTCAAATATGGTGACAACGCCAACTCGTACGTTTTGGTATTGAAAGTGTAACAGGAACTAATCAAATCTAATATAGTACACCTATATAAACATTGAAATGTTTATATAATAGAATTAGCAAATAGAATTACATAATACGATTTTCCATCCTCGAAAGATCGCTATAGAAACGCAAAGAAAAGGAACAGTTTCAAAAAAAACTTCAATTGTTATTATGATTTTATTTATAATGATTGTATCAATTGGACATCTCTTATATTCTTTTTTTTATTTGTAGATTTCAATTCTCTATTGGTTTCCTATGTGTGTTTGTTTTATTTGAACTCAAAAGTCTACAGAACTCGATACATTATGGAGAACGTAAATCATTTTGGAATAATACTGACCAAATTCTATCTGATCTTAAAGAAAAAGGAAGTTCAAATATCATTCCATTAAATTCATTGTTGTTGGAAACCGTATTTCGGGAAGATCCGGTGAAATTGTTTGAAGTGTTTGAATCCGTAGAATTATTGTTTGTTGTTAAATCGCATATACTTAATTTTGGTAAAAGAGAAGCTATTCGTCAGACGTGGGGATATGTTAAACAACTCCGAATAAAGATTATCTTTGTCCTTGGGCACTTACATAATATGGACCATTTTGCTGATTTGGAATCGAAATGGCATAAGGATATAATACAACTAAACATAGAAGATAAATACGAAAATTTAGTTTATAAAACTATATATGCATTGCTTTCCTTATCGAAACTTAATATCAGAACCGAATATGTACACTGTGTAGATGATGATCGCTTAGTTAACGCAATTAATATATACGATATAGCAAGACAAAATATTGCACAATCAGATACGGTAATGTTAGGATTTATGGTAAACTTGTCCCGACCAGCTAGATCTATGACTTCAAAAAATTATGTTTCATTCGAGGATTATCCTTTCCTATACTTCCCGTCTTATATTATAGGAGGAACCATATTAACAAATATGAAAACGATACATATGCTTTCAATAGGGATACAACATGTACGGTTAATCCACATTGAAGATGTTTATATAGGAATGGTTGCAACAGCTTTTAAGATAGAAATGCGACATCATTCAGGGTTTCTTCCCTTTAAAAAATCCGTTTTAATGTTTAGCAGTTATTTATCATCCCCTGGATATGATCATGCATATGCATTATTAAGAGACTGGACATTTATTGAACAAAACGAACAGATCAATACTAAAAGTTCACCTTTACAATTTTCGAACTCAAGTAAGAACAAAGAACTCAGTTTGAATCCAGAAGTAAAAAAATAAAACTACCGAACTCCAATTAAAATTTAAAACTGAAAGCCCCTAAACAAATGGCATAATCAAAAGCTAACCGAATGGATAACAATTGTCATATGCTTAATTGGTACAGTCAATTTGTTATGTGGAAAATGGTGGATAAAATATAGTTTGTTAGCCAGTTTAATCTCTCATCTGTATGACAGTCGCATAAAACTCCATTATATTGACAACAATAACAAAAGAAAAAGACACTTATGCAGAATTCAAGCATCTTGTCATTGTGTTATTATACTATTATCATTTTTTTTCTTTGTTTTAGACATTGTACCTATAATGTCTCTTCGTTTTGAAAACTCGGAGGTTTATACAGCTATAATACCAGTTTTAATCCACTTTGTTTTGCCTGTACTATGTCAGGAATATAGCAGTTGTTTTCAATTCATTTAATGTGTTTGAGAGTTCGATTTTGCCATCTGTAAATGGACTTTCAGTTTTGAATTTTCCTTGGAGTTCGAAATTTTATTATTTCTTTTTTACCATCACCTTAATGATATATATGCTTTGAATTATCAAAGTTCTATTGTTTAGTTTTAACCAAAATTATTAATTTAAAGGGGCACTAGCTGTCAAATTTATATTCAATGATTTGAATCAAATTCTCAAATTTGATCTATAACAACGTAAACATTATTATCAAAATTATAAAAATTCTAAAATAAACAATATACCGGACATGAGCTCGATAATATGTAGCTTCGTTTTGAGTGTATTTTAGTCTAGACGCAATCTGATTTACTTTAGAGTTGAACTCCGATTGCAAGATAAGCTATATATAAACATACATATAGATATAGATATAAATATATATCAGACTCGTGCCTTTGGAGTTGTCTAGGTCTGTTTAATTTCATAGTATAGATTAAAACTATATGTTAATCATCGTTTTTACCTGTATTAGAAGATTTAGTTGTGGATCTTATTATTTACTTTTGTTTCACTTTCAATGTTGAACTTATTCCTTCAAATTGTTGAACACGCACATTGCAAGCAGTATCCTCCACTAGCTAAGGGATTAAATTGAAGTTCACATAAATATGAATTTAAGAAGGTCAAATTATATACTTACAAGTGAATAATTCATGATCAATGTTTCTTAGTTTTTTATGACAAAATTGAACCATACTGGCTGCTTAAAACGATATATTATTTCACTATTTCCCTTTCATGAATGATTGAACCAAACAAATCCTATGTATATGTTTATATATCTCGTAGCTAGTGCCCCATTTATACACGTATATACCAATAAACCAGACAATTTGTGGTTTCCTATTGTTTATTGTTTGAAGATTTTATTTGGCTCCTTCTTACACGGATTATTTTCTTTAACATGTTAGCTATTAAAGTGTCTGTTCTGTCATCAAATATTTTAAATTATATTGGTATACATTGTAACTGATAATTTTTGTTACTTAAATTGATATTTTCATTTGATACACAGTTTTGGTTTTAAATTGTGTCTGTAGCTGTAAATGCGTGGATATGTTTAAAAGTAAAAAGTAAAATTACAAAAAAAAAAAAAAAACTCCGAGAAAAAATCAATAAGAAAAAGTCCCAAATCATTAGGCAAATTTAAAAGCTCAAACATATCCAACGAATATGGTATAAAATTACAAAGAAACAAAACTCCGAGAAAAAATCAATAAGAAAAAGTCCCAAATAAAAAGGCAAATTTAAAAGCTCAAACATATCAAACGAATATGGTATTTTTGACTGATTTGGACAAAACGTCATGTTCTATAAAATATTCGGACATATGGAACGGGGACGCAATTATTTGCACGATTGGAACGCATTGAAAATCATAGTAAATACATAGGGTCCTATTCAATAAATAATTTTGATAGCCACCTTGGGACTTCTTGTTCATGTTAGGCATTCATTTTGAAGTGTCTAAGCACAATCTCCTTGCCTCATGACCGACATTCTGTTGCAGAAACTTGTTTTTATTGACAACAGGGTCATGTCTACTTCCGGGGAAGAATAAAGGCTAGAATTTAGGCAATTTACTCTGTGTACTGACGCCAGATTATATTTAAATCAATCAAACTTTTTACAGAAATTCAAACTAAAAAGCCTACCCTTTCAAATAAATCTACATTCAGTTACAGAACTAGTGAAATAATAACACTACACAATGTATAACAAAAGTTATATATTTTTTTTAAGACCTACATTCGTGGGTACCAGACTGGTTGCCCGAACTGGGATCCTATTACTGTCAGACTTTATTTTTATCCCCAGACTTAAAACTGTACTTTTTAAATTAAGATATACATCTCAGTAGTTATTGTGCAACATTTCAAAACATTTGATCAAACAGTTACAGAATTATTGATCCTTATCTATAACATCTCAAATACCAGAAAATTGATCGGAGAAACTGTTAAATTCATGAAGAAAATATTCTAAAAACCAGCAAAACTTTTTTTTTTTATTTCAAGAGATATTTGCATTCTGCAAATTGCATAAGGTAGATAAATTTATTCTTTGTATGGAAATCTAGTTGAAACCAAAATTTGTTAAAAACAAATAAAAATCTTCAAAAAAGAATTACATATGCAAAACAAGCATACCCCATAACAAGGGTATAAAATATGACACAAAGTCTTCAAAGAGTCTGCTAAGTTTATTTAAAATACAATATAAGAGGTTCTCACTTGTAGCTAAAACCAGTAAAGACGGCACCTCCTATAGTTTAACAGATGTGGAAGGAAATCCTTGATCTTCCTGACCGCTTAATGCTACTGTGCGTTGTTGTACTTTTGACTGCTCTCAATGTCCTACTAGATCATACGGGTGTTCTCGTGTACACTCAAACTGTTGGTGGCTGAGAATCATGTACTTCAGTCAAAACATGTTCACCAACCTGAATATAGATAACAAAGACAAGTTAATAATGCAGGAACTTTTAAAAATGAAACTTAGGAAAGAAGCATTAATGAAAATGAAATTCAAACAGTGAAACTGTTAAAAGAGCTCTACGTGTTTCCTCAACCAGAAGCTGATCTTCAAAAGTTCCAAAACCAAGTAAGATATAGCTCCATTCATTTACTGCTGAAATAGATACAGACAAAATTAAAGTTCCTTTTAAGGACCATCAAAATCTTTAAAAGGGAGTCTAAAATTGTTGTACATTTACTTTAAATTGCTTTTATAAGCTATATTATAGCCCTACCCTTAAATATCTTCAAAAAAATGTAAAATTAGAGAGCCCCTGGCAAGTGTTTCTGAGTTTACTCAATATTATGTGGTTATTTGTGTGATGCGGCTCTAAATAAATGTGAGCTGGATTCGCACACAACTTTCATAACTGAACGGTGGCACTAACATGATTTATTTAATAGTCGCAATTTATCAAAAACTTATTAAAAAACCTAAAACTGAAATTATGGGTTTCTTTTCTTTTCCCCATGTCCCAGAAATAAGATACTGGAAAGAATAAGCCAATATTTTCAATCTTTCACTGTCCCCTGATCTCATATAACACATTTATTATTTCTTGCCCTGTGGCTCTTTCTAATACTGTTTCCTTATATTTTTCAAAAATCCCTCCATTTTAACTCACAAGTGAATACATATTGCAAACAAAATGACCTTTCTGTGACCCCCTTTTAAACTTTAAATTGAAAAACAAACTTTTTTTAAAATTCATAAATTTAAATTTAAATTTAATTTAAAAAGTTTAATTCAAATTTAAAAAATCATTACACCATTGTTTTCCTTATTGAATTTTAAAGCCTGTAGTCAAATATCATCCAAGAAACTTCAAAAATAAGCTTACAATTGCAGATTGAAGTGTTCAAAACATGCTTTCTGACAGGAACGAGGACCCAATTATTTGACCCATTGGAACGCATTGAAAATCATAGTAAATACATAGGGTCCTGTTCAATAAATGATTTTGATAGCCACTGTGGGACTTCTGGTTCATGTTAGGCATTCATTTTGAAGTGTCTAAACATAATCTCAGTGCCTCATGACCAGCATTCTGTTGCAAAAAATTGTTTTTATTGACAACGGGCTCAGTCTGTCTACTTCCGGGGAAGAATAAAGGCTAGAATTTAGGCAATTTACTCTATGTACTGACGCAAGATTACATTTAAATCAATCAAAATTTTACAGAAATTCAAACTAGAAAGCCTACCCTTTCAAATAAATCTACATTCAGTTACAGAACTAGTGAAATAATAACACTACACAATTTATAACAAAAGTTATATATTTTTTTTAAGAACTACATTCGTGGGTACCGGACTGGTTGCCCTAACTGGGATCCTATTCCATATTAGAAGTACTGATTGTAAGTGACGTCTCATTATTTTGAATACAAAAAGGAAATGTTTGCACTTTAGATTGATGCAGACAACATTTTGAAGTCATTATGTACAAATATTGCTATCATTTGTATTGTACAATCATTCCAAAGTTAACAAATTTACTAAGTTACGACACCGCCATACAAATGCCTTTATAAAGTATAAATATGCTAAATGCTAGCTGATATACATTTTATTTAATCCTAATTAACTAGGACATAAAATGAGATTAATGATAACCAAAGACCAAATCGTTAGGATTTAACAACTGAATTATTGTGAGTTATCCATTAGTAGCAGCGATAGAATTAGCTTTTCGTTCAATTCCTTAAAAAAATTAGAAAAACAATACTTCAATTCATATGTATCAAAGAAATCGAATTAAAATGCAAATCGAAACGTATTTCATTTGAAAAAATATGCATCTTCCGTTTTTTTTTTTATGAAGTAGAAAAAAGAGCTTATACTATCCATTAAATTCCTTTTTTCGAAGAGAAAGTTGATCCAAGAATTTTCTTTCGGACAGAGGTGCAGAAGAAGTGTATTAAACAAACATTTATATGAGAAAGAATTGTTTAACCTTATAATAAAGTATGGGGAAAAAATGAAATAAAAATCTATCAAGATAATTTCGTTTCATAAAACTTTTTCATTAGTAAAGAACAAAAGGAGAAACCGAATATGTAGATGGATAAACCGAAACATTCCTCTGTTTTAGAGACTTCCAAAATAATATTCAAATTATGATAGAATAATTAAACAGAATTGAATAGAAGAATACTGAATATTACGTTAGCTATCGTCTTCAGCTTTTAAGTCAATTAATCAATATTTATTACAGCAATCATGATTTCTTTTTAAAGCAAAATATACATAAAGATAATTTTGTCGATCAAGAAGATAAAGGCAGTCACTTCAGTATCATTTACAAACGTAAGCATAGGTTCAAATGCACTCAAGAGAAGAACACAACAAACCATTGTGGCACATAATTGCAGACAAACTAAATACAATTGATGATGTTTACCCTGAATAACCCAATGTGCTCGCATTAAGAGTGCCTGTCGTAATTTTTTGTCAAAAAATATCCAATTGCAAACGAAGTATATACAATGTTTGGTGTTTGGTGTTAGTGCTGTGCAAACATAGGTTTCTGAAGAAGGGACCATGTCGTTAAATGATAGCATTTTTAGAGAAATATATTTTATCTTGAAAGTACATCTTAAATTCCATCAATTACTCAATCATACACAATCAGTTATCTTAATAATTTTGTTCTTTTTTTTTTCTATATAATTTCTTTATCATATCAATAAAAATCTAATTGATCATGATTTCCTGCAAAATTCTTTTTAAAAAGAGTTAAAAGATATTAAGGTGACTTTCCAAACTGATAGGTCAAAGATAAATTTTCTTCACATAAAAAAAAACACCTTTAAAACGACGAATAGAAAAACAATTTTACAAAACACTGAATTTAAAATTAAAAACTGAGAACTTAAACCCCACCGCAAACTGGCATGACCTCAGGTACTAAGTATGTGTAAGCAGATTCTGACATTTGTAATGTTGTTTATGGTTAGGTTAAATTCTGTGTTAAGTCTAGTTTGCTGATATCACAATCGAGGGCAAAAAGAAAAAGATACCAATGAATGTATAAGGCCTTTAAAACTAATTTGTGATTTCAATAACTGGTTAAAAAATTAACCATGCATATATTATTAAATTAGAACTCTGATAATTGAATGTAAATATATCAAACAAATCCGATGAACTATATTCAATTCATTTTAAAATAGTGGAGGTTATTTCATACATCTGCATACATAACATGCATAAGGTATGAACTTAATTATTCATAAGATATAAAACTAAAACATTTTGAATGTTATTAAAAAAGAGTTAAACGATTAAAAAAAGTATTCAAAATCATAAGTCGCAGACAAACTGAAAAAGCCATGACAAAAACGAAAAACGAAAAAAATCAAACGACAGTTTTATAAAACTCAACTTATATTACGAAATACTGACTAAAATGAACCCTATCAAAACCAGATGGTGCTCATATGTTCATCGACATGATTATCGTTGAGAATCAAACAGACATAAAAATTGTAGTCTTTCAATTTCCGAACCATGAAAATATGCAGCTTATTTTTCGTTGAGATGAAATGTATTCTATATAGCGTGACGGTTGAAACATAACACTAATATCTCACGAGTTATTACATGCAGCATTATCTATCATGGAACATGAAGTATAGCAGGCACTACTTCGTCCTTTTACCATTGTTGAGCGACATCCGTCGTTTTATACTCGATCGGTTGAACATAAGGTTGACACGATGCATTGGATAAACTCTAACTAATCTTGTCTTGAAAATAGGACACTAAATGGTTTACATGTTGTTTTTCCAGGAATAATTTCGATTTTGAATATTTGCCAAATTAAAGCTCGCACTTAAAATTTTCATGACACTTATCAATGATTTCCGCAATATGTATTATTTAAATCTGATTTTTGTTTCCCCTGAAAAACAATTTCAATATTTCATTATGCATAAATATTTAATTTAAAGTAAAAACGCTTAGTAGTCTCCCTTCCTTGATAACACAAACATGTAAAAAATTAATATTTGTTGTGGACGCCATGACACATGTGCACCCGTTCTCGAAATATCATCCATCAAGGAGCAAACATATACCGCTTTTTGAGCTATAAGAGGTTCCGGAATGACAAAATAAGAAACATTTCAAGAGAAAACCAATAACCGGATATATGCGTAAACACTAAACTAAAAAGCCCAACATTGCAAACAACAATCACCGAATTGTACTAAATGATAGAACTAGTAAATGTTTATTAGACAGTTCCTTAGACCCCTCGACCGGTAAAACATTGGCCAGATCGAAGTTCCTGTCTTGAGATAGCCATCAGACGTGTCTACCTACGATAATTATGAACCTGTTTTTAGTATGAACTGATTAATCTAACTTTGAAAGCAATAACAAATGTGTTAGTGTGCAAAGAGTTAACTTCTGAACATGTTATGACTGCAATCATGTGAAGCAAGTAGACATTTTTTCACTCTTCATTTAAACTCTACATGAAATTGAGTAAATGCAAACACCAAATTTGGCTGTCACTCACAACATATGCTGAAGTATAATAACCATTTATGTATATAATAAACATGATAAATAAAGAATTCATGATTATCCTAATAAATTGACCCGTATAATTAAGGTAACTGTATACCAATTTTGCTGATATCTGAATTTTATGATTCATTCTGAGTTACTAAACATATCCTAGAACAGGTCTGGTGGAACAGCTCAGCCCAGATCAATGACGGTTTTTGATAGGAGACCTGGTCAAAGTTAACCTGTGTGTAGGACTGGTTTCGTCAAAGTTAACCTCGTCAAGAGTTTCTTCAATATTGGACCTGTCCATAGTGTCATAAAACTGCCCAAGGACCATGTCTGCTATCTCCTGCTCATTATTTAAACTAGCTATACAGGTTGGGACTGCATCAATCTTTACATACAATAATTAAGATTTATATTTCTATAATCATACTTTTGAAAGTAGTTATCAAAGGTACCAGGATCATTATAATTTAATACGCCAGACGCTCGTTTCGTCTATATAAGACTCATCAGTGACGCTGAGATCAAAGTAGTAATAAAGCCAAACAAGTACAAAGTTGAAGAGCATTGAGGACCCAAAATGATATCTGTTATCCAAAATATTCATGTATTCATAGTTACCTATTATAATATTGGTATTATTTTGTACACTTTCTAGTAGTATATACAACTGATTGATTTTGTACAGAATATATTAATTCAGCGCTCTCATTAGAAAGATCGACTCGTGTTGCTTATGCTTAAGTTTTCTATGTTGTGTCATGTGTGCTATTGTTTGTCTGTTTGTCTTTTTCATTTTTAGCCATGACGTTGTCAGTTTGTTTTCGATTTATGAGTTTGACTGTCCCTTTAGTATCTTTCGTCCCTCTTTTAATATCTAGGCGATAATATTTCTATGTATATATTGCGTACAAGGCCTCATTTTTTACAAATTACAATTTGAGCTTTAACTTTGTATCAATTGTATTTCGTCCAAAATGGCTTATATAAATTACAGTTTGTACAAAAAATTACTAGAATATGCTTTTAACATGTGCACTATTTTATGATATGGATGTGTTGATAAAGCACTGATACACACTATAGCTAATCAATTTAATGACCACAACGAAAACCTAATTACAAACCACAAATGAGATCTGTATCATTAATTTTAAATATGGGGTAAATTTGAACCAGGAATTGCAGGTCACTTTCTACTTTTAACCTTTAAATAAGGATTTCCTGAAATCTGAAATAATGTTAAATTCTAAAAGATTGATAATAAATGTATGATGAAAACTTACCCAACTTGAGCGCATGGCTAATTTTAAAATTACTTTCACTGATTTTTCAGTATGAACTTTCTACCCTCCTCGGGCGTGCATGCATGCTAACCCTCCTCAATTGGGTACTTTTTTTATCATACATTCTTATCAATTCTAATGTAGGGGGTGAAGCCGGAGGCTGAATCCCCTATGGGTTTTATTCACCCTCTATGGATCCGTAGGGGGTCAGTAGTTAACCGTATAACAAATTTATCGCACGCTAGAATATTTCTGCTGCGTTGTGTTGAAAAATAAACAATGAAACATAACAACATTGATAGATGACGTCACCATTAACGCGTCATGAACCACCTATGAAATTTACTAACCCCCTACGGTCTCATAGGGGTCACCATGTGACGGCGTTAAACCAATCAAAACGTAATATTCACCGACGGTGCGATACAATAACATAGTTATATAAAAATAACAATAAGGTACAATTATTACATGCATGTGTGAATAATACAATGAAATTAATTTATAGAAGAGACTTCGATATTTCTAACTTTGATAAATTTACACAGTTTTTCTAGTATTACAATATTTGATGAGTTAAACAGTTGGTGAAATTTGTCAATGTAAGGGTTAGACAAACAGTATGTCTGTAAAAATAACTTCCTCTTAACTTAAATGTTCAACAAGTCATAACGGTACTCGTCACCAATGTCGATTGAGTCACAGAGACGGCAGATTCTGTCTTCACTCGGTATACACTGTTTTATTCCAGATTCAATCTGCAAGGGGTGATTACCACATCTATATTTGCATAAGGTATACATTTATTCATAATCCTACTGCCTACATTGCACAAGTAATGTCTTCTTTGACCGTCCCTGACGTTAAACTACTAAATCACTGGGATGTGTTTTAGTTGATTTTAGTTGCTGATGCATGATTTTTTATTATTAATTGTTTTGGGGCTTTTAACTAGCTTTCAGTAACTGCCAGTACTCTCAAATCGTACTTCCTTGTAAAGTTGATCTGTTGATACAATTTGAAATGTATTTGATTAAAAAAAAAATATTTAGTGTAATATTTCGTGTCACCTTTTTAAATATTTGCTATATAGGGTCGGTTGAAAACAAAACTTTACCACAAAAGATATGATTTCAGAAACTGAAATTTCCCAATTGTGAACTTTCTATTTTTATGTGGCATAATTCCAGAAGCGCCTGCATACGGAGTAAATATCTCCCAATTGATACGATATCAACGGGCTTGTATTTACTATTATGATTTCTTTGATAAAGGGTTGCTGATCACTAGGAAGCTATTAAACCAAGACTTCCAAATAGTGAAGTTAAAATCACCCCTTTGTAAATTTGACGGTCGCCATCTCGAGTTGGTTGCCCTTTATGGAATAACCGTTTCACAGATAATATCGGATATGTTCATTATGTCGTAACTACTATCTTCTTCCTTTTTCACGAATGTGACCTACTAAATACGACTATTTACCGGATTGGTAATAACACAAGCAACACGACGGGTGCCACAGGTGGAGCAGATCTGTTTACCCTTCCGCAGCACCTAAGATCACCCCCAGATTTTTGGGGGGTTCGTGTTGCTTAGTCATTAGTTTTCTTTGTTGTGTCTTCTGTTCTATTATTTGTCTGTTTGTCTTTTTATTTTCAGCTATGTCGTTGTAAGCTTATTTTCAATCTATGAGGTTGACTGTCCCTCTGGTAACTTTCGTCCCTCTTTCATAGTGGTTTTTCTATTTTGTGAGGTTTAACTATTCTTTCTTGTAAAGGTAGCTTTGCACCTTTTAAAACGTTTAAACCCGCTGCATTTGTTTGCACCTTTCCAAAGCCAGGAACCTGATGTACAGTGGTTGTCGTTTGTTGATGTGATACAGAAGTGTTTCTCATTTCCCGTTTTTTTATATAGATTACACCGTTAGGTTTCCTTTTTCTATGGTTTGACACTAGTAATTTTTTGGACTCTTTATAGATTTCTTTTCGGTGTGAGCCAAAACTCCATGTTAAAGACCGCAAAGGCCTATAAAGGTCTACTTTTACAAATTGTGACTTTGATGAGTTGTTATCATTGGCACTCATACAACATCTTCCTATATCAATTGTGAGGTAAAAAGAAAAATATTTTTTCAAATAGTAAATTCTTATTTTAGAATACGATAACATAAAGTTTCGGCGATTCTGTAATAAAAGCAAATCATTCTTGTGAAAACTGGTCTGTGAGTTTTTGTTTAATACATTTTGACACTCATTTATCAAACTGTGCAGTTCATATATTGGACATACATGTATCACAATTAACAAAAAATATCTATTATGTATGATATCCGCTTATTCCTATTCTGTCATTGTTTTAGAATCAAATGCTTCTTTTTTAAATTCATTGGGGTGTAAAAGCGTTGACCAAAGTACCGGCAGCGCTTCATTCTAAAAATGTGCGAAGAGTCAACGCTTTTGCAACCCTATGAAAGTACAAAAAGAAGCATTCATTACTTTTTTTTTAGGTAGGATCATGAAAACACTATTTTTATCAAGATTTTCTTAAATTTACCTGTGTAATTTATTGTGGGACCTCGTGTCATCATGAATGTTTCATTGCATTGTGTAATGAATGTTAATTTTAGAAAGATGCGAGATTGCTGTTAGCCAATCACAATCACGTATCACAATGAAACATACATCTTATGTTATTATTATGAAATAAAAACGCAGGTTTGTTTAATACAACACAAACTATACTTTCATTCCCATTAAGATGTCTACTTTAGAAATTTCGCATCTTTACAGACACAGTAAATGGTAACCGTCAAAGCTCTAACAAAAGTGCAATATTATTTATAGCATTCAATTCGTCATGATGTACCATTGAAATCTAAAAATAAATAGTATTAGTTTGATATTTTGATAGTAAGAGCTTAAATCGAAACGCCTTTATAGAGCTAATAAAATTGAGAAAGGAAATGGTGAATATGTCAAAGCGACAACCACCCGACCATAGAGCAAACAACAGCCGAAGGCAACCAATGGGTCTTCAATGTAGCGAGAATTCCCGCACCCGTAGGTGTCCTTCAGCTGGCCCCTAAAATATGCATAATAGTACAGTGATAATGGACGTCATACTAAACTCCGAATTATACACAAGAAACTAAAATTTAAAATCATACAAGACTAACAAAGGCCAGAGGCTTATACATTTAGTGATTTTAAACCAGTCTATTATACTGTTTTGTGCAGCTTATTCATTACGTAAACAAACGCAAAGTGGACACATTTTTGAGTTTAGTTAAAATTTTTCATTTACTAGTAAATGCGTGTTTTTAATGATTTAACGAGGTAAAAATGATAGTTTTGATGTCCAGTTGCGTGAACGCTCGTTTAAAGTGTGAGCGTTTCGTCAGTTATAATTGTGTGGTTTAATACAAAATTTGCACGTTGATTTTTATCGTGAATCTTGCAAGTAAATGCGCATGATCCTTTATGTAAAGTATAAATAGACACCATTTCTGTCATTATTTATTTTGTTACATCTGTGGTCGTGTCGACAATTTGTTTAAAACAGCAAATAAAATAAAAACAATTGAATTTGGTCTTGCATGATCCTTTGTTAGCGAATCAAGAGGATAGTTGTGTGAAAGTGATTTTTATTCAGCTCATGATAACCGGATTGAAAGACTCTAAATATATATTGTTGTTTAATACATTTCAGATCCAGAACTTTCCTATAAAGATATTTGATACACCTCACTGTTGATGCAGGGTGATGTCGTCAGAAAATGAAAATCTACAGTGTTTTATCGATTAAGTTATCTGAAATGAGGGTAGGACGATTTAGGAAATCAATCATACTGAATTTCGATATTAGTTTATGACAGTTTAAAAAATGAGCTTCAATAGAAGGTTTTTAAAAGGTATCAAATGTTTGTTCAAAACACGGATTCCGAAAATATTAAGTGCATTTTTTCTGCTATATTTTGTGTTTTGTGTTTTATTTTATAAACGGAATTTTGACATATCTACGACTGTAAATGTAGAAAATGAAATCCGTGATGGAAATGTTAAGGCCAATACCTCAAAAGATAACAGACATCATCTTGTATTAGGGATTTTAAGTCGACAACAGAATGGTCATTATCGGATTACGCAAAGAGAGACTTGGATTAATGCAATGTTACGTTTACAAAATGTATTACCTTTCATAATTACATATAAGTTTTTGTTAGACAAACCGTCTTCTCAGTCAATTAAAGAAAATTACTTACACCAAGATATACTTTATCTAAATGTATCGTATAATAGTCAAGCTGATAAATTCGGTGAGAAAATGTACGTGTGGTGGAGATATATTCATAAGGTTTATCCATATGCTCTTATAGGGGCCCGAATTGATGACGATGTTTTTGTATGTGTGCCTCAATTGTTTGAAAGATTAGATAGTTTAAAATCCACAACTCTGTATTATGGATGGAGACACGGGAGAAGAAAACAGATCGATAGGGATAACAGAATTGATGATATGTTTTTAGTTTTGGGAAAAGATCTCATTTCCCTTATTTCGAAGAAGACTTATTGCGGAGAAAGGACATGCAAAAATAAGGACGACTTGATTGAAACTGGACAGGGTGGTACTTTTATGGCAGAATGGTTATCTGTATATAATGATAACATAAATTTTGTACATTTCGTAGCTGATAATGACCGTATTGTGCAATTAGGAGATAATCATAATGATAGTCACAACAAATATTTAAAGCCTAATTTTTGTGACAACAAATTAGTTTTCCATAAATCAACATGTGAAATAATGCATCAGCTCCATGTTTACAATGATCACTTAAATAACAGCAGGAACATTAAACCTTCTAGAGAAAGGAAATAATTATAGGAAAGACTTTTTTGTCGCTGTTTATTTAGTTTGTTGAGGAGATTTAATTAACACAATATATAGTACGAATAGCAAGAAGAAGTTTGCGGCTGTTCATATATATTTGACTTTAATTTTGTGTTTTATTGCTATAAACCTCAATTTTTCAACAACACAGTTCATGTTTCGAACTACAATGATTCCCTACACTTTGATTCACATCACGTCGCACAGATTATAAGTATCAATATAAAAAATGTTTTCGATTCTGAAAATCGCCTTTCAAGCAAACAATAGAGGATAGTGGATATATGTCACCGTATCCTATTTTCTCTTTTTATTGCTTTTTCTCGTAAACTGTAAAAGTAAAATAACAAAAAATAAAAAGATCTCCGAGATAATTCAAAACGGAAAGTCCGTGATCAAATGGCAAAATAAAAAAGCTCAAACACATCAAACGAATGGAAAGCACTGTCATATTCCTGACTTTGTACAGGTATTATCTTAAAGGATATAATGCTAAAATTGATCGACTCAATATTCATTACCTCTGCAGGATGATCTGACAAGGACTGAAGTAGTCCGGTTACATATATTTAAAATCATTTACTTTCCCTTACTTTTTGAACTCAAAAACCCACCATTTTTTTCTTAAAATGTCCTGTACCAAGTCCGAAAATTGGCCATTGTTGTATTATAGTTCGTTTCTGTATGAGTTACATTTTAATGTTGTGTTTTTGTTGTGTCGTAGTTCTCTTATATTTGATACGTATCCCTCAGTTTTAGTTTGTAACTCGCATTTGTTGTTTTTTTTTTTTTATCGATTTATGAATTTCTAACAGCGGTATACTGCATGTACTGTTGCCTTTATTTACTTAAGTGTTTGAGATGAGTTGTATGTAACAGTAACTTATATAGACCTCTATGAATTTGCTTTGAAGATCATTGGTCCAAAAATATAATTTATATTCAATATAAGCATGACGCTTTTAAAGCTAGGTCTAAATGCACTAATAGAATTGTGTTCCTCCTCATATTTCTCCAAATAAGCTTGATTAGTAGGAAAACATTGATATTGTAGACCTTGGGTCTTTTGATTTGAGTTTAATCACATTTTTATCTTTCATACACTTAGTTCAATAACTTCGTTATGATACATGATACAGGGATCTCCATGGATGAAACTTGTACTATGAAGGAACTTTCACCATCACAAACCATGTCTACGCCGTACAGTGTTGCATGATCGAAAATATTTCATCCCTGTCATTGATAGATACATGAGATTTTCAGTTATAGACAGGAAAACATATGATGTGTTTCAAAAATGCTAACAGGAAGTGAACTTGTTTAAAACGAAAGTAGCGTTGTTGCCCTTATTTGATATAAAATTGATGGAGATCATAAATTGTTTTTAATCAGTGGAAAGTAATCCATCATACGAAACCGGAAGACACATTATAAACTCGAATAAGCAAATGATCTCTCTTATTTAAAGCAAAGTAATAGCTATCATATTATTACAAAGAAATTATCTGGCAATATAAGATATTTTCTGTAACCGTTTTGTAAACTATAAGGTTAGATTTTTGTATTTCAACATGTTTTTTTAATATCTTTATAAAAATGAGTTACATGGTTTAATTGAATTCGAATACCAGTACATTTTAATTCGTTTAATAGTTGATGTGTTTCCCTCGGTTTGGGTTTGTGACCCGGAAATGTTTCAGTTAAATCGATTTATAACTATTAAACAGCGATATACTACTATTGCCTTTATATATTCCATTAAGGATAGATATACACATAACTCTTGTCTTTTATTTAATTTTCTTACATTTTTTAACCACCAATTAATTTCTAGTTTACTGTCATCAGACAATTATGTCTTTACCATAATCATCTGAATCTTTTTAAGATTTTATATCCTATTTTTATCTAAATTCTTATAATTTAGAGTTTCTTTTATAACAGCAATTATTTTATTTAAGGTTCATCATAACAAACGGACAAATATGGCTGTATTTACATGCCAAAAATTACTCTGAGTACAGACTTACATGTGAAGTTTGAAAAGTTTTAATGCCTGGCATCCACTAGATATAATAAAGTTAAATGCATTTTGTGTTTCAGAAAGATAAAATCTCTTTTGGATTTTGATGGGCATTTTTTTTCCTTCATGCAAAATGTGTGAAAATTAACTAAGTTGTGGTACAACTATGAGATGCTCCCTCAGGTAAAAAACCGGTTTGTATTGTTTTGATTGTCCTTAATTGACATGGACAACAGGTATCTTCACAACTATAGGTGAGTTAAAGAGTTTATCTAAGTCAGTGAGTGGACAGTATCAAAGTAATTCAGGTGTTTGTTTATTTTTACACCTTCTGCAGAAAGGAAAAAAATGCCTATCAAAATCCAAAAAAGATTTTATCTTTCTTAAACACAAAATGCATTTAACTTTTATGTATCTAGTGGATGCTAGGCATTAAAATTTCCAAGCAGCACAGGTAAGTCTGTACACAGAGTAGTTTTTGAGGTGAAAATACGGCCATATTTGTCCTTTTGTTATGATGAACCTTAATCCTATCAGGATGCTAATTTTCTGATTTTTATTCTGTTCTAATGCAAAATTGTATTACCATAATAACGAATTTTCTCAATTTTCTCATCAGATTAAAAGACTTTGAATTTGATAGTCAATACTTAAACCACAGAAAACTATACATTGAGATGAAATTAATACATGTTTTTAATATTGAGTTTAAAATCCATTTTGTTTTCAATATTTTTCGCCATGATCGAGTTTTCCATAGATAATCGTGATTCACCAAAAGCGTGTCGTCGCTATAATAGCAACGTCTGAAGCCGTGGGGTCTAGACAGAGCAAAAACAGTTTTCGAGACTTTTGTAAAGATCATTTGAAAGTTTTTCTTGGATTCTTGCAATATGAAAAACAGCATTAAAATCGGTACCAAATCTGACACGATCACAATTATCAGTTGTTAACAAATATTAATTTTTTGAAAAATATCTGAATAAGCTACATGTACTTCCAATATAACTTATGAAAAATTAAAAAAGGTGATATGAAGCGACATTTTTAAGAGATAACCGTAAGTTTAGTTATTCAGGTTATGTGCCATCTGATATTTGCAGTTTGGTAAGCACGGTATAGTTTAAAACCTGGATTCTTCTCAGATACTGATCATAATGTTGTACCATTTCCTCCCAAATTTGTCAGTATAACTAATGATAATTAGATTTTTGTATTGACCTTGATAACAATATTTTCGTGATCCTGTACCAGATATTTCACGATCCAATCGCAATACTTGACCACCATTATAAGTTTTTACGATATTTTTTCTCGATATACTGTATGCCAGCTGTGTTGTGCATGAGTAGTTTAATTCCATTGTTATTTGTTTTTTTTCTTCTTAACTATTCGTGCATATTCGAACGACTTTTCAAAAGTATTGATAAATGGAATGCAGCAGTTGAAAAAATGGCTGAAATCAAGTAAACATACCAGCTTCATGGTACAAATGCAAAAAGTAAATCTTAATATATTACAAGGACACAAGGAGCCAAGATGTGATTTTTGATTTATTTTCTGATGGTTACAAAGTCTTTGGTTTTGACAGGACTTATTTTTTAGTAACTACAATTTCATGCAGCTTCAAAATTAGTACTTTGTATTATTTATATCAAGACTAATTTGAGAATAAAAGTAATAACACGAATAAGGGTCACTTGTGAATCAAAGAAAAAAATAAACAGCTTAAGGACTGTTATCGACATTGGATTAAATGTAGTTATGAATATGCCAACAAGTTATAAATATTAGTCTTGTTTGACCCTTCAATCAAAATAATCATCCATTCTAAAATTCGGACAGACATTGTTACGAATTAAAGAGTATGAGGGCCCTCAATTCCTTGCTAATTCGTAATTGATTAACTTCCAATTTTTCAAGTGTAATTATTTTCTATACCGTTTTATAAAAAAAATTATCAGATGATTTCCTTTCACAAGAGTTCAAAACAAAATTAGTCAAACAGTTTAACTACTACAATCACTTGTAAAAATTATGAAAAATTAATACTAGGCGTCAAGACCAGAGAAAAACATTTACCAATATATAAGTCGTTTTGAAGATCTAAGAAACACAAAAAAAAAGGACCATCAAATACACCAAATATAATTTGTCCATAGTCGATTCGAACATCATGTATACGTTTTCGCAAAGATTGGTTTTCCCGCCTTCTAGCTGCAACTTTAATAGTATCAAAGCACAAAGCTGCACATGCAGTAATGTAAACTGGTCATAAAAGAATTAAAGGCCTTTTCGTCATTGAAGATATGAAAATATGGGCGAAAAAAATATCGTATCTGTAATTTTGAAAGGTCAATGTCGTTGCCAGAACAATTAAAATCTGGTTGATTTACACGTGAGCAAGACTGAAATTTGTTTATAGTATAATCTCTGAAGTATATATCAACTGTTATGTTTCCTCGTATGACCATCAAGTCCAACTTGCAATAATTAGTGATGCTACCCAATATCTTTACAGAGCCTCCACCGTAAGGATAAGTTGTTTGGCTGTTACTTAGTGTAGGTGTCTTATTTTCTGGACGGAGCTCTCAATTGTCTGTATGTTACATGCTTAATACACTGGCTTTCGTCCAACCAATGAATCCTGTGCCATATCCTCCCGTCGGGCTAAACATCTTGCAAAATGCAATAACTGATGTTGATCAGATAACATTTCACGTCTGATTGAGTTCAGTCTTGCTGATCACAGCTAATTCCTAGCAGTTGATTGATGGTGGTCACTTAGTTCACAACAGTTTTTTTTACCAGGCTTATTTGTTAACGATATTTATCTAACCAGATGATGCAGTGCCTAGTCTTCACTCAGTGATGTTACATGTCGTCTACTAGACATTTATAAGTCTTTCACGGAGTTGGTTTGAATGTGTTTTCTCACAAACCGACTGACGTACAATACAGTGATAGCCCATTTGACATATCAAGCTTAAAGGAACCTCTTCTTTGAGCTTTCGCTATTCGCATCATATAATGTCCACACAAAAAATGAATAATATTTTCAAATGGTCAGTCTTCAATGACCAAATTTGAAGCGCGGACAGTTTTTTTTTATATTGCAGAGGAGGCCCTGGATCACGTATATATTACATTAATTACCAGTCACAACTGTTTGATCTTACTTTCATATGAAACAATGGCATGCTTTGAATTAGAATAAAAATTCATGTTGACATGCTAAAATTCAATATACAATACAATACAATACAAATATATTTATTATAGTGATATTGTGTATAACAAATTATGTACAATATTGAAATATTTCAATTAAATTACACCTGGCCCAATGAACCTATAAGTCACTTAAAATAGATACTATAGTATTAATTCAGATTGTCATCAGGAATTTTATATACATGTTAATTATTAAAATATAAGTGTTGTCTGCGTTTTGTAAATGAATGTATCGAGCTGTTTTTTGAGGATATTCTGACAATAATAAATTTAACTTTTCACTGTTATTTAAATTTAATACGATTTCACTAAGTCCAGAGAATAATTGATTGCGTAGTCCATTATAAAATTGGCATTCAATCAGAAATTGTAGTTCATTTTCAACATATCCGGAGTCGCACATTCTACATATCCGTTGATATTCTGGTTCACCAACAAAACGTCCTGTTTCTAATCTTAGCAGAAGAATGCCACATCTTAACTGGGCCAGTACTGATCTTTCTCTACGTTTTAAATTTTGTTTAACATATGTTTCTGTTGAATATGTAGATTTAAAAGTTCTATATGTCCGTAGTTTCGGAAAGTGAGATAAGTTTGTATGCCATTTTGTTGCACATATATCCATAAGATTGTTTCTGACGCTATTGACATCACATTTTTGCATTTGTTGAAAGTTATCATCCATACCAACTAAAGACATTATTGTTCTTACACTAGATGACCAATTGTTCGTAGATAGTTCATAGTCCCATAGGAACACCCTTTTACAAAGTCTACTATTGTCCATATCAATCATTCGGTTCCAATATCTAACCATATTACACCAGCGACGTTCTTTTGAAGGTAACCATCCAACATCTCCATTGATAGCCAGCTTTGAAGCAAACTTGTGAACTCCCAAAAAGTATCGTATTGCCTTGTTTTGAATAATGTCGACACAATTTGAGTCTAAGGTAGATACATGGTATACCGCCATCCATTTGGAGACAGATTTGCAATTTAAAGGATAGACTGTTTCGTAATATTAAGAAAACTTGGTAATTTACTGTATAATACAAAATATTAAAACAAATATCATTTGTTTTGCTTTTAGAATATTTTTTTTCAAATTAGCCATTTAAGGGAAGATAACTTTTTTAGTAAAAAAATTATACTGGACTGATAGGGAAATTTTTTCTTTTTACTTGTAGCAAGAAAACAAGTTCGGTGACACCATTTTTTCTTTTCATTTTCTTTAAATATATTACAAAACCTATCTTTTCACAATTTATTTCAAAATTCTATATCATAGATTTTTTTTTATGCACACAAATGTGTTTTTCCATGAACAAACTAACCAAATTTAGGCAATTTTCAACGACTCATAGCTTAAAGAATAGCACGGTGACCCATACTTTTTATTATATTTTTGAAAAGAGCATAGTAAAATCTTCATTTTGGCTAAGTTTAAGAAAATTCTGTCTCAAAAAATATTTACTTATGATCTACCTTAAAACCCCACACTGAAGAACAGTAGCCGAGTATAGGTACAATACAAGAGACATACAGTTTTGCATAAGTCTTTATACCAAATTCTTTTAAACTGTGTATCTTCGATATAATAGCTCCGAGTGCTCTTCCACCAGCTGCAGAAAGATTTTCAGCATTCGATGTATAATCTTTTTTCTCGTTGAAAATAACTCCAAGGTATTTATATTTGTCTGTTATTTGCAAGATGTTCCCTCCGATTCTGAACTGAAATTCACTACTTTTTTTGCGAGATGCTCTGAAGTGTACAACTTTTGACTTGTCTGTATTAATCAAGACTCTCTATTTTTTACACCAATCATGTAATTTATCTAGCATCTTTTGCATCTTACATTCATTCTCGGCCATCAAAACAATATCGTCCGCATATAGAAGTAAAGACAATTTCGATTCTCCATTATTAATACCAAGTCCAAGTTGGTTGATTTCATCTACAAGATCATCAATAAAAACAGAAAATAATGTCGGAGTTAAATTATCACCTTGTTTTACACCAGAGTTACATAAAAACCAATCGGACATTTTATTGTTTAATCGAATACTTGCGGTTGTTTGCACATATAAACTTTTAATAGAGTTATATATTTTCCCATCAATATTATTAAGCAACAGTTTGTACAGCAACATATCACGATCTACGAAATCAAAAGCCTTTTTTAGATCAATAAATGTGGCAATAACAGTAGGATTGTTTTTATTATGCTGTTAAGGGTGAATATATGATCCTCACACGAACGATTTTTTACGAAAGCCGTTCTGTTCCTCAGAAAATCAATCATTATCCTTCAGATATGAAGACACTCTATTGTTTATAAATATAATATATAGGGGTGATTAAATTTTTTACTTTTTGTTTATTTTATCACGAGTTGGTTGACCGTTATGGAATAACCGTTTCACAGATGATATCGGATATGGTTTTTACATCGAAACTACAATCCCTTCTCTTTTCGTGTATGTGATATTCCGAATTAGACTGTTTACCGGGTTTGTTTTAACATGAGCAACACGACGGGTACCACATGAGGAGCAGGATCTACTTACTCTTCTGAAGCACCTGAGATCACCCCCAGTTTTTGTTTGGCTTCCTGTTGCTTAGTATTTAGTTTTCTATGTTTTTCTTGTGTACTGTAATTTGTCTGTTTGTCTTTTTCATTTTCAGCCATGGCGTTGTCAGTTTATTTTCGATTTATGAGTTTGACTGTTTCTCTGGTATCTTTCGCCCCTCTTTATCAGATAGCTTACATATGATTCATAGCATCTTCACAATAGTGACTAAACTATGTAGTTCCGTTTTTACAGATTCCGTCGAATATCGATATAAACAATGTAAAAAAATTAAAATCTAGAATTTCAAACCGGCAATCTAGCTTGACTCTTATTTCAAGATCAAGGTTCATGCCCCTATTAAATACTGATGAGCAGTTACTTTTCCGAACAGCGTTTTTTTTATTTAAATAAGTTCTGCGTAAAGACACATTTATGACAGATTTTCAGCATACTTTTTGAAGATTAACTTTGCTGCAATGCTATCACCAGCCTCCGATCAATCTAACTCTCCAAATTGGTGCTACATGATAAATTTCTCAATAATATTTAAAGTAAAATGGGCGTTAAGTCTCTTTGGTTGACTATTCTACAGAATAGTTTTTATGACAGAAAATCTGATTTTTTATATAAAAAATATTTTGTTTTTATTTTTCATGGCTTGTTAATCTTGAAAAGGAACTGTTAATTTTGATTATTGAAGTTCGGTACTCAGTTTCAAAATAACAAGCTTTTCTGTCACTAGTATACTTTGGATTCATTTATTTTCGTTGGTACTAATTTTCGTGGATAGCTGAAAACTTAAATGATTAAGTAACAACGAAAAAAATAGTGAATGAAATTTGTAATGAAAAGAAAAAAATGTTGGAATTTTAGCTAAATATTTTGTACCCTCGAGCCTCCTTAAATAGCAAGATGTTGCAAATCCATAGCTGATAAAGAAAGAGATTATCAGAAATATCTGAAACTGGGATCCTTTTTTCCAGAATTTGGAATGATTTGAACAGACAAAAATAATTAGATATATCATACTTTTTCTCTTTATGCTCTGTTGTTCCAAATGCACTGACGCGTTTTTATTTTTTAAATAATATATTGTCACCGGAATTAGAATGATTGGAACCGATACAAATAATCAGACAAATACATAATTATTCTAAATGTTTTGTTGATCTAAAGTTACTGAAGCGTTTTATTTAAACAAAATGTTAAACATTGTATATGAACTTAATGAATGAAGGAAAATATCCATCGGTAAATATACTTACAGAAATTAAGTAATGTGAATGTGATGAGTGCCATTAAGTGCAAACGAGTGCTGAATCGATTTCAACGCAGTAAGGTATGCAATGAATTAATGAAGCTACGCACAACAACTCTATTGGTAATTCTGTTAACAATATGTTTGCTGATTTTTTATAATACAAAAATCAAAATTGATGATAGTCAGCAGTCGATGAGATACAAAGGATATAATATCGGAACAGAGTTTGAACGTTTTTATATGGACGTATCATCAGATAAACTGATGGACCCTCTTATTCATAAACATCAATTCCAAACGCTACTTAACACTGGTAAAGAATG
Organism: Mytilus galloprovincialis; assembly: GCA_037788925.1. Classification (NCBI taxonomy): domain Eukaryota; kingdom Metazoa; phylum Mollusca; class Bivalvia; order Mytilida; family Mytilidae; genus Mytilus; species Mytilus galloprovincialis. Next base: position 108,587,998 of record CM075330.1, read on the forward strand.
TAAAGCCAAACATCAATTCATATTAGTTCTTATTTATTCGGCTTCTTATAAATTTAATGGACGTCAGATTATAAGGAATACTTTTGGATCGATATCGAATTTTACAAATAGATATATAGAATATGTGTTTGTGCTAGGACAAACCAATAATGATACACTACAAGGCAAAATTGAACAAGAAAATTATAGATACAAGGATATGATACAAGGGAATTTCATTGACAGCTACAAAAATTTAACATTCAAAAGAGTATTTAGCTTATTCTGGGTCAATAAATACTGTAAAGATGCGATATTTGTCATAAAAATTGACGATGATATTACTATAAATATTCCATTACTAATTCCTTACCTTAATAATAAGGTAGACAAAAACATAACAAATGTTCTAGAATGCTTTACCATGTTCAAAATTCAACCGTACCGTATACCTCGTAGCAAGTGGTATACATCTTTCTCTGATTATCCTTTTCCAACGTTTCCACCTTTTTGTGCAGGACCATCTTCTATTATGTCTATTAATGTAATTAGACAAATGTATAAAGCGACAAGTATTGTGCCTTTTTTTTGGCTCGAGGATGTGTATGGAAGTGGATTTCTTCCGTGGGTTTTAAACATAAAAGTTGTACAGCCGAAATGTTATATAAAGGATTTGCATCAAAGTGTCAATAAACAGCCCTGTCATTTGTTTTACATAAATAATTTAAAGAATGTAAGTGATTCATATGAAATGTGGAAGACTTTAGAAACAGGATACAAATTAAAGCAAAACCATAGTTGTAAATGTTGGTAAACTGACGTTTCATTATAGCATCAGTCAAATTCCACCCTACTACTCCCTGGAAAAAGGTAAACAAAAATAATTGGAATTCAGAAAGTTGATATTGATATATGTGTCATTACATTTCATTGCTTGATAATTTAAGGCCTAACTTGATAATCATTGCTGATATTTGAAATATTGTTCTAAATATTACAGTACAAAACTATGGTTAAATGTGCTTTTAGTCCATGATTCAAAACATGCGCAGATAACACATTCGTCTTACTCACCTTAAAGGGGCACTAGCTGTCAAATTCATGGTCACCGATTTTACTCAAATTCTCATATTTGATTTATAACAATGTAAAACATTTATCCAAACTATCAAAAGTCTAAAATAAACAGTTTACAGAGCATGAGGTAGATAATATATAGGTTCGTTTCGTGTGTATTTTAGTCCAGACGCCATCTAATTACCTACCGATTTGACCTCAGATGACCAGATGTAAACATAAATAAAGATAAGAATAGATTAAACCAGCACGTGCAATTGGATTTTTATAGGTCTCTTTGATTTTATTTTATAGATTAAAAATAGATGTTTCTCATTGTTTTTAGCCGTATAAGAATGATTTTATGTGCACCGAATTAATAATCAAATGATAACCGTAGTCTCACTTTCATTGTTGACATTCTTTTTCTTAAAATAACCAGTACACGTACAATGCATGCGTTGTCAATCTCTAGCTAGGGGTTAAATTGAAGTTCACATGAATACGGATTTAAAGAGGTCGACTCATTCACTTGCAAGTGAATTAGTAATTATCAATGTTTCTTTGCGTCATTTGACAAAATTGAACCTTTTTGGCTGCAAAAAGTGAATTGTTATTTCACTATTTCACTTTCATTATTGATTGAACAGAAAAAAATCAAACTTTAGATTTTTTATATATCTCGTAGCTAGTGCCCCTTTAAAGTGAATCTCGTAGCAATTGATTTCGAAAAAGACAAACAAAAGCAAAAAGCATGCATAATATATTTAAACAATACTTACCGGTATATCAAGAAATGCTGGTATACATTTTTGTATTAATAATACTGTAACAATGACGGATATCAAGGTATTTAATTGACAATGCAATACATTCATAGTCTGTCAACAAAATATACATCAGGCTAATGATTTGTTTATATAGTATTAAATTTACGATTGCTTAGATTAAAAACATATTTTTAAACAATTGTTAATATATTTTTTTTCCGTTATTTATTTGATATCCAACCTAAAACACTAATTATTAAACTAATTTTGCTTTAAACGATCATTCTGATCTGAACAGCTATTAAAAGAATATCTTTTATTTACCTGTAATATTCAACTCCATATTGAGTTGACTTAAAACTTTTTTAACAATACTGAACCGACTTATGATGAATCACCTAACCAGTACTGAATTAACCGCAGTGGACATGTTGGAAAATTAATTTAAAGACTGAATTTAACTATATAATGTATATATTGTACACACATTTTAGATTATGTTGAGACAGAAGTTTCTGTTTTTTCTATAATCCGTTCTCTATTTTGTAGCATTCGTACGTTTGTCTCAAATTACAAAAAAAACACCAATTAATTAAACAGAGTCCAATGCAGTTTTTCCAAACTTTTTGTTAACGCAGTAGTTTTTAATTTATCAAGAATACAATTTTGCTTTGGAAATCCATATGATAATTTTTGTTATTAATATAAGACAAATGCTATTTTTGTAACTGTATACAACCTGTAAAGGTGGAATGGGAGTCTAAAATAAAAATCATAGAATTTATTCATGCTTTGCCAAAATGATTGAATTGTAAAATAAATTAGGAAAAGATTGCTATCAGACAATGCTTTGAGAATATCAAAAGAAACGATGGGGTCACCGTACGTTTTTTCCGGCTAAAATACAAAATAGGAAACTTACATGTAGAATCCCTCAGAAAATGTACTGTTTAATAGTAACCTCCCCTGAAAATGCCAATTTAAAAAACATATTTAAAAACAACCGAAAATAATCAATGCTTGTAAAAGAATTAATATCTATAACAGACTTGGGGTCAATTACATTGGAATGTAATTAATTAAATTACACATTACATTGAAAAAATGATCAATTACATCAACTACACATTACACTGTTTTTGAAATGTAATCAATTAAATTACAATTACTTCACTAAAGTTATTAATTAAATTACAAATTACATTTCGTCATGGTATATTTTAACAATATTATACATGTATAAATAATGCTTGTGTAAAATATTCATGTAAGCATAGTTTAAGCGTTGCCTTTTGATAATCATTAGCTATTTTAATGTTTTGTCATTTAGTCTGCATCTCTCTGGTCTGAACACTTTGACATCAATTCTTTTCGATATATATTTGAAAAACAAGTATTATTTTACAATTTATATTATTAAACACAAAGTCTTATCTTTAACACCATAAAAGTATATGTAATTGAAATGTAATTCATAAGTAATTGAGCATTACATGCCTTTTTCAATGCAATTAATTAAATTACCATTACATGTAATTAAAAAAAAGCTCAATTACACATTACATTCAATTACATGGAAAATTGTAATGCATTACACTTAATCACGGGACACCATTACATTTTCAATTACCCCATTCCTGATCTGTAAGTTATATTCTTACAAATGTGTTCTTTTAAATTAAAATCCACATTAAATATCTGCATTCCTGCATCAAATTTTGCTAACTTGATAAAAAATCTGGATCTTAGTTTCTCTGTTTTTTACAATCCAAGATGGCGGAAGACACCCATTCCACCTTAAGTTGCTGATTTTGTGATTTTCTAAGACATTACTTTATTCTTCGTTGTATTCAAATCAATACCTTGTTTGAAGTACAGCGTACAATGTACGATATCTAACCTCTGCTTTCAATAATTCTGTCACATCACAGGCACTGATGTACATGTAATACGGCCGATACTGTGTCCAGCGCTCAAGAACGTTCAATTATCTTCCCTATATAAAATAAAATGATTGTTTATACCTTTTCCGCTCTTCGTTATCGAGGATGTTAACCCAGTACGGATGTATTGTAGCATTAATAAGGATACTTTGTATCAGCTGTTAAAATAAGAGAAATAATGACCATGCGGTCAAGTCAGCATTTATTTGTACGAGTATGAACATTTGACAACTCATATATCTGTGCGTTTGTAAAGAAGGCTCCTTTTAAAATGTCTAGATAGAAAAGAGGGGCGAACGATACTAGAGGGACATTCAAACTTGTACGTCGAAAACAGACAACGGCATGGCTAAAGAATAAAATACAAAAAGACAAACAACGTTAACAGTACACAAAACGCAGCTTAGAAAAGTAAAGACTGAGCAACACGACCCCATCAAAAACTTGGGGTTACCTCAGGTGGTACGGAAGGCTAAGCATATCCTGCTCCACATGTGGCAGCCGTCATGTTGCTCATATAATTCCAAACCCGGTAATAAGTCTAAATCAGTGAATATCATTCAGGAATATGGTTCAGGATTGTTGTTACGACATAAGGAACATATTCATTATCATCTGTGAAACGGATATTTCATAATGGTCAACCAACTAGTGATGGCGTCCGTAAATCTTACGAAGGGACGACTTTAACATCACTTCTTGGTACTCTGGGTATAATAGCTTCTTTGTGAGCAGCATCCCTCTATCAAGGAAATCTTGATAGGAAACAATCCCTGGAGTATAAGATAATTTCGATGCAGTATATTAACACATATTGGAGTTGATTTTGATAGAAATGAGTCTTTAATCATTTTACTTTTGTCGATTTTAGTGAGTCCAGAACATACATCAAGAATAAGTTTGGTGAAAAAACTTTGTAGGTTGAAATTTTTGTGATCGACAAATATACATGCAGCTCTTATAAAAGAAGGGCATGTTTTGTTTTAAATTATGAGGCGGATAGAAAGGTTATCCAATACATCGGGGAAATATTTTTTTATATGATGGGATATATACAGCATTGCTTACGTTGCTTCGTTTCTCATTTTTTACTGTTTTTTCTCAATATACATGATATAACGCTATACTCATTACATGAATTTTTCATCATAATTCACCTTCACCTTGAATCAACGACTTTGTATTTGACAAAAAGTTCAAACGGAAATATTAAAGTGTCCGGGTATAGAAAGTGTTGTTTAGTTATTAACCATCTCGTCAATTTCCACAGATTTAAGTTTTGCTATTATAAGTGATATCTTGGACGGCCGAAAAATAATATACTCCTACTGAACATGAATGAGATAATTGCCCAGTCACGTTAAGCTACCAAAAAAAAAAAAACAATTATCAACATAATATACTATACTATACTAACAGTTTACTGTTCCCGGAAGAGAACTTCTCAATCTTTTTCATTATAAAGTACAAATGGAATCAATCATGTCAGTGTTAGATGCTGCTGTCAAATAGTTTTGTTAGACAAACCATTCTGAACTGCTGACTTTAGTTACGGTTCAATATTATGAAACCGGAGTGGAAATGTTGACACTCTGAATAGATGCGTACAAGGTTTTGTAGTCATTATGTTACAAAATTTGCTGTCATACAATCCACCCTGACATATAAATCCGTCTGATTTATCATGCAGCCATACAAATTTACATAATAAAGTGCACATATTGTGTTTTGGTTAATGCGTTCAAATGATTTGGTGTACAAGCTAGCCTGCAAAGATATCAAAACTACTGATTTTTTGTTGCGAATCAATATTTTGAATATGTTATATGAAATGAAGACATGCTGGCACTCTTAATTGGTGTGATAAATATTTAGTAATCATTGTGTTAAAATATTGCTATCATTTGTATAAAACAATCAATCCTGACAAAAAAGAGTATCTTATTTATAATGTTGCTTTATAAATATTTACATAACAAAGTGCAAATAATGTTAGTTTTGGGTGATACATGATTTGTTCTGATCAATATTTTGCATAGTTTTATACTTTGATAACAACACTTTATATACACGTTACACAATAACACCATTCCTCATACACCATTACACCATTCCCCTTACACCATTCAGAGAAGCACCATACATCTTTTAATATTGCATCATATGCCATACAACATTACATTATACATGTTTGTTTGGAAAGTTTAGACCATTCAAGGGCTTTTACCACAACACACACTTATGTGGCTATTTTATTTAGAATGCCTTGCTATTTAGGTTAACTATTCTGAGTGTATTAAGTCTCAAAAACAGCCTTGAAATAGGACTCTACCATATATGTTAGTATACAGAGCAAGACATACTTAGTTTTGTTTTTTTTTACTTTTTCTCCTTATTTCTGATTTTGTTCTATTATAAAAGAAATACTTCAATAAATAAACAGTCCCAATGTTCACAGTCGATGGACATTTTATTTCGTGTAAGAAATTATTTATTCGTTTCTGTAGTTACTAGTTAGAACATTGTAAAACGTCTAAAAAACAACCCTCATGGATGAACTTACATGTAGGTGATGTTTTGGAATTTGTGACTCCTTGTTGTTTTCCCATATGATACCAGGTAAAATATTTTGCCCATAATACCCAATCATCTTTTCATATACAAATGAATAGCTCTTAAAAGGTCATTCTCCAAAATTTAAGCAGGTTCTTTATTTCTATTTTTTTATTTGAGACCAAAATAGTATCAATGCAGATATAAGGTTAAAATTAAATATCTCAATAAGGAGCTCCATGAGCTATCAATATGTTGACCTTATTTTATCCTTAACGTATGCTCTTTCAACTTATAGTATCAATTTTAAATTCTAAGATTTTTTTATTTCACCCTAAACAAAATCAAATAAAACTGGAAATCAACATTGAGAAAACCTGCATTACTCCTTACCGCTTTATTTCATGATTTTCATTCGATTATTTTTTTATCTGATGTTACTATCATTTTTTTCTTCTAGTTGATGTTTTCATATTCAACCTTAAATTCATGATTAAAAGGCATATTGTGCATGATAACTTACCTTATTAAATAAATTACAAAAACTTGATAGTATGACTGAACCTTTTTATATGATGTAAACATGAAAACTTGAGAACTGATCTTAACGTGTGTTGCCCTTAGTCCATGCCTGCATGGAATAGGCCGCAGTGGCGGATCCAGGGGGGGGGGGTTCCGGGGGTGCGCACCCCCCTTTATTTTTGCTGATCAATGCATTTGTATCGGGACATATGTTTTGCATCCCCCCTTTCGAAAATTCCTGCATCCGCCCCTGGGCCGAGTTCTCAAGTTTTCATGTTTTCATGTTTACATAATATGAAAAGATCAGTCATACTATCAAGTGTTTGTAATTTATTTAATAAGTTAGTTTATAATGCACAAAAAAGAATAAAAAAATCAATTAAAAAAATAATTAAACTAATAGAATTTAAGTCCTGTACTTAAATTCAGTTATCACGGTGCGCTGTACTATTACGTTGGTTGGTTATTAGTGAGTTTAAAAAAACTCAAATTTCATTGATGGTTAGTGAACCATACAATTTGACGTCACGATCCTTTTTTAATTCGGGTCCAACAGGAGAGGCTGCTTTAATAACTTATTTTTATCAGGGGAACATTTTATTCAAAAGAAATTGTCAGGGAGTAGTTTATATTATATAATATTTCTTAAAAGGAATTGTTATAGCTGTACGCACATTAACGAGGAGTCGTGCAATAGAAAATACAAATATTGACGTTAAAAAAAAAAAACGAGGATACATGTACACGTGTATGGCGACCATAAGCACTTTGCGACCACATGGTTTATTGAATTTTCTTTTCAATGTATTTTGGTTGCCGTTGCTAATTTTCAAATATAAATAAATGGTAAATAATGCCCCTTGGTAACATGTTAGGACTACCAGAATTAGCAAAAATATTTATTCTGGGGAGTTTTGAAATAACCTTTTGTGTTGGTATGCGTACCGGAGCCATGGCAAAATATTCAGTTCGTTGATTGTGTCCATTATCATGTAAAAGGAGAATCGTGGCTACACGCCCACATTTATGTGTTTCAATACTTGATTTTATAAGACACGTCCTGGTCCGCATACTTTATTTGGTTATTGTTTATTTACACACTTAATGGAATGTACCCATAATGCTTTGTATTGTTATTAAATATATAGTTCAACGTACTGAGTTCTCTCACTTAAAAGTTAAAGCCAACTTTATACATGGTGTCAGATGTGGGAACTTGTGCATTACATGTAGGCATATTATTTGCAAACATTCTGTTTGAAGAACAAGAATCCACATTAATAATACACTAATCTCCGTTGTTTCGCCTTCTATGAACGAGTTTCACTGGTGTACATGAGGTCAATTGGTACTTAATATAAACAATAACATCAAGTCAAATAATTATCAAATATAGGTGTTCCTGATGGATAATGGAGTACAGAGCTACATGCAATTCACACAATCTTATTATTATAATTGTCTTCTTTTAAATAATAAACCGGTCACAGCCTATTTAATTTAATTTTAACTGTCTTGTGATACATCAGTTATTTGCTTCGTATATATATTAATTACACATGTGTGATATTTTCTACTGGACATTTAATCAGGCAATAATCAATCTGGATTAACCGAGTATTCAGACAGTGTTTTTTGTTTTTTGTTTTTAAATTCTAGTTATTCTTTTAGGAGTCATGTCAGCACAGCTCAGGCGGTCTGCCAGGAAAAGGAAAAATTTGCCAATAGTGGCTACTGCATCAGCACGGAAAAAGGCTAACCAGAGAGTACCTGACACTATGTCAGTACCTGCACCACAGTTGCATACAGCTGGGACATACCCAATGTTGTTTTCACAGACAGGGACAGGCATATATAACAGTGCAAGTACGGGGCCAGTCGATATGACGAGCATAGCTAATACCCTTTTATCCTCGAGAGTACCACCAGACCACAGAGAGTGCAACACTGTAACCAGTCAAGATCCTCCAGAACATTCTGTAGGTAATACTAATGGTGCCTCAAGTTTTAAAATGCCATTTAGTACTTTTGACCACCCTATTCAAATACCCAGCATGCATGCTAATATTGTTTTTAATGTTTCTCAAAGTATAAGAGAAAAAATTGTGAGAAGTGATTTTATTGAATTAGGCGTTTTGTTAACTAACAATACGCAGCAGGCTACACAAGAGGGGGTGAATTTATTGTTCAACCAGTATATATCAGTGTATATTGTACTGTGCATTTAGGTAGATTACAAGAATTACTTGAATACATGTCAGTTGTACGTTTGGGTGCAAAACGAAATCCTAATAATTTAGGTTGGAAGTTGTATGATGAGCAATTTAGGTTGCGCAAAGCACTGGATCCGGCAAGTTCATGGGCTATAGTAGATCAAGAGCTTTGGTTATTATATATGGCTGATAGTAGTGGCACACAAAATTTAGAAGTAGTTTCTTCTGGTTACAATACATTTTCGAAGTGCTATGCCTTTAATTATAACGGCAAATGTTTCAATTCATTTTGTCAATATAGTCATGCATGTGTACAATGTCATGGTGTTCACTCGGTTATAAACTGTCATTTCAAGCAATATAATTTGCCTTCGCAAATAAGACCAAATTCAGTACCTTAACAACATATCAAAGAGGTGTATTGGCCTTTAATGAGTTCAGAAAATTGTTTGGTTTATATAATGTATGGCCAATACCATTGTATGAATTGTTCAATTTCATAGCATATTTGTTTCAAGCAAGTTACTTCCGTTCCTCTATTAAGTGTTATTTAGCAGGGATAAGTTTTTTCTGTAGAATGAATGACTTTGACGATTTTACTCAAAAATTTATATAAAAAAAAATGGTAGAAGGAGTTAACAGGTCAAGGCCAAACATTAGGGATTTAAGATTGCCTATTACCAAAGAATAACTACTATTAATAGTTAAAATTCTGCCGTTTATTTGTTCCTCCAATTATGAAGTTAAATTGTTTAAGGCTGTCTTCTCGTTAGCCTATCATGGTCTTTTGAGAATAGGAGAATTAGCAACAAGGAATGGAAAGTCTGCTCATATTATATCTATATCTGATGTGTCATGGTCATCTTTTGGGGTCTTGAATATACGTGTACCTTCAACAAAAACTGACCAGTTGGGTACAGGTGCCTTAATAACATTTCAATCACAACCTAATTCAGGGACCTGCCCATGCTAGTTAATAAACTCTTTTCTCATGGATAAACCTCCTTTACCAGGAGCACTTTTTTGTCACTACAATGGCGCAGCATTTACTCGTTATCAGTTCATAACGGTATTGAAAAAATCACTGGAGAAAGTCGGGGTTAATTATATAAACTATAGTTCTCATTCATTTCGCATTGGTTGTGCTACTAGTTTGTCACTTAGGGGTGTGCCTGATGCCATAATCATGCAACTAGGGCGTTGGAAATCTAATGCTTACAAAACTTACATCAGATCATAAACTTTTTGTATTGAATTAAATTGTATTATTATTTGTTAAATTTACAAAGAAATAACAAAAAAATGTATAGGTAAACCTGCAAAGATTTGGATTACGGGGTCTTCATTAGTGAAGAATGCCTTTATTGAATCTAGGCAACGTCCTGTTGGGACTAACCTCTGTCTTGACAGATTAAATACAGAAATTTGGTGGCAAGGGAAATCGGGCATGGTTACAAGTTAGCTAAGAAGACAAATAAGAATAATGTTAAAATATGAGGATCCTTCTAAATTTCTGTCATACATGTAGGTGCTAATGATTTAGGGAATATAAAAACTAAAGACTTAAGAGAAAAGTTGATACAAGCTATGACCTTTATTTCAAAGGACTTGCCTGACACTAAAATTGTTTGGTCCCAAATGTTGCCTCGTTGAAAATGGAGATACTCCAACGATAGTAAGGCAATAAAAAAATGTAGATACAGGGTTAATAATGCAGTAGCCAATTATATATTGGAATCGGGTGGTTATTATATACGCTATCCAGACATTCCCAGGACTGAAAACATGTATACATCTGATGGGGTGCATTTGTCTGTTATAGGAAATAACATTTTTTTTAAATACAATACAAGGTGGTATTGAGTTTTTCATGCTTATAACCAATGGTCATGTTTTCCCCTCTACTAATATATAAGTATGAAATATGTTGTTTTGTTTTGTGTTTTTGTCTCAGTGATATAAATACAATATTGTAACCTAAGACAAACTTTGTATGATTGATCTTATGTAAATTTTAATGTAGATATATACATTTTTTTACGATTTTTATTGAGCAACTTTACTTGTAGTTAACTTGAAGTTTGCTTTGATTATTAGTGGATATATTTTGCTCACAGCTTGGCAGCGAACCTCCATTATCTGGCGGTTGACAATGAATCATTATTCTGCTTCACTGTCAATCTGGCATAATTCGCTGCATCAAAAAACATTTTGTTTTATGAATAGGATCATTTACTACAGATCTAGATGAACAATGTAAGGGTTTCGATCCATCACCTGTGTTCCCACGGTGATTTCCAAATTGTTCTAATCCTATCTTCAGTTACCATTATCTCTGGTAGTAATTTATATATATATATATATATATATATATATATGACTGTACGGTTGCCATAATCAGCGACATGCGGGTAACCTCATTTTTCAGTTATATACAACATGTATAAATTATGAGAATAATAATATTAAAGGCTGTGGCCAAATACTGCCAATTTGTTGTTTGGTCTTAATTGGCATCTGGGATAATAGAATTTACGTCCTGTACTTCAATTCAGTTATCATGGTGCGCTGTACTATCTTATAAGATCTTTTGTTTTTTTTTTCATTGTTTTTTTTAAGATAGCCAATGTTAATTGAAACAAAAGTCTGGAAATTATTGTTGCCCGCCAAATTTTTAATGGCCCTTATCTCAAAAACAAGCACATTTACCCATATTTTTTCAGCTGATTTAGTTTCTCCATTTGGGTCCATTTATAACAATCATTTGAAATATTTATTGTTTTGAAACTGAAAAGCGAACATCCTTAAGTAACTCGCGTATACAAATGTGCTATTTATTGATTTAATTCTCTTTATGTTTTGCATTACCACGTGGCTGCTAGTTAAATTCAGTGAATACAGTAAATTTGACTTTTTCTAACAAACAAAGCAAAACAAATAATTTTCTTCCGAATCGCAGCTAAAATATGTATTCCTTTAAACTAAATGTCTATACTTATTTGTTCTTTATTTCAAAAAATTCCAACGTCGTCTCAGATGTGTTTTTAAGGTCAATGTCATGTATTAAAATACATAAAGTTTTACGAAAAACTCTCACATGCTCGAATTAGTATTAAAATTAAGGACGACTCGATTTGACAAAATGGAATATTTGTTATAGTCATAGTGCCCATTATCAAATGTGCCGTGCTTTTAATTAAAAGTCAACAGATCGGAATAAGGAAACATTTAGCAAACTGTTAATAGTGGGTTATTTCATATTGCATATCTGTAAAACTAAATATAATTTTGCATTTATTTTTTTAGAGACTGGTTTCCATTAATCAAAGTTCATTGTATGGTTATAATGTTTCGTATGCATTCAATATGAATCCGATCTTCAATTATGAAATTTTGGCTCAGTTGATAAGAAACAGAAGTTAGGCTGTTCATAGTGCCTAAAGTAACAAACGTATGTGAGTATTTGTCCTGGAACTTAGCCACGTGTAAGAGGGATTGCTGTAATGGAGTTACAGCGTTTCAAATTGATACTGATGGTAGTCATGGCATTTATATGGCTATATCGTTTGATACAAATGTTTCCTGACGATTTAAATAAACGATAAGTGTTACCACGGACACGGTATCAATCTGACATTCGACACACTAGAAACATAAATAATCAGACGTTGTTTCGGCGGACACGGAATCAATCAGATATTTGCGTCTCCAACAAAAACACGAAATTTCGGATGACACAATCAAACGATAATTGTAGCCATTATAACATGAGCAAACAAAATATAAAACAATTAAAGGGACGGTGGAGCTCTCCAATTGTTGTCTCAAAATACATTAATCTTTTTTTGGAGCGAAAGTCAGCATGTACTTATTAGAAAAGGTTATCGCAATTCATTCAAGTTATAAACAAAACGGCGTTACATAGTGCGAGAAGTGGACTGAAGACATTAAAGATGTTTAAAGATTGTAATGTAACAGCAATGATGCAAAGCAATCAATGGGTGAAAGCTGCGTTTGTGAGAGAGCCTAGAGAACGAATAGTCTCGTCATATCTTGACAAGGGCCAATACAAACATGTTATGAATGCACTGTGCAGAATAAATCGCCAAGTGTCATTTTATGAGTTTCTAGAAATTATGCAACGGTGTAAGGATGGTCATTGGGTCCAGCAAGTTAGAGCTCCGAAACATTGTTATAAACAGATGATGATTGGGAAGTTCTCTGAGATATCTTCGTTCACCGAACGACTTTTAAAAAAAATTGGAGCATGGAATGAAACCGTTGAGTATTGGATCACGTCGAGTAAAGATATTTACCAACCTCATTCTACAAACGCAAAAAGTAAACTCTTAACATATTACAATAATACAAAAAGCCAGGATTTGATTTTTGATTTATTTTCTGATGATTACAATGTATTCGGCTTTGAAAAGACTTATTTTAAGTAACTATCATTTTGTGGCGTCTTTACAAATGTTTATATTGATACTTACTATTGTTGATATCAAGAATAATATCAATTGAGAGAAAACCTGAGGAAAACAGCTCAAGTAAATTGTGTATATCAAAGGATAAAACTACAGCTATCGTGACTATAATTGATTTTGGATGTCTTGTGATAAAGATCTGCATGGCATACATTTATATTTAACCCGAAGATTCAATCGTTTAATCAAAAATGCTTTATATAAAGGGATACATTTTGTTTAGAATTTAACGACGAGTAATGTTACAAGAGGAGCAATCACAGACATCACAGAAGTGATAATTTCGTATGATAAACGAATCATTTTTTTATGATATCGTGGTATTCATGGTCTAAAGATAATGCCTTATATATGCTTGAATATGTTGGTCTTAGGTGTTTTCAATTTTGAAGCAGTTGATTATTTGTATGGGATTGATAAGTAATGTGAACGTCTTTATTGACACTAAACAATTTGCAGTTTATATTAGTACAAATTCACAGATAACTTTATATTTATATCAAAGACTACCGAAAAAACGGAAGTTAAGATCCCCCAGTCGAAAGTTCAAGGAAATTTTAACAGTTTTTTTTGTTGGGGAGGAATTTTAAAGTCAATGATAAATTTTAATGACTCTTGAACATTTAAAAACGTACACAATGTACATTCAGAAGCAGTTGTAGAACATATAGAAGCAGCATTCGTTTCAAATTGAGGTGTCTCATACAAATCCAAAGTAAACAATAATTAAATAGTACTCCAGCTTAATTCTTATGGAGATGTTATGAGCACTATGTGTCTGCTGTATCCTTAATTTCTATACAAAATAAATAAGTAAAGGGGAACAATTTAAAAAAATATAAATCGGAACAGCACCTTACTTCTTTGGAGTATATGTTAATTATGATAATTATGATAAAATAAACCTTATCTTGCGTATTTTACCTCATTTGCATTTTGACTTATGTATCAAACATAACGTTATGTGTGGAGAACACGGTCGTTTATGCAGTTGCCCAAGTAAAATGACAAAATGTTAAAAGATCCTATTTGATATTTAGCATTCATCCAGGCATTCAAACTAGGAGCATTTCATATAATGCGGTAGGTATATAACTGTTAAACATTATGTTTAAGTTTATTAACGTGTGAATCGCAGTAAGGTCGTGGAACGGTCGTAGTGAGGTCTTCGAGATGATGAACGTGGTCAACTTTGAACTTGTTCAACACAGTCGTTATGCCGTTGTGGCGAAATCAGGTCGTAGTAGAAGCATCGTGAGAGCCCAGTAAGGTCGTAAATATTTCATTTCTTGATACAGATAATAAATATCTTGATACTTTGTAATGTCCAAGGACTTGCTGTATTGGTATATTATATTTGCATGTTAATGACAAAATACTGTAAATATAGCATATGGCAGGAAATTAACATTACCATTCTATTATGTGTAAATTTGTATAATGAATTAAATACGCCAGGTTCTTGCAAAATCATATGTTTTTGTTTAATTTCTCACTCACAACCAAGAACCTGTGTATCATAAGAAGTGTTCCCTAACGGAGAATTAAATCTTAATGACATTTAAGTATATACAAAGATATAGATACGTGTTTATAACGTTGTTTTATACATGCAACTGAAGCAGGGCCAATGATGATTTATTCCTAATCGCAAGTCATCCTTTTGAGGTTGGCGAAAACGAGATTCCCTACAGAACAGTGGCACTGTTATGTTACTGCTTATGTCTTGGCAAAACGTCTTAAGACGTTTAATTTTAGGTCATTATAAAAATGCAATTTTTTTGCATGGTTGATTATAAATACATCATTGACTATGTCCATGTCTTGAGACATTTGGTTTATATCTAAAGATACAAAGTTAAACTGTAAACGTACTTGTAATGAGGCATTCTGTTGTATTCATCGCGTTCGATTGTTGTAGCTCTCAAAAACAGATTTAACTGGTTTGTGAATGAGTTCAAAAGTTTAAGTCATAAAGTGTGGTCGATAAACCGATTGAAAGCTCATTCAATTAATAAAAACGGCATACTATAGCATCGTAACCACAGCACATATTCATATGCATTGGTGTTAAACAGATAATCATAACTGGAATTACGACGTTCCCAATATGGCGACTGCGGAAATAGGTAAAATCTTTTCAGTCATTCTTTTCTAAAATGTAGCCAGTTGTTGTCAAAAGTTACTCAGATGCAAGGCTTTTCTATACCATTAACTCATATTCGAATCGTAACGGTGCACTATAATTGTCTAAGAGCTAAGAAAATTGTCGTCGAAAAATTCGGGATGATAATCGTAATTAAAAAAAAAAGATAATTGTCATTCCGGTAATAAAATATGAGATGATAATCGTAACTGAATACTGTTTGATTGATATTCACACTAAAATCGACTATCTGATAGTAATGTCATCATGATCTCTTTCGGTTTAGAATTAAAAAGAAATATCGTTTGGTATTCTTTTCAAATACGGACTTTGAAACAAATGTCACACCCTTTGGAATGTGTAAAAACTTGTAAAGCCCATAAATACCATAAAATCCTTAGCTATTTCATTAATTAAATTATTTATACATTGTAATCATCAGAAAATAAATCAAAAATCAAATCCTGGCTTTTTGTATTATTGTAATATGTTAAGAGTTTACTTTTTGCGTTTGTAGAATGAGGTTGGTAAATATCTTTACTCGACGTGATCCAATACTCAACGGTTTCATTCCATGCTTAATTTTTATTTAAAAAGTCGTTCGGTGAACGAAGATATCTCAGAGAACTTCCCAATCATCATCTGTTTATAAAAATGTTTCGGAGCTCTAACTTGCTGGACCCAATGACCCTCCTTACACCGTTGCATAATTTCTAGAAACTCATAAAATGACACTTGGCGATTTATTCTGCACAGTGCATTCATAACATGTTTGTATTGGCCATTTCGATATCTCGGAAAATAAATATAACTCCAATTTAATTTTGAATTCTAATAATATGACATCCGTAAAACGTTTGATGATAATATAAGAGAAGAGAAAGGTTGATATGCTTTGTGTGTTATGAGGTTAAGCACATGTTAACGTGGAGTTCATTGGCAAACATGGATTTGTGTTCTAAAATAGTTTAGCCAAAAGTCTGAAGATCAAGAAATCAAATTGGGGTGGCCTTCAATTTTCTCACAAGATATATTTTTTCAAAGAATGACTGCAGCTTTAAATATCATAGCGCATATTCCGCCATGTTAGAAACAAACTAATTCAAGAAATTATAAATACGCAGGATTGGTATATCAAAAGATTACTACATACACATTTATGGAAGTTATTATAGAGAAAAAATATTGAAGGTAAAAAGGAACATTTTCGTACTTGCATAATTACCATACACTTAAAAGTACTTTCTACCAAATGAAAACAAAAATAAGCCTTTCTTATTGTCATCAATTTTTCTGAAGCACAAAATATTTGTTTGATATTCTATAAAAGTCTTTGTAATTAAACAGTTTCGACTGTGATGATCTACATAGTATGTCTTCTGAGGTAACTCATCATAAACAGATATATTACAAAAAAAAAAAAAAAATATTCTTGATCCTTTACCATTCACACTGTTTGAGGAAATGTCCTAATACACATGGGTATTTAATTTAAACATTTGAATTTAATAGTTAAAACCATATTTAATAACAGTGCAAAGTAAAACAGAACAAAAGTAAATCCATTGGGGAAAAAAATTATTGGCTATTTTAACCAGGATACATATCACTTCAAAATTAAACTATCTGTATATCTATTGTAATATGATTAAATCCAATAGTGCAGTTAGGTTACAGATTGAAGATTTTGTTTGCGCAGAATTTTAGTATAAACGTTCAGTAAAAAGCCCCCCCCCCAAAAAAAAAAAAAAAAAATTTCCCTTTTTCAAAATAAGAAAATGTTATTTTGATTCTGTTCACATGTCACTTTTATTTACAAACATAAGCTTTTTTTACCGAATATAAATAAACATAAACACATCATTAAAACACACAGCATATAAAGACAAGATATATAACAGCACATGCATGTTCAAAAACATGCAAAGCACTACTAAAATTCATCTCTTAACCAGCCAAAACTGAATCTCAACTAAAATTTAAGCACAACTACAATTAAGCAAAAATAAAATAATAGCACACATGCAAAATTTAAGGCATAACAGCATGTTAGAGCAACTTCTAAAAAAGCTGATCTACATGCAGAACAAGAGAATTTTGAACCATTCCAGGACTGTATAAGAGTCTTAAAATTTGTGAACTCATTCCTGAATATAAACAAAAGGGAACTCAAAACTGATCTTATAATAAATGATGATTGTATAGGGCACGGGGAAGACGTTGTGTCACTTCTGACGTGCTTCTGGAATTTAGGAAAAACATCCCCTTTCATGTATTGCCGAATCCATCTTATAGCCTATATAATTACAAAGGAAGTAAACCACAGCCATCCCGTGGTATATGAAATGTTGGGATAGAAGAGGTTAAATTGCCCTTTATATTGATTATTTCGATTGGATATATGCGATATTTGAGGCAAAAAGTATGGCATATTGAAATGTGGTAAACGGGACTTCATTTGTACCAATGAATTGAAACGATCGCACTTTTGGGATATGGGATATTGCTACCCCCTAAAAAATAATAACTAAACACGCACACAACATTGAAACTGTCAACGAAATTAAAGTATCGCACCGTATAACAGGACCATGTATATATTAAAAGGTTATGCATATAATTGTCAGTTATAAATCGAGATATATATAAGTAAATTTGTCCTAGATATTAACCTGTAAGTTGCTTCATTTATTTTCATTTTCCCTTAATGTCATCGTTTAGCTGGACTCTGCCGTTTTTACACACAAAATAACATTGAAAAGCTGCAGGACTCATTATTTTTCAGTTACTATTATTCGATTAAGAAATAACGATTATCAAACAAGAAAAATGCCATCAAATTACGATTACCATCCCGATTTGTTTTTAAGGCAATTTTCTAAGCGCTTAGTCACCGTTACAATTTAAATATGATTTAATAGTATAGAAAAACCTTCCAACTGAGTAACTCTTGAAAACAACAGGCTGCATTTAAGAAACATGACTGAGAAGATTTTACTTATTACTGCCTCGCTATATTAGGATCGTCTTAACTCAAGTTACGATTATCCGTTTAAAACTAGTGATAGGGCCGATTTTAAGATTGTCAATGTGCAAAAAAAAAAATGTATATAAATTAATATTTGTATTCTAAAGTTAAAATGCTGTATAAATATGAGATGGCAGGAATGTCTCAAGACATTTATTATTTTTCGTTATATAACTGCATTTGTCTGGTTGATTATAAATACTTACAAACCTGTTCGTGCATTTTTCATTGTTATTCAAAGCACAATAATTAACAAAGATACCTGGGACGATCTCACTACACAAAATATCTCTTTTGTTTACTTATTGAACCTCAAATTTTACCCGGTGTAGGTCTTTAATTTGCAGTTTCTTTTTACTAAGGTCTATTTGACATGACTTATCAGACACACACTCTTAAAATCGGTGTGTGTGTGTGTGGGGAGGGGGTCCGACATAAAAAAAATAAATGAATACCATTATGTACAATTTCGTAGAATTAAAGTGCATTTGGTTGATTTAATATCTCCGGTCGATGACCAAACAGTATTTGAAGGGAAATAGATATACATGTCCTAAACTGGGAAATGCAGGCTGCAAAAGGAATTTATTTTAAAAAATAAGTCCATATCTCATTTACTTACAGTGACTGTTATTGATTTACAGGCACATACATACCTTTTGAAGGTTAGATACGTTTAGGCTGTAACAGTATTTATGCAGCACGACAGAAGAACAGAGAATGCAAATTAGTTGTAAATATCTTAAACGAGGGGGAAAAGATACAAGAGGGTCAGTCAAACTCATAGATTGAAAAAAAAAACTGACAACGCCATGGCTAAAAAATAAGACAAACAGACTAGTAATAGCACACAAAAGACTACTAACGACTAAGCAACACGAACCCAACAAACATTGGGGGTGATCTTAAGGTGCTCTGGAAGGGTAAGCAGATCCTGCTCTACATGTGGCACCCGTAGTGTTGCTCATGTTATTGCAAACCCGGTAAATAGTCTAATCCAGTAGGTCACATTCGAAAAAGGGAATGGGATTGTAATTGATACATCGCAGTATAAATAAAACAATAAACATTTAAAGAAAAAAGAAACAAAGCACCTATGTAACAGAAGTACCTGTTTTCTTCCAAGTCATAATTTGGAGATAAGGTTTAGTGAAATAATTGTGGATATTATCTTTTGAAACTATAATTGTACATTGTTAGGATTACATATATTAACAACACAAGTTGATGAGACTGAAAGTGACAGTGATGTAATCAGTGTCTTAACACTTTATAGTCTATAAAACATTGAATAAAAACTGAAATTAAAGTACGAAGTTGAAGAGCATCGAGGACCAAACATTTCAAACAATTTGCTAAATGCAGACGAGGTTCTTATTCCTGAGGTACATGTAAAATATAAATTTATTCATTTAAGATAAAATGAAGTTTCACATCGCTTGGATGATTTTGATTCTTACGTGTCACGACAAAAGAAGACGTTGTATAAATGCAATGATTATCTAGTCACTATTACGATTTAAATTTGGAAAACATCACAATTTACTGCTAGTAGTTATGGAGGTAGGTGTTATTTTATATTTTATTACATTTCATTGTTAAAAATGTCAGTACTTTTATTCAATCAAATTAAATAATGATACTTAATCATGTAAATTATTGATTTGACATTACATTTTAGCCAAAAAAAAAACAAACACAATTCATTTAATGACTGAACTTTAAATATGAATTGAACTCTTGTCAGATTTTATATTAGATTAATTATTATGAAAAATATGTGGTGTTGTCTTCAAAGAATGTAAGAATTAATATATATTCTGATTTATTGCTCCTGGTTTTTATCTGCAACATTCCTGCAAGTAATTCTTATTCTGCAGCACGTTTATTCACCTTTTTTTACATGTATATGAGCATTCTGACATAGCTGACGAGCTATAATACACTGGCGTATATTACACACATATGTCACAGCATACACAAGGCTCATGCTATAGCAGTACTGTTTTCCCCCTATATTCATTGTTTTTTCACTTTTCAATGTTATTATATATTATTTGTTTGAATAAAAGCCAACGATAAGTCTAACGGGGCAATAAATCATAACAATATGATACAGTACCCTATCAAATATAATATAAAATAAGCAGGTCCAAAAGAGTACAACATCAACAAAAATAGTAAATAAAGTAAAATCATTAACAGCTATCAAATATTTCGAGTAACTAATGTCACTGGTATTAAACTGATAACCGTAACTGGAATTACGACTATCCCAATATGGCGACGGCAGATATAGGTAAAATCGTTACAGTCATATTTCTATAATGTAGCATGTTTTTGTCAATAGTTACTCAGCTGCAAAGTTTTTCTATACCATTACATCATATTTGAATCGTAACTTTGCACTGGAGTTGTGTAAACGCTTTGACAAATGCCGTTGAAAAAATCGGAATGATAACCGTAACTCGGAAAAAAGATCATCGTAATTATGGTATTAAGATAATCGTACTTGGATGGTGTTTTAATGATATTTACACTAAAACGTATATATGATAGTTGATGACATAATGGTGATGAATTAATCACGAAAATGTTCCAACATCTTATGACATTTCTTTTTGTGCATAAATTATTAATAGTTCTAATGGAAACAGCTTCATACTAGTATATCATGAAATTTGAAGGATAAACAAGCTTCAAGAAATTTGGAAATGGGAAAAACACGAACTATGTTAAAATACAGAAAAATCCAAGAACTAGGAATGTCACAAAATATGGGAATGAGCAAAGAGGCAATTTTAAAGAAAGTTATGATATATGGCAATAATTGTAAGAATATACGCGCCATTAAGGTAAGGCTCATAAAAACAATGAACAAAAGTTACAATAAACAATAAACTGGTAACTATTCTAGATCCTTTACAATCCACACGGTTTAAAGAAACGCCCTAAAATGCATGGGTATTTGATCAAAACATTTGAATAAAATTTCTAAAATCATATATTATACAGGAAACAATATGAACGGCTATTTTAACTTGATATATACATGTCAATCCAAAATTAAACTATATGGATTGTAATTGGAATATAAGGAAAAGGGCAATATGAACACTCATATCCACCGATAAAAGTATCAACTGTTAAATCCGATAATGCAGTTATAAAGTTACTAATGGAAACTTTTGTTCATTTCGCACAGAATTTGAGTCTAAATGTGATATTGGAGGCAAAACATATGGCATGTTAAAATGTGGTATACCGGACTTTCATTTTGAGCAAGGAATTGAAAGGATTGCACTTTTGGAATATAGGATATTCTAATACCAACTTTTTCTCCCCCCCCCCCCCCCCCCAAAAAAAAAACATAAACACGCACACAACATTGAAACTTTGAAAGAAATTAAAATATCTACTCTCCACAATTACCGACTCGACAGTAGCTTCATTTTCCATATCTTTAACAGGTACTTGCTAGTTGTATATATTAAAAGGTTATGCATATTGTTGTAAGTTATAAATCGAGATATGTAAGTAAATTTGTCCTAGATATTAACCTGTAAGTTTCTTCATTTATTTTTATTTTGCGTTAATGTCATGGACAATTGCATTTTAACACACAAAATACCATTGAAATGCTGAAAGACACATTTAATTTTTTTTTTCAGTTACTATTATCCGATAACGAAATTACGATTATCAAACAAAAAAAATGCCATAGAGTTACGATTATCATCCCGATTTTTTTCAACGGCAAATTTCAAGGCACTCAGACAATTCCAGAACACCGTAACGATTAAAATATGATGTAATGGTATATAAAACTCTTGCCAATGTAATATCCTCCATCAGTTCGACGTAAAACTATTATTATCTTGGCATGTGGAAGTCGAACTTACATATTAATTGTCCTGGTGTCAGTGGATGCCCTCTTCCAGATACAGGAATATCGTGCTTTTATCTAAGACGTGTAGGTGGCCTTGGAATTTTTTTAGCTTTTTGCTCTTTTTGCGGATACAATAACAACATCATTGATACAGCTTTCGAAAGAGCAAACAGAATTAGTCGCCAAGAACTTCTGGAGTACATAGATAAGAATAAAATAGTCAACAGAACACCTCTTGTACTCATTAAACCATCCTGATTTTAAAAAGGTGTCATCTATTGTTCAGAAGCAATTGGAAAATTATAGAAAATGACTCAAATCTAAGGAAAGTCTTTTCCTCACCACCAGTTATGGCCTTCACAAGACCTAAAAACATCCGTGACAAATTAGTGACATCTGTATTAGCAGATCAGCCTACTCAACCTCCCGGTTGCTACAAACAATGTGGTCGAAGGAATTGCTTTTATTTCTTTCATTTTGTAAATATTTCAAACATTCTGATATTTACTTAAATTACTCTCTGTACTGATAAATCCACACTCTCATAGATTTGTATGTTATGTGCTGCTAAGTGTAGGCACTTATATACATTTGTATATATATGTTCTAGACAATACGAGTATATGAACCGTACGCGTACAGTTTGGACCGTATAAGTACTTTTTCAAAATACGCATACGATCGAACTGTACGCGTACGGTCTGTCTTATATGAGAAGATGATCAGGTTTATTAGATAAAAATGTATATTACAGATCAACATAACTGGAATTTCGAATTATCATTAAAAGTTATAATCGGAATAAAAAGTTAATATTTTAACTATGTGAAAAAGTCACTTTTATTTAATCTATTAATCTCCTGTATTTGACATATAAGTAATACACTGAATTGAAAGGTAGCTTTACTATTTATTGTAAGAATAACACTTGTTGTCTCCGATGATTATGTAGGGGTGATGATATTTGTAAAGTCAGTAAAGATGTAAGTTTGTACATACTTTCGTGTGAATTTGACATATTAAAAACTTAGTAGCATATTGGTAATATAGATTTTTTTATCGCGCAACATTGAAACCGTACATTGAAAAACAGAAGGAATTTAATTTCATCGGCTTGCGCAAAACAATCAAGCGTACTGTCAAAAATACTCATATGGTCTGGAACATATATATAAAACAAAAACAGTTATTAATAATTTAAAAACAGTTAATACATTTGTATATATATATGCAGGTAGTGATTCTTTTTCTTTGTAATTATTTAAAAAAAAAGAAGAAACCAAAAACCCTTGAATGACGACAAGAACAACAGAAAATTTGAAAGGCAGATACATTTAAAATGATCAGAAAGTTCTGTTTCTGTATTGATTGTGGCCGATATCGAATACCTTTAGCAATGAATCAAAATCAAGCACAGTTCAAAAAACATAAATTTTACTTTTATATTAGTAACTCACATTTTGTATACATACAAAGTCATATTGTTTTTTGTTTTCTCCCTTTTTTTAAATTCAAAACTAATTAGCTGCAGCATCACACAACACGATTATTAGTTTCGTTCAATTATTACATATGTATAACAATCTCAAAATAAAAAAGTATCGAGAACCTTTGTCTTACTCCATTTATAGATTACTCAGCTTTATTTGTTAACACCTTGCACTATCTATTATTTCTTTCTATCTCCAATGCGTTTCATTTACATTTATTTACTTAGTCTTTTATTTTTACTCAAACGTCATTGATGGGCCTTAAGAAACATACACGTGTCAGACGTATTAGCGAAAGTATAAGCCTTGTATCATTTTATACTATTGTATTACTAAATCAATTGGAGATATTAAGCTAAACATTTGTTTTTTTTTACCAAAATACATGCATGCGACAAGAGCAACATAATGACTTTTTGTTAAGGTTTTTGATATCTGCCACAGAACATAGTCATTCCACCAGGAAAATAAACTGGTCGAATGAAATCTTAGAGTCAGAGCTGATAACTGAACAAAACTTATGGTTTTAAACATAAATGACGCCTCCCAAACGGAGTAGTAACGGTCTACATAGATTAAAAAAGATGATTTAATGACTTTGTTTTTGGTACATGTATGAATATTTAAGGAATGACTGTAATATTTTTTCTGTCTATGAAGAAAAAACATAAAAAATGTGGTACAAACTGAATAACCCGCTACTCGGGTTATTTCAAAGTGTGCACCACATGTTTTATGTTAATAAGAATAGGCAGAAAAAATATTACAGTCATTTGTTATGATTTAATTCTAAATTCCATTTAAAACTGGAGTAAACCATAAAAAAAAAACGTTGATGACGTCACTGTTACATGACAAAATGATGTCTCTGAGCTGATAAACAAAATAACGTCAGTCAATCAGAAGACGGATTACATCCAAAATTAAATGATATAAAAATAAAGTAAAACTAATACTTCCGTGATATAGTTACTATAAAATACATATATTCGTAAATGAAGCACGCATAAAACTTTGCTTCTTATACAAATGTTTCCATGACTGCCTTTCTATAAATCAAAACCGATATTGGTTACAATGCTAACGGGCATTGAATATATATTCTAATACATATCAAATTGTTTAAATCGTAAAAACCATATAAATGAATAATACAAATAATTGCAATATTGGAACACAATAACTACAAAAATTTGGTCGCATAAAGTCAGAGTGCTAGCATATCCTCCTTTTTTCCATAAATTGATACGTAGTAAAATTTCAGTAGTTTTGATACCCCAGACTGACTCCTATAACAAAACCTATTTGACTGCATCAACAAAAATTGAGCATATTTGCACTTTATTTTATAAACCTGTACAGACTCATAGTAAATAAGCAATATTTTTTAGTAAGGACTACTTTATAATACAAATGACAGCAATATTACAAAAAAATAACAACAAAATTCTGTCCGCATACATTTAGGTTGCCAACTTGTCCTCCTTATATTTAATATATTGATACGTAACAAAATTTCAATACTTTTGATACCTCAGACTGTCTGAATATTAAACTGTATCATCCAAACGTGAACATGTTAGCACTTTATTTTGAACATCTATAAAGCCGCAGAGCAAATCAGCAATATTTTTCTGTCAGGATTTATGTATAATACAAATGACAGCAATATTGGAAAACAATAACTACAAAATCTTGTCAACTACAAAATCTTGTCCGCTAAATTCAGTGTGCCAGCATATCCTTTGAAATGAATTGTCTTGCAACACAATTTCAGTAGTTTTGATTATCAGGCTGACCCCTATAACAAAACAATCTAACCGTATCAACCAAACCTGACCATATTTACACTTTATTTGGTAAATCTATATAACCGCATAACAAATCAACAATATTTTTATGTCAGGACTAATATATAATACAAATGACTGCAATATTAAAACACAATAACTACAAAAACTCGTCCGCATAAATTCAGAGTGACAGCATGTCCTCCTTTTTTCAATATATATTTTTTGAATTCTTTTTTTTTTCTTTCAAGTTTACAACAAGTAAACCACATCAAACACACATACAGTAATATTAGCAATACATTGGAAAATATATTTATTTATGACAATAAACATTATTGTAAATTCATTTTTTATATTCATATGAAAAAAATTGAACAAAAAAAAAACGGAAGAAGATATGATTAGAGTTAAATATGTATGTATCACTGTGTGGCACTGGAAAATTCTAAAGAATTTTATAAAAAAGAAAAAGGTTAAAAATATCCAGTAGGATTTTCAGTACATAATTATAAATTGGGCTATTAGATATAATAATATTTTATGTTAGTTTTGTCAATAGGTATCGGTCAAAAATAAATGACAAATTGTTTTATAAAAATAATTCTTTAAATGCATTCCACATGGTATCAAAGTGCTCTCGTCTCTTATTTTTGACTGCCATTATTTTTTCGAACTCTTGATAGATCTCCAAAAATAAAATACAACTTATTCAATGACAGACTTACCCACCAGATAAGAACCAACAATCAATATCTTATATATTCCACAAAGTATGTTAAACAGTTTCATCTTCTTATTTACAAAAAGTTGCACAGAGGGTTATCAATAAGTTTGATTTTACATAAAAATTTATTTGTGGCAAGAAATCTATGGTTGATTCTGTACTGAAGCCACTGTAGTTTAGTATTGACAGTGACGGTAAAAGGTAGTTTGAAGATTTGTTTCCAAATGAGATCTTCACCTAATCTTTCACCCCACTTCAGTTGTCCTGTTGGAGTCACATTGTTACTAATGAGTATTTTGTACATATCTTTTGAACCGTTTCTACATTTAAAAAGACTTATAAGCAAGCTGGAATAAATGGACTACAAATCTTTTTTGTACTTATTTGCTTCTTTTTAATAGCAGAAATAACACTCATGTAATTCATAAATTTAAAATTTATACCATAACAATTCTAATGAAATAAAACATCCACTTTCAGCTATCACATCATTTACATATTGAATACTATGATTAAACCAATAAAATTGAGAATGGAAATGGGGAATGTGCCAAAGAGACAACAACCCGACCATAGAAAAAAACAACAGCAGAAGGTCACCAACTGGTCTTCAATGTAGCGAGAAATTCCCGCACCCGGAGGCGTCCTTCAGCTGGCCCCTAAAAAAATATATACTAGTTCAGTGATAATGAACGCCATACTAATTTTCAAATTGTACACAAGAAACTAAAATTAAAATAATACAAGGCTAACAAAGGCCGGAGGCTCCTGACTTGGGACAGGCGCAAAAATATTTTTCCCCCTATACCTCTAGCCAATGTAGAAAAGTAAACGCATAACAATACGCACATTCAAATTCAGCTCAAGTGAAGACAGAAGATGTAACAAAATGAAATAAATAAAATGACAATAATACATAAATAACAACAGACTACTAGCAGTTAACTGACATGCCAGCTCCAGACCTCAATTAAACTGATTGAAAGATAATAACAGTTTTTGGAAAGATGTATTCAGAGCATGGGAAATGACTACTGATAAATATAAAAAGAAATATGGACTATGAATATATTTTTATCAAGTCCTATTTGGTTCAACAATATGATCAGAATTGGTAATAAATCTTTTTTTGATCAACAATTTATGACAAAAATAAGCAAAGACCCATCGAAAGAACATCTGATACACAAATTTAATGATACTTTTAGATATTTGGATGATATTTTGGCTCTCAATAATGACGACTTAAGTATGTATATTAAAGAAATTTATCCTGTTGAACTTACTTTAAATAAAGCTAATACTAACAATGACCACTGCCCTTTCCTCGATCTTGATATCTATATCACTAACGGAAAGCTGAATACTAAAATTTATGATAAAAAAGATGATTTTTCATTTCCTATCGTTAATTATCCATTTTTAGATGGTGACGTTCCCTTGTCACCATCTTACGGTGTTTATATATCTCAACTTGTACGATTCGCTCGTGTATGTAACAATGTTTTAGATTTTAACGAGAAAAATTTATGTATTACTGAAAAATTATTACACCAGGGTTTTCGATATCACAAACTAGTCAAAACATTTACTAAATTTTATCATCGGTAGAAGGACATCATTCGTAAATATAGCTCAACATGCAGACTTCTTAAACGTTCAGGTATTTCACATCCATTTTTTTATGGAAATATTCTTTTTAAAGCACAAAGGTGTCAGTATTCACCTCAAAAACTAACGAAACCTTTGAATAGACTTATTAAGAAGGGATATAGTTACGATACTGTTGTCAGGTCATTAAAGATTGCATATTTTGGCGTTAATATTGATTCACTTATAGGGTCTTTGCATCGGAACTAAACACGTTTATTCAAAAACCAGTTGTTGGCATGACACGGGTTATGTTCTTCTCATATATGGTATGATGGTATGATACTAAACCCCTAACGGGAAGAATTGTGCCTGATGTTCATATGATGAAATCATAATCTTTCAGTCAGTTTAATTGAAGTCAGGAGCTGGCATGTCAGTTAACTGCTAGTAGTCTGTTGTTATTTATGTATTATTGTCATTTTGTTTATTTTCTTTGGTTACATCTTCTGACATCAGACTCGGACTTCTCTTGAACTGAATTTTAATGTTCGTATTGTTATGCGTTTAATTTTCTACATTGGCTAAAGGTATAGGGGAGGGTTGAGATCTCACAAACATGTTTAACCCCGCCGCAATTTTGCGCCTGTCCCAAGTCAGGAGCCTCTGGCCTTTGTTAGTCTTGTCTGATTTTAAATTTTAGTTTCTTGTGTGTAATTAGGATTTTAGTATGACGTCCATTATCACTGTACACGTACACATATTTTTTAAGGTGCCAGCTGAAGGACACCTACGAGTGCGAGAGTTTCTCGCTACATTGAAGACCCATTGGTGGTCTTCGGCTGTTGTCTGCTCTATGGTCGGGTTGTTGTCGCATTAACATACTCCCCATTTCCTTTCTCAATTTTAACTTGTTTGATATACTGAACAACAATATTAAAAAGTTTATTTTTATTAATAGCAGACATCAAAATACTTTGCCACTTATTATCTCTCTGTGAAAAATCCTTCTTATCCATGATGATTTTTTTTGGAAAACACTGTGTGAAGGATTAGGCAAAGAAATAATAAGGGTGTTTAGAATAGTTAAAACAAGAGTTTTTATCACAGTTATTCTACCTATTACTGTAAGATTTCTTTTTGACCATTGTTTTATTATGTTCTTAATCTGTACAATTTTACCATTATAGTTGATGTTGACAATCTTTTCCCGACCTAAGTTAAAATTTCAGAAAAGTTACCCCCTTGACTGATTTTACCCTCAAAGATCTCCTTCTCATCACTAAAAATTATTGGAACATTTTACATTTTTAAGATCTTCTTTCAGATCAGCTACTGAATTTTATTTTTCTTCTTCCTCTATCCATTAAACATGTGATCTGACTATTTTACCCTTTAATTTTTTAATACGTTATTGTTCAAGTTCAATGTGTTTGCTCTCAAGTTAAGTTATTGGAAGTTCGTCAACATTATCCTCTAACTGTATAATTTCATTTTGTTGTTTCCCTTTTTTCAGATTCCCTTTTTTTTGTAACTGGAACAAGAAATACGTTTTCCCCTGATATCCATCAATAAGTTTCAAGAAAAAGTTGGTAATTAATTCTCAATTAGATGTCTGCTTTATCAATAAACAAGTGCACAATATTGTGATTTGATTTCACTTATCTTTTGTTGAACTGTATTTATATATTCTAGATCATAAAGTAAGGAGTTGTTGAACTGTATTTATATATTCTAGATCATAAAGTAAGGAGTTGTTGAACTTCCATAAACCTTTTCCTCTAATAAAAGATACTGATACGTAACGAAATTTAACACTTTTGACACCTCAGGCTGACTTCTATAAAAAGAAAACTTGACCGCACCAACCAAAAGTGACCAATGCGGCAATATTGAAACACAATAACTACAACTTTGTATGTGCATAAATATAGGGTGCTGGCATGTCCTCCTTTTTTTTTTTTAGATATATTGATACGTAACAAAATTGTATTAGTTTTGATACCTCAGGCTGACTTGTACATTTGTATCATTTGACTGCATTAACCTTAACTGACCATATTTGCACTTCATTTCTTAAATCTATATACCCGCATAGCAAATCAGAAATATGTTTAAGTCAGGATTAACGTATAATACACATGACAGCAATATTGGAACACAATAACTACAAAAACTTGTCCATATTTAGATTGCCAGTATGTCCCCTTTTGTTTAACATACACATGTATTGTCTCGCAACAAAATAGTAGTTTCGATACCTCAGGCTGACACCTAGAACAACATATTTGACCGCCTCAACCAACAGTGAGCATTTTTGTACTTTATTTTGTAAATCTATATAGCCACGAAGCAAATAAGCAATATTTTTATCTCAGGATTGATTGTAATTTGTATAATTCATATGATCATGATGAAAGTAATATTGGAAAAAAATGAATGAAAAATCTTTTCCGCTATAATTGAGTGTCAGCATTTCATCTCTGTATTCCTAATATTGAAAAATGACTAAAGTTAGTAGTTCAAGCTGGTGTGTGTAAAAAAAAACTACATGTATTTGACCGCATCATCCAAGTACCAACACTAACATGTCTGGATTCATTTAGAATAAAAAGTATATGAGGTTCTTTTCTGAGAACAATGTTCTGTTTGATATATTATGTCGGTTCTATAGATTTTGTTTGTAGCTAAACTTCAAGTTGCAACTACTTCATTCACATGCACAACGATTATATTTTTCGGACGTCCCATACATCATTTATTATCGGCAAATACAAATCTGACAAAATTGACGAGATTCTTCGTATTTATACAATACCTTATGAATCCGGACACAGTACAAGTTTCGTTAGAATATTTTGTCGAAAACAGATCCGTAAATCCAATGCTAACAAGATAATTTACGATGAAATACCCATGTAATGCATGAACATTAGAAAAAGAGAAGATTGTGAGAGGAAGAGACTGTAGATAATGGGGAACGAATTAATATCGACAATGATGTTGAAATCCCATGATAAAATACTATTGTTCCGATGCGTTGGATAACCTTTCTGTCCGCCTTCTAATTAACAAAAAAACTTTCATTTTTTTTTATAATAGCTGTTTGTGATTTTATAGCCATTGTTTACTGTATGATATATACAGAATAACATATGGCAAAATCCGTATCACATGCTGTTTCACCACGATAAACCAATATTATTCCCAAGGTCCGAAGTGTTGAGATCTTAAAAAAAACATGTTAACACCCCCGCATTTATATGCCTATCCCTAGGCAGGAGTTTAGTATAACGTCCATTTGTACTCAATTAGTACACATTTTGATTTAGGGAGGCCAGCTTAGACCCTACTCCGGGATTCTTGTTGCGTTTAAGGCCAAATGATGGAGTATTGCTATTATCTGCTCTTTTGTCGGATTGTTGTCTCTTTCACTTATTCCCCATTTTCATTCTCAATTTTTAAGTATACCATATCTTAACATTCTTTGAAACCGTGATTTTGTTATTCAGATTTTAAAGCATGTATCATCCTTTCTGTTCTTATATTATTTGGAATGTGTACATATGCCATCTCACACATGTATGAGATATGTAACCAATAAAAACCGTTTCACAAATGATATCGGATATGTTACTTTCATCGTAACTTCAATCCCCTTCCCTTTCATGAATGTGACCTAACGAATAAGACTATTTACCGGATTTGTAATCACATAAGCAACACGACGGGTTCCACATGTGGAGCAGGATCTAATTACCCTTCCGGAGCACCTGAGATCACCCCTAGTTTTTGGTGGGGTTCGTGTTGTTTCTTTTTTAGTTTTCAATTTTGTGTCATTTGTACTATTGTTTGTCTGTTTCTCTGTTTCATTTTTAGCCATGGCGTTGTCAGTTTATTTTAGATTTATGAGTTTGACTGTCCCTTTTGTATATTTCGTCCTTCTTTTTTAAGTACGAAAAAATGTCAAATCATAAGATACGCAATATCAAGAAGAGTGTCAGTGAGTTTAGTTAACTAAATATATGTTTTGCAACACGCTGACAGCTACCTCTAAAGGTGGTCGTGAATGCACTTAAGTTCTCCTATTTGCATATTGTTTTATTCCAGGAAATTGAATTTACATATCCTCATTTGTTATCCTAACGAACTAGACGTTTCTGCAGTGTCATGTTGCCCATTGATAACCAATCAATGTTTTCTAAGTTGGTTATTGTATGCATCCTTAAAGCTTAATATAATAATTACCCAAAATAATAATATCATTTGTTTGTAGTCTTTTTTGTTTCCATATCTCTTTAGTCAACGGGGATTCTCCAAATAGAAATATTACGTATCCTATATTGTCAGCCAGACAAATATCTCGTAACGTTTCGATTCAATATATTTTGCTAAGAGGACGTTATCATAATCTGCTTATCGATAGACCCATTACAGGTTTACAAATTTCTGCATTTTCATTATTAATAGTTAGTGAATGCTTTCTGAAAAACCACAGTTCATTTGTGTTACCTGTCTATCTATGTATTTAACAGGTATGTTAGTACTTGTTTGTGAAGTTAGATTTAGTTCATTATTTTTGTAAATATTGCGTAAGAATTGAAATGTTAATATATGCTATTTCATGTACGGAGTTTAATTTACAGGGACATGAAGGGCATTTCAAGAACGTTCCTATTTTCATACATAGAAAAGAGGGAAAACGTATCGTTCTCAAGGTTTATTCTCGCTTTCTGGAGCCCAAAATGCACACCAAAATGCGTAAACATGGAAAAAATGATCCAATATTTTATCTAAAAGTATATATAAATACGTAAGTGTCACAACACTTCAAACTTAAAAAAAGGACCATTATCCAATAATACCACTATCAAATTGATTGGTACATGTATGTCGCTTCCACCTTCCTTTTTCAAATAGTTTAACGTGTACTTTGTTCTTGCTTTGAAAGTGTATGGCAATTGTTTCAATTACCATGTAGCAGTAATCACATTGTCTAACTGAGGAGCAAATGTTTGTCTATTGTATCCTCCTTGCAGCGTTTAATATGGATATGATATGTTTGAACGAATAAACCAATACTCGCTAAATATTTGCTTAAATTTCTTGAAATTTGAATTAAGAAACGTTTTGTTTTTTGTAGAAAATTTTAATTCTGACAAGTCAGCTTTTCTTAAAATAAATATTAACATCTTCTTCCTCTCGTTCCAAATTATTTTTTTTCAGTATTGACATCGTAGGTGAAGAGGCGGATTCATGTGGAGTATGATGACTCTTGGAGCTTCAAATATAGTGAATGCATTTTTATTAAACACGTCCAACTCCAAAAGTTTCTTATTTTGCCCAACGTTCTACCCCACGTCTTCTCAAAATCTGGAATCAAAATCAAATGTCCCAGTGTAGATCCCAATTATCTATTGAAAGTCCATTATCATACTAGATGTTTGCTAATATTTGCACATTGTGAACCTTGAAAACAAAAAATAAAATGATGCATTTTCATCAAAAATCTATTTATTGCGTCATTGGTAATCTTTACAGTACTTGCAACCTTAGGCGTTACTGTTTGACGTGAACTTGACTGATCGGTGAATGATCGGTGACGGATGTTTGACTGATCGATGAGTGATCGGTGATCGGTGACCCATAGGATCCGTCAGATAAGTCAAATAACCTATGTGAGAGTTACCCTGACAACTGTCACCGATCGATCAGTAAATTAAATTTATGCACGGATCGGACGGATACGTACATATTTTAAATTCTTATGTAAACCGAACTCCACAGTGTTTACAATCGATGAACGCGGACCTCTACGAAGACACCTTAATTTACACGTTATAATTTGTAATAAAATTAGTTGCAATACAAAAGTAAAAATAGTTTAACAGAATAAGATGCTTAGAGCGTTAAATTGTTTGTGTTGATTAATATTTTCGTATTAAAAATTATAAACATCAGAGACATATAATACATAATGACTCTTTTAACATGAACTTCTTTCTACGAAAATGGTTATTGTTGACCGCGATTGGATTTTTGAACTTTTAATAGTTTCGAATAGGTTGTTTTTTCATGAAATTAAAAGAATGTCAAAGAAATGATATTAAAAGTTTGTTCCCATTGTTTAGAATTACCAAAATTTATATTCTTTTTATCAAATATTATACTATTTTATTTGCAATCAGTTATTTTTACCATCTTGAGACAAGTCTTCTAATTGAGATATAATGAGAATTAAAATACTTAAACTTTTATTTTTCTGGAATAAGAATGCAGTTATTGATTTATTTTTATGCAAATTATTAACCATAATATGATTTCAGTACTTTTTGTACATCAGGATTGGCTGTTCTTCATAAAACATGCCTACTTTAAGGAAAAAGATATTAAATTTTTGTACGCGTTACCTAAAATGCAAATATTTCTTCATTTTACTGAAAATTATTGACCGCCATTGGATTTTGTACTTTTTATAGTTTAGAATAGTTTTTTTGTTCATAAATTTAAAGGAATGTCAGAGAACTCATATTAAAATTTTGTTCACATTGTTTAAAATAATCAAAATTATTCTTCTTTTTATCAAAAATGATACTATTTTATTTGAAATCAGTTATTTTTACCATCTTGAGACAAGTCTTCTAATCAGAATTCAGATATAATGAGAATTAAAATACTTAAACTTTTATTTTTGTGGAATAAGAATGTAGTTATTGATTTATTTTGATGCATATTATTAACCGTCATATGATTTCAGTACTTTTTGTACATAATGATTGGCTGTTCTTCATGAATTAATCTTACTTTAAGGAAAAAGATATTAAATTTTTGTACATGTTGCCTAAAATGCAAATATTTCTTCAATTTACTGAAAATTATTGACCGCCATTGGATTTTTGTACTTTTTATAGTTTAGAATAGTATTTTTTCATAAAATTTAAAGAATGGCAGAGAAATCATATTGAAATTTTATTCGCATTGTTAAAAATAACCAAAATTATCCTTCTTTTTATTAAAAATGATACTATTATATTTGAAATCAGTTATTTTTACCATCTTGAGACAAGTCTTCTAATTGAGATATAATGAGAATTAAAATACTTAAACTTTTATTTTTCTGGAATAAGAATGCAGTTATTGATTTATTTTTATGCAAATTATTAACCATAATATGATTTCAGTACTTTTTGTACATCAGGATTGGCTGTTCTTCATAAAACATGCCTACTTTAAGGAAAAAGATATTAAATTTTTGTACGCGTTACCTAAAATGCAAATATTTCTTCATTTTACTGAAAATTATTGACCGCCATTGGATTTTGTACTTTTTATAGTTTAGAATAGTTTTTTTGTTCATAAATTTAAAGGAATGTCAGAGAACTCATATTAAAATTTTGTTCACATTGTTTAAAATAATCAAAATTATTCTTCTTTTTATCAAAAATGATACTATTTTATTTGAAATCAGTTATTTTTACCATCTTGAGACAAGTCTTCTAATCAGAATTCAGATATAATGAGAATTAAAATACTTAAACTTTTATTTTTGTGGAATGAGAATGTAGTTATTGATTTATTTTGATGCATATTATTAACCGTCATATGATTTCAGTACTTTTTGTACATAATGATTGGCTGTTCTTCATGAATTAATCTTACTTTAAGGAAAAAGATATTAAATTTTTGTACATGTTGCCTAAAATGCAAATATTTCTTCAATTTACTGAAAATTATTGACCGCCATTGGATTTTTGTACTTTTTATAGTTTAGAATAGTATTTTTTCATAAAATTTAAAGAATGGCAGAGAAATCATATTGAAATTTTATTCGCATTGTTAAAAATAACCAAAATTATCCTTCTTTTTATTAAAAATGATACTATTATATTTGAAATCAGTTATTTTTACCATCTTGAGACATGTCTTCTAATTAGAATTGAGATATAATGAGAATTAGAATACTTAAAACTTTTATTTTTGTGGAATAAGAATGCAGTTATTGATTTATTTTGATACATATTATTAACCGTCATATGATTTCAGTACTTTTTGTACATAATGATTGGCTGTTCTTCATGAATTAATCTTACTTTAAGGAAAAAGATATTAAATTTTTGTACGTGTTGCCTAAAATGCAAATATTTCTTCAATTTACTGAAAATTATTGACCGCCATTGGATTTTTGTACTTTTTATAGTTTAGAATAGTATTTTTTCATAAAATTAAAAGAATGGCAGAGAAATCATATTGAAATTTTATTCGCATTGTTAAAAATAACCAAAATTATCCTTCTTTTTATTAAAAATGATACTATTATTTTTGAAATCAGTTATTTTTACCATCTTGAGACATGTCTTCTAATTAGAATTGAGATATAATGAGAATTAGACTACTTAAAACTTTTATTTTTGTGGAATAAGAATGCAGTTATTGATTTATTTTGATACAAATTATTAAACGTCATATGATTTCAGTAATTTTTGTACATCAGGATTTGCTGTTCTTAATAAAACATGTTTACTTTAAGGAAAAAGATATTAAATTTTTGTACGCGTTACCTAAAATGCAAATATTTCTTCATTTTACTGAAAATTATTGTCCGCCATTGGATTTTGTACTTTTATAGTTTAAAATAGTTTTTTTGTTCATAAAATTAAAGGAATGTCAGAGAAATCATACTAAAATTTTATTCGCATTGTTTAAAATAACCAAAATTATTCTTCTTTTTATCACAAATGATACTATTTTATTTGAAATCAGTTATTTTTACCATCTTGAGACAAGTCTTCTAATCAGAATTCAGATATAATGAGAATTAAAATACTTAAACTTTTATTTTTGTGGAATAAGAATGTAGTTATTGATTTATTTTGATACAAATTGTTAACCGTCATATGACTTCAGTACTTTTTGTACATCAGGATTGGCTGCTCTTCATAAAATATGCTTACTTTTAGGAAAAAGATATTAAATTTTTGTACGCGTTGCCTAAAATGCAAATATTTCTTCATTTTACTGAAAATTATTGACCGCCATTGGATTTTTGTACTTTTTATAGTTGAGAATAGTTTTTTTTCTTAAATTTAAAATTATATCAGAAAAATCATACTAAAATTTTGTTCGCATTGTTTAAAATAATCAAAATTATTCTTCTTTTTATCAAAAATGATACTATTTTATTTGAAATCAGTTATTTTTACCATCTTGAGACAAGTCTTCTAATCAGAATTCAGATATAATGAGAATTGAAATACTTAAACTTTTATTTTTGTGAAATAAGAATGTAGTTATTGATTTATTTTGATACAAATTATTAACCGTCATATGACTTCAGTACTTTTTGTACATCAGGATTGGCTGCTCTTCATAAAATATGCTTACTTTTTGGAAAAAGATAGTAAATTTTTGTACGCGTTTCCTAAAATGCAAATATTTTTTCATTTTACTGAAAATTATTGACCGCCATTGGATTTTTGTACTTTTTATAGTTGAGAATAGTTTTTTTTTCATAAATTAAAAATTGTATTAGAAAAATCGTACTAAAGTTTTGTTCGCATTGTTTAAAATAATCAAAATTATTCTTCTTTTTATCAAAAATGATACTATTTTATTTGAAATCAGTTATTTTTACCATCTTGAGACAAGTCTTCTAATTAGAATTGAGATATAATGAGAATTAAAATACTTAAACTTTTATTTTTGTGGAATGAGAATGCAGTTATTGATTTATTTTGATACAAATTATTAACCGTCATATGATTTCAGTACTTTTTGTACATCAGGATTGGCTGTTCTTCATGTTCTTCATAAACATGCTTACTTTTAAAAAAAAGATATTAAATTTTTGTACACGTTACCTAAAATGCAAATATTTCTTCATTTTACTGAAAATTATTGACCGCCATTGGATTTTGTACTTTTTATAGTTTAAAATAGTTTTTTTGTTCATAAAATTAAAGGAATGTCAGAGAAATCATACTAAAATTTTATTCGCATTGTTTAAAATAACCAAAATTATTCTTCTTTTTATTAAAGATGATACTATTTTATTTGAAATCAGTTATTTTACCATCTTGAGACAAGTCTGCTAATTAGAATTGAGATGTAATGAGACTTAAAATACTTAAAATAAATGATTGCATTACTTTTTGTCCATCAGGATTGGTTGTTCTTCATAAATTATGTTTACTTTAAGGAAAGAGATATTATTTTTTTGTACGTGTTGGCAAAAATGCAAATATTTCTTCTCATATTGGAAAATTTTGTAATTTCAATTGCAATGAGTTGTTATAAATGATTTTCATATGTTTTTTTGTAGAAAATGTGAATTATTCAAGAATAAATCTGCTTATTTCTTCTTTTTAAGGAATACATTTATGTTTACCAACATTGGATTTTTGTACTTTTTATTCTTTAGGAGTAGTTATCTTTTTTATTAAAAAAAGACTATCAGAAAAATATAATGTAATGTTGTTTGCATTGTTTAAAATTATTTCTATTTCTTGTTAAAACATACAGCAGTTATTTTTGTAATTTGTTATTTTAAATGCTTCGATTGTGACGAGAATATAGAAAGTCCGTGATTATGATAAGTTTTTTTTAAGAATTTTATGATGATAAGGATACAAAAATTTAAAATATTGAAAAAAAATAGACTACATTTTTCAATAACTGATTCTTTCATTTTGTTTTTCCGGAGAATGTTTGGAAAATAATGAAATAAAAATCGCGATGTAGACACCGTTTTAAAACTCGCCGGTTTTGAAAATATATAACCTAATTAAAACGAAAAAGACCATTCTTTAATGATGATATTTTAATTTAGGTTTTATCTGTACATTTCTTTTCATTTCAATTCATAAAACTTTGCTAAATAATTAATAAACAAAATGTATCATTGAACGTTCGATTTTCAAGATTCGCCATTTTAATTAGATTAAACGAAACTAAGATTCCGTAATTTGTATTAGTTTATCATGTGACGTATTAAAGTTCAATCCGTCATCAAGGTCGATCGGTACTATCCGTCCGATCAGTCCGATCAGTCAATTACTTTTACTATAAGTCTGACGGATTGCTGACGTGAGTTTGACGCGAACTTGACTGATCGGTGACTGATCGATGACCGCTGACTGATCGCTGAAATAGTAACGCCTAAGGTTGCAAGTACTGTATCAGTTAAAAAATTCCTAACTGCATATACACATTCAGTTTTTTTCGGCTGAAGAGACAACTATTGTCAATTGTGAATCATGATTGTCAATTCTTTTTGAAATTCTTGTATGGGGTAACAGTAAATTATTTTTGCCTTATAAATATTCATTTCCAGCAGTTTCCAGACAAGTATTTTGTGCGGCACAGTCTTTGTTTAATTCTGCCCCTTATAAATTCCTGCATTATGTGGGACACAAAATTTATTTGTATCCAATCTTGAGCAACAGTTTTCTTATCTTTAACATTCTTAATTACTAGATATAGTTTCCCATTTCTTAGAATAAGTGACTTTTAATATTTGCACTTTCTACCATTTTGTTGAATGGGTAAGCAGCTTAAACATTGTTGAGAAACCCATTCTTAAAAAATACGTATACATTTATCTCTCAGGCGGTATGCTCACACTACATCATGGAGCAATACAAATGTTTGTCAAATTTAATGAAAGGGCAAAACATGTTCTGTTAGGGAACTTTGACTTCCATTGTCACAAAAAAATCTTGACTGGCACAAAAAAATGTAATATTGCTGAACTTTGCTTTTATACCAAATATTTTGCATTTGATCTATCTATTATATTTTTTTTTTCAAGTTTGAAATATGAACCAGTTTGTTACTTCATCTTTTGAAATGTTTCGCATTTTGTTCAGGGCCTTTTAAAGCTATGGTATAGTATGGTTTTTGCGTATTATTGAAGAAATCAAAGCATTTTTTGTATATAGTTGCAGTAATAACACATCTTCTTATTTTTCTATATATAGGTTTGTATTTAAGAGTAGTACGAACAGATTTTTGAGGCAGATTGATTAAATATACAGAAACGGGCATCCCCGTCATTCCGATGCCCATTAGTCCGACACCCTATTGGTACGACACCCAAATATTTCAACACATCATTAGTCCGACACCCCAATAGTCCGACAGTGAATAATATTTTAAATATATAATCTTCATTTCAAGAGGATAAACTGATCCTCCTGAGAGTTCTCCTAATAATAATAATAACATATTCATAAAGTACTTGCAATACTAATTTTCCCAGTGGCAAATATTACATGCATGTTCAGGACG
Organism: Mytilus galloprovincialis; assembly: GCA_037788925.1. Taxonomy (NCBI): domain Eukaryota; kingdom Metazoa; phylum Mollusca; class Bivalvia; order Mytilida; family Mytilidae; genus Mytilus; species Mytilus galloprovincialis. Next base: position 108,628,466 of record CM075330.1, read on the forward strand.
ACAATAAGTAGGTCCAGTAATCGATGCAACCCTGGACGAAAAAGGGTCAATTGAACGTAGGCTGCCACTGGACAATGAAAGTATATTGAAAAGGGACAGACATTTGCCTTGCTACAGACATATTTTTATTATATGGTAGTGCGATGTGGGGTTTCTAGAAAAAGTACAAAACATTTAATGACCCCAGATAATATCATTTTTACCATATTAAAATCTTGAAAAAGAGAAATTGTTCTTAAAAATGTGCAAATATATATTAGGTGTAAACAAGAAAACCACAAATATATTTTTTGTAGAAACCAATTTATCATTTGTTAAACTGGAAACATCTAGAGAAAAATTGTGATACATTATTGTCTGCATCACTGCAGGAATTCTCGGAGATACATGAGCAGGACAAATTATCATGGCTAGAAAACATTCATTCAATTTTGATTGGTTTTACATCTTGATAAAGGCTTTTACAATTTATCAACATTTAAATTTAAAGAAAGTGTTTTACACAATTGAGATTAAATTATAACCAAACTTGGAAAAACAAAATATTTTCTGATCTTAGTCCACACCAATTTAATTTCTTTTTCAACGAAATTTTGGACTCCAAAAATTGGGGCGAGCGAGCGATTTGAAAATTTTAATAATAAATTTTTTTTTAATTTGCAATTTTTTGAGGCGAAGCTTGAAAAGTAAAGGCAAGCGATTATATTTTTTTTTTGTAAACATAAAATAGTAGGTTTTAACAATATTAAAACTTGATTTATCACTTGTACTTTGACATTTCTTTAATTCATGAAGTATTTTTTCCCTGTTCACTAAGAAATAATTGAATAATTAAATCTGGTCTATGTATGTGTGACTGAAAATGAAACAATTATCCATCCAAGTCATAATCAGGTTAGGAACAACCCCCTGATGTTATAAATATCCCTTTTGTGAGCGGTCAATATAAGTTATAATATATTTTAAAAAAATGCAACACTTTTTAGAACAAAAAGGCTCATATTTTCCCAAAGAACTATAGAAGTATCTTGTATTAAATAATCAAAACATGTTCAAAAATTTTGTGAAATTCATGGATTTTAACCATGTTAACACATTTACTTTAACAGTTTAGTATATTAAAAAAAAGTGGACCCCTCTTTTGGAAAAGTTGTTTAAAATATGATGTATATCTCCTCTTTTTGAGTAAAAACTTGTAAGTTTTCAAGGGTTTTGTATAGTAGCACTATACAAATCCTTGTATTTCTATTTTCTTTTCTACAAAAGTAAAAAGACCCCTTGTCTGAGGGAGGGTTGTTTCCAACCTGATAATAACAAACACAGACCTGTCATAGTACAGCCTTTTACACATGGCTTTGATCCATACCAAACAGCAAGCTATAAGGGACCCCAAAATTATAAGTGTACACAACTCGAACAGGAAAACCAACTATCTAATTTATATATCCCAACGCATGAAACGGGGAAAATACCAATGAACCACATCAACAAGCGATAATTGTGAATCAATCAGGACAAGTGCATAAACATTTAACGGGTATGGATAGTTTTGTTTCGCCAGCATACGATATAATTGCAGTTGAAGGCAAATCTTTCAGAAGTTCTTTGTACTTTATTCTAACAACGAAATATTTTTTTTATAAGGAATATGAGTAAGGGGGAAAGAAACCAATGTTTTGTTCTGTACAGATATTTCCGCTGTTATATATCTATATCGGAGCACTCCCGTTTGGGATACACAGATACATCCCCACAAATATTTACACAGTGTAGTGGGGTGTTTATAGGTTTAAAATCGTTATTTGCAGGTTAGACTGTGATTTTAAAAACAAATAGTGATATCTTTTTATAATATTTACAAAAAACGGTGCAGGAAATAGACATGATTACATTTCCGGATGCGGGGAGCGGGAATATGAAAAAAATTAAAACAATCTGTCTTGAAAATAATAGGTGCGAGCGAACAAGGAAGTAAATTGGTGTGGCTTTAGGGATGTAAATAAGAAAAATAAGTTGTTAAATATAGACTGTTTAAATCTCAGTTTCAGTTTGAACCATATTTAGATTTAAATAATGATGAAAGACATATGATGACTTAATTTCGACTAAGTGCACATAAATTAGAATTAGAAGCTGGAAGATGCAAAAAATGTAGATGTAAATTATTTATAAAAATTATATTGAAGATGAAAGACATTACTACTTCAATGTCCAAAATATATAGAAGAGCGCAGGCAATTTTTAGGTCAATGTAGAACAAAAAATGGAAAACAACACGTTAAATAATTTATTGCGTCCGAAGTGCTTTTCTGGATTTACCTTCACAAGGAACGCTCAAAGCCAAACATTTGAAATCCGTAGATGTATAAGTACCGAAAATCGTTAAAGAGTGCCAAACATAAATTTTTTAGCTGGTGGGTCCAAGCGTTTCTGGCTTATGAGCTCCGAGGATCCCAATATTGTTTAACTTCAAAATAAATATCTTGTTTAACTATCTTTAAAAAAGATAGGAATTCCTAAGAATACCATAGTCAATCTATGCATTGTTGGGTTTTTTTTTGGTGTTTTTTTTCAAATAAAATTATGGTAATTTAATATATATATAGTCTAGCGCGCAAGATACAGTGCAGGCGATTTGGTGTCACGACTTCTCAATCTCAGTAGCATGAGTTCGAATCGCGGCTAGGGAAGATAAAACAAATTTGCAAAAGCAAATTTACAGATCTAACATTGTTCGGATAATGTTCAGACAAGTTGTATATACAGAATGTACATAGCCATATATCATCACCATCACTACTGGTGATCCGATGGATAAATCTGTTGTAGAGTTGTCACTGGTTCAGACGTACTAATAAATATAATTATTTCTGTGACTATATCTTACATTAATTTGTAGGATCCTTTATTATAAATAATTCAACTGATCTGTAACAATACCATTTGCATGCCTTATATATCATGTACTGTATTACAACGCTAGATTAACACTGATGAGGAAAGGTAACACCCGGCCACCGAAAGCTTAATTTTTGTGAAGCCAAGGTGGTCGAGTGGTCTAGCGCCGGTTACAGTGCAAACCATTTGGTGTCACGATATCTCAGTAGCATAGGTTCGAATCCCGGCGAGGGAAGAACAAAAAAATTGCAAAAATACAGATCTTACATTGTTGGGTTGATGTTTAGACGAGTTGGTCCAGATTGTCATTATTATAGAATATATTATATATTACTAAATGTACCAGCTGAATTTTATTGCTGGTTTTAATTGAATAATTTGATTGATTATTGAATTTGATTTATTGTAATGATTTACATATGTACTTGACAATGTGCTTTTTTTGTTTTGCAATTGTTTGAAATTATCATTATTATCATCGTATATACATTTAATGTAATTAATCAGCTCAGCTTTTTGGGGCACTGTGATTAGCAATAAAAACTATTCTAATTCTAATTCTTTATATGCATATGGTCAAGGTAATTCTTTAATAGTGATCCCAGATAGGTGGCATGGTATTATCTGTCTCTGTCATATACTAATAAGAAAGAGTAGTTCAATTACCACTTCAACAACGATTTTACTATAGAGTGTCTATAATGGGGGGAAGGGGTCGTTCGTTTCTGTATTCTTCAATTTTTCGGCCATTTTCGTTTTGCTTTATACTGTATGCCCATTATTCTCCTATCTTTATATTGTAGCATCTCATTGCTCTCTATTCTTTACTTTTTTGCCCTTTGTTTCTCTATCCTTGTTATTTTTGCCCATTATTCTCTGTTCTGTAAACCTGCATCCAAACCCTCTTGATGTAGATTTTCAAAATATATTATGGTAGTTATCAACTTTTATCCGACAAGTATTTGGGTGTCGGACCAGTGGGATGTCTGACTAATGGGGTTGTCGGACCAATAGGATGTCAGATTAATGGGGGTGTTGGAATATCGGGGCTACCCCGACCCAAAACACATGTTGTTTCAGTAATAGTATATTATGATAATGAAATGATGACTACTAGAGTAATAATTTCGTCGTGTTCGTTAAGTTTGAATTTCAAATCAATAACGATTTTTGTATTTCTAAATGTAAATCTTTCGTCACAATTTAACATAAATCTGAATAGAAATATCTGGTTATCTGTATATGAACGAGGGTAAGCTAACTACTCATCCAGTAAAATGTGTTCAGATGTCTTTTGAACAAAACCTCTTATTACAGATGTCCAATAAAATGCAATTACCCGACATAACCAACATATATGAACGTTTCTCCAATTCTTCGTCAATTTATCCCTTTCTACACCCATTTTATAAAAAAAAATGTAATTAACGTGTGGTTCGTTTGATCTCAGTTCTTCATTCAATTTGGTTAAAATCTGATTATGACATCGAATTTTTTTTGCTTTCCTCTCAATTTCCTATTGTGACGACATGAAAGACTGCGACCATGCCTGATAAAGTCACATAGAAAGAATACATCGTTTTGCGGAGCATTCGAAAGGAAAGGAATACATTTGTATGTATATTGTTAGAAAACCAGTATAGAAACAGATTCCACCAGCAAATCTCGTGTAATACGATATTTATCAACACTAGACAGTTATTTTAAATATTTTATAACGGGTAGCATACACTGTATCAATGTTTTGCTCGATTTGAATACATCGATTTATTCTAAATTTAAATACATCGATTTGTTTTAAATTTAAATGTAATAACATAGTTGTGACCGGTCTTTAATATATTGAGGTAACATACACGTATACATTGCCCTTCAATGCAACAAACGACATTCAGGATATTTACGCTTCAAAAATTGGTATTTGATGCTGGCATTTAAAAAAAAGAAACTTTTCTATCTCTGTCAACCTGGTACGGAGACAATTATCGGAGGCTGAGAGATAGCACAGTATCGGCCAATGGTCAAAGAGGAGGCCCTTTAAAGCCAAATGACGTAAGGTGAGCTTTCACTATACTACAAGACTGCCGGCTTAAAATAAAACACCAGACAAACAAAATACATGCAAGACTTACCAAGATCCGGTAGACGACCTGCTACAATGCAAAATATTGACATGGTTCTGCATCGTCTGGTTATATAAATACCGTTGCAACATATACTGTTCTACTGCTTTACTATTACTAAAAAGATATTCATTAACCAGAATATAAGGAATTGGTTGAGATCAGCAGGAATAAAGTCAATGAAATTAATAAAAAAAATCACATGTTATCTGTTCAACATCAACGATGTAGTTTTGCATGGCACTTAGGGTAAACACGTTGGAATTTCAGGACTTGTTTAATGTATTTTATTTGATTATCAATTTTGTTGAAATGTTGATGTGTTTTCTTAAATGTACAATCACAACAGGTCACATAAGCATATTAGCGATGTTTTGTTCCGTAATCTTATGACATTCATTAATTGTCATTAAAAACATTTTGGGGTGCTAAACCTTTTTCTTTGTGTAAACTTTGAGTTTTTTCTCTTGATATACTTGCGTAAAAGATTCAATAGATATACATTTAGCTTCATACCGGTATACGACATGTGTTAGAACTACAGACATTTACCCATACAAAACGTCAACAGGATTGATCATTGTATAAGCCAAAGACTATCAAGTTTTGCACTAATGTGCATGCGTGGGAATAGAAGGGTGATTTTTTGAAGTTCACATTGAAATTTTTCGACCTTTGCATCTTTATGCATAAACCCTTCCATATCTATCATGAATTCATCATTTGATAACATAAAATCATACTGATTGTGAAAAAAAACCATAATAATTATATATTTTTTGACACATCACATTAGAAAGATGTAAACATCCGGTCAAGAACTTCCGGTTTCTATGCATTGAAATCCCCGAACTTTACAACAGTTCTTACTACCATACACTAATTCTCACATAAGCGTGATATTTCAAGGATCAAGGTCGGATTTTTTTTGTTAGATTTACTTTGGTTTTTGTTCCAATAGTAACATACATATCTATAGAACGTTTTCCCAAATTTTCTGCAGCATCACATAAAAATTAATATTTTTTTTCCATTCCAACAGGAAGGTAGGTAAGAAGGGCTTTGTAATTTACGAGTCGATGACCGCCTGTGAAGTTAACAATTGAAAATGAAACAAAACACATTTTGTGACAAATACAGCCAATTTAATGAATAGAAAAACTCCTTTGCAACATATAAAACTCAAACAATGAACAAAATCCTGAATGAAATAATTTTAACAGATTGAAAAAGATGGCAGACAAATTTGCCCAACTAATGTTTTGCAAAAGATTTCTTTCAAATTAAGTATCGATTTATAATGGCTTTACCTAAGAAATACAGCAGCTTTTTAGACATCTACTAAGGGTAATAATGTGATAATTTTATTGTTGAAATCCAATCTGAATGTACTGAACTGTTTGCTATCCTTATGAAATAATGTCTCGTAAATTACATATATTTGGCTTGTAGATTACAATTATTAAATTAACCAAGCAGAGGTCTTACTATACATTTACGATAGTCAAATGCACTAATTTAATGTACTTGTTAAATTGTATTGTTGAAAAAACATTGCTCTTGATATTTTTGTCAGATTTTCCACAATGGCTCGTAAATTACATTTTTTCATCATAGTCAAATATTTCACTATTTATGTCCAGACAAAGACGTCGTAGCAAAAGTCGTGATTTTTATGTATACAAAAGGCTTCATGAGTGTAAATATTCTCTGAAACGTCTCTCGGATTCAGCAACATCTTCAATTTGAAAGACAAAAACTCTCCTAGATCTCCCTGTCGGAGTAGGGTCATTAACTCTGCAAAGTATCTTTGTGAAATCTATCACAAAACAGTATCCTCTGTGCTTGGCCATCTATAATGTCCTTCCAGTTTTCCTCGACCCATGAAAGATATGTTCATTTCTTTTTCAGGTGCATCTATTTCTAACACTTTACCCATGTAAACAATGTTATCATATATCGCGGATACATATGACCCTATCTTAATTTGATCATCTAAAGATATTTCTATTTCTGTTGGTACTTTATTGTTTTGTATTTCAACTTCATCACTCTCCGTTTGATGGACATCTATTGTCAACTGATCCCGATTTTTGAGAACAGACTGAACAGTCCAATTACAGTTGGTTGTTTCCTTAGATCCATCATCTCCAAAACATTCCTGACATACGCATGTTGTTTCCTTCGTGAGGATCCGTCCATCAGCAATAGCAGCAACAGCATGAAGTTTCATTGTACCTTTCACTGGTTTGATTTCTTTTAGTCTATTCTCAATCTCTATTCTACTGTTTTCAAATTCCTCTGTAGATATGTATCTATAACTTATTTGACTGGCTGATTCACTTAATGCCCATGCCATAAAATCGTGTCCATCTTGAATGGTAGCTTTCCCTTGTTTGACGGCATTATCAGCGTTCCGCTTTGTTGTGCTACAGTACTACCTGTGACTTTATCTTATTAATGGTGGCCATAAAAAATATGTTCACCATGGTGGCCCTATATGTCCATCATCATACCCCCTGTTGATTTTTTAATACACAAGGTATTAATCAAAAACTAGTCAAGGATAAAGGGAAATCTTGAATGCATTGAAGTGTTAAAATTATATAACTTACAGGTCATGTGTCTCAGGTAAAATATACATGTATGGGTTTGTCAAATTTAATAACTGTGTTTATGACAAGAAATTTAAAAATAAAATGAAATAATAAAACTAGGTGAACAAACAGCTAAAAAAAAATAATTGTCTCATGACTATTAGTTTTAATATTATACCTTTTAAATAATTTTTAATCAATTTAAGTTATTTTTTATATTAAGTCTATTTTGTGGAAAAATAAATGAATATCATTTTCAAATATAACTGCACACATTTACAATGCCTGCATTTTTCTAATGAAAAGGTGTTTCTCAAATTAATTTTCTTAAATCAAAATTGTTTATTATTGTAGATAGACTGATCTGCATTCAACATTGTTTAACATATATATTTAAGATTGTCTTTAGGACATATGCTAAATAAAATTTAGGCAGTTCATTATTTCTCTATTAAATAACATATAAATATTAGAAATATTCATTACAGCAAAATTTGATAATATTTTTATTGTCATATGATATTTTGAACATGATCCATGTTTTAGAGGTTAGGCATTTCTTTTACTTTTTGCTTTTGGGTAAGAGACATTATTATGAGAAGGTAAATAATTTTCAAATAGATTATCTCTGCAAAGTTGTTTTGTTAATTTTACAATCAAGGAATAGGTGTTTTCGTTGACCCACAAGAGACACTGTTTACATATTCTATCCTTTCTAGGAATTTTATATTGTCCATTATTTAATTTTCTATTTCTAAATTATTACCAAAAATTCTACCTATTGACACAATCAAGTTTACAGTTTTTATTCTTAGATTTTTCTTTAAATTCATTTTTTATTAAGGACTTTAAAAGTCTAGATCTTAATTTATTCAAGTCCCTGCAATTATTAATACTTTATCTAAAAGGCCTAGGTTGAGTGAAATATTCTTTGCAAATGTATTCCAATATAATACACTGAAAAAAAAATATGATTTAATTAATAGACCATAAAAGTGTCACCATTTTTAGAAGTACACATTATTTTCTCTGGAGACAAATTTTGAAAGAAATTAACCAAACTGAAGATAACATATTTAATAAATTTCAAGACAATTTCTTAAAATAATTTCTTTTCATAAGATTCACTTTATTCAGAGATAAGAACATTTTTCATTATGATTAGCATTTTAAATGAGCATTTATCAAACTTTGATGATAACTAGGTGGGCATTTGGAAAATAAGTCTTTTCAGTGATTGTTTGTGCACAACTCTTGATTTGAGATTTGAAAAAAATTTAGATAAACAAAATTAGTTTTTTTCCTAAACCATATAATGAAACTTGTAGTTTTCCTGAATAATATTAGATGTTATCAAAATTTATTGTAAAAGGATTGATATTGATCATCTTATTTTGTTAAGAAACCGACTTGTTTAATTACTTTATTTTTTTTTAAATATCACGCGCATTTGCATGATTATTAGTTATTATTAATAGTAATAACTCATTTGATAATGCTAACAAACAATTGAATACAATGTACATCATGTACATTTATATAAACCTTCTACTTAAAAAAACATTATTAAAAGTGTTTATTTCAAATGCTAGTCAATAATTTTATCTTTGACTTTTTGCCATTTCTACTCAAGATTCTTACCAAGAAGAAATTGAAAGAATAAGAAACAAAAAAGTAATGCAAAAAACATACAAAAATGAAAAAAAAAAAAAAAAAAAATTTAGATAACATTAAAACAAAAAAACAAATAATACATTAAACAGACTAAAACTATATTTTATTCTACAATTTCAATAAAAGGTGAAATGTCAATTTTAAAAGAAACCTTAGTTACCTGTACAGGTAAATTTTAATGAAACATACCAGCTGAAAACTTCAACCCTGATTGATTTTAACAGGTAACATAATGAGATAAAAAATCTACCTATGTTTTATGACCCCCAATAAATGGCCAACATCTCAAGTTTGAATACCCCAATAAATGTTCACCATTGGATGTTGACCATGCAAGAGGGTGGACATAACTAAGAGGATGTCACAGGCTGTACTGTACCTATGCCGTCAAATGGTCCTTTTCCGTGACCGCATTCAAAATAATGCCATGATGCCTTGATACTGAATTTGGTTTCGAAGGAACTTATCAAGTCAAAAATAGATTTATTCCTGTATTGCGAGGTAGGTGAATCTGTCCAAAAATGTATGTTGGTCAGTTCAGGGTTTTCGTCCTTTAGGTGATTGATAAGATCTTTAATTATTGCATACACCATGCTGGCATTATGTTGAAGAATACTGGAAACACAAACCGTACTGAAATGGACTATGGAACCATCGGTTGAACGAATATATGTAATAGTTGGATGTAAAGTTACCATCGAAGCATTCCAGTATGCTGACTGTATTTCTTCTGAGGTCTGACAAGAATAATTTCTGCAAAGTCCATTTGGACAAGTGCGTGGTTGTTTGAAAGTTGTTTTTTCATGTCTCTTACTGCAGTATACTGCGCTTTGACCCTATCAACATGGCACGTGAAGCATTCAAATTGCTTCACCATTTCAACTTTGAAGTCGTCTTTTCCTAATTCTATATCTACTATTTTCATCCTCTCCTTTCCATTAATAATTTTTACCTTTTTCCACTGCTTGTAATTTACTTTTTCTAGTGTTATCTTTTCTAAATCTTCTTGTATGCCATTATCTCTATGCATAGTTACGTACTGGTCTGGACTAGTACAGGTTGTGACACTCATTTGCTTCATACATCGAAGTTTTAATGCAAAGTCTTGATGCTTTTGGCAAAGACACGTATTTCTAAATGCATAGTTAACAAGACAAATATACTATGGTCTATAACGTGCCAAAGTTGCCAGTGAAATTCGGTAGTTATGTTCAGCACAAAACTTAATTAGAATATTATGTAAATAATCATTTAGTATACGTTTCTGCTTCTTGACTTTCCCATACTTAACAGAATCAGCCTTGCCTGGCATGCATCTTGAATTATCATTCCTACAAAGAAATTGTTCTACATCACTGGCAATATTTTGTCTCAGAAACATATTCCTGGGTTGTCTTTCATGGTTCAGCTTCTTTGAACGTTGTGTTTGTGTTCTCCATGTGATGTTCGTACTTTTCTTCAGTTCAGTAAGCATCTTGTATTATTTCATGAATTTTCCTGAGACAACGATTCCTTCCAACTTTCTCTTTGTAGGATTTTCTTCTGATGTTTCTCTTATTTCCTTTGATACACATTCTGCATATAACAGTTTCTTTCTTATATTTTCTGTATCTCTTGTGCCTGGTGTCAGACCGGCTCTTTGGATAAGTGCATCAGTTTTGCTTCGAGGTGTGTTCTTTTTTTCACTGTTCCTTTTCTTCTCTCGTTCCAATCTTTTTCTCAAAGTATTCTGACTTTTCTTAAGATTTTTATTATGTGTCTTTAAGTTACGAATCTCATTGGTTGCTCGTTTTAATGCAGGCGAAGCTCTTTTCTTTCCTCCTTTACTTTTTGCAGATAATAATGGCATTTTTACAATCAATGGCTGGTTTGTGGATGTTGAAGAAACGCCGTTTTCATCTGCAATTAAAACCACCGGATTGGGTTCATCTAGATCGGCTTCATTTAAAAGTGCAACATTATTGGTTTTATTGAGCAATGCCATTTGTCGTTTTCTGTACGCTGAAACGTTATCCTTAATCCGTTCACGTCTTGCTTTCTTCTCTTTACAGCTAAGTTGACTTGTTGGTTTATAATATTCTCTGGTTCTATTACTTACTTGTATCAAACACTTCTCTCCTAGAGATGTTTTTTCCTTTCTCTATATTCTTTCATCCTTTGTGACTTAGACTTCGCCATTTTGACCTGAAAAATAATATTTGTTTTTATCAAAACAAATGTATTTTTAAATTTGAACTGATGTTAAAATAATATTTGTTTTTTTCAAAACAAATGTATTTTTAAATTTTAACTGATGTTTGGGATGAAATAACAAAAATTCATTGTGCACATCAAATTACAATGCAATTTACGAGACTACAAACAGGAACAATTGTCATTGTATTTTGTCATTAATAATCACAAACAAACTTATCTTAGTCTCAAAATTTTGAATAATAGCATATGACAATCAGATATTCTATGGCAGAACAGGCTAAAAGATAATAGATGACGATTTAAAAGTAGAATCGGTACAGCTTGTAAAAAACATTTTTAATATTCTTTATATGTATTATTCTTAATCTTTTAATAGTGTTTTGATAATTTTGTTATGTTTCCGATTAATATAAGAAGATAATTGTTTATACATGTTCTAAACTAATCTTCATTCGTAGTCATATAACCTGTCAAACCTCATTTTCTTACTTCTGAAGTTGTTGTAATTTACGGGACAAAACACTGAAATTTACGGGACATTAATTGTGTCATTTCTGCACTCGTGATCGCAAAATTTTCACGCATGATCATCAATTATTGACATTGCAAAGCCAAAACAAACATTTGATTTTGAAAAGATGTAATTAAAAAACTTGTTACATGTACTAAAATATGAATAGTAAAAATATTTTGACTTACCTGATTGTAAACAATTTGGATGCGATATTTTTTGTCATCAATTTAAACCATGCCACCAATGGAACCTCGGAATGAAAGAGAAAGATATTTACATGCGTTACACCCCCTTTTCATCGATACACCCCTTTTCTGTGATCACATGACTCGTAGATTACGACTCGTAGATTACATTGCGGCTTTCAATTGACATTTTTGAGAGTTGCTTTAGTTTCGGGACATGATTCTGATATTTTTCTTTCTTTTGTTAGAGTTAATATTCAAAGATTCACACGGTAACTTGTTGTATAGATGATGAATTTGTCTAGGACGATGTCCCGTATGATTACAATCTTAACTTAACATAGGCAAAACTTTTAAATGCCTTGTTTCTAGTTTTATTTTCACTTTGAAATATTGGATAAAATTAATTATTCTCTATAATATAAATATACAAGGGTAAAATGAACACGAAAACGTTAGTGATTGTCTGTTATATTATTTGCAAACATAGCAATAAGCCTATGGACTCGTAAATTGAAGGATACGACAATTTTTTGGAGATCAGGATTTTGAAACTGGACAAGTCAGCTCGGAAAGAAATGTTTGACCGAAAACTATATGTTTTAGTGATAATAAATTGCTAGTAGCTATTTGGTATAAACAAATAATTAATTGCCATTTGTAAGTACAATAATATATAATTTAAATTATGACATAGACATTATTGCATCTGTCGTACACTCCATGCGCTTGGAATGAAATTTCTGGATAATTTAATCCTTTGCTGTTAGTTTTTTTCTTTTCTCTTGGTTATGATGGCATGAAAAAACACCCTAAAGCTTGTAGAAACAAAACAAATGGCAAATTTTAGACACTTCAAACCCAATGACGAGGAATTTCACGGTTATCTGTCAACCTAGTGTTAAACTCATTACATTAACTGCTTTATAAACGAATTAGGTATTGACAATTCACTTGGAAACCTAACATATACCCTCACGACACTTACCAAAGAGGAAATCCTTGATAATCATAGGTCTGTTCTATGTTCCTTTGGAATTTCAACCAAAGATGATAAACTGGATCTTCCATCACTGTATTGGATACCTAAACTGCATAAGATTCCTTACAAACAACGGTATATTGCTGGGTCTTCCAAGTGCTCCACGAAACCTCTCTCTCAATTAGTAACATCTATGTTATCATCAAGTAAAGACGGGCTTCAAAGTTATTGTGAAACTGCATATTCTAGAGGTGGCGTGGATCAGATGTGGCTACTTAAAAATTCCAAAGACCTTTTAGAGTACATATAATGTAACTCTCTTTCATCTTGTAATAGTATTTAAACATTTGACTTTTCTACACTTAACACGAGTATTCCACATCCCAAACTAAAAGACAAATTGAAAGAGTTGGTATTGCTTTGTTTCATAAAAAAGAATGGCCAACTAAGATACAAGTATCTTGTCTTATGAAGGGATAAATTCCACCTTTTAAAGAATCACTCTGATTGAAACAAAAAATTCTCGGAAACTGACATTATCAAGATGCTTGATTTCTTGATTGACAACATATATTTGTTACGTTCGGATAACGTGTTTTACAACAGACTATCGCATTCCAATTGGAACGAATTGTGCCCCTCTTCTTGCCGACTTGTTTCTTTATCATTATGAGGCTGACTTCATACAGGGACTTCTTCAGAAGAAAGATAAGAAGTTAGCAATATCCTTCAACTCTACTTTCCAATATAAAGATGATGTTCTTTCACTATATAATTCAAAATTAGGTGCCTATGTTGGACGCATCTATCCCATTGAACTAGAGATAGAGGATACATGAGATACAGTTAAGTCGGCCTCATATATTGACTTACATCTAGAAATTGACAATGAGGGTCGATTGAAAACAAAACTTTACGTTAAAAGAGATGATTTCAGCTTTCCAATTGTGAACTTTCCATTTCTAAGTAGCAACATTCCAGCAGCACCTGCATACAGTGTATATATCTCCCAATTGATATGATATCCCCGTGCTTGCATTTCCTATCATGACTTTCTTGATAGAGGGTTGTTGCTCACAAGGAAACTTTTAAATCAAGAGTTCCACATGGTGAAGTTGAAGTCATCACTTCGTTAATTTGACGGACGCCATCACGAGTTGGTTGAACGTTATGGAATAACCGTTTCACAAATGATATCGGATATGTTCCTTACGTCGTAACTACAATCCCTTTTATTAATGTGACCTTCCGAATTAGACAATTTACCGGATTTGTTATCTCATTAGCATTACGACTGGTGCCACATGTGGAGCAGGATCTGCTTACCCTGCCGGAGCATCAGATATCACCCCTAGTTTTTTTAAGTGGTTCGTGTTGTTTATTCTTTAGTTTTGTATGTTGTATCATGTGTACTCTTGTTTGTCTGTTCGTCCTTTTCGTTTTTAGCCATGGCGTTGACAGTTTATTTTCTATTTATGAGTTTGACTGTCCCTCTGATATCTTTCGTCCCTCTTCTGTAGCCCTGATGAAGGGAAAGGAGACTTCAGACATCTATGAGTTTACAGGTACTGTGTAAATTGTCCTTGCACACACGTGCACCCTTTATCTGTTTGAGAATTATATTATACAAAATTTGTAGTCATGGCTTATCAATTAACACTCCACTTTATCATACTATGAATATTATTCTATAATTTGTACATTTGTACAACCAATCTTTACAAATGAACACACCAGCTGACTTGATAGATAATTTTTGTAATATGTAAAGCATATCATCAGTGTATCACAGATAAATCACACCAAAGGTACATTAAACAATCAAAAACATATCTATGTTCAATAGTACTTGCACCATCAGGAGACACTTAAATGAAACCAGGCCCAAGAACACTTAGGTAGCCCTGTGGAACATGTGAAAAGCTGTCTCATGGAAACAAAAAGCACCTTTTTGCGATTCATGTGATGTCTGGTATCATGCAAATTGTCAAGGCATGTCCTCTAATGTATATCAATATATGGATTCATAAAATTTATTTTGGCGTGGATACAATGTGGTGTGCCAAACTGCTTCTCGTTAATTTTTGATCCTACCATACCTGAAACATCAAACTTATTCTCACCTTTATCAGAACATTCAGTAGGAAGTCCTGGATTACCTAAAGCAACATCGTCCTCTACAACGACTAATGTCAAAAAAGCTCAAAATAAAGAAACACAATTGAAAATATTAACAATAAACTTTCAGTCTATTAGATATAAAAAAAAAAAGCTGAACTAGATGACATTATTTCATCTGTACAACCAGAAATAATATTGGACACTGAAACCTGGCTCAGTAGCGATATCTTATCATCTGAATTCTTTCCAGATAATGATTATATATTGTATAGGAAAGACCGCCCCTATCTGATAATAACTAAAGCTATGGTGGCGACCTCGTTGTCATATCAACGCAATTTCTATCAAATGAAATCAGAGAATTGCAAACAGACTCTGAAAGCATATGGGCAGAAGTAAACATGAAAAATGCCAGAAAACGTATACTAAGCTGTTAGTATAGATCACCTTCAGACCATGGCATATATCTTCAAAATCTTAACATCTCACTTAACCATTATACCAAAACCGCAGAGATGCTAGGTGGCGAATTCAACCTCGGCCGCATTGACTCGGAAGTTCCATGCGTTATACCAGCAAACCAGAAATTAAACTGTACACACAGCTCTTAGACATCATAAATGACCACTCATTAGAGCAAATTATAAATCAGCCTACTAGATGTGACCAGATACTCGACCTCCTACTCATGAAAACACCAAGCATAGTAAACGAGACCGAAACCATGCCTTTGGTAGTGCGGACCACGACATTGTTCATTCTGAATGCAATGTATCTTTAAAAAGAAACAAAAAAAAATCAATTAAAGTACTCCAATATATTAAAGCTGACTGGAGTAAGATAAGAACAGATTTAGGAGCACTCTTCTGCAAAATTAAAATTAAAGAGCAATTCGAAGAATCAACCTCAAATATTCTTTTGAAGACATTCACAGAAGCTCTAAAGCAATCAGTAGAAGCAAATATCCCACACAAAATAGTTACCAACAAGAAAAAATTACCATAGGTTAAAACATGCTTAAAGTTGACATCAACAAAGTTAAACGACTTCATAAAAGAGCAGAAAAAATGAACAACTGACGAAAAAGTAACACAAATCAGTTTATATAGATATGAGAAAATCTTACTGGAATAACATCAAAAACATGATATTTAATCTCCCAGTAAAGGAGCCAGATAACACCATAATTAAAAGACAACCAAAACACTTGAAAAGTTACATCAAAAACATGAAAAATGACGATTCAGGCATTGCAGCATTAAGGAAAGATGGTAGACTTACAATCCTACAATTCCCTGCCCTTTACATGAATGTCACCTACCGAATTAGACTTTTTACAGGGTTTATAATAACATGAGCAGCACGACGGGTGCCACATGTGGTGCAGGAACTGCTTTCTCTTCATGAGCACATGATATTACCCCCAGTTATTGGCTGGGTTCGTGTTGCTTAGCCTTAAGTTTTCTATGTATTTCGGCCAACTGCTGTAGGTCGAGTAATTTGTCACAACAGCAAAGAAAAGTGCAATAAAGATATTATTTTAAAAAAAATATTGGCTGAACAATACAAACTGATTTAAAATTAAACAAACACATAAGTAACATCACAGCAAATGCAACCAAACAACTTAATTTAATCAAAAGAAACCTTTAAGTCAGCTCACAGTCAGTTACAGAAACGGCATATATCTCACTTGTGAGACCAAAGCTAACCATCTCAACTTACCGACGCTTGAACTTAAAAGAATAAGAAAAAGAATTATATTTTTCTTCAACATTATACACCAAAAAGTAGCAATATACACTAAGAACCTGAAAATACCATCAGACAGTAAAACAAGACAATACAGTCACAATCTCTCATTCAGACTCATATAAGTTTTCATTCTATCTAAGGGCAATCATCCAATGGAACCTTTTACCAGTTACTGCTCTCCAATGCACAACAGTTGAAGCCTTCAGAGAACAGATTCCTACATTTGTTTTTAACCAATACTACACCATGTAATTGTTACACCTTGTAAATAGTTTTATCTTATACGTTCAGTGAAAATCAAAAACAAGTTATATTTCTTTATGTTAACACATATTTCTAAATTTTAATCACGCATGCATGGTACATATAGTCATCAATATAATGATAGAGAAGAAGAAGAATGTCATTCAAAATTAAAAGACAAATAATTTCTAAAGTACATATAGTCAATTTATGGGTCCATTAAAGCTTGCTTTTTGGTGTGATCCAGTGTTGAAGGCCTTACTTTCACCTATAATTTTTGAGTTTTTACGCAACGTGTCCTGAATGGAGAGCTGTCTCATTGGAACTCATACCACATATTCTTATTTATATTCTAGTGATATATTAATAGGTGTTGTTAATGTCTATGTCGGTACCTGAAGTAGCAAATGATTTCCCTCATTTACATATGTATATCACAGTAACCAACTATTGTATGACTCATGTAAACCAAGAGTTCCAAATGGTGTAGTTGAAATCCTCCCTTCGTAAATTTTACGGACGCCATCACGAGTTGGTTGACCGTTATGGAATATCCGTTCCACTAATGATATTGGATATGTTCCTTACGTCGTAACTACAATCCCCTTCCCTTTCATGGATGTGACCTACCGAATTAGACTATTTTCCGGATTTGTTATCACATAAGCAACACGACGGGTGCCACATGTGGAACAGGATTTGATTACCCTTCCGGGGCACATGAGATCACCCCTGTTTTTTGGTGGAGATCGTGTTGCTTATTCTATAGTTTTCTATGTTGTGTCATGTGTACTATTGTTTGTCTGTTTTTCTTTTTTTCATTTTTAGCCATGTTTTTGTCAGTTTATTTTCGATTTATGAGTTTGACTGTCCCTCTGGTACCTTTCGCCCCTCTTTTAAATGAAATTGATATTATATCGCACCAAATGTGACATTTTAAACTTGAATTAGAATATGTCATGCCCAAAAAATTCGTTTGAATTAAAGTTTCTTAGCATTTCACACCTGCAGTATACCATACGTTACTTGTTACTTTCCTTTGTTTCCAAAAAAAAAAAAGCACAACATACTAGATATCTTGAATTGAAGATAAGCAAACTACCATATTGTCATATCTTCAAATGAAAATTCAATGGAGGAAAGACCTTTAATTCTTCTATTAACAGATTATATGACTGCATCTGCAAGTTTGAGCTTTATTGTTATAATTAGAATTACTATGATGGGTAGCAGGACTAGCAAGGCCACTGCAAATAATTGAAATTCGATATGACTGGACAATTTTGTTGGGTGTATTTTATGCTGTATTTCAGATTATTTTCTCAGCTGTGTTGGTTAAACGACTTCATTTATTGCTATATTTCTTTCTGGTTGTGACGTCTCTTTTTAATGTTTAATCAATTCCGTTTCATCTTTATACAAGTAGTTAATTAAACTGCTTGACAATTTTGGCTCTAACTCTTTTGAAAAAAAATCATTTGATTATTTCTTATTATCAGAATGTTATACAGTTCTCTTGTTAAATCACGAACGTATATGATACAATGACTGTAGTACAATTATGTGGAAAATAGTAAGTCAATACACATGGTGTTATATGTAACAGAGCATACATCCTAATATCCTTGTATCTTTTTAGACTGCACCACGTAATATTTGATATGTTATAGTTACAAAATATAAGAAAAATGTAAATTCTATAATTTCAACATTTTTGTACACAAAGCGTATCAATTGCTTCCTAGAAAAAATCTTAATTACTGACAAACAAATATAGGTATCGGCAATTATCATTAAGTTCATGATAACCAAAATTTCTCTAAAAGTTTATTATATTATAATCATAGTGAATGTTAACCTAACCCTGTGCCTGTCAGGGTACGTATTCGGTCCAAGTACTTACAATTGTATAATAAAAAAGCAATCAATGAGGTTGTTAAATTTGATATATGCTTTTTTGTGCTTCCTTGTTACATATTTGTTTGTTTTATAGTGATTAAGATTATACCACAATGTTGACTGCCAAAAGACTCTAAATAAATATTTTTTTAGCAAACATTACGCGTTAAAGTTTTAATAAATATTTAAGAATAATCGATTACTTGATTCAATCTTCAAGTTAAACGAAAATTTATGAAATGCATGCACATCCAAATTTACTAAAGCTGTATATTTTCCCATGGATCATACAAGTGACCTAAAGATTGTTGTCTTCAGTTTTTACAATTAATCAATGTTTGTCTTAATATACGTAACATAATGTATATTTATTAATTAAGTGAAATTGGTTATCAAAGGTACCAGGATTATAATTTAGTACAACAGACACGTGTTTCGTCTACATAAGACTTATAAGTGACGCCCTTGTCAAAATAATTATAAAGCCAAACAAGTACAAAGATCAAGAGCATAGAGGATCCAAATTTTTAAAAAGTTGTGCCAAATACGGCTTAGGTAATATATGCTTGGGATAAAAAAATCCTTAGTTTTTTTAAAAATTCAAATTTTTGTAAACGGGAAATTTTATATATGAAAGATATGATTGAGGCTGCATGAAATCACTGTTATATAAGATAAGTTCTTTTAAAACCAAAAACTTTGTAATCATCAGAAAATAAATCAGAAATCAAATTTTGGCTCTTTGTATTATTGTAATATGTTAAGAGTTTACTTTTTGCGTTTGTAGCATGAGGCTGGTATATGTGTTTACTTGATTTTAACCAATGTTCAACTGTTTCATTCCATGCTCCAATTCTTTTTAAAAGTCGTTCGGTGAATGCAAATATCTCGGAGAATTTTCCAACCATCATTTGTTTATAAAAATATTCTGGAACTCTACATTGATTGTCCCAGTGTGAATTTTTACAATGTCTTATAATTTCTAGAAACTCATTAAATGACACCGTACGATTGATTCTACACACTTCGTTCATCACATGTCTATATTGGTCTTTGTCTAAATATGACGATAATATTCGTTCTCTAGGCTCTCTCACAAAAGCAGCTTTCAGCCATTGCTCGTCATTCATCATTTCCATTATTGTACAATTATTAAACATGTCTAACGTCTTAATTCCACTTCTTGGATCATGCAATATCGTTCTGTTAATACCTTGGATTAATTGCATTAACCTTTTCCAATAAGTACATGCTGACTTTGCGCTCCAAAAGAATATTAATTTGTATTTTGGAACAACAATTGGGGAGCTTGGAGTATATTGTAATTGTTGTATAATCTTTTTGTCCAGCTTATGCTTACATGTTTAATTTGATTGTGTCACAAGACCATTTGGCATTTGCTTTTTCGTCCGAATATCTGGTAAATGGCGTGTCCAATGTAAGAAAGTTGGATTAAGCTCCTTAGATTGATTAATGGCTGATTGATCCTGTGACCATGGTAGCCATGTTCTGTTATATAGTTCCATATGCAATATTTTTGTCAAAAGGCAAAGACACATCAATTTCATAGTTACCCTCATCATTAACTTCACATGATGTAACCCCATTGCAGTTTTCATTCTTAGATGCTTTTAACCTCAAAGGCTGATACTTAAAGACTGTCCCGGATTTGAAGAGATCACAAGGAATAGTTTCATCTCGTACAATTAGTTTGGAGTCAGATGCTGATCAGTAGCAGCCAGTTTCTCACTGATAACCAAGTGAACATTGGAAATATATAATGAACATTTTATTAATTAAAAAAAAAAAAATATCACTTGCCTTTAATTGAATCTAAGCAATACGGGTAAATACACAATTAACATTTCACAAAATGTCCTTATGTTCGGATCTGTCCTTATGTTCGGATCTGTCGGCTATATATTCTACGTAATTATATAAAATCTAATAATGGACGTAAGGATAACAATTAAAAGTTAATGTATTGTATACAATAAAAACAAATATCAAAAGCTATATTTCATCAGGAACATTTATCAAAAGTATATATTTTCGTTGATTTCAACGTGAGCAAGACTGAAATTGATATATTGTAAAATCAAGCCATAAATATCGTTAATCTTATTTAGATTATTTTTTAGATAAAACATGTTAGGCTTACATCAATTCACATTTATAAAGGTATAACCGTATTACCTTCATCATACGTGATCTTAATTGAATAATATATCAATATACAAAACCCATAGAACAGAATATGCTTCACAAGAGGCAAACCCGTCTCATGTATTATCAGGTAAAAAAAATAAAAAGCAAAAAAAAACTAACAAACTGACATTTAAGAAGATATTCTTTGATACAGGAGTATTTCAAATAGTTTCTTATGAGATAACTATATACAAATTTGCAGATTGAGCATAACAGAAGAAATTGTATAAATCTTCTGCAATATGTAGAATAATTGAATGTGTCACATTAGTTATTTGTGAATGATTTAAAACTAGTAATCATAGTTAATGTATTTTATGTCGGCTTCAAACAACAGCTTGCTCTCACACTAAAAAAAAAATTACTGAGTAATTTTTCTTTACTCATTTTGAGTAATTATATTACTTACATATTTACTTACTATTACTTACAATTACTTACTTTTACTTAATTTTACTTAATATTCTGAAGGAATTACTTGAAATTACTTAATTTATTTTTTTACTTGATTTAAGTAATCCAAATAGTTTTAAGTAAAAAATGATTACTTTAATTTAGTAAAACTATTTCAAAAATTACTTAGTTATTCATTTTTAGTTAAATGCAGTAAATGATTTACTAAAATTACTTCTGATTACTTGAAAAAAATTACTTCTCATTACTAGGTAGGATTAGATAAATTACTTAAAATGATTACTATATAATTTTACTCTATATATTTACAACTTCTGAAATAAATATTGCGTCTAGATAAGATTTAAATTTGATTGATATCAATTTGGTGTTTGGTATCTAGCCATTTGCTGTAATAATGTCTTGATTGTGAGTTTAGGTCTTGTAAATTGATTTCTTAATACAAATTGCTTATTATTATTTGTGTTGTACAAATTCAAGAATTACAATGTATTTGACGTGTATACATCTGTATATATATGAATTACTTCTGATAACATGGATATAAAACTTGTTATTACTTAGTAGGTTAAGGCACTATATCATGTTGTTTTCTTGCATAAGGCTTATTATATATAATAATAAATGCTTCCTATGAAATTTGACTCCATATTTAACAATTTCAACAATATGTAGGTTTAAGTCTGAAAATTGCATAATTTTGATAACAATTTTCTTTAAACAGGCAATTATTACAACTTGGAAATATTTTTAATTATATGGAATTTGCATAATTTCCTGTGCTTGAAATTTTTTTATAAATTTCATGTATATTCTGTATTTTAATGTTCAGTGTGGCGCCCAACACTTTCTATTCCAAAGTAGATAACACATTTTCAATAGAATGTACTGTGATGCGCACAACACTATCTATACAAAATACATTGTATGGAAAGTATTATGCAATGAGGGAGGGTAGGAGGGGCCTGATCCAGAAATCCCGGGCTTAAAAACACCAGATCCCGAAATCCCGGTCTTAAAATCACGAAATCCCGAGGTCCCGAAATTCTAAAAAAAGAATTCCCGGATCCTGAAAGGGTCAATCCCGAAATCCCGAGCTTAAAAACACCCGATCCCGGAGTCCCGATAAAGGTCCTATCCCCCCTCTGCAATGCTTAAAAATAATAATGCAGAATAAACATGGAATTTCAGCAAATTACATAATTAAAAATAATTCCAAATTGAAAAAAATAGCCTGTTTTTAGATAATACTTTGAAATGCTTAAAAAATTTGATCGGAATTACTAATCATTACTTAAACTATTTTCATATCAAAATTATCTATTTTTAATATAAGTTTTATAATGTAAAATAACATGAATTAGTTTTACTAAAATTAAAAATTAACTATTTATTATAAATGTACAAAATTGTATAATATTTCCTGTGTTTTTAGTAAGTACTTTTTGATTAGAGACTGAAAAAATATTCGGCCAATCAGAATTAAGGGTTTATTTGACTTTGGTAAGCTATTTTTGAAAATTGGCTGGAGCTCATTCAGTTTTGAATTTGAACAAAAGTTTACAGAGTTTGTTGAAATACTTACACGAGTTACACACATGAAAGGAAAGGAGAACCTTACAAAAAGGACACTTTGTGGGTTTTCATGTTTCTGGCTACTCTTTGTGTACTAATTCAATTAAATGAAAATGTAACACAAAGAGTTGCTGGGGAGGTAGCCCATGTTAACTTACAACAAACAATAGAAATGGATTATAACAAAGGATATAGTATATGATCATTCTTTAAAAAGGTATGTTACTATTTCAAATTATATGCATTGATAATAAAACAGTGTAGAATTTTTATTTTAATCTATAAATATATTATAAATATATATATAATTTATGTGTAAAAGAATTACTCAATAAATATTAAAAGAATAACTTACTTTTATTAATACAAATAATCAATATGTATTAAAAGAATTACTTCCTATCATTAAAAGAAATACTTAATGTGTATTAAAAGAATTACTTACTTAAATTTTTACTTTGAATTACTCAGATTTTTAATAAGAATTACTTAAAATTATTACTAAGGATTACTTACAATTATTACTAAGGATTACTTACAATTATTACTTAGGACAACTAAAAGTTATTACTTAGGATTACTAGAAATTATTACTTAGGATTACTTGAAATTTTTACTTAGGATTACTTGTAATTACTTATTATTTTACTGAGAATTACTTAAGATTATTACTAAGGATTACTTGAAATTGCTTGGAATATTACTGTGAATTACTTACAATTACTTGTTATATTACTAGTATTTACTTGTAATAAATACTTGAAATTACTTAAAATAATACTTAGAATTACTTATGTTGATTATTTTGTTTACTGAATTGGATTACTTAGAATTACTGAAAAAGTAAATTACTTGTATTTACTTGAAATTACTTAACATCACCAATAATTACTATCAATGATCAATAATTTTGACAAATTCAATTACTTGAATCAAGTAGTTGAATTACTTTTTTTTTGGTAATTCCAAGTAATATTTTTTTTAGAGTGCTGAAGGATTACAGACGTTATTCATTGTTATTAGTTAAATTGCAAGGATTAACTGTGTTCCATACAGCTCTTTATAAAACCATAATATATTTCAGTTTTATCACATCTTCTGAAATACAGGGTATAGAAATAGTTTAACTTCTATTTGTCCATCCATTTGTCGGTTGGACCTTCCTATAAGTGACAGAATTATTTTCTACTTATTAAACTTGTCCATCAATAGTTTTTACCAGAACTCACTAAGAATATGAGCCTCCTGGAATTGTATACACTAAATTATGGTTCGAGTGTAGATTTCGACCATGTCATGCCTGTTAAGGTCATCTGAAGAGGGTCTTCAGAAATACTGTGAATTTGTTAACGAATGTAGTGGTATTAACCATATGTGGGTTTTGAAGATTTTATAAAATTGAGAATGGAAAATGGGAATGTGTCAAAGAGACAACAACCCAACTAAAGAGCAGATCCTAAACAAGATTATGTATAAGTTCAGTGATAATGAACGTCATACTAAAAATATATTAAAGAAACGGAAATTAAAAGTCATACAAGACTAACGTAGGCCAGAGGCTCCAGCCTTGGACAGACGCAAAAATGCAGCAGGGTTAAACATGTTATTTTAGATCACAGCCCTCACCTATACCTTTAGCCAATGTAGAAAAATCAAACACATAGCAATAGGCACAGAATAACTCAGTTTAAAAAAAAATGAGTCTGATGTCATAATAGGTATCAAAAGAGACTAAACAAAATGACAATGATGCATAAATCAACAAAGGAATACTAGCAAATACTGACACGCCAGCTCCAGCTAGATATTGATTAAACTGATTGAAAGATTATGTACCAATCATATGAATATCAAGCACAATCCCCCACTTTATGGGTTTAGTATCATATTATAAAATATATGAGAATAATTTTGTCATGCCAAAGACTGGTTATAGAATAAATATGTTTATTATCGATGCCAAAAACCTATAAGTGAAACTATATTTTAGCCAAAATATGCTGTCTTAAATGACCTGACAACCGTATCGTGACTATATTCCATCTTAATGAGTCTGTAAAGATGTTTTGTTGGATTTTGAGGTGAATAACGACTTTGTAACGAATTTCACCATGATAACAGATTGGATGTAAACTACCTGACTGTATAAGATGTCTGCATGTTGATTTATATTTACGAATGATGGACGATAGAGGGTTGCTGCTCACAAGGAAGCTATTAAACCAATAATTCCAAATGGTGAAGTTATAATCATCCCTTCATAATTTTCACGGACGCCATCACGAGATGGTAGACCGTTATGTAATAACCGTTTCACAAATGATATCGTATATGTTCCTTACGTTGTAACTACATTCTCCTTCCCTTTCATGAATGTGATCTACTAAATTGGACTATTTACTGGATTTGTTATAACATGAGCAGGATCTGCTTACCCGTCCGGAGCACCTGAGATCACCCTTAGTTTTTGTTGGGGTTCGCGTTGCTTATTCTTTAGTTTTCTATTTTGTGTCATGTGTTCTATTGTTTGCCTGTGTTTCTTTTTTTCATTTTTAGCCAGGCGTTGTCAGTTTATGAGCATTTATGAGTTTGACTGTCCCTCTGGTGTCTTTCTTCCTTCTTTTAATTTTGCTTCTTAAAATGTGACTTTGAATAGATTGTGGTGAATATATCAAGGAGGAAATAATTCATTCAAAATGTTTTGTGTGGCTTTCACATAATGATGTACATGCATGTAAAAGCCAAAATATTTTTGGAGTATACTTGCAGTGATTTTCTATGAAATCTACTAGGTTTTTTGTGCATAAAAAAATGTGCTAACAAGAAGGACATTTTTTTTATAAAATGGGATCTAAAAGTTCAAACAAATCAAAACTCTAACGCAAGTAAGAGAAATAAGTTCAACCAACATATCTCTGTCTGTCATAATTATAAAATTCTGGATCTAATATTGTAAAATTGGAATATATATCATAGAAAATGAAATAAAACGTAAATACTGTGGAAATAGTTTAATCAAGTGATATAGTGAAAATATAGATAAAATATTCCAAACAATTTGTATTGTGAGAATAATTATTTTTGAATGTGATATCAGAAATGTTCAAAAATTATAAAATACTGGATCTAATATAAATACTCTGCACCTGTTTGAATAGTATATATTTATATATAATGGGAGATTAAACAGATGATACAATGGAGATAGTAAAAAAATCTAATGATTTAGTGAATTTTGTAAGACATTATTCCAAAAAGTAAATAGAATTAGGAATATAGTTTATAATGACTTCAAACAGGGAAAACTGGAATACTGGATGGGTTATTAAATATCAGTGTCTATACACTTTTTTAGATCAATAAACTAACCAGTTTATTCAAACTATTTATTTCAATATAACACTATGCATTAACCCTTTGTACAGTGCTCATGCCAATACATATTAAACAAATGTCTTTATGTTGGAATAGGCTGATAAGACGTTCTGGTAAAAAATAGATAAATCATAATTATATTGGAGATATTTGAGATTTAAAATAATGAAACCAAAAATAATTTCTTCCCTATCATTTTCTAATAGAATAGTCCTAGGTGAGGAAAACTTCAGAAAACAGCACGCTGTAAGGTTGGAATAGGTAAAAAAAACTGTTAAGATAGCATCAAGGTAGATTTAAATATAACATTCTAACTGATCAATTTAAATGTCCCAATTTTATTGTCAATTTTACGATCAGGTTGAACAATAGGTAAAGTTGAACAACAACACCCATAGTCAAGTCACACTAAATGACGGTTATTGAAATACTCTAACAGTCACCTTAGTGTAATAACCAACGACCTTAATAACTAAATGTTGACGTAACTGTTTACGGACAACTAAAATGTTACCACCTTTGAAAAAGCAACAGCTTAAGCTTGTTTGACAAAACACAACATGCCGCACTAGAGCAATGATATAATTGTTATATCAGACTAAAAGACCCTGGCTAAGATCTTGATTTTCGACCAAACTCTAAACCGAGAGATTGAAAATTTATATTTTTTTTAACTATCTGAGCATAATGTTTTTTTGCAAATAACAGTACATTTGTTTTTAAGTTCAAAATATTAAAAAGGTAAAACGTCAAAATAAGTACAAATTAAAAGATTATTTTTTTTCTCAAAAATATCAAACTGCGAGATAAATTCAAAATGGAAAGAGTTTTTTTTATATGAACGTCACTGATGAGTTTCATGTAGACGAAACACGCGTCTGGCGTACTAAATTATAATCCTGGTACCTATAATAACTATTTACACCTCTAGGTCGATGACACTGCTGATCGACGTTTAGTCCCCGTGGGTATCACCAGCCCAGTAATCAGCACTTTGGTGTTGACATGCATATCAATTATGTGGTCATTTTATAAATTTCCTGTTTACAAACTTTGAATTTTTCAAATAACTAAGGATTTTCTCATCCAAGCCATAGATTACCTTAGCCGTGTTTGGCACAACATTTTGGAATTTTGGATCCTCAATGCTCTTCAACTTTGTACTTGTTTGGCTTTATAAATATTTTGATATGAGCGTCAATTGTGAGTCTTATGTAGACGAAACTCGCATCTGGCGTACTAAATTATAGTACTGGTACCTTTGATAACTATTTAATCCGATCACACATATTTAATATGTCCAGAAATTATTTACATGAATCTAATTTACGGGTTGATTGCTTTCTGAGCGTCACTGAAGATTCTTATGTAGACTAAAGGCGCATATAGCGTACTACATCATAAGCCTGATACCTGTCATAACTAATTTCAAATATTGATTTGACTTTGTGTCGTACGTTCATGCAAAAATTGATATAACGCTTTGAGAACATTATTGTTTTAATTTTTGTCTATGATACATTTTGTACCTTGTAGATATAAATTTACTGGAGAGCAATTATTCTGCTCTTTTATTTGTCTCTTACCTCCTAAATCCGAATAGATCTACAGTTGTTTATCCGTACTTGCGTTCGTCTGGTCGTCAATCCATCAGGATTTTTTTCATATATAAGGCAACAGTCTATTGATTTTATATCTGGTATGGAGTCATCTTGTAAAGGTGATATAATTGCGTTCCAGTTGAGCAATTTTGTAGCACTTGCACATGGAAAAAAGCAGTTCTCAGCACTTTTATCACACATCAATATGTTGATTAAACATAATATGCAAAGTAATTTAATAAAAAAAGAATGTCAAACACCTTCTTCGATTTTTACGGAGGTTTTGTGCACAAGACAAATTTTCAACATTTTATTCTCATGTATGCCATTTCATTTACTAAGTGTTTTGTATAATTTTATAGTTTTATCAAGCACACTAACAGATACAAGTTTTGAATTTTTGAAGCAGTAGTTTGGCGCAATATCCTGATTTTATGACTAAATAATGTAGAACAATCGAAAAAACAAAACAGTTCCCTCTTATTTGTTATACTTCATTTTATGGATAAACAGTATGTATGCTCATTACAATATTGAAAAGTTAGTGATAGATCAATTCAAGCTTGTCCCAATTAAAACACATAGAAATTTTGTTTTCCTTCAGTTCATAAATATATGACCTTTGATAATCAAAACTATTTTGATAAAAATAAACTAGAAATTAAAAAAAGCTATGATCTTCTATCCTTTAAAATTCAAGCTCAAAAACGTCTTGTAAAAATTAGAAAAACAGAAAGAAATTATTTAAACGATAATCCACCAAATGTTTATTACAACCTAACTTGATAATTCTTCATTTACCTTTGATTTTACAGATTTATAGAAATAATCTATAATTAAGGAATTGTTATTTAGATGGAGAATTGTCTCATTGGCACTCATACCACATCTTCCTATACTTATTTTACATGTAATGATTTGCAATTCACTCATTTTTAAAAGCAAAGCTACGTCTATGTTGGAGGCGATCAGCATAACTCAAATAGCAAAATTTTTGAATGCACGGTAGATGATATTTGCGACATTTTCTATTACACGATCCATAGTGTGGACATTGTATTATTTCATACATCTTTTCAAAGTTTCAAAGTCAGGGAATTGTATATCATGTTAACAAAACGGCTACTGAATTTGTAAAGAAGTAAGTCTGTCCATTTGAAAAAGATAAAACAATAACATGTCATTAGCTTTCAAAAATGCTTGAGTCAGAGTAACAGCATACTTTTGGTTTCTATATTTTCTGAAAAAGTAGTTGATGAAAATTATTCAGTTTGAAATAGTTGCTCAAAACTTGCAAAAATGAATGCGTTACATCAAAGAAAATAGATTTTCATTAAAATTAGACAGTTTACTGTATGGAATATGTTATTAGAAGAGTTATAGGAGTTTGTTTATCTGGAAAACATTTCGAGTACAAAATTTCTGTTACTTTCAATAATTATAACCTTTTACATAACAGCATTTCTAAAGGCCACAATGTCATTACTTCGTGCGGATTTTCCTTCAAATTAAAGTTCCGATCAAGCTGAAAGTAAGCATATTGTGAAGAATATTACTCTGTTTAGTTATACCATGTCCTGTCCAAGATCTGAATTTTCAGAAGAGTCACTGACTTGATCATATTGTTAGATACAAAGTCATCTAGCAAGTCTAATGGCTTATTGTCTAAGACTCTAAAGAAGTAAAGAAAATGTACACTGTATTTAAACTAAATACAGTGCTTGCACTGATATCAATCCTAGGTTTTGTTGGGGTTCATGTTGCTCAGTTTGTAGTTTTCTATGTTGTGTATTATGTTTTACTCTAAGACGTGTCACGATACTTTTCTATCCCAAATTCATGTATTTAGTTTTGATGTTATATTTGTTATTCTCATCGGATTTTGTCTAATGCTTAGTCCGTTTCTGTGTGTGTTACATTTTAATGGTGTGTCGTTGTTCTCCTCTTATATTCAATGCGTTTCCCTCAGTTTTAGTTTGTTACCCCTATTTTGTTTTCTGTCCATGGATTTACGAGTTTTGAACAGCGGTATACTACTGTTGCCTTAATTCATTATTTGTCTGTTTGTCTTTTTCTTTTTAGAAATATCGTTGTCAGTTTATTTTTTATTTATGTTTTGTGAGTGTCCTTACGGTATCCATGGTATCTTACGCCTCTCCTTTTAAATAATAAAAAAGACTTTTAAGCATGGTTTCAAAAATTTCAGTCAGACTGTTTGGAAAATTCAAAATAATGTTCATAAATTAAAACAATTCTAAGAAAATTGGGCACATTAATACATTTTAAAATGTAACCACAAAATTAATAAAAATCTGGCAAAAAATGGTCATTTCAGAATCTGGCGCTGTTAAATATATTAAATGTAAAAAACAATAACAAAGATACATGTTTTGCATGCATGTAATATGAAGCAGGTGTTTGTCGTGTAAGTGGACAAAATCAGCAAGCCTGAAGAATACTAATACTAATATCCCGTTAACTGCAGGTTTCATGTATACAAATAAATATTCATAGAAATCAAATTCCAGGCACTATTTTTAGTGAAAAAGTAACTGAAATACTAAAACGTACCGTACCTGATGATAAGAATTAAGATATGAATTATACGCTATCTTCAGGTAGCATACTGTTTTCTCTCGTTTTAATGTATAATGTTATTATTATTGATAATTGTTTGGATAACACAATTTGACTGATTGTTTGAGTTGAAATTTCTTAGAGAACTTGCCGTGAAAAGATTGTATGTTGAAATGGGACTAAATTCTACTTTATTACATACACAAACAGAAAGTATTCTATATGATCGTCCTTCTAATTTGTTTTTGTAACCTGGGGCCGTGTAAAAGAAGCTGTCCTAGGACTAGGACATGTCTTAGGATGGTCTAAGGACACGTCTTAGTCCTAAGTCAGGTTAACGAAGGTGTCCCAAAATAAGATATGTCCTAAATTTGATCCTAAAGTTAGGATATATAAATAGGTGTCTTAGGGTAGTTCTAAAAGGTACTATGCCCTAAAAAGAAATAAAAACAACAAATATGGCATAAATTACTTAATAAAAATACTAATACAATATTAAACTAAACTAGTATAATGTTATAAAAAATAAACTAATTAAACAATTTTTTTCAATATTTGTTTAATATTCATTTCTGTTACATTATTTTCAATTTGTAGACAAATTTGATATTTGAAATACTTCCAGATATAAAAAAAAGCGTTCATAGTATTTAGTTTGAGTTTTTGGAATAATAAGCATATTACAAGACATTTGTGTGGTGTGATAGAACTTACATTGAGATATTGCGGACTAGTCATTTGGTGAAATGCTTTTCTATAAACTCAAATTGCTTTTCTGTACACAAATCTACATGAAATGGACATCAATAGCTTTAAGTAAATCTCCAAAAATTATGTTTGACGATGTCATATCGTTACGCTCATATATTTATATAGAATAAATGGGACTGTCCTTTTTGCTTAAAAATATAATCATCATGAGTAACATTTTTTGCACCTAACCAAACAGTGCAATGTTAATATAAATGTGGTAAAAAATGACTTCCTTTTACCGAATTCTTATTCAATACATGCAATGAAATCGAGTGGACCCAAAGACAAAACAATTTACAAACTAACATTAAATTCTAGCACGAATATCTCATTTAACAAAGTTGTGTGACTATTTAGTTTTGTTGTCGCATGCCATTCATTTATATTTTTTTATAGTGAAAAATAACGTATCTACTAGTGATACGTTAAAACTTTTATTTTGCATAAATTATTTTCCATAAAAGAGTCAACCTTTCTTCCTTTGTACATATAGTAAAATACAATAAAATATATGTAATTGAATTCCCTACATATTTTTTCAATTAAATAAATGTGTTGGGATGGTCCTAGGACCATCGTAGTTAGGACTGTCCTAAGATAGCTTTGTTTTACATCCTAAGACATGTCTCAGACACGTCCTAAGACCATCCTAAATAATTTCATAAGAACTATCTTAGGACATATCCTAGGATACTTCCATTGACACGGCCCCAGTTCTACAAATTTCCGAGAAATCATACAACTTTAAACATGGCCGAGTCTGTCAACAGAAGAACACGACAATGGTAACACGCAAGCTCATCAAAAAGAAAAAAAAGAGTTTGAATATTTCGTTGATTGATGTGTTAACTGTTCTGGGGGGCTATTGCGGATTATCTCAATATAATTGAAGAAAATGGAAGGATAACGCCTTTTTATTTGTAAGGAATACATTTCAGCAATGTTAATTTAATTATATCAATTATTAAAACATAGAAAACAAATGTTTATTCGCAGAATTGCGATTACTTAGGAAAAGTTTTTGCATGATATTTTCCAATACATCTATAACATATTGTGTTTTATTTGAGCTATATTTTTTTTTGTTCAAAATTTAGTAGCATGATTAATTTTTTTGATTCATTACTTTCTGTTTGTAATATCCTGTGAACAATATGACCTTTTCAACTATAATCCTATATTATTTCTTTGCAAAATTTCCCGATGACCCTTCATCAGTTAAAACAGGTTTTGATGTACACAGAATATCATCCTCGTTTCTGACTGGACATCGTGGGGGTATATTGCATCCAAATGGAAGAAGAAAAGGATCTACAAGATAAATATATCAGCTGAATGTCATTAATCAAAACCTATTTACGAATCATAAACAATAAAACTTCAAAAACGGCAGTGAAAATTTAGAATTACAGCAAAGTAAATATTGGAACTGTTTTATGTTTGTTTTTATCCCATTATAGAACGTAGTAGTACATATCCGTTCTGTTCATTTGACCTGCGAATAATTGAATGGGATCGGTGGTCGGAAAAATAATGAATTTAAACATTACGGATATGTCTATACCTAAACTTAACAATGGTGGTGTCTTCGAATATTTTTTTCACAAAATGTATATTTAAAACAATAAATCAAGGCGACAATAATGTACCATAGATAAAATCTCGTAAATCAATTTAGATCAGATAACATAATAAGGTCCAAATAAATTTAAAAGAATCGCATGAACCCGAAAAAAGAGCAAAACCAGGTGCGTCGAAAGGGTAAGGAGTTTCTACTTCATATCTTTAAATTTCAAATCAAGAATTAGTATTCTACCAAAGGACCTCTTAGAGAGTTACCACAAGGGTTTCTTATAGTAGAGATTGTTGCTAACTGTCTTCACGCCCGCTGCTGACTGGAAGTAATCGCATACATTTTACTTGGGATGTTCTCGCTGTGTTGAAGTTCCATTGATGAGCTTTGGCTGTTTTTGCTCTTTGGTCGGGTTGTTGTCTCTTTGACACATTCCCCATTCCCAATCCCATTTTATGAAAGGATTGTTATAATTGTTGTCAGTACTTCTCACTGATGGTTGCTTTATCAAGCAAATGATGTTTGTGTAAAAGGCTACACTTCTACTTTAATAGTTTAACCTCAGACAAAATCTCAATTTTAATTTAAAAAAAACAAAGGTCCGTTTAACAGTAAAATACGAAATATATTTAGATATCTAGATACTGTATTTTGGTCATAAAAAAAACCCTGTCCAACTACCTGGAATTTCCATGAATATTTGACAAAGTTATTCATGTCTGAAAAATCGAACCACAAACTGAACCGACAACGACGCTACGCCGACGACGGAATCTAGAATATCATGTCTTGCTTTGACTAATGATACTACAAATATAATATAGGAACCCAACATGCTTATATTTGTTTTACCTGCTACTGCAACAGCTACGTGGAAACAGTTATCAGTAGACAAAAACGAAAATATATTGGTAAGGTGTCACGTATATATCATTCAAACAATTTATGTATTTCTTTTTGTTTTGTTTCATGTGTGTATTTTTAATGTTTAACTCGATTGAGGCTCAATCCTATGAAGATCTACAAACTTGGAGATCAAGATATTTAAAACGTATATTAAACTTACATGGTTCCCCGGAGTGATGTTCTGAAAATATAAATATCGTAAACGAAATAGATTTTATATATCTATTGTCAACAGGAAAAATTTTGTAAGGTTCAATAAAAATGCTGTATAGTAATAAATGTTTTCATTAAATGTCACAAATACATAGATAATGCAGTTCGTCTGTAATGAGATATTACTTATATTGTGTGCAATGCACAAAGCATATGGATAATTCAGTTGATACAACTGTCATACAAACAAGCGGTTTAGCTAGCTATAAAACCAGGTAAAATCCACTGTTGTTACTATTTTCTACAAAAGAACATGCCTGTACCAAATCATGAACATGCCAATTGTTATCCCATCGTTTGAGGTGTTTGAATTTTTATTTTTCTATTTGATTATTGACTTTCAGTTTTGAATTTTTTTATCGGGGTTCAGTATTTTGTATGTTTTTTTCCACATCTTTTTATAGTACTTATATATAGATGGAAACTAGTGTAACTTTTTTCTATACTAGTTTTGCAACAATATTTACTGTTTATAAAGTCTGATGTTAGGTGAAAAAGTGTTGGCAGATTCTACTTTGGGATATTACTGTACTTTATAAAATTTGGCATTTAAATGTAATATATCGAATGTGTTATCAGTTGCATCGAATCAAATTAAGTCATATTCGTATATATACAATGCTGCTATGTGTGGTACGTTATAAATACTGCATATCTTAAGATTTTTATTGAAGGATAACACACCGAGTGTTTTCAGGATTAGTCACATGGAAGACCGAGGTGTGTATGTGACAATAAAAACCACAAATTTTTTTATCAAAGGTACCAGGATTAAAATTTAATACGCCAGACGCAAGTTTCATCTACATAAAATTCTCAATGACGCTCATATAATAAAAAAAAGCCAAACAAGTACAAAGTTGAACAGCATTGAGGACCCAAAATTCCTAAATGTTGTGTTAAATACGGCTAAGTTAATTTATACCTGGGATAAGAACATCCTTATTTTTCGAAGATTTCATAGTTTTGTAGACATACATTTTATTAAAATTACCATATAATTGATATTCATGTCAACACCGAAGTGCTGACTTTTGGGCTGGTGATACCCTCGGGGACGAAACGTCCACGATCAGTGGCATCGACCAAGTGGAGTTAAAAAATATCAAAGGTATCAGGATTAAAATTTAATATGTCAGACGCATAACATATGCATTTGTTGACTTATATACCGTCCATAAATATTATTGTCTGCAAAAGTTGCATTATTGCCATCCTATTTTATTATCCACTTGAAAGAAGGATATTCTTTCAGAGGTTTCGGGTTTTATTACACCCTACGGCTCATTTATAATGTGAAATAAATTTTAATAATTAAAATAGAATTATTTTCTTTAGAAATCATTGCCCAGTTTCAATAAAAAATAGTAGAGTGAATGCATGAAGCACTACACAAATGAATTGGTACGGTGTTTGAAAAAGACATATTACTTTGAAAGTAAGGTATTGTATCAACTTTGTAATTCGAAAGAGGAATGCTATGTTTTTTCTTCATTTTATGAAATTGATATCACGGAAAAGCAGATTTCTTCTACAATGTCTCTTTATTGTAGCGATATTTTAACATAACTTCACATTATGTTTTTTCTGAAGTCAAAATCAGCGTCAACGACAATATTTTTTATATTTCTATCTAATAAAGGAGGGAAAGGCCCTAAACAATGAAATATGGATACATACTATAGTAAAATCCTCAACCGGCGACAACACAAGATATATATCAAATAAAACAAATGTACAAGTAACTTTAACTTTGCATTTAAACTAGGAAAAATAAGGTCTTTCTACAAGTCATTATTTTAAGCCTGGAAGAAAGTTTCAATGAATCTTTTGTATCGTCCGTGTTGACTCTTCGTAAGAATAACCGACCGTTCTGAAAGAAAGTAACCTAATGTATGTATATAAATGTATACATGTGCTGTTTGAATCGAAGAAAGCTGTACAATAAATTAAAATGAAATATTGCATCGCAAGAATAAATTATATGTTACAGGAGCAACTAATCCTATTTCTGTGATTGTCTTGTTTATAGCTTACTAAGTTTAGAGTAGAACTGATAAATTTGGACGGAAGGGCAAGGGGAAATTTAAACTTTATTCGTAACACTACACATGCGATTTTATGAATTATATATATAGTTGCAACTTCGCAGAGCCGCATAGCGTTATAAGTAGAATTGAAATATGCAGATCATAGTTTACTAATAACTGTGCTCAGAATGATATGATTAGAGACATATCACATATGAATTCAAGGGAATACATTCATTCTCAGGTTGACAATAAATGAAAGGATAAAAATCATTACCTTGCTGACAGATAAATAACAGTATTAAGACTGTGTATTTGTTCCTTTAAAAAAATACCAATTAAAAGGCAAATTGTCTATTATACAGATTTGTATGTGATGATTATGGATCTATGCAAATTGAAATGTTGTGACAATAATTACTTATACAGAAGCGGTAACTAACGATTTATTCCGGGGTTTGTAAGAATAACAATGTACCAAGTTGATGTTCGACTGATTTTAATATATTAGAAATGTTCAGTGTAGCAAGATATAGTATTTATATCACAAAGTGTGTAACATTATGTAGATCCGAAATATGCAGATATCTTTATTACACTTTTACAGCAAAAATTCAATATTTGATCATTCATTTAAATATAATGATCTCACAAATCACAATCATTCCATTGTACTCCATACAGTGTTAAATATACATAAACATGATAAATGCACGTTTTAAATTTTATTCTTTGATTATGTTTCTATTGGTTTTCTATTTTCTTTATTTGTGAGGAAAAACTCGTGTAGTATTATGAAAATTTAGAAAGTTTAACTGTTAACAAATAAGCTTGAAATTCAAAATTATTTATTTCAAATATTCTGAACTTTGCCATTGACAAATTATAGGATATCATTAGATATATAAAGTCTATAATATTATAATGACTGTGTGTTGACAAGGAAAATCATTCATTGCATTTAATACTCCTATTTATCATATACTTTTAGAAATTACTGGATATAAATTTACCCCTTGCCTAAACTTATTTGTTCATATATTTATTAGTTAAATTTGAAGAATTTTCTTAGCCATGTCATATGGCTTTCGTTATCAAATGCTTCCAGTTATTATCGCAAGCCTTTCTGTCATGTTATCCCGTGACAATTCGACGTCATTCAACAAAATCTGGAAATTGCACCTCACTCATACATTTTTAGTGAAAAATCCTATGTTATTATCT
The DNA here is from genome assembly GCA_037788925.1 of Mytilus galloprovincialis. Classification (NCBI taxonomy): domain Eukaryota; kingdom Metazoa; phylum Mollusca; class Bivalvia; order Mytilida; family Mytilidae; genus Mytilus; species Mytilus galloprovincialis. The sequence goes on from CM075330.1 coordinate 108,666,102, forward strand.
TTATATATAAAATTCGTCTAAACATCAGTTCAACAATGTTAGATCTGTAAATTTGCTCTCGCAATGTTTTTTTATTATTATTCCCTCGCCGGGATTCGAACTCATACTACTGATATATCCTGGTACCTAATCGCTTTGCACTGTATTCTACACACTAGACCACTCGACCACCTAGGCTTCACAAATAATAAAGCTTTCGGTGGCTGGGTGTTACCTTTCCTCGTCAGTTTTAATCTAGCGTCGTAATACAGTACATAATATATAACGTATGAAGATGGAATTGTATCCAAAGAACTCACAAGGACATTTTAATTTATAATTTTCATCAAAAATTAGGTACTATACTCTCGAAATAGAATCAACAGTACATTGTAGGTGTTTTTTCTGTATTTAAAAAAAAATATATTAGAAAAAGGATTTGATAAATATCGATTGTCCACATACACTCAAATGCACAATGTTTTTAACCCTTCACCTTAACTTTATGGTATGTCAATAGTATTACACAAAAATATATTTCCCGACATTAATCCTTTGTACATACTGATCAATGTGTGTAAAATATAAAATACCCATCCCATTGTTTTGGTTTAACTTCTCAAACTTAAAACATTACAAGCTTCATTGAGGTCATGCTATTATATGATAGTTCACACATAATAATGATATTCAAATATCAGTGATTAATTGATTATGCTAACATGGGACTACCAGAAACAACAAGTAACTATGTTTATTTTTCGATTGAAATCTTCGTAAAGTATTTTGTTCTCAATGGTCTCCACTATCCCGATCGATTTTGTTCAATGGTGTCAGCGTTGAATACTATATCTGTAGGCAACATACACACGATAAAATTGACGTGCACGTCTTTTAAATAAATGTCCACTTCATATTTCAAAAGCTCTTATCAGTCTGACAAAGGTTAAAATATAGTTTCTTGCACAAGTTATGACTCAACCCAACTGTTTGATTTACAAATTAAACCGCAAGAAAGACGAATTTTATAATCCGTATAATTAAGTGTATGAAAAGTAAATAAAATGGCATAAAATCCTGGTCCACATATAGGCAAATCTCGCAATGACTTGGATTTGGACTGATGTGTGCAGATTAAAAAGAAAAAGCAACGATGTTAAGTGCGATTTCAAAAGCCACAAAATAGATATCTCATAAAATCTGAATTTCTTAATCAAGAAATAAAATAAAATTAAAAGAGGAGCGAAAGATAACAGAGGGACATTCAAATTCATAGATGAATAAACTGGAGATTATCTTACATGCCCCAGACGGGTGAGCAAATCCTGTTCAAAATAAGGCACCCGTCGTATTGCTCATATTATTCCAAACTCAATAAACAGTCTACTTAAGTCGGTAAAATTCATGGAAAGGGAAAGAGGTTGTAGTTACAATATAAAGAACATATCAGATGTCATCTGTGAAACGGATATTTGGTAACGGTCAACCATATCGTGATGGCATCCGTAAATTTTACGAAGGGATGATTTAAATTTCACCATTTGGAATTATTGGTTTGATAGCTTCCTTGTGAGTATCAAGGAACACATTATAGGAAATACAAACCTGGGAATATTGATTAAATTGGGAGTTGTATACTCTGCAGTCGCTGCTGGAATGGTGTTTCACAATTAGGAAGCTGACATCAATTTTTTGTCGTATAGTTATGTTATCAACCGACGCTCATTGTCATCTCTATATATATGTAAGTCAAGGTATGCGGCAGAGTTCACTGTATCTGTTGTATCCTTTATCTCTAGTTCGATGGGATCGATGAGTTCAACATAGTCACCAAATTTGAATTATTTAGTGAGAGATCATCATCTGTATAGCGGAAGGTAAAGTCAAAGGATATTGCTAACTTTTTTTTTCTAACTTAGATGATTTTGTATGAGGTTAACCTCATAATAATAAAGGAACAAGTCGTCAAGAAGAGATTTGACAGTAAATTTTTGCATTGACTATTATTTTTCTGGGTTTTTCTTATCAACTCACCACTCAATCGGAATTCCTCAGGCGGGTGTTTACCAACACACAAATCTCATAACAATGGAGACCCTATGGGTAAAAACAAACATAAATATGTTCAACGAATTAGCCAAAAAACCCGATTGAATTGTTAATACGCATACATTAACGATAGTATGTATGCAACACAATAGCTCCAATACGAAACCATAACGGTTCTGACTGTTAGCCATTCCATTCGTTTTCAAGATAAAGGGGATGATTTGACATGAATTTCTACATAACAAAATACACAATAGACATGTTCTTGTTCCAGTGGTGATTCAGTTAGGTAAATTTTGTGTTTGTGAACATACAACATTGTTTCATAAAACTAATGTGCTTCTGGAATGATGTGGTCTACTTTCGATGTGAACGATGTTTTTTTTTTTACCGCCAGGTATCTGGTTTACATTAACGATTTCCCTTATAGTGTTGTTTTCTCAAAATACATTTTATCAACATAATAGTGTTTCTTTAATGTAAAAAGATTAGTTTTTTGTAGCTTTTAAAATGTTTAATGAAACCAGGTTCAATCCGCAATTTTCTACATTTGAACTTTGGAATATGACAGTTATTGTCCATTCGTTATAAATTGTTTTATCATTTGATTTTGCCATTTGACTTTCCGTCTTGAATTTTCCTCGGAGTTCAGTATGTTTTTGTTTTTACTTTTTAACTGTTTTACAAATAAAAAAAAATGTATTGTTAATTAATTTGGAATACACTTTAAGGCTACCGTTTTTCCGTATGTGTTTTTTTTTTATTTATTTGTACTTGTAAAACGTTTTTTATGATGATTTAAATAAAGCCAAAACTAAAAGCACAACTGTCATCGGCAAACACGCTTCATCTTTTCTGTAAACCAATGATAAATGCTGAGTATCTTTATGTATCAATGCTTTTAGAAATCGTCCAATCTGAATAGTATTAAACTTACACTGATCCACTGGGTTTGTATATTCTAAATCATTCACGAGTTTTCGGTAATCAATAGGCGTATTCGTGTTCATACGGTTATATGCATGACGATTCTACCGTATATTTAGTGTGTCAATTGCATTGAATATTGTGTCGTCTTTATTTGTTCGTCAATATGTATTCAAAAAATTAGTCTTATGTATTGATATCGTGTGTAATCCATAGTCCAATCTGCATGTAGCTTGCGATGCTTAATCGAGATAAATGTGTTATACAAGGTAGATATTTACTCCAATGCATTGTTACCATTAATAGCCAACACTCTTTTCAAAAAATTAATTGATACGTAAACCACGCGTTTCAGATTTATTGTCATGGAAATTTAGTGTTTTCTAAAACATATATATAATTTTGGGTGTACAAAACAAAATGTCGAAAAGACAGTAATGAAGTAAGCAAAAACCATACCTTTGAACACATGTTACCTTAGCCTTGATAAAACATTTACAAAACGTGGGGTTCATATTTGTATCATACATGTCATATACTATATGTCTTGTCCTTTCCGATGTAAAGGATATCGGACGAATGCAAGCTTTTTTCATCATTCAGAAGGAATAACACAGTCTGTAAATGAGATATCAAGGAGGAGGAGGGGATATTGACTTTTATTTAAGTCAAAACTTTATTTCGGACTGCCCAACTTTAAAAAACAAAAATCAAAAATTGCCTCAATTAAAACAAATCAATCTTGTTTCGCCTCAAGTAACACATGCAGAAAAGGAATTAAAAATAAACTGAAGAACTCATGATATTATCTATTATGCTAATTTGTCGCACGATTTAGGTCATAAAACTTAACCCATTTTAAAGATTTGATTAATGTTGGTAATATGTCGTTTTATTACAATCAAGCCAAATTAAATTTTACACATTTCGTTGAACCATTGCCTATTAGGATTGAAGTGTTGTGTAGTTTCTGACTTATTTGATCTCCTATTACTTCGATTTGAGTGCAAATACTTATGTAGACAAATTGAATTCACTTCATCGTAAAAATGATTTCTTGTGTTTAATCTATTGTAGTACGAATATGTTGTGTTACAAACAAAAAAAAGGCTAGTTGTATTTAAATATTGGTTCTTTGACATCATACTATACATTTGAAACAGTCTAATGAATGAACTACAAATTGTGACTGTATTTCATACATATATCTAATCAACATACCCCATGAAAAGGATACATTATGACTACTGACGTTGCTAATAATCGTAAAAGCATGGTACAGTTTTTATCTTTAAGATGTTATTTTTACTTATTTTTTTGCTTTATTCATTTGATGTAGCTCTGTACTTATACATCCCGTGATTGTGTTGTTGTGCTAAGGTTGATTTCTGTATTCTTACCTTTAATTATGCTAATGTGTTTTGTCTTTATGCCTTTTTGTGTTTCTTTGTTACATATTTGTTTGGTTTTATAGTGATTAAGATTATAACACAATGTTGACTCGTGTACCCAATTTTTGACATTTTTATCTATTATTTCTGTTTGTTTTGTTCACACATTGTTGTCAACATAATGGAATTTAATGAACCGTCACAGATTTTGCTGGTTTTAAACAAGGTTTCATCCACTGTTTTCTACCTAAGAAAATGCCTGTTCCAAGTCAGAAATATGACAGTTAGTATCCATTCGTTTAAAATGTTTGAGCTTTTGATTTTACCATTTGATTACGGACTTTCCGTTTTGAATTTTCCTTGTAGTACGGTATTTTTTGTTATTTCACTTTTTTATAAATACATTGTGTATATTAAAAATTAACATACCAAACATGTCGTTACTCATTCATGTTGCGTAGCCTTGAGGTGTTGAGCTGTTTGTTGAAGTGAATTTCAAGCAGTAAAATGCATCTTTACCTCTAGAAAATATGTAACAATCAGAAACGAACTATGGCAATTTATTAAAAGTTAAACAATATTAAAGACAAGTGAAACATATATGTCCAGCTTTCAAGGAAAACTATTAGATTATATTTAGAAGACAGGTGACAGATACGAACATGATTATTACAAATGTAAGGTTTACAGTCAAATGCAAATAGACATTTTCAAATCAATATCTTTTTTTTTTTTACCATGTGATCTTCTATGTTAAAAAAACAATGATGCAAAAAACAATAAAAAATGAAGTAAGATAATGTATTTATTTATGTTGATCCATTCTTAAATACAATTATACGTGTTATAAAGCAAAAAGTGTTCTATATCACACCATGGTGTTAATTGTTTGAAGAAAAGTCATATTTATTTACCAAACAGTTGTTTTAATGGATGCAGGAATGTGCTGATCATTGTTTATTTTAACATTTACTGTAAATTGAACCATAGGTTTCACAATCAAGGGTTAAAAAGAAGTTAAACAACAGAAATTTAACTCTCAGTTGAAAATTTAACACAAAATTAAAGGGAAACAAAATATAATATTTCTCAAAGCGATTATTAACCCTATTCATGTCTTTCTTTCAGTTAAGTTTTTCTCTAAATTGATAAACAGTGCAATAAGACATCATAAAATTCTAGTTACTTTTACTTTTTATTTCTCTTTGACCTAAAATTCATATGGTTTTGCTTTTAAGAAATAAGTTCTTCAATATATGAAATATAAACAAGGTTGGAAAATCTAAAAGTAATGTTTTCAAACGAAAATAGAAATGGTTCATGTATGAATCCTTACCTAATTATAAAGAAATCTCCATTATTCTCTTCACAATTGAAAGGGGTCAATAAATTAGTGGCCTGCAATTTGATTTCAATAAGTTGTTGTGTATCAGTGAATTGGTTGTAGCTGAACCATCAAAATATTCATACTGTTTACCAACAATTTCACTTGGAAAGCTACAAAGACCTGTTTAGATTATATGAAAACGTGTATTAGCATTTTCAAACTATTCTTGTCATATGAGATCGGAATATCTTTAAAGATACATACTGATCTTTCCATGTTCATTATCACTAAATCAATGATACACATTTCTGTTGTTTAACTTATTAAGATGATAAAAATGATTGACCATCTGTAACCAATAGTTGAAACAGCTTTTAATATTATGATATTGCCGTATAACGTATACAAGTTATGGGCAAATGCGTACAAATATCCTTTAACTCGTGTGTTTTACTTTTAAATCATTTTGTTTTGGTATTCTTGACAAAAAAGTTGAGAATGGAAACATAACTGTCTTAAAGAGACAGCAAACTGGTCAAAGAGTAAAAACAGCCCAATATATTGAAAATTTCAAATTTTAATAAGTACATGTATACATCATAATTTTCAAAACATCAGAGAATTATTTTTGCAGTAAATCATACGTTCAAATAAAATATTTCTTGGCTATGCTAGTTGGTAGGTTGAATTATCAAACAGTTTTAAAACTAGAAACTTAAAGGACAAAGTTGCCAAGACAGACGGCAAACGACGGACGTAAGTGATAAAAATAAATCACACTTAAGGATATGTGTTCTCATTCAATTTTGTGTTTATTCGTAAGGACAAGTAATATTCACAAGTTGAAAACTACTTCCAGTATTCATCAAAACCCTCACATTAATTTTATTTAGATAAAATAATATATCAAATACTCAAGTAGGTTCAAATTCCGAAACATACCTAGAACAACAGGAAATGCTACCACCACACAAAAAAAATCCAATACTATCATTGATGTTATTCTGGTGAAAATTGAAAGTATCTATCAATATATAGTTTGATAGAATGATCGAAATATTAGAAAATCTATAGAATCCTACAATGAATTGCGTATATCTAGTTTAACAACTCCATTTACAAATGTTAGTTTTAAAAATCAGTAAAGCGCGAAAGAAACAATTACTAAAAAGAATTGATTTACTTGTCCCTTATTATTTTCCAGTACGATAGATTAGCAAAACTATTCAAGTAAGACACATTCGCTAAATCGATTTTTGTTTGATTATGGTAATGCATATGAATATTGTCCATCCAAACATGATCGTTTTTATTAAGCCTAATTTTGAATGGAATTGACATTAAGTCTTACGACGTTTAAATGAGGGGGTACACTATTTTGTGAATAATAGTTGGACTTTCTTTGTCAGACCACCAACTCAAAATCACAATCAAATCAAACATATTTTGCAATTTTCACAGATTTCTTAATAGAATACCTTTTTATCAGTTAATTTGCATAGAACATGTATGTATGTATGTAACACGAGGTATATCCTGAATTGAACACGTATCACCTTTTTACAAGTCAATTTTCAATCCATGTTTTAAGTTATTTAAGAAAGAACTGCCTTTTTGAAGTCAAGTACTTCTACGTCATTACGTCGTCTGATCTTTTAATTACCGAACGTGACTTATTCCCGATTGTGACTGTTTTGATGAATGAGAATTTGCATTACTATAAGACGTATCACGGTACTTTTCTAAACAAAATTCTTGTATTTCGTTTTGATATAATATGTATTATTCTCATCGGATTTTGTCAAATGTCTTATCGTTTGTAGCTGTAAATCCTTTTCTTCTGTTGTATTCGTGTGTCATGGTAAAAATAATTAATCACCCAGCTCAGATTTTAAATTGAGTTCGGGTCAAATAAATGATACGATGTATTTGTTTTACAGTTTGATTTAGAAGAAACACCGACATACATTATTTAATTACTATTACAATTTTATATAAATTAGTATTGTAATTTTCATTGTTATTAATAAATGTTATATCAGTTTTACAAACCTTATATTTATTTCAATTCTAATACTATCCTATTTTTTGAAAATTTTTAGAATTCAAATGTGACATAACTTGTGCGTCGATCTCTTCGGCTAACTCGGCTGTGTTTTTTTATTAGTTGGTTAAGGTTGTTTTATGTATTCATTTTTATTCTGTAGTTAGTCACCACTTCGGTGATATCATGTAATATATATATATATATAAATCTATTATATAGTCATTTTTATTAATTTACTGTTTGCAAAAGTATGCATTATTCTTAATAATAAGGATTTTCATATACCAGAAACTTTGTACTTGTTTTGGCTTTCGAACTTATTTGATCTGAGCATCACTGGTTAGTCTTGTGTATACGAAACGCGCGTTTGGCGTATTAAACTAAAAACCTAGTACCTTTTGATAACTATTATTCGTGTGTTTCTCTGTCCTATATGTTCTTCCATTTATTTGTATAGTAGTCCTGTCATGTAATGTTGTCATTTTAATGTTATATTTAACAATGGAATAAAAGTGGGAGATTTGGCTAGCCACAACACCAGTTTCAACCCACCATTTTTTCTAAAGTCAGGAAAATGGCAATTGTTATCGTAAAGTGTGTTTCTGTGTGTGTTGCATTGTCGTTTGTTTTTGTTCATTTCAGTGTTTCTGATGATTCGTTGTCGAAATGTACTATATTGTATTGTTTGTTTGCCTGATTCTCTGTCCTGAATGTTTTGCATTTACTTTTATTGTATTCCTGTCATGTTATGTAGCCATTTTGATGTTATATTTGGATTTGTAATAGAAGTGCGAAATTTGTCTAGCCATAAAACCAGTTTCAACCTACATTTTTTTTTACTTAAAATGTCCTGTACCAAGACAGGAAAATGAACATTGTTATATTATAGTTCGTTTCTGTATGTATTACATTTGTTGTTTCTGTTGTGTCGTAGTTCTTCTCTTTTATTTGATGGATTTCCCTTAGTTTAAGTTTGTAACCCAGATTTGCTTTTTCCTCAATCGATTTATGCATATCAGTGGTAAACTATTGTTGCCTTTATTTACTTTCTAAATATATCTCCTGGTTTTCTTGACATCTTAAATTAGTATACTACGGAGCTCATTGTTCCTCAACGTTTTATGCAAACTCATAGACAAATAAATTTTGGTTGTTTAGTTAGTTTTAGTAAACAATGACATCAAAAGCACTATTTGTTTTCACAGAGTATTACTGCTGTTACATACGTTTGAAACTGGAGAGAGTGAATTGGTGTTCTGACACCTACATATTGTAAAATTTTCTGTGGTCATCATTTTCTGATAAAAGAGGGACGAAAGATACCAAAGGGACAGTCAAACTCATAAATCTAAAACAAACTGACAACGCCATGGCTAAAAATGAAAAAGACAAACAGAAAAACAATAGTACACATGACACAACATAGAAAACTAAAGAATAAACAACACGGACCCCACCAAAAACTAGGGGTGATCTCAGGTGCTCCGGAAGGGTAAGCAGATCCTGCTCCACATGCGGCACCCGTCGTGTTGCTTATGTGATTACAAATCCGGTAAATAGTCTAATTCGGTAGGTCAAATTCATGAAAGGGACATTCCTTTATCTTACGTGTTTAGGCATTAACTGAAGCAATAAAACTTGGCATTTGGACAACAAAATCAGATCTGTGTTAGTGTTTAAGCTTCAAAATGACCATTATGCGTCTTCAAATTTAAAGTATCTAAACATCTTTATGAGATCTCAACACTCCCCTATACATCTAGAATGTAGAAAAGTAAAAGCATAGCAATACGCACATTAAAATTCAGTTCAAGAGAAGTCTGAGTCTGATGTCAGAAGATGTAACCAAAGAAAATAAGCAAATAGTCAATAATACATAAATAACAACAGACTACTAGCAGTTAACTGACATGCCAGCTCCAGACTTTAATTAAACTGATTGAAAGATTATGTCTTCATCATATGAATATCAGGCACAATCCTTCCCGTTAGGTGGTTTAGTATCATACCATCATAACATATATGAGAAGAACATAACCAGTGTCATGCCAACAACTGGTTTTTAAATGAATGTGTTTAGTTCCGATTTACAGACCCTATAAGTGAATCAATTTAAACGGCAAAATATGCAATCTTTAATGACCTGACAACAGTATCGTAACTATATCCCTTATCAATAAGTATATTTAAAGGTTTTGTGAGCTTCTGAGGTGAATAAAGACATTTTTGGTGCTTTATACAGAATATTTTCATTAAGAATTGGATGTGAAATACCTGAACGTATAAGAAGTCTGCATGTTGAGCTATATTTACGAATGATGTCCTTATACCGATGATAAAATTTAGTAAATGTTTTGACTAGTTTGTGATATCGAAAACCCTGGTGTAATAATTTTTAAGTAATACATAAATTTCTCTCGTTAAAATCTAAAACATTGTTACATACACGAGTGAATCGTACAAGTTGAGATATATAAACACCGTAAGATGGTGACAAGGGAACGTCACCATCTAAAAATGGATAATTAACGATAGGAAATGAAAAATCTCTTTTATCATAAATTTTAGTATTAAGCTTTCCGTTAATGATATAGATATCAAGATCAAAGAAAGGACAGTGGTCATTGTTAGTACTAGCTTTATTTAAAGAAGTTCAACAGGATAAATTTCCTAAGTATACATACTGAAGTCGTCATTATTCGAAGCCAAAATATCATCCAAATATCTAAAAGTATTATCAAATTTGTGTATCAGATGTTGTTTCAATGGGTCTTTGGTGATCTTTGTCATAAATTGTAACTCATAGCAATACAAAAACAGGTCCACAATAAGTGGTGCAGTTAGTCTCCATTGGAATTCCGATAACCTGACGATATACGGAATCTCCAAAGCGAACAAAAATGTTATCTAGTAAAAATTCAAGGGCAGATATAGTATCAAAGCATGTCCAATTGACATAGGTTTCTTTTTATTGCTTCTAAAAAATGACCTAAAGGAGTTTGATCATAACTATATATTCACATTCTGACTTTTTAAATGCCCATTTAATTAGGTGTGTGAATGTTTTATTATAAGAATGTGAGGCAATGTGGTATATAGAGTAGAAAAATCAAAACTTTGAACAGATTAAAAATCACCAATATAAGCATGCAATTTGTCAAGTACTTCCAACGAGTTCTTGACACTCCAAAAGTAATTAATTCCACTATTTTCGAAGGCCTTATTTGAACAATTTATTATCAGGTTTTTGATTGTACCAAGTGTACTGGTAAGAAGAATAGACAATTTAGTAGTGGAACAATGGGTTGAAGACGAAATAAATCCATATTGGTAAGGTGTTTTGTGTAGCTTCGGAAGCCAATAAATAGTTGGGACTTTCATTGTATTTGGTTCTGCTTGTAAATCGATAGCTAAAAGTTTATGTTTGTAGCAGATGTCGTTTTCTGAAAATGAAGTCAGTTGAAATGTTGGTGATTTGATGATTTCTTTTTGAAGAATATCAATGTAACATTTACGTCAAACACTAATAATGTTAATAGCAGCTTTATCGGTCGGGACAAAAACAAATTCCTTGGCTAATTATTTTAGTTTATGTTTGATACGAGAAATAGGTTTGTTATGGTTATTGTTAAGAGTAAAATGTTCTTTAAAATGTTGAATACGTATATCAACTATGTTCTTACTGAATTAAAAAAAAAGTTTCCAAAGACTTTTTGTCAGCTTTTTCCCGTTTTATCCATTTCGAGCAGTAAGTAAGGAGCGAGTCGTGGATGATATTACGACACTCATTCCAATAAATAATTGACGGGGGACGATAGTTAGGTCCTTTACTCTTGAATGATTTCAACTCTCGGTCTTAACGATGTTAACATCTTTACACAATTGGGTATAATTAAACACTAATTTCCGGGTAGATTTCTTGTAAATATAACAAATAAGAGGGAGCTCAGTATTATCAAAATATCCGGGAATTTGTTCTTTAACAGAATTGTCGTTAAAAATACCGACAATATTTACAAAATCAAGACCTTTATTGACATACTTTATTTTAATCAAATGATTTTTATGATTTTCAGGGCCATCAATTTTTGGAAACAGTTTAGAATAACAATATACCATTATAATTTGAACGATTTCATACTTAGGACTGCTATATGAAACGGTGTTGCAATCCTCTAAAATTTTATTTAACTCATAGATAGGAAATGAACACAGCTTTGTAAACAGATAATGTCTGTCGTTGTTTTTTTTAAATAGAAATAGGTCCGATAGTTATCAAAGGTACCAGGATTATAATTTAATTAAAACGCGCGTTTCGTCTACATAAGACCATCAGTGACGCTCATATCAAAATATTTATAAAGGCAAACAAGTACAAAGTTGAAGAGCATTGAGGATCGAAATATTGGTATGATTGGTCCGAAATTTTCTTTGATTGCGATTTTTTCTATGACCATGGAAACTATATTCAAAATGTTAAAACAAAATCGATTCTTGATATATTATCAATTCCCATGATATTATCATTAAGACCCAGAGGGTAGACTGTCTGTAATGTTTTAATACAATTTATTTTCCGTGATCGTACAACACTTGAATGAGATTCACCAGGCCACTTATTTACTACTTCTAAAGGTTGAACTGCTAAATATTTAATAGGATGATTGTGCTTCTAGAGGTGTAGATAAATGATATTTTTGAATTTACTGGGTCTTTTAAAATGATACAGATGTTCTTGAGTGCGTTTGGATAAATATCGTCCACGTACTGAATACTGCACCCCGGGTTGTTTCATGTGTAAATAAATAATACTGTTTGTTTTTCAAATTATATCAGTTTCAAAATTTAAAGAAAATGTGAGACCATTAAACGTGGACCTTACCGTATTGTTGGTGGAAAGAAAGGGACATGTAAGTCATTGTTTGGCATGACACTTATCGATAGAAGGGTAACCACGATTTTTATTGCTAAAAATGTTGGCGAGGGTAGTTTTGTTAGATAAGCGATTTTGAATATTGAGACGTGTAGATGCTCTTTGAACGAGTTTAGTATTATTAAGTTAGACATATCAAAAAGGCTTTTTTTTCTCATAAAATTCAAAGTTATTTTCCTAATTTGCCATCGTTGAAATTTTTATATTTTTTTTAAAAACGCTATTTGTATTGAAACACTAATTTTACGATCTTACAAGCTCGAATATGGAGAACAGAGTGAGTACTCAAATTTTGCTGGTAAATAACATAAACAAAACTAAAGATTATACATATTTTCTCTTGAACTGAATTTTAATGTGCGTATTGTTATGCGTTTACTTTTCTACATTGGCTATAGGTATAGGAGGAGGATTGAGATCTCATAAACATGTTTAACCCCGCCGCATTTTTGCACCTGTCCCAAGTCAGGAGCCTCTTGCCTTTGTTAGTCTTGTATTATTTTTAATTTTTGTTTCTGCTGTACAATTCGGAGTTTAGTATGGCGTTTATTATCTATATTTGTAAAGGGTCCAGCTGAAGGACGCCTCCTGCCAACTTTGTCCAACCCCAACTTTGGACCTGATTTTTAAAAAAAGTAAGCCGAACGACACCCTAGATTCTTTCTCAAGTAGACCTTAGCTATTTAGCTTCACATTGCACCTAGTAGCGAAAAAAGTATTGCCGTAGAACAGTTTTTATTAACATTTCCGTAAGGGTGGGTTAGGGTGTCCGAACCCAACTTTGGACCAAATTTTAAAAAAAATCTAAGCCGAACAACACGCTGGATTTTTTCTCAAGTAGACCTTAGCTATTCAGCTTCACATTGCACCTAGTTGCGAAAAAAGTATTGCCGTAGAATTTTTTTTATTAACATTTTCATTAGTGTGGGGTAGGGTGTCCAACCCAACTTTGGACCTGATTAAAAAAAAATTAGCCGAACAACACCCTGGATTTTTTCTCAGGAGACCTTGGCCATGCAGCTTCACATTGCACCTAGTGGCGAAAAAAGTATTGCCGTAGAACAGTTTTTATTAACATTTCCGTTAGGGTCGGGAAGGGTTCCAACCCCAACTTTGGACCAAATTTAAAAAACAATCTAAGCCGAACAACACCCTGGATTTTTTCTCAAGTAGACCTTAGCTATTCAGCTTGACATTGCACCTAGTGGCGAAAAAAGTATTGCCGTAGAACAGTTTTTATTAACATTTCCGTAAGGATGGGATTAAAGTACGAGCGCAACTTTCTATTCTTGTAATGTAGAACATTTGTAACTTTATAGGAACTATTTGACAGGATGCCGAGAATATGGAAAGCTATTTGGCACTATGTCACAAAAAAAAAATTGATGACAGAGTCTGACAAGCAATTGTACAAGCATTTCAATAATTTTATAATTATTTTCAATTCTATATACACTCACAGCTGTTGACTATTAAAAGTAAAAGCGTGCAGCATCCTGTTTAGTATATATTGACAGCGATTATTATTGTCTTTAAATTATTGAACAGGACTAGAATTGTTTTTTAAATTCATTGAATAGTGACTTCGATTGCTTAATTATGTATTAAAAACTGATAATATAGTGTTTATATATTAATAAAAAACATTTTGAGTACGTTTGATTCTTATGCAACTTTTGGGTTCATAGACATATTCGAAAACTGGCTGCTAGCGTAGTGGCTGCTAGCGAGTGGCTAGTAGCTTGAGCCTGTTCTTCTCAAATCCTAGACCCGCATCTGACAACGAAATCTTATATATGCTGCTTAATGTTACTACCTTAGTCATTTCCGTTAAAGATTTATTTAGTAAAATCAATTCGGTGACCCACTTTTAATTGCTTATCAATAAAATGGATAAATTACTATTATAACTTAATTAATTTCAAGAGATATAAAACAAAATTGCATGGAAACATCTTTTGTATTTAGTATCTGATAGCATTCCTGTTAAAAAAATTAATACAGAACAGTTGAAGCCTTCAGAGAACAGATTCCTACATTTGTTTTTAACCAATACTACACCATGTAATTGTTACACCTTGTAAATAGTTTTATCTTATACGTTCAGTGAAAATCAAAAACAAGTTATATTTCTTTATGTTAACACATATTTCTAAATTTTAATCACGCATGCATGGTACATATAGTCATCAATATAATGATAGAGTGCGGAAACTAAAAGAAGAAGAATGTCATTCAAAATTAAAAGACAAATAATTTCTAAAGTACATATAGTCAATTTATGGGTCCATTAAAGCTTGCTTTTTGGTGTGATCCAGTGTTGAAGGCCTTACTTTCACCTATAATTTTTGAGTTTTTACGCAACGTGTCCTGAATGGAGAGCTGTCTCATTGGAACTCATACCACATATTCTTATTTATATTCTAGTGATATATTAATAGGTGTTGTTAATGTCTATGTCGGTACCTGAAGTAGCAAATGATTTCCCTCATTTACATATGTATATCACAGTAACCAACTATTGTATGACTCATGTAAACCAAGAGTTCCAAATGGTGTAGTTGAAATCCTCCCTTCGTAAATTTTACGGACGCCATCACGAGTTGGTTGACCTTTATGGAATATCCGTTCCACTAATGATATTGGATATGTTCCTTACGTCGTAACTACAATCCCCTTCCCTTTCATGGATGTGACCTACCGAATTAGACTATTTTCCGGATTTGTTATCACATAAGCAACACGACGGGTGCCACATGTGGAACAGGATTTGATTACCCTTCCGGGGCACATGAGATCACCCCTGTTTTTTTGGTGGAGATCGTGTTGCTTATTCTATAGTTTTCTATGTTGTGTCATGTGTACTATTGTTTGTCTGTTTTTCTTTTTTTCATTTTTAGCCATGTTTTTGTCAGTTTATTTTCGATTTATGAGTTTGACTGTCCCTCTGGTACCTTTCGTCCCTCTTTTAAATGAAATTGATATTATATCGCACCAAATGTGACATTTTAAACTTGAATTAGAATATGTCATGCCCAAAAAATTCGTTTGAATTAAAGTTTCTTAGCATTTCACACCTGCAGTATACCATACGTTACTTGTTACTTTCCTTTGTTTCCAAAAAAAAAAAAGCACAACATACTAGATATCTTGAATTGAAGATAAGCAAACTACCATATTGTCATATCTTCAAATGAAAATTCAATGGAGGAAAGACCTTTAATTCTTCTATTAACAGATTATATGACTGCATCTGCAAGTTTGAGCTTTATTGTTATAATTAGAATTACTATGATGGGTAGCAGGACTAGCAAGGCCACTGCAAATAATTGAAATTCGATATGACTGGACAATTTTGTTGGGTGTATTTTATGCTGTATTTCAGATTATTTTCTCAGCTGTGTTGGTTAAACGACTTCATTTATTGCTATATTTCTTTCTGGTTGTGACGTCTCTTTTTAATGTTTAATCAATTCCGTTTCATCTTTATACAAGTAGTTAATTAAACTGCTTGACAATTTTGGCTCTAACTCTTTTGAAAAAAAATCATTTGATTATTTCTTATTATCAGAATGTTATACAGTTCTCTTGTTAAATCACGAACGTATATGATACAATGACTGTAGTACAATTATGTGGAAAATAGTAAGTCAATACACATGGTGTTATATGTAACAGAGCATACATCCTAATATCCTTGTATCTTTTTAGACTGCACCACGTAATATTTGATATGTTATAGTTACAAAATATAAGAAAAATGTAAATTCTATAATTTCAACATTTTTGTACACAAAGCGTATCAATTGCTTCCTAGAAAAAATCTTAATTACTGACAAACAAATATAGGTATCGGCAATTATCATTAAGTTCATGATAACCAAAATTTCTCTAAAAGTTTATTATATTATAATCATAGTGAATGTTAACCTAACCCTGTGCCTGTCAGGGTACGTATTCGGTCCAAGTACTTACAATTGTATAATAAAAAAGCAATCAATGAGGTTGTTAAATTTGATATATGCTTTTTTGTGCTTCCTTGTTACATATTTGTTTGTTTTATAGTGATTAAGATTATACCACAATGTTGACTGCTAAAAGACTCTAAATAAATATTTTTTTAGCAAACATTACGCGTTAAAGTTTTAATAAATATTTAAGAATAATCGATTACTTGATTCAATCTTCAAGTTAAACGAAAATTTATGAAATGCATGCACATCCAAATTTACTAAAGCTGTATATTTTCCCATGGATCATACAAGTGACCTAAAGATTGTTGTCTTCAGTTTTTACAATTAATCAATGTTTGTCTTAATATACGTAACATAATGTATATTTATTAATTAAGTGAAATTGGTTATCAAAGGTACCAGGATTATAATTTAGTACAACAGACACGTGTTTCGTCTACATAAGACTTATAAGTGACGCCCTTGTCAAAATAATTATAAAGCCAAACAAGTACAAAGATCAAGAGCATAGAGGATCCAAATTTTTAAAAAGTTGTGCCAAATACGGCTTAGGTAATATATGCTTGGGATAAAAAAAATCCTTAGTTTTTTTAAAAATTCAAATTTTTGTAAACGGGAAATTTTATATATGAAAGATATGATTGAGGCTGCATGAAATCACTGTCATATAAGATAAGTTCTTTTAAAACCAAAAACTTTGTAATCATCAGAAAATAAATCAGAAATCAAATTTTGGCTCTTTGTATTATTGTAATATGTTAAGAGTTTACTTTTTGCGTTTGTAGCATGAGGCTGGTATATGTGTTTACTTGATTTTAACCAATGTTCAACTGTTTCATTCCATGCTCCAATTCTTTTTAAAAGTCGTTCGGTGAATGCAAATATCTCGGAGAATTTTCCAACCATCATTTGTTTATAAAAATATTCTGGAACTCTACATTGATTGTCCCAGTGTGAATTTTTACAATGTCTTATAATTTCTAGAAACTCATTAAATGACACCGTACGATTGATTCTACACACTTCGTTCATCACATGTCTATATTGGTCTTTGTCTAAATATGACGATAATATTCGTTCTCTAGGCTCTCTCACAAAAGCAGCTTTCAGCCATTGCTCGTCATTCATCATTTCCATTATTGTACAATTATTAAACATGTCTAACGTCTTAATTCCACTTCTTGGATCATGCAATATCGTTCTGTTAATACCTTGGATTAATTGCATTAACCTTTTCCAATAAGTACATGCTGACTTTGCGCTCCAAAAGAATATTAATTTGTATTTTGGAACAACAATTGGGGAGCTTGGAGTATATTGTAATTGTTGTATAATCTTTTTGTCCAGCTTATGCTTACATGTTTAATTTGATTGTGTCACAAGACCATTTGGCATTTGCTTTTTCGTCCGAATATCTGGTAAATGGCGTGTCCAATGTAAGAAAGTTGGATTAAGCTCCTTAGATTGATTAATGGCTGATTGATCCTGTGACCATGGTAGCCATGTTCTGTTATATAGTTCCATATGCAATATTTTTGTCAAAAGGCAAAGACACATCAATTTCATAGTTACCCTCATCATTAACTTCACATGATGTAACCCCATTGCAGTTTTCATTCTTAGATGTTTTTAACCTCAAAGGCTGATACTTAAAGACTGTCCCGGATTTGAAGAGATCACAAGGAATAGTTTCATCTCGTACAATTAGTTTGGAGTCAGATGTTGATCAGTAGCAGCCAGTTTCTCACTGATAACCAAGTGAACATTGGAAATATATAATGAACATTTTATTAATTAAAAAAAAAAAAATATCACTTGCCTTTAATTGAATCTAAGCAATACGGGTAAATATACAATTAACATTTCACAAAATGTCCTTATGTTCGGATCTGTCCTTATGTTCGGATCTGTCGGCTATATATTCTACGTAATTATATAAAATCTAATAATGGACGTAAGGATAACAATTAAAAGTTAATGTATTGTATACAATAAAAACAAATATCAAAAGCTATATTTCATCAGGAACATTTATCAAAAGTATATATTTTCGTTGATTTCAACGTGAGCAAGACTGAAATTGATATATTGTAAAATCAAGCCATAAATATCGTTAATCTTATTTAGATTATTTTTTAGATAAAACATGTTAGGCTTACATCAATTCACATTTATAAAGGTATAACCGTATTACCTTCATCATACGTGATCTTAATTGAATAATATATCAATATACAAAACCCATAGAACAGAATATGCTTCACAAGAGGCAAACCCGTCTCATGTATTATCAGGTAAAAAAAATAAAAAGCAAAAAAAAACTAACAAACTGACATTTAAGAAGATATTCTTTGATACAGGAGTATTTCAAATAGTTTCTTATGAGATAACTATATACAAATTTGCAGATTGAGCATAACAGAAGAAATTGTATAAATCTTCTGCAATATGTAGAATAATTGAATGTGTCACATTAGTTATTTGTGAATGATTTAAAACTAGTAATCATAGTTAATGTATTTTATGTCGGCTTCAAACAACAGCTTGCTCTCACACTAAAAAAAAAATTACTGAGTAATTTTTCTTTACTCATTTTGAGTAATTATATTACTTACATATTTACTTACTATTACTTACAATTACTTACTTTTACTTAATTTTACTTAATATTCTGAAGGAATTACTTGAAATTACTTAATTTATTTTTTTACTTGATTTAAGTAATCCAAATAGTTTTAAGTAAAAAATGATTACTTGAATTTAGTAAAACTATTTCAAAAATTACTTAGTTATTCATTTTTAGTTAAATGCAGTAAATGATTTACTAAAATTACTTCTGATTACTTGAAAAAAATTACTTCTCATTACTAGGTAGGATTAGATAAATTACTTAAAATGATTACTATATAATTTTACTCTATATATTTACAACTTCTGAAATAAATATTGCGTCTAGATAAGATTTCAATTTGATTGATATCAATTTGGTGTTTGGTATCTAGCCATTTGCTGTAATAATGTCTTGATTGTGAGTTTAGGTCTTGTAAATTGATTTCTTAATACAAATTGCTTATTATTATTTGTGTTGTACAAATTCAAGAATTACAATGTATTTGACGTGTATACATCTGTATATATATGAATTACTTCTGATAACATGGATATAAAACTTGTTATTACTTAGTAGGTTAAGGCACTATAGCATGTTGTTTTCTTGCATAAGGCTTATTATATATAATAATAAATGCTTCCTATGAAATTTGACTCCATATTTAACAATTTCAACAATATGTAGGTTTAAGTCTGAAAATTGCATAATTTTGATAACAATTTTCTTTAAACAGGCAATTATTACAACTTGGAAATATTTTTAATTATATGGAATTTGCATAATTTCCTGTGCTTGAAATTTTTTTATAAATTTCATGTATATTCTGTATTTTAATGTTCAGTGTGGCGCCCAACACTTTCTATTCCAAAGTAGATAACACATTTTCAATAGAATGTACTGTGATGCGCACAACACTATCTATACAAAATACATTGTATGGAAAGTATTATGCAATGAGGGAGGGTAGGAGGGGCCTGATCCAGAAATCCCGGGCTTAAAAACACCAGATCCCGAAATCCCGGTCTTAAAAACACGAAATCCCGAGGTCCCGAAATTCTAAAAAAAGAATTCCCGGATCCTGAAAGGGTCAATCCCGAAATCCCGAGCTTAAAAACACCCGATCCCGGAGTCCCGATAAAGGTCCTATCCCCCCTCTGCAATGCTTAAAAATAATAATGCAGAATAAACATGGAATTTCAGCAAATTACATAATTAAAAATAATTCCAAATTGAAAAAAATAGCCTGTTTTTAGATAATACTTTGAAATGCTTAAAAAATTTGATCGGAATTACTAATCATTACTTAACCTATTTTCATATCAAAATTATCTATTTTTAATATAAGTTTTATAATGTAAAATAACATGAATTAGTTTTACTAAAATTAAAAATTAACTATTTATTATAAATGTACAAAATTGTATAATATTTCCTGTGTTTTTAGTAAGTACTTTTTGATTAGAGACTGAAAAAATATTCGGCCAATCAGAATTAAGGGTTTATTTGACTTTGGTAAGCTATTTTTGAAAATTGGCTGGAGCTCATTCAGTTTTGAATTTGAACAAAAGTTTACAGAGTTTGTTGAAATACTTACACGAGCTACACACATGAAAGGAAAGGAGAACCTTACAAAAAGGACACTTTGTGGGTTTTCATGTTTCTGGCTACTCTTTGTGTACTAATTCAATTAAATGAAAATGTAACACAAAGAGTTGCTGGGGAGGTAGCCCATGTTAACTTACAACAAACAATAGAAATGGATTATAACAAAGGATATAGTATATGATCATTCTTTAAAAAGGTATGTTACTATTTCAAATTATATGCATTGATAATAAAACAGTGTAGAATTTTTATTTTAATCTATAAATATATTATAAATATATATATAATTTATGTGTAAAAGAATTACTCAATAAATATTAAAAGAATAACTTACTTTTATTAATACAAATAATCAATATGTATTAAAAGAATTACTTCCTATCATTAAAAGAAATACTTAATGTGTATTAAAAGAATTACTTACTTAAATTTTTACTTTGAATTACTAAGATTTTTAATAAGAATTACTTAAAATTATTACTAAGGATTACTTACAATTATTACTAAGGATTACTTACAATTATTACTTAGGACAACTAAAAGTTATTACTTAGGATTACTAGAAATTATTACTTAGGATTACTTGAAATTTTTACTTAGGATTACTTGTAATTACTTATTATTTTACTGAGAATTACTTAAGATTATTACTAAGGATTACTTGAAATTGCTTGGAATATTACTGTGAATTACTTACAATTACTTGTTATATTACTAGTATTTACTTGTAATAAATACTTGAAATTACTTAAAATAATACTTAGAATTACTTATGTTGATTATTTTGTTTACTGAATTGGATTACTTAGAATTACTGAAAAAGTAAATTACTTGTATTTACTTGAAATTACTTAACATCACCAATAATTACTATCAATGATCAATAATTTTGACAAATTCAATTACTTGAATCAAGTAGTTGAATTACTTTTTTTTTGGTAATTCCAAGTAATATTTTTTTTAGAGTGCTGAAGGATTACAGACGTTATTCATTGTTATTAGTTAAATTGCAAGGATTAACTGTGTTCCATACAGCTCTTTATAAAACCATAATATATTTCAGTTTTATCACATCTTCTGAAATACAGGGTATAGAAATAGTTTAACTTCTATTTGTCCATCCATTTGTCGGTTGGACCTTCCTATAAGTGACAGAATTATTTTCTACTTATTAAACTTGTCCATCAATAGTTTTTACCAGAACTCACTAAGAATATGAGCCTCCTGGAATTGTATACACTAAATTATGGTTCGAGTGTAGATTTCGACCATGTCATGCCTGTTAAGGTCATCTGAAGAGGGTCTTCAGAAATACTGTGAATTTGTTAACGAATGTAGTGGTATTAACCATATGTGGGTTTTGAAGATTTTATAAAATTGAGAATGGAAAATGGGAATGTGTCAAAGAGACAACAACCCAACTAAAGAGCAGATCCTAAACAAGATTATGTATAAGTTCAGTGATAATGAACGTCATACTAAAAATATATTAAAGAAACGGAAATTAAAAGTCATACAAGACTAACGTAGGCCAGAGGCTCCAGCCTTGGACAGACGCAAAAATGCAGCAGGGTTAAACATGTTATTTTAGATCACAGCCCTCACCTATACCTTTAGCCAATGTAGAAAAATCAAACACATAGTAATAGGCACAGAATAACTCAGTTTAAAAAAAAATGAGTCTGATGTCATAATAGGTATCAAAAGAGACTAAACAAAATGACAATGATGCATAAATCAACAAAGGAATACTAGCAAATACTGACACGCCAGCTCCAGCTAGATATTGATTAAACTGATTGAAAGATTATGTACCAATCATATGAATATCAAGCACAATCCCCCACTTTATGGGTTTAGTATCATATTATAAAATATATGAGAATAATTTTGTCATGCCAAAGACTGGTTATAGAATAAATATGTTTTTTATCGATGCCAAAAACCTATAAGTGAAACTATATTTTAGCCAAAATATGCTGTCTTAAATGACCTGACAACCGTATCGTGACTATATTCCATCTTAATGAGTCTGTAAAGATGTTTTGTTGGATTTTGAGGTGAATAACGACTTTGTAACGAATTTCACCATGATAACAGATTGGATGTAAACTACCTGACTGTATAAGATGTCTGCATGTTGATTTATATTTACGAATGATGGACGATAGAGGGTTGCTGCTCACAAGGAAGCTATTAAACCAATAATTCCAAATGGTGAAGTTATAATCATCCCTTCATAATTTTCACGGACGCCATCACGAGATGGTAGACCGTTATGTAATAACCGTTTCACAAATGATATCGTATATGTTCCTTACGTTGTAACTACATTCTCCTTCCCTTTCATGAATGTGATCTACTAAATTGGACTATTTACTGGATTTGTTATAACATGAGCAGGATCTGCTTACCCGTCCGGAGCACCTGAGATCACCCTTAGTTTTTGTTGGGGTTCGCGTTGCTTATTCTTTAGTTTTCTATTTTGTGTCATGTGTTCTATTGTTTGCCTGTGTTTCTTTTTTTCATTTTTAGCCAGGCGTTGTCAGTTTATGAGCATTTATGAGTTTGACTGTCCCTCTGGTGTCTTTCTTCCTTCTTTTAATTTTGCTTCTTAAAATGTGACTTTGAATAGATTGTGGTGAATATATCAAGGAGGAAATAATTCATTCAAAATGTTTTGTGTGGCTTTCACATAATGATGTACATGCATGTAAAAGCCAAAATATTTTTGGAGTATACTTGCAGTGATTTTCTATGAAATCTACTAGGTTTTTTGTGCATAAAAAAATGTGCTAACAAGAAGGACATTTTTTTTTATAAAATGGGATCTAAAAGTTCAAACAAATCAAAACTCTAACGCAAGTAAGAGAAATAAGTTCAACCAACATATCTCTGTCTGTCATAATTATAAAATTCTGGATCTAATATTGTAAAATTGGAATATATATCATAGAAAATGAAATAAAACGTAAATACTGTGGAAATAGTTTAATCAAGTGATATAGTGAAAATATAGATAAAATATTCCAAACAATTTGTATTGTGAGAATAATTATTTTTGAATGTGATATCAGAAATGTTCAAAAATTATAAAATACTGGATCTAATATAAATACTCTGCACCTGTTTGAATAGTATATATTTATATATAATGGGAGATTAAACAGATGATACAATGGAGATAGTAAAAAAATCTAATGATTTAGTGAATTTTGTAAGACATTATTCCAAAAAGTAAATAGAATTAGGAATATAGTTTATAATGACTTCAAACAGGGAAAACTGGAATACTGGATGGGTTATTAAATATCAGTGTCTATACACTTTTTTAGATCAATAAACTAACCAGTTTATTCAAACGATTTATTTCAATATAACACTATGCATTAACCCTTTGTACAGTGCTCATGCCAATACATATTAAACAAATGTCTTTATGTTGGAATAGGCTGATAAGACGTTCTGGTAAAAAATAGATAAATCATAATTATATTGGAGATATTTGAGATTTAAAATAATGAAACCAAAAATAATTTCTTCCCTATCATTTTCTAATAGAATAGTCCTAGGTGAGGAAAACTTCAGAAAACAGCACGCTGTAAGGTTGGAATAGGTAAAAAAAACTGTTAAGATAGCATCAAGGTAGATTTAAATATAACATTCTAACTGATCAATTTAAATGTCCCAATTTTATTGTCAATTTTACGATCAGGTTGAACAATAGGTAAAGTTGAACAACAACACCCATAGTCAAGTCACACTAAATGACGGTTATTGAAATACTCTAACAGTCACCTTAGTGTAATAACCAACGACCTTAATAACTAAATGTTGACGTAACTGTTTACGGACAACTAAAATGTTACCACCTTTGAAAAAGCAACAGCTTAAGCTTGTTTGACAAAACACAACATGCCGCACTAGAGCAATGATATAATTGTTATATCAGACTAAAAGACCCTGGCTAAGATCTTGATTTTCGACCAAACTCTAAACCGAGAGATTGAAAATTTATATTTTTTTTAACTATCTGAGCATAATGTTTTTTTGCAAATAACAGTACATTTGTTTTTAAGTTCAAAATATTAAAAAGGTAAAACGTCAAAATAAGTACAAATTAAAAGATTATTTTTTTTCTCAAAAATATCAAACTGCGAGATAAATTCAAAATGGAAAGAGTTTTTTTTATATGAACGTCACTGATGAGTTTCATGTAGACGAAACACGCGTCTGGCGTACTAAATTATAATCCTGGTACCTATAATAACTATTTACACCTCTAGGTCGATGACACTGCTGATCGACGTTTAGTCCCCGTGGGTATCACCAGCCCAGTAATCAGCACTTTGGTGTTGACATGCATATCAATTATGTGGTCATTTTATAAATTTCCTGTTTACAAACTTTGAATTTTTCAAATAACTAAGGATTTTCTCATCCAAGCCATAGATTACCTTAGCCGTGTTTGGCACAACATTTTGGAATTTTGGATCCTCAATGCTCTTCAACTTTGTACTTGTTTGGCTTTATAAATATTTTGATATGAGCGTCAATTGTGAGTCTTATGTAGACGAAACTCGCATCTGGCGTACTAAATTATAGTACTGGTACCTTTGATAACTATTTAATCCGATCACACATATTTAATATGTCCAGAAATTATTTACATGAATCTAATTTACGGGTTGATTGCTTTCTGAGCGTCACTGAAGATTCTTATGTAGACTAAAGGCGCATATAGCGTACTACATCATAAGCCTGATACCTGTCATAACTAATTTCAAATATTGATTTGACTTTGTGTCGTACGTTCATGCAAAAATTGATATAACGCTTTGAGAAC
Organism: Mytilus galloprovincialis; assembly: GCA_037788925.1. NCBI lineage: Eukaryota > Metazoa > Mollusca > Bivalvia > Mytilida > Mytilidae > Mytilus > Mytilus galloprovincialis. Next base: position 108,691,791 of record CM075330.1, read on the forward strand.
ATTATTGTTTTAATTTTTGTCTATGATACATTTTGTACCTTGTAGATATAAATTTACTGGAGAGCAATTATTCTGCTCTTTTATTTGTCTCTTACCTCCTAAATCCGAATAGATCTACAGTTGTTTATCCGTACTTGCGTTCGTCTGGTCGTCAATCCATCAGGATTTTTTTTTATATATAAGGCAACAGTCTATTGATTTTATATCTGGTATGGAGTCATCTTGTAAAGGTGATATAATTGCGTTCCAGTTGAGCAATTTTGTAGCACTTGCACATGGAAAAAAGCAGTTCTCAGCACTTTTATCACACATCAATATGTTGATTAAACATAATATGCAAAGTAATTTAATAAAAAAAGAATGTCAAACACCTTCTTCGATTTTTACGGAGGTTTTGTGCACAAGACAAATTTTCAACATTTTATTCTCATGTATGCCATTTCATTTACTAAGTGTTTTGTATAATTTTATAGTTTTATCAAGCACACTAACAGATACAAGTTTTGAATTTTTGAAGCAGTAGTTTGGCGCAATATCCTGATTTTATGACTAAATAATGTAGAACAATCGAAAAAACAAAACAGTTCCCTCTTATTTGTTATACTTCATTTTATGGATAAACAGTATGTATGCTCATTACAATATTGAAAAGTTAGTGATAGATCAATTCAAGCTTGTCCCAATTAAAACACATAGAAATTTTGTTTTCCTTTAGTTCATAAATATATGACCTTTGATAATCAAAACTATTTTGATAAAAATAAACTAGAAATTAAAAAAAGCTATGATCTTCTATCCTTTAAAATTCAAGCTCAAAAACGTCTTGTAAAAATTAGAAAAACAGAAAGAAATTATTTAAACGATAATCCACCAAATGTTTATTACAACCTAACTTGATAATTCTTCATTTACCTTTGATTTTACAGATTTATAGAAATAATCTATAATTAAGGAATTGTTATTTAGATGGAGAATTGTCTCATTGGCACTCATACCACATCTTCCTATACTTATTTTACATGTAATGATTTGCAATTCACTCATTTTTAAAAGCAAAGCTACGTCTATGTTGGAGGCGATCAGCATAACTCAAATAGCAAAATTTTTGAATGCACGGTAGATGATATTTGCGACATTTTCTATTACACGATCCATAGTGTGGACATTGTATTATTTCATACATCTTTTCAAAGTTTCAAAGTCAGGGAATTGTATATCATGTTAACAAAACGGCTACTGAATTTGTAAAGAAGTAAGTCTGTCCATTTGAAAAAGATAAAACAATAACATGTCATTAGCTTTCAAAAATGCTTGAGTCAGAGTAACAGCATACTTTTGGTTTCTATATTTTCTGAAAAAGTAGTTGATGAAAATTTTTCAGTTTGAAATAGTTGCTCAAAACTTGCAAAAATGAATGCGTTACATCAAAGAAAATAGATTTTCATTAAAATTAGACAGTTTACTGTATGGAATATGTTATTAGAAGAGTTATAGGAGTTTGTTTATCTGGAAAACATTTCGAGTACAAAATTTCTGTTACTTTCAATAATTATAACCTTTTACATAACAGCATTTCTAAAGGCCACAATGTCATTACTTCGTGCGGATTTTCCTTCAAATTAAAGTTCCGATCAAGCTGAAAGTAAGCATATTGTGAAGAATATTACTCTGTTTAGTTATACCATGTCCTGTCCAAGATCTGAATTTTCAGAAGAGTCACTGACTTGATCATATTGTTAGATACAAAGTCATCTAGCAAGTCTAATGGCTTATTGTCTAAGACTCTAAAGAAGTAAAGAAAATGTACACTGTATTTAAACTAAATACAGTGCTTGCACTGATATCAATCCTAGGTTTTGTTGGGGTTCATGTTGCTCAGTTTGTAGTTTTCTATGTTGTGTATTATGTTTTACTCTAAGACGTGTCACGATACTTTTCTATCCCAAATTCATGTATTTAGTTTTGATGTTATATTTGTTATTCTCATCGGATTTTGTCTAATGCTTAGTCCGTTTCTGTGTGTGTTACATTTTAATGGTGTGTCGTTGTTCTCCTCTTATATTCAATGCGTTTCCCTCAGTTTTAGTTTGTTACCCCTATTTTGTTTTCTGTCCATGGATTTACGAGTTTTGAACAGCGGTATACTACTGTTGCCTTAATTCATTATTTGTCTGTTTGTCTTTTTCTTTTTAGAAATATCGTTGTCAGTTTATTTTTTATTTATGTTTTGTGAGTGTCCTTACGGTATCCATGGTATCTTACGCCTCTCCTTTTAAATAATAAAAAAGACTTTTAAGCATGGTTTCAAAAATTTCAGTCAGACTGTTTGGAAAATTCAAAATAATGTTCATAAATTAAAACAATTCTAAGAAAATTGGGCACATTAATACATTTTAAAATGTAACCACAAAATTAATAAAAATCTGGCAAAAAATGGTCATTTCAGAATCTGGCGCTGTTAAATATATTAAATGTAAAAAACAATAACAAAGATACATGTTTTGCATGCATGTAATATGAAGCAGGTGTTTGTCGTGTAAGTGGACAAAATCAGCAAGCCTGAAGAATACTAATACTAATATCCCGTTAACTGCAGGTTTCATGTATACAAATAAATATTCATAGAAATCAAATTCCAGGCACTATTTTTAGTGAAAAAGTAACTGAAATACTAAAACGTACCGTACCTGATGATAAGAATTAAGATATGAATTATACGCTATCTTCAGGTAGCATACTGTTTTCTCTCGTTTTAATGTATAATGTTATTATTATTGATAATTGTTTGGATAACACAATTTGACTGATTGTTTGAGTTGAAATTTCTTAGAGAACTTGCCGTGAAAAGATTGTATGTTGAAATGGGACTAAATTCTACTTTATTACATACACAAACAGAAAGTATTCTATATGATCGTCCTTCTAATTTGTTTTTGTAACCTGGGGCCGTGTAAAAGAAGCTGTCCTAGGACTAGGACATGTCTTAGGATGGTCTAAGGACACGTCTTAGTCCTAAGTCAGGTTAACGAAGGTGTCCCAAAATAAGATATGTCCTAAATTTGATCCTAAAGTTAGGATATATAAATAGGTGTCTTAGGGTAGTTCTAAAAGGTACTATGCCCTAAAAAGAAATAAAAACAACAAATATGGCATAAATTACTTAATAAAAATACTAATACAATATTAAACTAAACTAGTATAATGTTATAAAAAATAAACTAATTAAACAATTTTTTTCAATATTTGTTTAATATTCATTTCTGTTACATTATTTTCAATTTGTAGACAAATTTGATATTTGAAATACTTCCAGATATAAAAAAAGCGTTCATAGTATTTAGTTTGAGTTTTTGGAATAATAAGCATATTACAAGACATTTGTGTGGTGTGATAGAACTTACATTGAGATATTGCGGACTAGTCATTTGGTGAAATGCTTTTCTATAAACTCAAATTGCTTTTCTGTACACAAATCTACATGAAATGGACATCAATAGCTTTAAGTAAATCTCCAAAAATTATGTTTGACGATGTCATATCGTTACGCTCATATATTTATATAGAATAAATGGGACTGTCCTTTTTGCTTAAAAATATAATCATCATGAGTAACATTTTTTGCACCTAACCAAACAGTGCAATGTTAATATAAATGTGGTAAAAAATGACTTCCTTTTACCGAATTCTTATTCAATACATGCAATGAAATCGAGTGGACCCAAAGACAAAACAATTTACAAACTAACATTAAATTCTAGCACGAATATCTCATTTAACAAAGTTGTGTGACTATTTAGTTTTGTTGTCGCATGCCATTCATTTATATTTTTTTATAGTGAAAAATAACGTATCTACTAGTGATACGTTAAAACTTTTATTTTGCATAAATTATTTTCCATAAAAGAGTCAACCTTTCTTCCTTTGTACATATAGTAAAATACAATAAAATATATGTCATTGAATTCCCTACATATTTTTTCAATTAAATAAATGTGTTGGGATGGTCCTAGGACCATCGTAGTTAGGACTGTCCTAAGATAGCTTTGTTTTACATCCTAAGACATGTCTCAGACACGTCCTAAGACCATCCTAAATAATTTCATAAGAACTATCTTAGGACATATCCTAGGATACTTCCATTGACACGGCCCCAGTTCTACAAATTTCCGAGAAATCATACAACTTTAAACATGGCCGAGTCTGTCAACAGAAGAACACGACAATGGTAACACGCAAGCTCATCAAAAAGAAAAAAAAGAGTTTGAATATTTCGTTGATTGATGTGTTAACTGTTCTTGGGGGCTATTGCGGATTATCTCAATATAATTGAAGAAAATGGAAGGATAACGCCTTTTTATTTGTAAGGAATACATTTCAGCAATGTTAATTTAATTATATCAATTATTAAAACATAGAAAACAAATGTTTATTCGCAGAATTGCGATTACTTAGGAAAAGTTTTTGCATGATATTTTCCAATACATCTATAACATATTGTGTTTTATTTGAACTATATTTTTTTTTGTTCAAAATTTAGTAGCATGATTAATTTTTTTGATTCATTACTTTCTGTTTGTAATATCCTGTGAACAATATGACCTTTTCAACTATAATCCTATATTATTTCTTTGCAAAATTTCCCGATGACCCTTCATCAGTTAAAACAGGTTTTGATGTACACAGAATATCATCCTCGTTTCTGACTGGACATCGTGGGGGTATATTGCATCCAAATGGAAGAAGAAAAGGATCTACAAGATAAATATATCAGCTGAATGTCATTAATCAAAACCTATTTACGAATCATAAACAATAAAACTTCAAAAACGGCAGTGAAAATTTAGAATTACAGCAAAGTAAATATTGGAACTGTTTTATGTTTGTTTTTATCCCATTATAGAACGTAGTAGTACATATCCGTTCTGTTCATTTGACCTGCGAATAATTGAATGGGATTGGTGGTCGGAAAAATAATGAATTTAAACATTACGGATATGTCTATACCTAAACTTAACAATGGTGGTGTCTTCGAATATTTTTTTCACAAAATGTATATTTAAAACAATAAATCAAGGCGACAATAATGTACCATAGATAAAATCTCGTAAATCAATTTAGATCAGATAACATAATAAGGTCCAAATAAATTTAAAAGAATCGCATGAACCCGAAAAAAGAGCAAAACCAGGTGCGTCGAAAGGGTAAGGAGTTTCTACTTCATATCTTTAAATTTCAAATCAAGAATTAGTATTCTACCAAAGGACCTCTTAAAGAGTTACCACAAGGGTTTCTTATAGTAGAGATTGTTGCTAACTGTCTTCACGCCCGCTGCTGACTGGAAGTAATCGCATACATTTTACTTGGGATGTTCTCGCTGTGTTGAAGTTCCATTGATGAGCTTTGGCTGTTTTTGCTCTTTGGTCGGGTTGTTGTCTCTTTGACACATTCCCCATTCCCAATCCCATTTTATGAAAGGATTGTTATAATTGTTGTCAGTACTTCTCACTGATGGTTGCTTTATCAAGCAAATGATGTTTGTGTAAAAGGCTACACTTCTACTTTAATAGTTTAACCTCAGACAAAATCTCAATTTTAATTTAAAAAAAACAAAGGTCCGTTTAACAGTAAAATACGAAATATATTTAGATATCTAGATACTGTATTTTGGTCATAAAAAAAACCCTGTCCAACTACCTGGAATTTCCATGAATATTTGACAAAGTTATTCATGTCTGAAAAATCGAACCACAAACTGAACCGACAACGACGCTACGCCGACGACGGAATCTAGAATATCATGTCTTGCTTTGACTAATGATACTACAAATATAATATAGGAACCCAACATGCTTATATTTGTTTTACCTGCTACTGCAACAGCTACGTGGAAACAGTTATCAGTAGACAAAAACGAAAATATATTGGTAAGGTGTCACGTATATATCATTCAAACAATTTATGTATTTCTTTTTGTTTTGTTTCATGTGTGTATTTTTAATGTTTAACTCGATTGAGGCTCAATCCTATGAAGATCTACAAACTTGGAGATCAAGATATTTAAAACGTATATTAAACTTACATGGTTCCCCGGAGTGATGTTCTGAAAATATAAATATCGTAAACGAAATAGATTTTATATATCTATTGTCAACAGGAAAAATTTTGTAAGGTTCAATAAAAATGCTGTATAGTAATAAATGTTTTCATTAAATGTCACAAATACATAGATAATGCAGTTCGTCTGTAATGAGATATTACTTATATTGTGTGCAATGCACAAAGCATATGGATAATTCAGTTGATACAACTGTCATACAAACAAGCGGTTTAGCTAGCTATAAAACCAGGTAAAATCCACTGTTGTTACTATTTTCTACAAAAGAACATGCCTGTACCAAATCATGAACATGCCAATTGTTATCCCATCGTTTGAGGTGTTTGAATTTTTATTTTTCTATTTGATTATTGACTTTCAGTTTTGAATTTTTTTATCGGGGTTCAGTATTTTGTATGTTTTTTTCCACATCTTTTTATAGTACTTATATATAGATGGAAACTAGTGTAACTTTTTTCTATACTAGTTTTGCAACAATATTTACTGTTTATAAAGTCTGATGTTAGGTGAAAAAGTGTTGGCAGATTCTACTTTGGGATATTACTGTACTTTATAAAATTTGGCATTTAAATGTAATATATCGAATGTGTTATCAGTTGCATCGAATCAAATTAAGTCATATTCGTATATATACAATGCTGCTATGTGTGGTACGTTATAAATACTGCATATCTTAAGATTTTTATTGAAGGATAACACACCGAGTGTTTTCAGGATTAGTCACATGGAAGACCGAGGTGTGTATGTGACAATAAAAACCACAAATTTTTTTATCAAAGGTACCAGGATTAAAATTTAATACGCCAGACGCAAGTTTCATCTACATAAAATTCTCAATGACGCTCATATAATAAAAAAAAGCCAAACAAGTACAAAGTTGAACAGCATTGAGGACCCAAAATTCCTAAATGTTGTGTTAAATACGGCTAAGTTAATTTATACCTGGGATAAGAACATCCTTATTTTTCGAAGATTTCATAGTTTTGTAGACATACATTTTATTAAAATTACCATATAATTGATATTCATGTCAACACCGAAGTGCTGACTTTTGGGCTGGTGATACCCTCGGGGACGAAACGTCCACGATCAGTGGCATCGACCAAGTGGAGTTAAAAAATATCAAAGGTATCAGGATTAAAATTTAATATGTCAGACGCATAACATATGCATTTGTTGACTTATATACCGTCCATAAATATTATTGTCTGCAAAAGTTGCATTATTGCCATCCTATTTTATTAACCACTTGAAAGAAGGATATTCTTTCAGAGGTTTCGGGTTTTATTACACCCTACGGCTCATTTATAATGTGAAATAAATTTTAATAATTAAAATAGAATTATTTTCTTTAGAAATCATTAGATATAGGAAGATGTGGTGTGAGTGCCAATGAGACAACTCTCCATACAAATAACAATTTAAAAAGTAAACCATTATAGGTTAAAGTACGGCCTTCAACACGGAGCCTTAGCTCACACCGAACAACAAGCTATAAAGGGCCCCAAAATTACTAGTGTAAAACCATTCAAACGGGAAAACCAACGGTCTAATCTATATAAACAAAACGAGAACATTGCCCAGTTTCAATAAAAAATAGTAGAGTGAATGCATGAAGCACTACACAAATGAATTGGTACGGTGTTTGAAAAAGACATATTACTTTGAAAGTAAGGTATTGTATCAACTTTGTAATTCGAAAGAGGAATGCTATGTTTTTTCTTCATTTTATGAAATTGATATCACGGAAAAGCAGATTTCTTCTACAATGTCTCTTTATTGTAGCGATATTTTAACATAACTTCACATTATGTTTTTTCTGAAGTCAAAATCAGCGTCAACGACAATATTTTTTATATTTCTATCTAATAAAGGAGGGAAAGGCCCTAAACAATGAAATATGGATACATACTATAGTAAAATCCTCAACCGGCGACAACACAAGATATATATCAAATAAAACAAATGTACAAGTAACTTTAACTTTGCATTTAAACTAGGAAAAATAAGGTCTTTCTACAAGTCATTATTTTAAGCCTGGAAGAAAGTTTCAATGAATCTTTTGTATCGTCCGTGTTGACTCTTCGTAAGAATAACCGACCGTTCTGAAAGAAAGTAACCTAATGTATGTATATAAATGTATACATGTGCTGTTTGAATCGAAGAAAGCTGTACAATAAATTAAAATGAAATATTGCATCGCAAGAATAAATTATATGTTACAGGAGCAACTAATCCTATTTCTGTGATTGTCTTGTTTATAGCTTACTAAGTTTAGAGTAGAACTGATAAATTTGGACGGAAGGGCAAGGGGAAATTTAAACTTTATTCGTAACACTACACATGCGATTTTATGAATTATATATATAGTTGCAACTTCGCAGAGCCGCATAGCGTTATAAGTAGAATTGAAATATGCAGATCATAGTTTACTAATAACTGTGCTCAGAATGATATGATTAGAGACATATCACATATGAATTCAAGGGAATACATTCATTCTCAGGTTGACAATAAATGAAAGGATAAAAATCATTACCTTGCTGACAGATAAATAACAGTATTAAGACTGTGTATTTGTTCCTTTAAAAAAATACCAATTAAAAGGCAAATTGTCTATTATACAGATTTGTATGTGATGATTATGGATCTATGCAAATTGAAATGTTGTGACAATAATTACTTATACAGAAGCGGTAACTAACGATTTATTCCGGGGTTTGTAAGAATAACAATGTACCAAGTTGATGTTCGACTGATTTTAATATATTAGAAATGTTCAGTGTAGCAAGATATAGTATTTATATCACAAAGTGTGTAACATTATGTAGATCCGAAATATGCAGATATCTTTATTACACTTTTACAGCAAAAATTCAATATTTGATCATTCATTTAAATATAATGATCTCACAAATCACAATCATTCCATTGTACTCCATACAGTGTTAAATATACATAAACATGATAAATGCACGTTTTAAATTTTATTCTTTGATTATGTTTCTATTGGTTTTCTATTTTCTTTATTTGTGAGGAAAAACTCGTGTAGTATTATGAAAATTTAGAAAGTTTAACTGTTAACAAATAAGCTTGAAATTCAAAATTATTTATTTCAAATATTCTGAACTTTGCCATTGACAAATTATAGGATATCATTAGATATATAAAGTCTATAATATTATAATGACTGTGTGTTGACAAGGAAAATCATTCATTGCATTTAATACTCCTATTTATCATATACTTTTAGAAATTACTGGATATAAATTTACCCCTTGCCTAAACTTATTTGTTCATATATTTATTAGTTAAATTTGAAGAATTTTCTTAGCCATGTCATATGGCTTTCGTTATCAAATGCTTCCAGTTATTATCGCAAGCCTTTCTGTCATGTTATCCCGTGACAATTCGACGTCATTCAACAAAATCTGGAAATTGCACCTCACTCATACATTTTTAGTGAAAAATCCTATGTTATTATCTTTATATATAAAATTCGTCTAAACATCAGTTCAACAATGTTAGATCTGTAAATTTGCTCTCGCAATGTTTTTTTATTATTATTCCCTCGCCGGGATTCGAACTCATACTACTGATATATCCTGGTACCTAATCGCTTTGCACTGTATTCTACACACTAGACCACTCGACCACCTAGGCTTCACAAATAATAAAGCTTTCGGTGGCTGGGTGTTACCTTTCCTCGTCAGTTTTAATCTAGCGTCGTAATACAGTACATAATATATAACGTATGAAGATGGAATTGTATCCAAAGAACTCACAAGGACATTTTAATTTATAATTTTCATCAAAAATTAGGTACTATACTCTCGAAATAGAATCAACAGTACATTGTAGGTGTTTTTTCTGTATTTAAAAAAAAATATATTAGAAAAAGGATTTGATAAATATCGATTGTCCACATACACTCAAATGCACAATGTTTTTAACCCTTCACCTTAACTTTATGGTATGTCAATAGTATTACACAAAAATATATTTCCCGACATTAATCCTTTGTACATACTGATCAATGTGTGTAAAATATAAAATACCCATCCCATTGTTTTGGTTTAACTTCTCAAACTTAAAACATTACAAGCTTCATTGAGGTCATGCTATTATATGATAGTTCACACATAATAATGATATTCAAATATCAGTGATTAATTGATTATGCTAACATGGGACTACCAGAAACAACAAGTAACTATGTTTATTTTTCGATTGAAATCTTCGTAAAGTATTTTGTTCTCAATGGTCTCCACTATCCCGATCGATTTTGTTCAATGGTGTCAGCGTTGAATACTATATCTGTAGGCAACATACACACGATAAAATTGACGTGCACGTCTTTTAAATAAATGTCCACTTCATATTTCAAAAGCTCTTATCAGTCTGACAAAGGTTAAAATATAGTTTCTTGCACAAGTTATGACTCAACCCAACTGTTTGATTTACAAATTAAACCGCAAGAAAGACGAATTTTATAATCCGTATAATTAAGTGTATGAAAAGTAAATAAAATGGCATAAAATCCTGGTCCACATATAGGCAAATCTCGCAATGACTTGGATTTGGACTGATGTGTGCAGATTAAAAAGAAAAAGCAACGATGTTAAGTGCGATTTCAAAAGCCACAAAATAGATATCTCATAAAATCTGAATTTCTTAATCAAGAAATAAAATAAAATTAAAAGAGGAGCGAAAGATAACAGAGGGACATTCAAATTCATAGATGAATAAACTGGAGATTATCTTACATGCCCCAGACGGGTGAGCAAATCCTGTTCAAAATAAGGCACCCGTCGTATTGCTCATATTATTCCAAACTCAATAAACAGTCTACTTAAGTCGGTAAAATTCATGGAAAGGGAAAGAGGTTGTAGTTACAATATAAAGAACATATCAGATGTCATCTGTGAAACGGATATTTGGTAACGGTCAACCATATCGTGATGGCATCCGTAAATTTTACGAAGGGATGATTTAAATTTCACCATTTGGAATTATTGGTTTGATAGCTTCCTTGTGAGTATCAAGGAACACATTATAGGAAATACAAACCTGGGAATATTGATTAAATTGGGAGTTGTATACTCTGCAGTCGCTGCTGGAATGGTGTTTCACAATTAGGAAGCTGACATCAATTTTTTGTCGTATAGTTATGTTATCAACCGACGCTCATTGTCATCTCTATATATATGTAAGTCAAGGTATGCGGCAGAGTTCACTGTATCTGTTGTATCCTTTATCTCTAGTTCGATGGGATCGATGAGTTCAACATAGTCACCAAATTTGAATTATTTAGTGAGAGATCATCATCTGTATAGCGGAAGGTAAAGTCAAAGGATATTGCTAACTTTTTTTTTCTAACTTAGATGATTTTGTATGAGGTTAACCTCATAATAATAAAGGAACAAGTCGTCAAGAAGAGATTTGACAGTAAATTTTTGCATTGACTATTATTTTTCTGGGTTTTTCTTATCAACTCACCACTCAATCGGAATTCCTCAGGCGGGTGTTTACCAACACACAAATCTCATAACAATGGAGACCCTATGGGTAAAAACAAACATAAATATGTTCAACGAATTAGCCAAAAAACCCGATTGAATTGTTAATACGCATACATTAACGATAGTATGTATGCAACACAATAGCTCCAATACGAAACCATAACGGTTCTGACTGTTAGCCATTCCATTCGTTTTCAAGATAAAGGGGATGATTTGACATGAATTTCTACATAACAAAATACACAATAGACATGTTCTTGTTCCAGTGGTGATTCAGTTAGGTAAATTTTGTGTTTGTGAACATACAACATTGTTTCATAAAACTAATGTGCTTCTGGAATGATGTGGTCTACTTTCGATGTGAACGATGTTTTTTTTTTTACCGCCAGGTGTCTGGTTTACATTAACGATTTCCCTTATAGTGTTGTTTTCTCAAAATACATTTTATCAACATAATAGTGTTTCTTTAATGTAAAAAGATTAGTTTTTTGTAGCTTTTAAAATGTTTAATGAAACCAGGTTCAATCCGCAATTTTCTACATTTGAACTTTGGAATATGACAGTTATTGTCCATTCGTTATAAATTGTTTTATCATTTGATTTTGCCATTTGACTTTCCGTCTTGAATTTTCCTCGGAGTTCAGTATGTTTTTGTTTTTACTTTTTAACTGTTTTACAAATAAAAAAAAATGTATTGTTAATTAATTTGGAATACACTTTAAGGCTACCGTTTTTCCGTATGTGTTTTTTTTTTATTTATTTGTACTTGTAAAACGTTTTTTATGATGATTTAAATAAAGCCAAAACTAAAAGCACAACTGTCATCGGCAAACACGCTTCATCTTTTCTGTAAACCAATGATAAATGCTGAGTATCTTTATGTATCAATGCTTTTAGAAATCGTCCAATCTGAATAGTATTAAACTTACACTGATCCACTGGGTTTGTATATTCTAAATCATTCACGAGTTTTCGGTAATCAATAGGCGTATTCGTGTTCATACGGTTATATGCATGACGATTCTACCGTATATTTAGTGTGTCAATTGCATTGAATATTGTGTCGTCTTTATTTGTTCGTCAATATGTATTCAAAAAATTAGTCTTATGTATTGATATCGTGTGTAATCCATAGTCCAATCTACATGTAGCTTGCGATGCTTAATCGAGATAAATGTGTTATACAAGGTAGATATTTACTCCAATGCATTGTTACCATTAATAGCCAACACTCTTTTCAAAAAATTAATTGATACGTAAACCACGCGTTTCAGATTTATTGTCATGGAAATTTAGTGTTTTCTAAAACATATATATAATTTTGGGTGTACAAAACAAAATGTCGAAAAGACAGTAATGAAGTAAGCAAAAACCATACCTTTGAACACATGTTACCTTAGCCTTGATAAAACATTTACAAAACGTGGGGTTCATATTTGTATCATACATGTCATATACTATATGTCTTGTCCTTTCCGATGTAAAGGATATCGGACGAATGCAAGCTTTTTTCATCATTCAGAAGGAATAACACAGTCTGTAAATGAGATATCAAGGAGGAGGAGGGGATATTGACTTTTATTTAAGTCAAAACTTTATTTCGGACTGCCCAACTTTAAAAAACAAAAATCAAAAATTGCCTCAATTAAAACAAATCAATCTTGTTTCGCCTCAAGTAACACATGCAGAAAAGGAATTAAAAATAAACTGAAGAACTCATGATATTATCTATTATGCTAATTTGTCGCACGATTTAGGTCATAAAACTTAACCCATTTTAAAGATTTGATTAATGTTGGTAATATGTCGTTTTATTACAATCAAGCCAAATTAAATTTTACACATTTCGTTGAACCATTGCCTATTAGGATTGAAGTGTTGTGTAGTTTCTGACTTATTTGATCTCCTATTACTTCGATTTGAGTGCAAATACTTATGTAGACAAATTGAATTCACTTCATCGTAAAAATGATTTCTTGTGTTTAATCTATTGTAGTACGAATATGTTGTGTTACAAACAAAAAAAAGGCTAGTTGTATTTAAATATTGGTTCTTTGACATCATACTATATATTTGAAACAGTCTAATGAATGAACTACAAATTGTGACTGTATTTCATACATATATCTAATCAACATACCCCATGAAAAGGATACATTATGACTACTGACGTTGCTAATAATCGTAAAAGCATGGTACAGTTTTTATCTTTAAGATGTTATTTTTACTTATTTTTTTGCTTTATTCATTTGATGTAGCTCTGTACTTATACATCCCGTGATTGTGTTGTTGTGCTAAGGTTGATTTCTGTATTCTTACCTTTAATTATGCTAATGTGTTTTGTCTTTATGCCTTTTTGTGTTTCTTTGTTACATATTTGTTTGGTTTTATAGTGATTAAGATTATAACACAATGTTGACTCGTGTACCCAATTTTTGACATTTTTATCTATTATTTCTGTTTGTTTTGTTCACACATTGTTGTCAACATAATGGAATTTAATGAACCGTCACAGATTTTGCTGGTTTTAAACAAGGTTTCATCCACTGTTTTCTACCTAAGAAAATGCCTGTTCCAAGTCAGAAATATGACAGTTAGTATCCATTCGTTTAAAATGTTTGAGCTTTTGATTTTACCATTTGATTACGGACTTTCCGTTTTGAATTTTCCTTGTAGTACGGTATTTTTTGTTATTTCACTTTTTTATAAATACATTGTGTATATTAAAAATTAACATACCAAACATGTCGTTACTCATTCATGTTGCGTAGCCTTGAGGTGTTGAGCTGTTTGTTGAAGTGAATTTCAAGCAGTAAAATGCATCTTTACCTCTAGAAAATATGTAACAATCAGAAACGAACTATGGCAATTTATTAAAAGTTAAACAATATTAAAGACAAGTGAAACATATATGTCCAGCTTTCAAGGAAAACTATTAGATTATATTTAGAAGACAGGTGACAGATACGAACATGATTATTACAAATGTAAGGTTTACAGTCAAATGCAAATAGACATTTTCAAATCAATATCTTTTTTTTTTTTACCATGTGATCTTCTATGTTAAAAAAACAATGATGCAAAAAACAATAAAAAATGAAGTAAGATAATGTATTTATTTATGTTGATCCATTCTTAAATACAATTATACGTGTTATAAAGCAAAAAGTGTTCTATATCACACCATGGTGTTAATTGTTTGAAGAAAAGTCATATTTATTTACCAAACAGTTGTTTTAATGGATGCAGGAATGTGCTGATCATTGTTTATTTTAACATTTACTGTAAATTGAACCATAGGTTTCACAATCAAGGGTTAAAAAGAAGTTAAACAACAGAAATTTAACTCTCAGTTGAAAATTTAACACAAAATTAAAGGGAAACAAAATATAATATTTCTCAAAGCGATTATTAACCCTATTCATGTCTTTCTTTCAGTTAAGTTTTTCTCTAAATTGATAAACAGTGCAATAAGACATCATAAAATTCTAGTTACTTTTACTTTTTATTTCTCTTTGACCTAAAATTCATATGGTTTTGCTTTTAAGAAATAAGTTCTTCAATATATGAAATATAAACAAGGTTGGAAAATCTAAAAGTAATGTTTTCAAACGAAAATAGAAATGGTTCATGTATGAATCCTTACCTAATTATAAAGAAATCTCCATTATTCTCTTCACAATTGAAAGGGGTCAATAAATTAGTGGCCTGCAATTTGATTTCAATAAGTTGTTGTGTATCAGTGAATTGGTTGTAGCTGAACCATCAAAATATTCATACTGTTTACCAACAATTTCACTTGGAAAGCTACAAAGACCTGTTTAGATTATATGAAAACGTGTATTAGCATTTTCAAACTATTCTTGTCATATGAGATCGGAATATCTTTAAAGATACATACTGATCTTTCCATGTTCATTATCACTAAATCAATGATACACATTTCTGTTGTTTAACTTATTAAGATGATAAAAATGATTGACCACCTGTAACCAATAGTTGAAACAGCTTTTAATATTATGATATTGCCGTATAACGTATACAAGTTATGGGCAAATGCGTACAAATATCCTTTAACTCGTGTGTTTTACTTTTAAATCATTTTGTTTTGGTATTCTTGACAAAAAAGTTGAGAATGGAAACATAACTGTCTTAAAGAGACAGCAAACTGGTCAAAGAGTAAAAACAGCCCAATATATTGAAAATTTCAAATTTTAATAAGTACATGTATACATCATAATTTTCAAAACATCAGAGAATTATTTTTGCAGTAAATCATACGTTCAAATAAAATATTTCTTGGCTATGCTAGTTGGTAGGTTGAATTATCAAACAGTTTTAAAACTAGAAACTTAAAGGACAAAGTTGCCAAGACAGACGGCAAACGACGGACGTAAGTGATAAAAATAAATCACACTTAAGGATATGTGTTCTCATTCAATTTTGTGTTTATTCGTAAGGACAAGTGATATTCACAAGTTGAAAACTACTTCCAGTATTCATCAAAACCCTCACATTAATTTTATTTAGATAAAATAATATATCAAATACTCAAGTAGGTTCAAATTCCGAAACATACCTAGAACAACAGGAAATGCTACCACCACACAAAAAAAATCCAATACTATCATTGATGTTATTCTGGTGAAAATTGAAAGTATCTATCAATATATAGTTTGATAGAATGATCGAAATATTAGAAAATCTATAGAATCCTACAATGAATTGCGTATATCTAGTTTAACAACTCCATTTACAAATGTTAGTTTTAAAAATCAGTAAAGCGCGAAAGAAACAATTACTAAAAAGAATTGATTTACTTGTCCCTTATTATTTTCCAGTACGATAGATTAGCAAAACTATTCAAGTAAGACACATTCGCTAAATCGATTTTTGTTTGATTATGGTAATGCATATGAATATTGTCCATCCAAACATGATCGTTTTTATTAAGCCTAATTTTGAATGGAATTGACATTAAGTCTTACGACGTTTAAATGAGGGGGTACACTATTTTGTGAATAATAGTTGGACTTTCTTTGTCAGACCACCAACTCAAAATCACAATCAAATCAAACATATTTTGCAATTTTCACAGATTTCTTAATAGAATACCTTTTTATCAGTTAATTTGCATTGAACATGTATGTATGTATGTAACACGAGGTATATCCTGAATTGAACACGTATCACCTTTTTACAAGTCAATTTTCAATCCATGTTTTAAGTTATTTAAGAAAGAACTGCCTTTTTGAAGTCAAGTACTTCTACGTCATTACGTCGTCTGATCTTTTAATTACCGAACGTGACTTATTCCCGATTGTGACTGTTTTGATGAATGAGAATTTGCATTACTATAAGACGTATCACGGTACTTTTCTAAACAAAATTCTTGTATTTCGTTTTGATATAATATGTATTATTCTCATCGGATTTTGTCAAATGTCTTATCGTTTGTAGCTGTAAATCCTTTTCTTCTGTTGTATTCGTGTGTCATGGTAAAAATAATTAATCACCCAGCTCAGATTTTAAATTGAGTTCGGGTCAAATAAATGATACGATGTATTTGTTTTACAGTTTGATTTAGAAGAAACACCGACATACATTATTTAATTACTATTACAATTTTATATAAATTAGTATTGTAATTTTCATTGTTATTAATAAATGTTATATCAGTTTTACAAACCTTATATTTATTTCAATTCTAATACTATCCTATTTTTTGAAAATTTTTAGAATTCAAATGTGACATAACTTGTGCGTCGATCTCTTCGGCTAACTCGGCTGTGTTTTTTTATTAGTTGGTTAAGGTTGTTTTATGTATTCATTTTTATTCTGTAGTTAGTCACCACTTCGGTGATATCATGTAATATATATATATATATATATCTATTATATAGTCATTTTTATTAATTTACTGTTTGCAAAAGTATGCATTATTCTTAATAATAAGGATTTTCATATACCAGAAACTTTGTACTTGTTTTGGCTTTCGAACTTATTTGATCTGAGCATCACTGGTTAGTCTTGTGTATACGAAACGCGCGTTTGGCGTATTAAACTAAAAACCTAGTACCTTTTGATAACTATTATTCGTGTGTTTCTCTGTCCTATATGTTCTTCCATTTATTTGTATAGTAGTCCTGTCATGTAATGTTGTCATTTTAATGTTATATTTAACAATGGAATAAAAGTGGGAGATTTGGCTAGCCACAACACCAGTTTCAACCCACCATTTTTTCTAAAGTCAGGAAAATGGCAATTGTTATCGTAAAGTGTGTTTCTGTGTGTGTTGCATTGTCGTTTGTTTTTGTTCATTTCAGTGTTTCTGATGATTCGTTGTCGAAATGTACTATATTGTATTGTTTGTTTGCCTGATTCTCTGTCCTGAATGTTTTGCATTTACTTTTATTGTATTCCTGTCATGTTATGTAGCCATTTTGATGTTATATTTGGATTTGTAATAGAAGTGCGAAATTTGTCTAGCCATAAAACCAGTTTCAACCTACATTTTTTTTTACTTAAAATGTCCTGTACCAAGACAGGAAAATGAACATTGTTATATTATAGTTCGTTTCTGTATGTATTACATTTGTTGTTTCTGTTGTGTCGTAGTTCTTCTCTTTTATTTGATGGATTTCCCTTAGTTTAAGTTTGTAACCCAGATTTGCTTTTTCCTCAATCGATTTATGCATATCAGTGGTAAACTATTGTTGCCTTTATTTACTTTCTAAATATATCTCCTGGTTTTCTTGACATCTTAAATTAGTATACTACGGAGCTCATTGTTCCTCAACGTTTTATGCAAACTCATAGACAAATAAATTTTGGTTGTTTAGTTAGTTTTAGTAAACAATGACATCAAAAGCACTATTTGTTTTCACAGAGTATTACTGCTGTTACATACGTTTGAAACTGGAGAGAGTGAATTGGTGTTCTGACACCTACATATTGTAAAATTTTCTGTGGTCATCATTTTCTGATAAAAGAGGGACGAAAGATACCAAAGGGACAGTCAAACTCATAAATCTAAAACAAACTGACAACGCCATGGCTAAAAATGAAAAAGACAAACAGAAAAACAATAGTACACATGACACAACATAGAAAACTAAAGAATAAACAACACGAACCCCACCAAAAACTAGGGGTGATCTCAGGTGCTCCGGAAGGGTAAGCAGATCCTGCTCCACATGCGGCACCCGTCGTGTTGCTTATGTGATTACAAATCCGGTAAATAGTCTAATTCGGTAGGTCAAATTCATGAAAGGGACATTCCTTTATCTTACGTGTTTAGGCATTAACTGAAGCAATAAAACTTGGCATTTGGACAACAAAATCAGATCTGTGTTAGTGTTTAAGCTTCAAAATGACCATTATGCGTCTTCAAATTTAAAGTATCTAAACATCTTTATGAGATCTCAACACTCCCCTATACATCTAGAATGTAGAAAAGTAAAAGCATAGCAATACGCACATTAAAATTCAGTTCAAGAGAAGTCTGAGTCTGATGTCAGAAGATGTAACCAAAGAAAATAAGCAAATAGTCAATAATACATAAATAACAACAGACTACTAGCAGTTAACTGACATGCCAGCTCCAGACTTTAATTAAACTGATTGAAAGATTATGTCTTCATCATATGAATATCAGGCACAATCCTTCCCGTTAGGTGGTTTAGTATCATACCATCATAACATATATGAGAAGAACATAACCAGTGTCATGCCAACAACTGGTTTTTAAATGAATGTGTTTAGTTCCGATTTACAGACCCTATAAGTGAATCAATTTAAACGGCAAAATATGCAATCTTTAATGACCTGACAACAGTATCGTAACTATATCCCTTATCAATAAGTATATTTAAAGGTTTTGTGAGCTTCTGAGGTGAATAAAGACATTTTTGGTGCTTTATACAGAATATTTTCATTAAGAATTGGATGTGAAATACCTGAACGTATAAGAAGTCTGCATGTTGAGCTATATTTACGAATGATGTCCTTATACCGATGATAAAATTTAGTAAATGTTTTGACTAGTTTGTGATATCGAAAACCCTGGTGTAATAATTTTTAAGTAATACATAAATTTCTCTCGTTAAAATCTAAAACATTGTTACATACACGAGTGAATCGTACAAGTTGAGATATATAAACACCGTAAGATGGTGACAAGGGAACGTCACCATCTAAAAATGGATAATTAACGATAGGAAATGAAAAATCTCTTTTATCATAAATTTTAGTATTAAGCTTTCCGTTAATGATATAGATATCAAGATCAAAGAAAGGACAGTGGTCATTGTTAGTACTAGCTTTATTTAAAGAAGTTCAACAGGATAAATTTCCTAAGTATACATACTGAAGTCGTCATTATTCGAAGCCAAAATATCATCCAAATATCTAAAAGTATTATCAAATTTGTGTATCAGATGTTGTTTCAATGGGTCTTTGGTGATCTTTGTCATAAATTGTAACTCATAGCAATACAAAAACAGGTCCACAATAAGTGGTGCAGTTAGTCTCCATTGGAATTCCGATAACCTGACGATATACGGAATCTCCAAAGCGAACAAAAATGTTATCTAGTAAAAATTCAAGGGCAGATATAGTATCAAAGCATGTCCAATTGACATAGGTTTCTTTTTATTGCTTCTAAAAAATGACCTAAAGGAGTTTGATCATAACTATATATTCACATTCTGACTTTTTAAATGCCCATTTAATTAGGTGTGTGAATGTTTTATTATAAGAATGTGAGGCAATGTGGTATATAGAGTAGAAAAATCAAAACTTTGAACAGATTAAAAATCACCAATATAAGCATGCAATTTGTCAAGTACTTCCAACGAGTTCTTGACACTCCAAAAGTAATTAATTCCACTATTTTCGAAGGCCTTATTTGAACAATTTATTATCAGGTTTTTGATTGTACCAAGTGTACTGGTAAGAAGAATAGACAATTTAGTAGTGGAACAATGGGTTGAAGACGAAATAAATCCATATTGGTAAGGTGTTTTGTGTAGCTTCGGAAGCCAATAAATAGTTGGGACTTTCATTGTATTTGGTTCTGCTTGTAAATCGATAGCTAAAAGTTTATGTTTGTAGCAGATGTCGTTTTCTGAAAATGAAGTCAGTTGAAATGTTGGTGATTTGATGATTTCTTTTTGAAGAATATCAATGTAACATTTACGTCAAACACTAATAATGTTAATAGCAGCTTTATCGGTCGGGACAAAAACAAATTCCTTGGCTAATTATTTTAGTTTATGTTTGATACGAGAAATAGGTTTGTTATGGTTATTGTTAAGAGTAAAATGTTCTTTAAAATGTTGAATACGTATATCAACTATGTTCTTACTGAATTAAAAAAAAAGTTTCCAAAGACTTTTTGTCAGCTTTTTCCCGTTTTATCCATTTCGAGCAGTAAGTAAGGAGCGAGTCGTGGATGATATTACGACACTCATTCCAATAAATAATTGACGGGGGACGATAGTTAGGTCCTTTACTCTTGAATGATTTCAACTCTCGGTCTTAACGATGTTAACATCTTTACACAATTGGGTATAATTAAACACTAATTTCCGGGTAGATTTCTTGTAAATATAACAAATAAGAGGGAGCTCAGTATTATCAAAATATCCGGGAATTTGTTCTTTAACAGAATTGTCGTTAAAAATACCGACAATATTTACAAAATCAAGACCTTTATTGACATACTTTATTTTAATCAAATGATTTTTATGATTTTCAGGGCCATCAATTTTTGGAAACAGTTTAGAATAACAATATACCATTATAATTTGAACGATTTCATACTTAGGACTGCTATATGAAACGGTGTTGCAATCCTCTAAAATTTTATTTAACTCATAGATAGGAAATGAACACAGCTTTGTAAACAGATAATGTCTGTCGTTGTTTTTTTTAAATAGAAATAGGTCCGATAGTTATCAAAGGTACCAGGATTATAATTTAATTAAAACGCGCGTTTCGTTTACATAAGACCATCAGTGACGCTCATATCAAAATATTTATAAAGGCAAACAAGTACAAAGTTGAAGAGCATTGAGGATCGAAATATTGGTATGATTGGTCCGAAATTTTCTTTGATTGCGATTTTTTCTATGACCATGGAAACTATATTCAAAATGTTAAAACAAAATCGATTCTTGATATATTATCAATTCCCATGATATTATCATTAAGACCCAGAGGGTAGACTGTCTGTAATTTTTTAATACAATTTATTTTCCGTGATCGTACAACACTTGAATGAGATTCACCAGGCCACTTATTTACTACTTCTAAAGGTTGAACTGCTAAATATTTAATAGGATGATTGTGCTTCTAGAGGTGTAGATAAATGATATTTTTGAATTTACTGGGTCTTTTAAAATGATACAGATGTTCTTGAGTGCGTTTGGATAAATATCGTCCACGTACTGAATACTGCACCCCGGGTTGTTTCATGTGTAAATAAATAATACTGTTTGTTTTTCAAATTATATCAGTTTCAAAATTTAAAGAAAATGTGAGACCATTAAACGTGGACCTTACCGTATTGTTGGTGGAAAGAAAGGGACATGTAAGTCATTGTTTGGCATGACACTTATCGATAGAAGGGTAACCACGATTTTTATTGCTAAAAATGTTGGCGAGGGTAGTTTTGTTAGATAAGCGATTTTGAATATTGAGACGTGTAGATGCTCTTTGAACGAGTTTAGTATTATTAAGTTAGACATATCAAAAAGGCTTTTTTTTCTCATAAAATTCAAAGTTATTTTCCTAATTTGCCATCGTTGAAATTTTTATATTTTTTTTAAAAACGCTATTTGTATTGAAACACTAATTTTACGATCTTACAAGCTCGAATATGGAGAACAGAGTGAGTACTCAAATTTTGCTGGTAAATAACATAAACAAAACTAAAGATTATACATATTTTCTCTTGAACTGAATTTTAATGTGCGTATTGTTATGCGTTTACTTTTCTACATTGGCTATAGGTATAGGAGGAGGATTGAGATCTCATAAACATGTTTAACCCCGCCGCATTTTTGCACCTGTCCCAAGTCAGGAGCCTCTTGCCTTTGTTAGTCTTGTATTATTTTTAATTTTTGTTTCTGCTGTACAATTCGGAGTTTAGTATGGCGTTTATTATCTATATTTGTAAAGGGTCCAGCTGAAGGACGCCTCCTGCCAACTTTGTCCAACCCCAACTTTGGACCTGATTTTAAAAAAAAAGTAAGCCGAACGACACCCTAGATTCTTTCTCAAGTAGACCTTAGCTATTTAGCTTCACATTGCACCTAGTAGCGAAAAAAGTATTGCCGTAGAACAGTTTTTATTAACATTTCCGTAAGGGTGGGTTAGGGTGTCCGAACCCAACTTTGGACCAAATTTAAAAAAAAATCTAATCCGAACAACACGCTGGATTTTTTCTCAAGTAGACCTTAGCTATTCAGCTTCACATTGCACCTAGTGGCGAAAAAAGTATTGCCGTAGAATTTTTTTTATTAACATTTTCATTAGTGTGGGGTAGGGTGTCCAACCCAACTTTGGACCTGATTAAAAAAAAATTAGCCGAACAACACCCTGGATTTTTTCTCAGGAGACCTTGGCCATGCAGCTTCACATTGCACCTAGTGGCGAAAAAAGTATTGCCGTAGAACAGTTTTTATTAACATTTCCGTTAGGGTCGGGAAGGGTTCCAACCCCAACTTTGGACCAAATTTAAAAAATAATCTAAGCCGAACAACACCCTGGATTTTTTCTCAAGTAGACCTTAGCTATTCAGCTTGACATTGCACCTAGTGGCGAAAAAAGTATTGCCGTAGAACAGTTTTTATTAACATTTCCGTAAGTACGAGCGCAACTTTCTATTCTTGTAATGTAGAACATTTGTAACTTTATAGGAACTATTTGACAGGATGCCGAGAATATGGAAAGCTATTTGGCACTATGTCACAAAAAAAAATTGATGACAGAGTCTGACAAGCAATTGTACAAGCATTTCAATAATTTTATAATTATTTTCAATTCTATATACACTCACAGCTGTTGACTATTAAAAGTAAAAGCGTGCAGCATCCTGTTTAGTATATATTGACAGCGATTATTATTGTCTTTAAATTATTGAACAGGACTAGAATTGTTTTTTAAATTCATTGAATAGTGACTTCGATTGCTTAATTATGTATTAAAAACTGATAATATAGTGTTTATATATTAATAAAAAACATTTTGAGTACGTTTGATTCTTATGCAACTTTTGGGTTCATAGACATATTCGAAAACTGGCTGCTAGCGTAGTGGCTGCTAGCGAGTGGCTAGTAGCTTGAGCCTGTTCTTCTCAAATCCTAGACCCGCATCTGACAACGAAATCTTATATATGCTGCTTAATGTTACTACCTTAGTCATTTCCGTTAAAGATTTATTTAGTAAAATCAATTCGGTGACCCACTTTTAATTGCTTATCAATAAAATGGATAAATTACTATTATAACTTAATTAATTTCAAGAGATATAAAACAAAATTGCATGGAAACATCTTTTGTATTTAGTATCTGATAGCATTCCTGTTAAAAAAATTAATACAGAACAAGCCCTCATTAAAGACGCCTTAATTCCGAAAAGCAACATATAGTCCCATAGAGATTGTTTATTAATACAGTTTATTATATATGAAAAAAACTTTTGTTTAGAAATTAAATGTAGGCGATAGTTTTATCTCAATTTTTGTCATGTTTTGGAATTTTTGTCAGATTTTTGGACTCCTCTGGTTTTAACCATTTGAATGTTTTAAAACATTTTGCCCACTGACCCCCATTTTTCTTTTTATAAATCTTTAACATTTATAATAATAAACCATTTGTAAAAGTCTTATAGGATATTTGTTGTTTTTTTAATAGCTTTTGAGAACTTAAACTTGTTAATGATAAAGCTAAGAGAAGTCAAGAGATAATATTTTCCCGCCAAATTTTCAATGGCTTAAATCTCGAAAACAAGCACATTGGCCTATATTCTTTTTTCGTTCTTTTGGTTCCTCTGTTAATCCCCTATTAATATAAACTAGTGTTATGAAAAAATCTTATCATTTTGAAACTGAGTAGCGACTTCTCTAACACAATAGAGTCGTGTAAATTGCAACATACACGAAAAATCAACGTTCAAAACACATATGTACACATGTATATACTAACATGTCGTTAAGATTTCATTCACCGTGTTAGTACACTTCTTAGGAAATACCGTCCTTGGCTGCCATGCGCGTAGCTACGTTTACGTCAAAACGCCCAGGCGTACACTTGAATTTTGAAAATAAAACAAATATTCGACATAGAAAAAGAAAAACTGGCCAAAAACACATTAGCCTTGTGCTTCTTTTTTTCAATGGATTGTAATTTTGAATAAAAAGGGACTAAATTTACTCAAATAGATCATTTAATATATTTATTCGAATCTTTTGTAAAAGTCTGAATCTAGTACTATGAATTCTACGAACTTTTCTTATATTTAAAGCAATTCACTATCTGCTCAGATTCGAGATGCTGTTTGTAATTTTGTCGAGCCAGTGATTTATGTCCCAAAAGCCACACAAAGCGGCTTCAACATTTAGGTTCTGAATGTGGATAAAGTCTTTTGAATGACTCTCCGTGAAATTTTATGAAAGTTGGACAGAAACTGTTTATGATCAAAAGAGTATTCAGAGCAATATAATAATGCAATTATCCCTTTAATTTTCCCACATTTTTTGTACAAAATGTATTTCTTTCTGCAATTAATAAGTGGTCGCAGTTTGGGCGTACATTTTTTTATTTCTCAATTACATGAACTACTTGTAGAACCTTCATCGAATTTTATGAAAATGCCGAAGAATCTTTTTCTATAACTTATGTCTAAAGCTAAGATTTTGAAAGCATTTTTTTCGTTCATTTTCTGTTCTTTTCTGATAGACAGTCGGATAGCCGGACTCTTCTTTACGCAGTTAATTGTTTTACATGCTCAATTTATAAACCTTCATAGATTGTCGTGAAATATTCCAGATCAAGAAAAAAATATCAGAAGAAAATTTTAGATTTTTTTTAAATTCCTTTAAAGGAACGATAAATTGATTTACTTTTTGTGGGAAGAAATCCTTGGTGTTCCAGATTTTTTTTATATTGCACCTCTTAAAATATTTTTTCGTGTTAATTAAGAGGTGCTTTTGTGGATTGTATGCTCACTCGATCACGGCACCATTTAAACTTATTTAAAAGTAATATTGGTTTGGACGTTTTCTCTAAAACCAATGACCATTAGGATAGCTTCCAGTTTAACACGATGAATAAGTTAACATATTACAAGATTTAACCCCAAAAAAAACAAACAATTTAGATTCAAAAGTATGTTGCTATCAATGATTTTTTATTGACAGGAATCATTATGGTATCTCATTCCCGATAGCTTTCTGGGGCTTCGTCCCTTTCGAACCCACTACCAGCAGGTGCTTTAACACTGAACGATTGGCACCCATCATATCCCTCGCCAAGTTTCGGGCGTACACGTAAAAATGACCCAGCTACGCCACTGGCTGCGAGTTAGAAATTAAGCAGAAACATATGAAAATGTATGTACATGACAATTATTAATCATTATACAAATCTACAAATTAAAAGAATGATAAGGTTTATTACAGCGTTTAATCTTTAAAATAAAAAAGGATAAGCAAAAACAGAAAGTCCTTGAACAGCCACAAAGTATCAATATATGTATTTTCGGTCTCGTGAAATAAAATATTTTGTAAGGCTAAGGCCGTGTTCACACCAAAACGCCATGTACAGTAAACATGTTTACAATTAGTTTAATGTAATGTACACAGGATTCACATTAAATTTGATCACATCTTTACACCTGTCCTTGTTTAATTACCTGTACATAAGATTTGTTCACACTTGTAAACTTGTTCATTACATAGAACCGAATGCACAATTTTCCGGACAATTTTCTAGCAGTTAGTGAAGGACCATTTGACGTCAAAAAGGAAGCCGAGTGGTTTTTTTCCTTGAAAAATATTCTGATGCCAAACTTGATAAAAAAAATATATATAATGGTCAAACAGATGATAAAAAAAGTATTCTGAAGCCGGATTTTCCACATACATTATAGTGTTTAATATCGGAAAAAAAATGTTGATTGCTGGCGTCGAAAAAAATGAATAAAAACGTTCGCACGAGAAAACAAATTGGACTCAGAAATAAATACCAAAACACCCCCCTTGATGTTAAGAGTTTGCTCCTTTATGAAAGCCATTTTGAGGATTTGCGGTAGTTTAAACCTGGTACCTTTTGTTAACTTGATTTCTGATTGCGATTTTTAAGTCTGGTCACGCGTTATCTTTCACGATCAAAATATAATGCGTTGCCTGATCTTTCACGATCACGTTTGATGAAAATTCAACAAAATTCAAGGTTTTCATAAACAAATTAACGGTTTTAAAGGAAGATCACACTTTTATTTTACTGTACTATCAGATACACCATTTTGACAGACAATTTCTTTGTTAGGATTTGTTCCGCGTTTTGAAAATTAAGCGATTTTTTTTCACAGATTCTGACCTAGAATTTACATTGAATATCTTTCACGATCCGGTACCAGAGCTTTCACGATCGTCTCGCAATACTTGACCACCATTAAATATTCTTTCACGATCGTTTCTGTCGTTGAACCGAATGACACCCGTGAACGACTGCATGTAGACATTGAGTTTTATCAATGGTAACGTAATTGTGTTTAGCTTACGTGTGAATTACGCTGACACAACATCAAGTTTAGATCAATGTGAACACGGCCTACGTCTCTTCAAAATACATATATGACATATTGAAAAACCAATTTTTTAGACATCTACTGTGAATTGAGATTTTTAATTTCTATCTTAAGGTTGTATTTGTTAATACAGCTGTTCGACAACCAACCCTAGTTTGGGGAGATATGTAATAATCATAGATATTCTATGTTTACGTACTAGTTCCTAAGTACGATCTCATAGAGACCTAACTAGAAAATTTTACCAGCAGGAATGCACATGGCTAGTGGCGATATCGAATTCTGAGCGACATCAAAAGTGAAGGAAGAGGCAGTACCGATATTTAGTATACGTTTTAACTCTTAGAAGTTCGGGGCATATAAATGTGAAAATATGCGGTACAGCTCAAATATTGATCTCTGATTAAAATAGAAGTTTATATCAACTTTTCGTTCTGTGATAAAAAAAAATTAATACAAAACTTCATAGTGAAAGTGACACAATTTTAGCAGTAACGTAAAGGGCGTATCTATGGGAAATTGAATTATCTATCTTTACAGAAGTGCAGCCTATAACTTTGTAAGATTTAGTATTTTAAAATTATTTTTTATTTTCAGAAACGATTTCATAGGCGACTTAATCTTTTTAATATTTTGAAACTATCTCTGTTTGATGTCTTTATGTTATAGATAATGCATTTTTTAAGGTTTTTCTTTTCGTAGAACACACCGAGGAACGTCAGGATTGATCAAATGAAAGACCGACCGTCAGACAAAAAAAAAACCCTTAAAATATGCATTATCAAGATTTGCAAAAGTTAGTATCCACACTAAAGTGGGATATTCCTTTCGAATGCTGTCAGGTTTTAACACGCCCTATGGCTCATTTAGAATGTGAAATAAATCTCACTTATTAATAGATATAAACCTTTTAATTTTGTTTAACCATACACAATAAAAATATTACTGCAGCTGCATGAAGAAACAAACAAATGAATTGTTACCATCCAAAAACAGTGTTTGACAAATACAAGACACATTGTAAGTAAATTATTGTACCAACTTAGTTTATGGAAAATAAAGGGGACATGCTTTCTATTTGTAACAAAATTTCTATCGCGGAAAAGTGGTTATTTTAAAAAAAAAATAATTGAATCGAATGAAATATTCAGAAAGATTGTCTTTCAAATAGCAATACATTTTTTAACCTATAATTAGGATATAAATATATACCCTCCCCACACGACCCTTCATTGTTACTTGAATGTTATTCAATAGATTATAAGAATATCTTATTAGTTGATCATTTGATAGAGTAGAAGGTGTACATAAATTTAAAAAAGTCAAGAACTGACACGAAGACAAATATAAGTACATGTAGGTCACAGTATTCAGTGTGTATCGTCCTGAACATGCATGAGATATTTGCCACTGGACGTTAAGCAAGCATCCAACAATCAATCAACCTATTCAGTGTGACTCAATAAGATTTTCAAAATCTTGCACACTAATATGTTAAATCTGGCTTTTTATATGAAAGTCTACATTAAAATTCATCTCACATATATGATAATGTTTCTGTATTGTAGGATAAATTAACAAAACTTCACGTTATATTTGTTTCCATGATTAAAAAGCGGGCAATGACGATTTCTTTTACACCTATCATCGATTGAACTTTTAAAGAAAAATTCCCAAATCAGCAATAAAAAAACTATCAGACGAATATAATTTTGAAGTAAATCATAGATTGCATTTCTATCAAGGAAAATAATGACCTGACAGAGGTCATTATTTTATGCCTTGGAGCATATTTCATTGAAACATTGGATCGTCCGGGTTGATTCTGAGAAAGAATGACCTATGGTTCTGAAAGAAAACAACTCCATACAGGTATATAATCAATACCAAAATAACTGTCACAGGAAATATTGTTATGCACAAATATATAAATTTCTTGATTCTAGACAAGTCAAAATATGTTTGCCGCGTTTTCAAAGTGTTGGGTGTACATGTTTTAATTCTTTGAACAAAATGACAACAGATAAAAGTGAGATAGTACTTCTATACAGTTTGATATAAAACGTTAACACTTCACAGGTTAAACAATATAAGTGTATCATTAAATGGTTCCTAAAAGAGCGGTTTAGCTCATATGATTATATTTTGAATACAATCTTAGTCGATTTTGGACTATTGATCACGGTATACCACTCTTACCATTGTTTACCGTGCATGAGCACATGTCATGTCAGTAAAAAACAGTGATACATAAAAAAAAGCATTCGAATATATCCGAGAACATTATGTTTTGACATAAGATAATTTCAAAATTAATCAACATATCTTTGGATATATTCTTTGTGGATAATACCAAATCTCCGGCGAAGTATACCAACTCAGTCAATCATATTGTCTTTTTCGTTTTATTGACAATAAACATGCGAATTTTTTTTATTACAGCAGTACTCTTATCTTAAATACAGGAGGATTCAAAAACGTCTTTGTTTTTATGTCTTATATTTTTTTCTCTAAATATCGGTTTGGATGTCAAATGAAAAGGGGATACGTGTTAGTTAGCATGCAATGTGTCTATATGCCTTTTATTACATCAATCGAAAGCAGAAGTATTACGTAACCACTAGTGTAGATGGTAAAACAATATATGATACAGAGTTTATATTGTCTCAATACGCAGTTGACACATTTCTAATATTTAGAGGGAACCCGCCATATTTGACAACTCTAAGCCCACGGCTGGTAATCTACACACGCAGAACATTTGGTTCTGCAATGAAAACCGTGAGAGGATTTTCCGGTTGTGCTTGAGTGGAGTAATTGTCACCGCTTCGAAAGGTATGTACATTTCTAAATCGCAATTTTCTTATTCGACTGATCAAACCAGCCGTGAAACCTAGATAGTCATTACTGAAAGCTAACTTAGATAAAACATCTATCGATAGGAATTAAAAAAACGAACAAGTCCAGTTTTAGTTGAACTTTGACGTATTACTTTCATCATGTTAACACGTTTATAGTGCTTGATATATCGTCATACAATTGAAGTATTACAAACACAGACGAATTTTACTAAACAAAGGATAATCAAAACTTTTTAAAATGCTTGCTATTCCTATTATCCTTTTAAATATTTTGTGTTTATTTAGATATGAGTTTTGTTTCTGTTTCTTTCAATATTGTTGGCATACTGATTATATTTGGTATAACTGAAGTACAAAGGTAATAATCTGATTATGACCATGGGTTCAAATGATTGTAAACTGAAATAAATACTTTCTTTGGGAAAAACTTACTGACCTCAAATGTTTAGATAGTGTGACAAAAGTAATATGATATGAAATGTGTCAATCTTTTTATTAAACGTCAGAGTGTGGGTCAGTCATACTAATTATAACGTTCTATTGTATGTTATTGTATACCAAGCCCAACTTGAGTGGTCG
Source organism: Mytilus galloprovincialis (assembly GCA_037788925.1). NCBI lineage: Eukaryota > Metazoa > Mollusca > Bivalvia > Mytilida > Mytilidae > Mytilus > Mytilus galloprovincialis. The sequence continues at coordinate 108,722,684 of CM075330.1, forward strand.
TTATCAGATGTCTTGACCACAGATTGAACTTTAATACAAGCAACTGTACAAATGTAAAGTTCAAGTTCATACTTAACAGCTTTTTTAAATGTTGACCATTATAAATGTAGAATAGGTATAACTTTACTAATTGGGTTGAAATTTAAAAAAAATGCTGACTTTAACACCAACAGACTGAGTCGATCACGGCAGAAGTATGCAACATACAACTTCATTATCTAAATATTCTAATGCTATCATCGGTTGTTCTTCCTACACATAACCAGAAATTGAACCTCGACTTTTGTATTCAAAGTTTCATTACATAAAGGATGTACTTAGAACAAGGTATAAAATATAACTGGAAATCAACATCAAGTTTATAAACTTGTATTTCTTCTAACTGTTTTTATTTTGATGTTATCCCAGATGCTAATTAAGACCAAACAACAAATTGGCAGTATTTGGCCACAGCATTTAATATTATTATTCTCATAATTTATACATGTTGTTTATAACTGAAAAATGAGGTTACCCGCATATCGCTGATTATGGCAACCGTACTGTCATATATATATATATATATAAATTACTACCACAGATAATGGTAACTGAAGATAGGATTAGAACAATTTGGAAATCACCGTGGGAACACAGGTGATGGATCGAAACCCTTACATTGTTTATCCAGATCTGTGGTAAATGATCCTATTCATAAAACAAAGTGTTTTTTGATGCAGCGAATAATGCAAATCACAAGCCTAATAAAGTCAAAGTCTTTGTTGGAAGGTTCGATAACTTCGATCAGACTTTTTCACATATCCTAAGCGACATCTCACGAGAAGTCACGAGACCTTTAGATTTAAATCATATTTCGAGCTGCAGTCATCGAGGACAGACGTGCCTCTGTCCTCCCTTTAAAGATATTTTGATTTTTCCCGGGCTCGTGCAAAACGTGCTTTACAAAAATATATACGAAAGATATCCGAGTTTCATTTATCGGTGCAATGTAAGTATATTTTATTTTATTTGTATGGTTAATATAATTTTAGGCAGATGGTGTCGTCTGCATTTTTCATTTATTTAATTCTGTTATGGGAACGGATGGTGTCGTCCGTTGGAATTTTTTAAAGGAGGGTGGTCCTATTTAGCAGATGGTCTGCATTTTATTTATTTTATTCTGTTGTGGGAACAGATGGTGTCGTTCGTCGGAATTTTTTAAGGACGGTGGTCTTATTTATTTGAACGGACATTTGTTGTCTTGTTATTTAGGATGGTGATCCTTTTTTATTTGAGAACAGACATGTGTTGTCTTTGGGTTATAGGATGCTGGTCCTATGTACTAATTTTATGATGTTGGTCTCTTTACTAAGAAAGCGAACTGAGTTTGTCGTGTTTGATTTAAGGATTACCATCCAATTTACATTTATTGTTTTTGGCGATGTCGTCATTTTCTTTGAAACACGGTGTAATCATTTGGTTATATTTAATCGGCTGGTTGCCTTTGTTTTGTTGAAAACAGAAATTTTTACTGAGATGAGATACGTGTTTCGCCGGTTTCCCGCCTTTTACTTCGTCCGTGCGTTTAAGGTTGGCTCTTTATTTATTCCCTATTTGGCAGTTTGGTCAGTTGAATTTTGATTGTATTGTGTGATTTCAAGATATAACATTTGATATGCTATTTTGTATGATATGGACGATTTGAGAAGTTTTCCTATTTAACATATTTTAGTAGCAATGATGTTTTCGTCAGTTGATTAACCTATTGATAGGTCAGTATTGATTTAATTGCATTGATTGAACAGGTGAACTTTCTGTGAAACATTTAAAGTGTAAAAGGTAATTACGCAAGTTTGTTGTTAAATTTAAGGTGAGCTCGATAGCTAATGATGTTCATGAATGAGTTTTATTTTTAGTTTATTGGGTTTTAGATAGAAGAATAACTACCACTTAGTATAATTATTATAAAGCGAATTCAGCCCATCGTTTGTGGGCTCCATACAGAACATGATGTTATTTTTATTTTTATTTGAGGTAATTTTTATCAATTTTGATAATAGGTGCTACCGCTATCAATTTGACAGGTCACAGTGTCACGTGACGGGTGGTATTGAAATGATTGAATGAGTGACGGCACATTCAATAGTGATATATAAGTATTATGTTTGCAATGTGGGTTTATTTTTTAATCTGAGTATTTAGCTGTTTCTTTTTTATATAAATGTATATATTCGTTTTTATTGAATATATTATATTTTGTAGATGACCGAGCCACACTTGATATTAAAACCTAGACACACACTTGTTGGGAAAGGTCTATTGCCTATGATCTTGGATTTCAAATCCGCTGATGATGACGTTCCGGTGGAAAACTTGGCACGTCTTAAAAAAGATCATCCGTTGAACAACTACTCCCTTGACGAGCTGTCAACAGAGTTTAAGAGATTAACAGCTGAATCCTTTAAGGATGTTATTACGCTTGCTGGAAAAGAATTGAATTTAGAGAACGTTTTGCAACTCATGCACCAAGCCATTCTTTTTGCTAATTTGATTGGCGGACCTAAAGGTTCATCTATAACTACTCTTGATCAAGGTAAAGTATTTTTAAATATATCATTTGTAATAAAAATCATGTGACATGGGTGCAATTTTCTCATTCTTTTTGGATAAGAGTATATATATAAATGTCAATATGTCAATAACTATATAAATATAAAGGAATATAGGGTAGATCTGCATGTAACAAAACCTTCAATCGATTGGACGAAAAAAACAGAAGTTTTCTGTCTAGTACGTTATGTGTACTTCTTAATCTATCATAAACAAATTGTGTGTTGTACTAGACGCTTACCGGGAAACTACATTGTAGTGCACTAGTAATTTTGAGTTGGTATAAAAAAAAAAAAAAAAAAAAAAAAAGATTCGGTGTAATTGCCAATGAGACAACTCTTGCCAATATATTTTTAAAAGGTTGCCAGATAATATTTTGAATAGTAAATTCTCACCAGTGTTGCTTGAATTGAAAATTAGAAAATGTCATATTTACAAAAATAATCTTTTTATGTCATGGAGTAAGTACACTTAGCCGAAATGAATATTTTTAGGTAATATTTGTAAGATTATTGGTTTTTGGTGTTTAATATTGGTATATTAGTTATCTTAGTTAGTAGAATGTAAAATTTGATATGGATCTTTCAGGTGCATCGACGTCTGCTGCATCTTCTGCATCTACTATTACACCTGTTACACCAATGGCTGGTGACCAGGGGCCACAAGTTCCAAATACCCCGGTTAGTATTTCTACATCCACAAAAACTAGTTCTGATCTTGAGGGAAGACTTCGTAAAATGGAAAACAGTTTTGACAATTTAAAAAATCAGCAAATTTCGGATAAAGTTTAGAAGCATTAAAAAGTGTTAAAGCTTTGGCCGGGAGGCCAAAGTTGACGCCACCAAGCGTTCGTATAGCTGCTTTAGAGTTTTTCGTTGAGTGTGCTAATAAAGCAAGTCACCCAGAGGCTGATTTCTTTAGAAATGCCTTGCAGGATTGTAGACAATTTGAAAATCATGATGACATTTCTAATTTGTGTTTAAAATTGCTTGGATCTTCAGAAGATAAAAATTTTCAGCTACTATTGCTGAATGGCAAAAGAATGCTAGGAAAAATGAGAAAACTGATGAGAAGGTTGATAGCAAGGGTTGTAACCAAATGCCTATTCAAAGTGTGTCAGGTCCGTCAGCTTTTCCATATCCTTGTCCAGCGTTCCCTTATAATCCGTTCCCTGTAGGTTATGGTAACGGTTTCCCGGTAAATGGTCCTGCTGTTCCACCTTTCGGTGATTCAAGTATGATGCGAAACCCAGGTTTTCGCCCTAGATTCCAAAGGAGAACTAGGGGTGCTTGTTTTTTTCTGTAAGGAGAATGGCCACCACGTGAACTCGTGTCCGAAGTTGAAGAAGGAGTAGTTATGTATGCATTAAATTTTTTTTCTGGATTACCTTAAAGTTTTTCCGTTAAAATTTCGTAAGTTTTCAAAGTTTTCTGACTTTCATTCTATGGGAATCTAATCCTTAGTGGCTTATTGTTGGTCACGCGGAATGGAGGTCGGGGAATTTTTTCTCTGTATTTTTTTTCAATTTATGGTTATAATCCAAAAAGAATGAAATTTGATTTATCTGAATGGGAAATGAAGTCATTATTTGACCCTAGCAGTATTGATTTTAAAGAAAACTAAGAAGTTTTGGTGAATTACAGAGGAAGAGTATTCCTACCTCCATATTCCGTTTAGAAAATCTACCTTTTAGACAGTCAGAATCATTTATCGGAGGAAATCTGCACAAACATTTAGAAACTTGGCGAGAACTTAATCCTTCTGCAGAAGTTTTAGAATGGTTAGCAAATGGGGTTAATATTGAAAATTATTTCAGACATTTCAAAGGCAATTTTAAAGGGAAAATGTATGACTCGGCTACGCCACCTTGTATGTATTTTGACAATGCACTTAACTGTAAGAACCATGTTGAATTTATTAAGTCGACTCTTTTAGATCGTGTCAGAAATGGATCTATGTCTGTATGGGGTAGAGTTGGTTGTTGTGACCCCCCTCATTTGGTAATGCCCCTTACTGTAGAGGTAACAAAACCTAGGCTCTGTCATGATGAGCGTTTTTTGAACCTGTGGGTTATAGATAAGCCTTTTGTATTAGATACTCTTAAGGAAGTTCCAAGGTTGGTTGAAAACAGTACATTTATGGCGTCTGTAGATGACAAATCGGGTTATGACCATATTCTAGTCCATAAAGATTCTAGAAAATATTTCGGTGTGCGCTTTGCAGATTGGTATTTGGTGTTCTATACCATACCTTTTGGTTTTAAAACCAGTGCCTACATTTACCATACTACAGGGATGGTTGCAACAGGACATTGTAGAAAGTTAGGTGTTCAATGCTTACAATATATTGATGACAGGCTGATTTCAGAATTTGTGGAAAAAAGTTGTTTATCTCATTTGTTTAGAACTTATAAATCACTTTATATTGAATGCCAAGTGTTGATAAGGTTGGGCTATTTTGTAGGTCTTAACAAGTCCGTCTTTTCACCTAGTCAAATGATCATGTTTTTGGGAATGCTTATAGATTCTGTAAAACAGGCTTTTCTAATCTCAGACAAGAAAAAGAAATCTTTCGCGGAGCTCAGAGATTTTTATTCTTACTCAGAGACAGGTGCCTCTAAAAACGTTGCAGCGTTTTACAAGGAAGTGCATTTCTTTTATGCTTGCTGTTCCGGCAGCAAAGTTGTTCACGCGTGAGTCGAATAAAGCCATTGGAAGAGCAATAAAAATAGTAAACCTGTTTTGATTGACAAAAAACTTAGAGAGGAAATTAAACATTGGCAATTTTTAGACACATGGGTTGGTAATGTTCCGTGGCGGGCTGAACATCATTTACAGGTTTCTTTGGCCACAGACGCTTCCTCCTATCGATGGGCAGCGTTTGTCAGTGAAGAAGAGGTAATTAGAGATTTCTTTAAAGAGGACGACTCACGCCCTATCCATCTCAAAGAAGGTGAAGCTTTATTGAAAACACTGATATCTTTGGACAATTGTTTGGCAAATCATAGGGTCGATGCATTTGTTGATAATCAGGCAGTAGTAGCTTAGTGGGAAGGAGAAGGGGGAAATGTACACAGTTGAGTGATATAATGAAGTCTATGTTTGGCATTTCTCAAAAATTAAACATAGATTTACATTTAGAATATATCCCGTCAGCAAAAAATCTGGCAGACCCTGGGTCTAGAAAGTTGACTTTGCAGGATAGCAAGCTAACTGAGAGAGCTTGGAAATTGGTAGAGGATAAGTTTGGTCCACACACAGTGGATTTAATGGCTTTGGACTCCAACGCAATGATTGATAGTGAGGGAATACCATTAAAACATTTCACTCCTTACCCTTGTCCTTTTTTGTCAAAGGTGAACATTTTTTGCTCAAGATTTGTCAGTTGAGAAAAACCCTTATGTATTCCCTCTTTTTTGCCTTATATCTGCTGTCTTGCATTTTTTAGAAGAGCAAAAACCTAAAGCCTGTACATTTGTGTTTCCTTCGTTTTCACCGTTACCGTCTTGGTGGCCGAAGCTTTGGTCATATGTTGAAGACCATATTGTTCTTGGTGATATAGGTGAAAATTTTGCCATTTTAGCACCAACAAAAATGGTTTTCAGCCAAAGAAACTTGTATTTAAGCTTTTTGCAGCTAGATTTGTTCTCTAATTTTAAGTAACCCCTGGTATCCCAAGATTGTGGAAACCTGCAGTTCCTTGCCAGTCTTGCTGTTATCCCAATGACGAAGGCTTTAAATATTGTCAGTCGTGTGGTCACCAATTTATAACAAATAGTTCACAGTCTTTGAATGTTTTTGATCGTGTTTCAGAAAAAAGACTCCGATATTTAGATAATCTCGTTGAGGATACACCTTATGCTGATAAAAAGTCCGCTCTAGAGAAGGAATTTTCAAAATTTTCTAGCATACTATTCGAAAAGTATTTACTCTGCTAACCCTGATGATATCCGAAAATTTCTTGTGTTCAAAGATAAATTAGGTAGGACACAAACTCATGGTATAAACTGTGCTTACTTGGGTAAAACCGGTATTCACGAGTGCGAATGTCCTTTGAGGTTGGCCTCGGGTACCGTCCAAACCACTTTAAGTCAATTAAAATCAATTTTCAAAAGCTATGGAAGGGGAGATAAATGGAATGACGATTTGATGTTTGGTAACCCAGCATCCAGTTATAAAATATTTAGGCGCTATTAAGCAAGAACAAGCAATTTCTCACAGAGTGGTTAAACAAGCAAAGCCATTTTTTTTTAAGAAGTTAAAAAAAAAATGCTTGGCTCTCAGTTGGTAATGGGAAATGATTCTGCGAAGAAGTTCGTGTTACTCAGAGATCAAGCATTCTTGAAACTTCAATTTTTTGGGGGAGATAGAGCGTCCGATTTGAGTCATTGTCTCGCTCAAGAGGTTAAACGTCTAAAAGACAATTCAGGGTTTCTAATTATGCATACTATCGAAAAAACTCTTGTGAACGGAAGAACAAACGAATTTAGAATGATGAGAATGGAGGATCATTCTGTTTGTCCAGTCTTTTCTCTTGAAAAGTATGTTTCTGGCGCTAAGGAAATGAATGTAGACTTATCTGTTGAATATTTATTCAGAGTATTGGATCATAGGAAAAAACAAGTACTTGCATCTCCAGTAACCCAATCGGTTATGTATAGTAGGTTAAAATATTATTTGAAAAAACTTGATATCGATGAAGGTGAAACTCCGCACTCATTGCGTGGTGGATGTGCCATCTCCTTAGCTGTGTCTGGTTCCGGGAAACTAAGGAGATTATGAATCATGTAGGATGGTTCTCTCAAAAAGTTATGATAGATACTCTAGGATAAACAATTTTGTAGACAACTCTGTAGGTTCCCTATTTAAGGAAATTGCTCGTTCACCTCAAACAGCTGAGAGAGTATTTGACGAAGTGGGTGACACAACCAAATTGCCTTCAGCATTTCTCTAACTTCTCATTTTTCAAGAGTGTGTTATTTCTATTAAAATAGTTTTCAGTGTATTGTATTTAACGTTTTCGTTTGGTAAATTGCCCTCAGCATTTCTCTAACTTACCATTTTTCAAGAGATTTGTATGAATATAGTTTTCAGTGTATTGTATTTAACGTTTGCTGAATATTTGTATATGCATGAATACATTTGAATTTGTTCATTTTGTATTTATTTACTTACTGATAATAATAAATGTGGAGTAATCGGCAATGAGACAATTATCAGACAATACAGCATATAATGATTACCAGATTAGGCGTAACAGTTTACGAAGGAAACGACTATAAATATCATGGTTTTGTCTTTCACATATATTAAAGAATTAGTTTTGGTTAGTTTTGGGTTTTGTTTTTTTTTGTTTGTGAGTTATGGGATTAATAGTTCATAAGGTAAGATGGATGGATAGGGATTTGCTCCAATGGTAACAATCTTGAGAGTATGGATATGCGAACTGAAATTTCACGTTCCAATACTAAAAGCGTCTAGTTACTTGGAGTGTGGTGTCACTTAGGATATCCCTATATCCTTAGCGACATCTCACGAGAAGTCACGAGACCTTTAGATTTAAATAATATTTCGAGATGCAGTTGATCTAAGGATGGAGGTTGAATCTTTCTCTCTCTCTCTGAGATAGCATTCGTTTGTTGGCCCAGCTTGTTGGTTTGGTGAAGTTCTTGTTCGTTAGACTACGAACTATCGACTACTATTTTGTTTCCCCCCCTCCCCGCCCTCTCTCGTTGTCTGTGTTTGATCACACTCCAAGAATTTGATGCTCTCTAAAATTTCACGCTCCAATACTAAAAGCATCTAGTTACTTGGAGTGTGGTGTCACTTAGGATAGCCCTAGGTCCTGTCTGTCCAAATGGCCAAATACACATAGGTGTTCAAACAATTGACAACTGAAACATCACCTGAAATTATAAATTACAACACAGGCAGTATCTTATTCTAATACATTGTATTTACAATAAATATACATTTCTGGGAGGAGGGTGGGATTTTGAATAAAATTTTCCTCTGATAACAACAAGTTATTTAAGCAGCCTCTCCTGTTGGACCCGAATTAAAAAAGGATCGTGACGTCAAATTGTATGGTTCACTAACCACCAATGAAATTTGAGTTGTCTTAAGCTCACTAATAACCAACCAACGTAATATTTTCAAATATGGCTTATTGAACTATATGGAATGAAAATATGTAGAGAAAAAAATGGGTAAATGGTCTAAAAATGTAGTAAAGCTACTTAAGTGGATAAATCCAAAGGATTTCAAAAATCTGACACAATGTCAAAATACTGAGTGGCAAGCCTCCTGAAATACATGTATGAGTAATATCATGATTTATTTTGTCTATATGTAGAATAATTATTCACAAACTAGTACGTGAGTACAAGTATCTACGCCAGTCTTGTAAATTTAAAGATGTGTGCGTGTACGTTTATAGGCTTAATTATTTAATACCATATTCATATATGCCATGCACTTAAAAGAATAGGGGTGCACATGTCTCTATATATAATTTGATTTTGGGGAGTTTATCAGTTGCATCGATAATTTGGTATAACTAAAACCATTAATTTGATTGATATGAGTTGAGTTTTATGACCGTTCTGCTTGTCTGTGTATTATTGAGTTATCGTACTGTTTTATAGTTTCAAAACAGCGAATATACTTAGGGATGTTATATTTTGTACATATACCCGAAGAGGTTGTGATTTTACATCAATAATGTTTATTATTTCGTTACACTTCGTGGAAAAAGAAGATATTGAATATAATCAGATCAAACCTTCAATGGTGGGTCTACTGACTTTATTACTCATAAATTGTTAATGTAACATGTAACACATTTATTTACGCTTGATTGTTCATGTTATGATAGCACTTATGGGTTTGAATTCACAAGGAACTTTTATTTAAAAACAAAATCCTGCTGAAGTCGAAAACATCGCAGAAGATGTACATGCAGTAATTCGATATTTATTAAGTATATATTATTTGTTAATGTATGTATCAGTGTCATTTTGTTTAGTTTTATTTGTAATCTGTTCTAACATCGGACTCGGACTTCTTTTAAACTGAGATTTACTGTGTGTATTGCATTGTGTGTTTTTTCTACACTGGTTAAAGGTAAAGAGGCAGTGATGATATCTCAAACAATATGTTTAACCCCGCTGCATTTATGGCATTTGTTGATCTTGTATGTTTTTTAATTTTATTTTCTGTTATATATGTCAGAGTTTAGTATGAAATCCGTTATCTATGGACTAGTACAATTTTTTCTTCAGAGGGCTGCTGAAGCACGCCTACAAGTGCGGTATTTTGTTGCTGTATTGAAGACCCATTGGTGGCCGTCGGCCGTTGTCCATTTATTTTTCGGGTTATTGTCTATTTGACACATTCCGCATTTCCATTTTCAATTTTAATATTTAATAGAAGTACGATGATATAAAATGTTCAATACAATTTTCATATGTTTACATTGAAGCATCAGAAGGAACATGATATCAATTCAAAATACTATAATGGATGATATTGAAGCATTATTGATTTAAAACAACTAAATTGAAGATACCAGAGCCTGTACCTATGCATAATAAAAATGCAGGGATAAAAAGTAATAATATGCTGACATCGTGTCAGTCAACATGTGATGTTTACAAAAAAAGGGAAAAAAGGAATAAGGAATTCATTGGCTTATATCTTATCAAAATTTTGTGTCCATTACATTATGTTGTAAATAATAAAAGGTACTGCAACAGTGGTTTGTTTTAAGAAAATCTATCGTATAATCAGTAATTTAGGTTAATATCTTGGTGGAATTGTATGGTACACTGTTATAGTAAATTTGGAACCAAAAAGTTATAAATTCAACCGAAAGTGTATTAAACTCGTAACAGTCCGCTTGTGTCTATCCCAAAACAAGGAGCATGCAATTCAGTGATTTACTTTGCCTTTATATTTTAATACAAATTTTACCTTTGGATAAAGAATGATTATACAGCATGCATTGATATGAAGAACCATAGAAATTGCTCACAAATAAAAAATAGATCAATAGATTTGTATTATGTAGTTGTTTACTTTTAAAATATGTCGACCGTGTCGAATGCCTAATAAATGTTTTTTATTTGTATTTTATTTTAACAGTAATGCTTCATTTACTTTCTGTTTAGTGACACGTAGTAAGTGGATCAAAGAAGCCAGATTTAATTTCATAAGTCATTGAGGATGTTCATTCCATAAACAATCAAAACTTTTCTGATTGTTTAGTTAGTATATTCCCCAGAACTAAAATTAAAACAAACAACAGACACCATTTCCACTGCCACCTTTTAAACTTAAACATTGATTTTGACATTAACGACTTTCTTAGTAAGAGAAAGTATGACAAACGAGACGATTTTAATAATAAGATGGTCAATGTGCCCCATCTAAGTAGCAATGAACCAACTTCATCTGCATTTAAAATATACATTTCCCATCTCATCCGTTATTTAAGAGCCTGTCACAACTTAAACACGATGGTCTTGAAGTATATAGTTTCTATGTTCTGACGTTGTTTATCATTTGAATAACGTGTTATGGGATCCGTTCATGTGTCTTTGTAAACTGTTTACCTTTATATAAACTGTTTAGTTCATTTTTGATAATATCCATTTGACATGGCGTAATACTTATATTTCCCGTCATGATGTTGCTGTACTATGGTCGTCGTTTTTATTATAGTTTTTCGTGTTTACTTATGATTAAAATAAGAACGTGATCTATAACTTGTCATGGTTAAAGTATGTAATAAAAATCTTAGCAATATCTTCAAGCATTACCTTACACTTGCTAGCAGAGTTCTTATTATATGATCGTCATCTGCTGATAGACGCGCATGTTTTACCTTCATTTTTTTTTAATTCATTATTCAGTAATATGAAATAATTATATTGCAGAGTTATTGTTCTCGGACCTTTTCACTCAAATAATAAGTTTCCGTACTTTTTTGTTATGCTTTAAGATATTGATTTGATATTCGGTAAATACTTTAACCATGATACGTTATAGATCACGTTCTAATGTTATTTCAAACAAATGACATGTGATCTGTCTATTATTAAAAAAGTAAGAAAATGAGGTATAACTGTAAATAAAACAACTCTCCACAAACTACCAAATGACAAATGACACATAAAATACACTGCATGAACGCATGCGTTTACTAACATTTAATTTTTCAATAAATTTCTTTCTACTGAAGTTTAGAAATATACTTGAAATTTAAGGCAAATTATACTACAAGTTTGTCAAAAAATACTGAATTGATTCGATTTGAAAATTAATTCACATTAAAGTAAATTTACAATACAATATATTTCAAGTTTATCAGAATTTATAAAAAGTGTTTTAGTTGGAATTGAATAACGAATAACTCGAATTTAAAATATTTTCTACTTCTAATTTATGAGAATTTAATTTGTTATGTTTTTTTGCAATTTAAAGTCTAGTTAAATTACATTTTACCCCATCCTTAATGAGAGTTATTTTTATAGTATACATATAGTTAGGAGTGGTTTAAAGCAAATTTGCAAAATATAGCATTAATTTTATATTCAAGTTATTCTATTCTTTTTTCGTCTTTGCATTTGTTCACTGAATTATCGGATAACGAGGAAAGTTACTATACATTACTTTTGTGCAGACATTTGAGACAACAGTTATTTAATCTGAGGTTGGATATATCGGCGAATAAATCATTTATTAAAAAAGACTATGTTTGGGTCAAATTTCAAGAAGTTGATACTAATTCTTTACTCCCCTTTCCATTATCATATAACTTCTTTTACATTGCAAATTCCTATTTTCCTCGTACATAATTTAACAATTTTGGGGTTATTAAGAAATAAGGCTTTTGGTTTTCTCAATTTAATTGTTTCATAGTTTTTATGTCGGGGCTTATTGTAGCCGACTATACGGTATAGGGCTTTTCTCATGGTTGAAGGACGTTCTGTACGGTTGCCAATAACTTAAATCCACTTCATCTGAATTTTGATGGATATATGTATATATATATATATATATAATAATATTTTTAAATTTGCAAACTACATTTCACATCAAATAATAACAGTTCGTTAAAATATTGTCACTAGCGCTTTCATGCCTTCTGGCAATCTTCAGGCGACGTTTTAACAATGTCCTTGACGACACTGCCGTTGGTAACGTTATATATATATATATATTTTAATCTTAGTTGTCTCATTGGCAAATATGCCACATCTCCTTATTTTCATAAACATCAAATATGGTGTATTATGCTATTAAACTGTTTAATCATTCGTATATTATTCGGCATTATTTATATTCCTTTGCATTATCAGTATAGTCAGGGTTTTAATTTTTGCAATAAATTAGCATATGTTGTAACTGTTTAGCATACATCTAGTTTTGCTTAGTATGATCCAAAATTGTATCCCTATGTTCGTAGAGTTTACCTCCCTTTGATTGCAAAAGATGCATCCAGGGGAACTAACTGCGCTGCATTTACAACAACGTCTTATTTGGTTATTCTTAAATATTAGATACATGCTAATTGGTTAATTTACCGTTTCTATCTTTCTATTTACTACCACAACAACGCCAGCACATAAACGAATTTGTAATATACAATCAAGGTTAAAAAAATAGAAAAGGTAAAATACTGTAAAATGTTAAGGACATGGCTATTTCCTAAACAGATCATACATCTAGTATTTGTTTATGTAAAGAAAGCAATTGAAAGAGTCTGGCCAATCTTTGAATTAAGAAGCCGAAGAAAAATAAAAATATGAAGCATTTGTAAGATATAATAGTGTCCTGTGAAAATGTGTCCACCTGGACAGTTTTTTATTGAATTTTGGTATTTAATAATGTCCATTGCCATGAAATATTGTCGCTAAGTGGACATATTTTTACTGAAAAAAACATGAAATAGTGTTAACCACAGGACAACTTTCATAGAATCTGCAATTAAATTGTGTCCTCCAAGGGAAGTAATACAAAGGTCATTAAAAAGTTTTAATATACTTGAATTTTAATAAAATCTAAACAATTGAAAATTCGGAAACTCGCATGACTGATTAATATACAAATGTTAACAACCATATTATGGTTGGAAATGAATATAGAGACATTAATTCCTTGGAAATACCCAGTTAATGCTAATGACAATGAAAGGAGGAAGTTTGTAAAGTATAAAAATCAAATTTGAGCAACTTTACTATACTTATTATGAGAAGAAGACAAAATAAAATATAGAATTTTGATATAAATAATGTCCATTGTAATAAAATGTTGTCCTGTAAGTGGACAGCAGTTAACAATAATAGTTATAATTACAGGTATGAAATGTGGTCCAACTACAGGACAATATTTATTAGTAGTTAGTGTTTAAATATGTCTATGTCCTTGGAAAATAATACTGAAAAGCATTTTGAACTTAAATCATTATACATGTGCATGTACTTATATAAAAAATATAAATAAGAAGATAAGGATGGTATACATGTGTACTGATGAAACAACTCTTTTTTCAACGTAACAATGTATTCAAGTTCGCAATTATACATGTAGGTTACAATACGTATAGTTTACAAGGCGATGAATATGATTTAATACTTTATCATATAAAAAATTGTCCGTGTGGACACATTATCCCTGGACAGAATTATAGAATTAAATAATGTCCACGTTATACCTGAGGACATATTTTACATAGGAAATTGTGTCAATGGACAGTATTTACTATGAAATAATGTCCAGTGGACACTATTTCATGAGGGACACTATAAAAATTCTACACAATTCAACCACTACGAGATGTAGAAAATCGGTCTTTTTTTTCCAAATTCCCTTTTTTTTATTTTCGATATCTTATACTATTTGTTTCGTATCTGCTAATTCATTTACTGTAGTTGCATACAGATTCCCTTATACAAGTGTGTGTGACAATCTGTCCATGATATTAAAACAAGTATGACAATGATTATAGGGAAATCATAGTGCAATGGTTATGTTGACATGATGACTATGTTAAAGGGGCACTAGCTGTCAAATTCATGTTCACCGATTTAATTCAAAATCTCACATTTTATTTATAACAATGTAAAACATTTATCCAAACTATTAAACGTTTAAATAAATAATTTACATTAATATATTGTCTTCTATAAATTTTTATTTTCTCACAACTAAAAAAAAACAATTTGTATAAGTATTAAGATTATACATAAATCCACCAGAGACCAACAGATATGGGTTCATCGCATGACCGTCACCAATGAGCTAATCTCATACACTATTGAAATTAAGCCATCAATTACAAGTAATTAAATATAAAACAATAACAATTAAGCGAAATTGAAAAAGCACGGTCAGAATATACGTAAATAATAAACTAAACGAAAATAAGAAAACCCAAGGACTTGATATTGAAGTTGGACAGGAACGTCAAAGAACCGGTTTAAAAATATCAACAATCCGCTTATATAACTTGGACAGTGTTGGAACAATCGCCGATGTCGGATTTAGGACAATGACTGCTTAATACTTATCTGACATAAAACATACGTCAAGTGCTTGTTTCTAATTGTTCTTATACTATAAATATTATCTGAATCAATGTTCGTGATTAATGATTGTAATCATACTTGTAACATAAAATGTGTATATACGTTATAATATTTGGAGTGTCCATAAAAAGAAGATATGTTGGATAAAAGTTTCTGCTGTAAAAAGCCTCAATCTGAAAAGGCACATACTTTTGATGAAACGGTTCTAACGCGTGAAAATGCGCTATGTTCAATCTATTCAGAAGTAGAATCAGAATAATTTCACTGATCTGACTTCTGACTTCACCATGCGTGATTGAGTATTTAGTACTATTTACACATTTCCTGGGCATTGCCTATTATACTCTATAATAAAATTGAGAATGGAAATGGGGAATGTGTCCAAGAGACAACAACCCGACCATAGAAGAAAAGACAACAACAGAAGGTCACCAACAGGTCTTCAATGAAGCGAAATATTCCCGCACCCGGAGCCGTCCTTCAGCTGGCCCCTAAATATTATCTAAACACGAAAGCAGTGCTGGGTTCGTCCTAGTACTATAACCTAGCCTTATAGTACTGAAATGTTAACTGCTTCGACAGTTTACCGTACCCTTTTGTGGTTTTTAAATATTTAGAACTAAATCTCATAGCCTATATCTAATCTATTGAACTGAAATCTTAGGCTAGTATGCTCTCTGCAAATGTGGAAAATCGTATATATATTCGATTCCAGACTGTATCAAACCAAACTCTTGAAAATAGTGTTGCAGACGAATCACAAAGCAGTATACTATATTGTGTACTGATCAGAATATGACTTTATTTTACATCGTAATTGAAAAATGTGTAGATCCTGTCTGAACGTTTAAAACGCGTTGATTTAAAAACAAATATATGCATATATATCTCAGTAGCATGGGTTCGAATCCCGGCGAGGGAAGAACAACAAATTTCCGAAAGCAAATTTACAGATCTTACATTGTTGGGTTGATGTTTAGACGTGTTGTATATACATAATGTACACAGCCATGTATCACCATCACTGCTGATGATCCGATGGATAAATCTGTTGTAGAGTTGTCACTGGTTCAGAAGTACTTATATATATATATAAAATATAGACCGCTTACTCCTCTCATAAAGCGAAGGAGACAAAAAAAAAAAGGAATAATGATGGACTTTAGCATGCGAAGCACCCGCTTTTTTTTTTAATCATATGATAAAGTTGAGCTGTGACTGTTTTGTTTCATAAATGAAAACTAGACAATCTTGCAGAACTATTTGAAAGTTTTAGTAGTCAGTTTATAACAACCGATGACGAAACCACAATTTCCATCCCATTACATTTTGACGTTATGCATTTCTCCGTATATTCTCTACACCCAGGTTGTCATATATCACAGAATTTCATAATCTGGCTAAAATTATAGTTCAAGTTGTTATTGTATGAAACTGAACTATCTTATTTTAATACTGAAATCTATCTTTGTTTTTTATTCAACGTCACACGAACATAACGTTCGAAACCGAGAACTTTTTCTAGAGAACCAATATCATTCATACATGTAAGTACGATTGACAAAAAAATACACCGACTCAAATCAAAAAGGTCGAATCAAAGGACTATATTCGGAAAGGTAACATCAATACGAATAATCCGACATTGATATTTTGACATTGAAACCGAACTTAAAGGTAATATACATTTTGTACAAGTCATGATGACAAGCTCAAAATCATCGTATGTCTTAGGTCTTCTTCAAAAGAAAGTTTTTTTTTACAAGAACTTCCACACAGGTAAAATGACAAACACAATATGCCTACATTCTTTGAAAGAGCAGTTATAAAAGAAAGTATTTTTACTTGAACTATCCTATACAACAGTTGCATGTTGCTTTTGATTTAAGTTCTATTTAACTCTAGATTTTTTTCTTGTATTACAATTGTACCACATCGGTAGTTTCACGGTAAAAGAGTTTGTAATTGTCCTATGTACAGGCTTAGAGGTTGTGGGTTTGTTCAAAGAGCAGAGACAAAGTCTTGTAATAATATCAAGCATTGGGTTCTTTTTCGCACTATAAATGGAGTCACTATTTCAAAATGTCAACTCAGTGTATCGGTCTACATACATTGTAAATCAGAGTATCTTCTAAAACCGTTCGCATTAAAATTAGAGTGAACTGTTTGTTGATGTTACGCAGCTATTTAAAAATCTTAATCAATTTTCTCTATAAATATGTATTAAAATAATAAAGATTTTCTTTGTTTATATGAGAACGAACATTTGATATTCTTTGAGGGAGATTATAACACCTGAGTCTTCTGGTCTTGTTATACATGTCTCTGGAAAAAGACCATTTTAGATAAATAAAAGAAAAAGCCGGCTTCGCAAAAGGGGAAAATTGATATTCTCCTCCCGAAATCGTCTACTGCCCCTCTCCAACTATAACATGGTCATCCCCTTAAACAGTACACAGGAAGAGAAGTTGAAAGAGAACAATTTCGCAATTCCTATGAACGGTTAATAGATCGTTTCATCGTACAGTGGCAAGTATTACAAATATATTTAGGACGAACTAATTCAACAAACCATATCCATTTCAATGAATATGATATAGAATATTCATTTGTCATAAGAAAACTGGATCTGTCGATATGTGAAGGGAACTTTATTACCGAGTTGTCTACGTATACCAAAAGAAGATGTGGTTATGATTGTGAATGAGACAACTCTCCACAAGAGTCCAAAATGACACGGAAATTAACAACTATAGATCACCGTTCGGCCTTCAACAATGAGCAAAGCCCATACAGCATAGTCAGCTATAAAAGGCCCCGAAATGACAATCTAGTACTTTAATGGCCACTAGCGTGTCAAAACTGAGGCTGTGACTGTGGTTCTTTCTTTGGCAAAGTGTGTTTAGCTTAGATCTTTAAAAATAGACACGCGTTACTTGTTTTCTTGTCGAAGGCCAGTGGGTTTCTCTGGCTTTCTCTACAAATTAATCTTGATTGTCATGGAAAGCCAAGCGTAACGATAGTGTCACTAAAACCAGCAAACAACTAATTGTTCATACGATTCTTTTCGTTTACGGGTAAAATGATTTTATTTTAGTTTGAACCATGTATTTGCAAGACATGAGTGCGCACACATTTTTCATCACTTTTTTATACTGATTTTCGGAGAACCCTAATTGTGCGCCTATTCCTATGCACGGATATACTGTATTTTTTCCCAAAATATTGAATAAATCATTTTAATTTCGGTGATCTTGAATAATATAGTTAATACAAGAGTATGTATGCCATTGTATCATTCAGGTTTGTTTTTAATTTTCACCGGCAGACGACTTTGTCAACACCGACTCCAATGAAGCGAAATTTCGATTACAACTGTGAGAAGATGATGAAGTGGGGAGGGGCAGGGGAACGGTCCCCCTTGTGGAATATCATATTTGTAAAGTGCTTACACTTTTTTTAAAGTAACAGTCAAAATATTTGCTTACTAGTCCCTTTTTTTAAGTGGTTTATCATTTTCAGACAAAGAGTATTAAACGGATCTATGAAATGTCGTAATATATGGGCAATCGTACCGCAATCCAATCGGTAGAAATCGAGAAATCGTTATTATGTGTCTTTGTATGTACATGTATATTTCATCTTTTAGTATCATAGAAAGGAAGATGCAAATGTGGTTCAATGGAATCTTTTGTGTAACTATTACAGCTATGTTTGTTTACCAATCACAGTTTCTATGACATAAACAGATGTGGCATATACAATTTGGTATACATTGGCCTTATGTATTAAAGCAGAGTTTAAGATTTAGATAAGCAAAACTTTAAGGATATGGAATTTTATAGAGGTTCGGTTAATTTCCCTGTATTTTTTATACTTCATGTAACGTGTCGAAATTTCGTACTTGCAAAAATTCAAATTATCCATTGGATAAAGCACATATGATTTACATAGCAATGCACAATACAAGTGTACAACATATAAAACATAAATTAATGAAAATTAACCACAAGTCTATTTTATTGGTAGGAAAAATATACATGGTCCATAATCTCATGCTTTGTTCTTTTAATGCTAGCCTAATGAATGGCTATCAAGAATACTTTTCAGATTCAAACTCTGAACCTTTCCAAATGCACTGTCTAGGCATGGAAGTAAAATTTATACTTCCATGGTTTAGGTATCTATTAAAATCTGAGATCCGAATTTCCATAAGTTTTTTTTTAAATATAAAGGTCTGTATTTTATAAGGTCGTAACTTGAGTTTATCAATTATAATCCAATATGGAGTTTAAAACTCCCCTGCGATTTAAATTGCGTATGGGTGTCCAACAGATCGTTTAATAATAAATACTAAAAATTTGCAAATACATGTACATGTATCTGTAAAATTGAGGTCGTGTGCCATCTGAACAAATTTCTATAATACAGTTATAAGATAATCACGTGTCCGAAAATATGTAAAACAAAAAACAAATATATGTGTAAATCTAAAAGTACACATTTGACACTACATGTATGGTCTTAGTAAAAAAAAAAATTAAAGGAAATTAGCTGCTTTCCATGTTTAAACTATTTTTTTTCGATTTTGCCCTTTAAAAGTTATAGATGGTGAATTTCACTCCTTCTTTCATTGCGAAATTAATAAACATGTAAGAAATAATAACTTCTCTGCAAATGCTTTTCAAAATACTGACTTTTGTGTGTTGCACTAACAAACAAAAACTACAATACATACTCATCATGATCAATCAATAAAAAAATTCAACACATTTTAGGTTCGTTTTTAAACTGAGGACAGGGCTTGATTTACCGATGCATGGTTTAAAGTTTTGTGGTTAATTAATATTCTGTAATTTGTATTTAGACTTTTCACTATATTACATGTATATACTTGCAACAATAGATATATACATATATATTATATGTATGTGGATATGTTAGTTTTTTTTTTTTCTTCAGTTTGTCACAAACACGTTTAATTTGTTGAAATATATATGACAATAAAGATTATTATTATTTATTTTATCAACGCCTGACTTTTAATTATTCAGGTTTTTTTTTTACCCTGACCATGGAAGTGAAATAACTAAAGAGGTTATATGACCTCATTGCCCTAACTCTAATGTAAATTAAATCTGGCAGATATTTTCACATCCGCAAGAACAAATGTTTCGTAGTAGGGTGCATTTTCTGACAAAGGATCAAAGGACGCCAATAGTACTTTATTATAAAGCTTTCATCACAATAAGATCGTGGCGTTCCTGATCAATTAACTTAATGGGACGTGTTAAACTATTATATATGATAATTTGAACTCTGACTTTATAGTCGATCGTTTATCTACAAATTTAGAAAATCGATATATAATCTAAACAATGTAAAGTTCTTTTTATATATTTACAAATGTAGACGGGTGTTTAAATAGTAAATAATAAATGTATATTCCATACAGTTTTTCTCTTTCTTTTATTTATTTTTGCACCATGCATGAATAGACTAAAAGAAAATATGTCTACTTAGCTAAAAAGCTGCTAAGAAAGGCGATGTAAAAACATTTAAATTATATTCTAAAATACATTTTATAATATCATAACGTATTCTATAGTAAACATGTTTAGACAAGGAATCTACATTTTTTTGTATTGATCCTTTATAAAATTATTAAGAAGAAAATGCATAATGGATATTTTACTATTTATCAAAAGATATTTATCAGAGATATTTACTAGAATAATTAAATCCTGAATAAATCCTTGCTGAACCATTATGTATATGCGAACATAAACATTCGTCTGATAACATGTAAGAGATGTATAACGAATCAGATATGGATACAAAATATTCCATAGACTTGTAAGAGATTTTTTTCCCTCTTGTAATCCTATAAAGATTTTATACTTATATTTAAAATTTTAAATCAAAATTATTTGTCCAATTTTGTTTTATAAAAAAGAAAGCAAAGTTTAACATAGATACATTTATCTGGTTCCAGGGAGGAACAAATTATACTTGGTGATAGACCCCATGGGTTAACTGGGATTTAGATATATTGTCCTCTTTGGTACTAATGGTTTCAGTAGTAAAATCCTTGTGCTATTGCGGCTTCCATTTTGGTTGTTTGGGATACATAAATATAGGTAGTCGTGCCCCTTCGGAATACGGACAGGAACTTGATGTTCAGTGCATGGTTATCATTTGTTGGGGTGGTTATTTTTAAAAGATTAGACCGTTGGTTTTCCCGTTTAAACGGTTTTTCACTACTTATTTTGGGGCCCTTGTTGAAGACCGTACTTTGACCTATTATGGTTTACTTTTACAAATTGTGACTTGGATGGCGAGTTGTCTCATTGGCAGTCATACTTCATCTTCTTATATCTATGTAATTCGGTGCTTTGTGTAAACTAGTGTACGTAACATGCCCTTATTTTCCAATGACAGTCCAACATTCCCGTCCGCCTTCCCTGCAGACCAGAACCTTGCATATCCTAACGTTACTCATGGTCATCGTCCTAAACACACATGAATTTGTCACTGAACATTTAGTAATGAACAATTTATCAACGTTATATAAAAAAAAATCTCTTTATATTCATACAGAAATTCTCTGAAGCTGCTTTTTTCAAGATGATTTGTAATTTTTATTGACTACATATCTGTTAGTTTGGGTGACAACTTTTCGACAAGGAATCGGCATTATATGGAAATTAACTGGGTTTATGCTCGTAGACTATTTCATTATTCATACGAGTCACATTTCCTTCGGAACATTCGAATTATATTAACAGTCCGATATGTAGATGATGTCCTTTCGCTAAATAGTTCAATGATGGTGACTCCGTCGAATGTCTCGATCTATCGTATCGAACATGAAAGGATACCACTGTATAGTTAAGTTTGTCTCTCACCTTGACTTATACATCTAGAAATTGACCATGATGGCCGATTTCAAACAAAAACTTGACATAAAAGAGATGATGGCGTCTACCTAACTTTTCATTTCTTTGAAAAAGATCTTAGCAGCTCTTGTGTATAGCTTGTATAGCTCCATTTGATACAATATTCCGGAGCTTGTATGTCCTCACACAATTTCTGTGATACTATTGATGTTTGACTAAGGTCCAGGACAAATGTGTCATGCATTATCAGGATGAGACAAATTAAAAGTAAATCTATACAATAGTTAGGTCCTGCAATAGGGGTTATACCGGGATGGTCGCTGGAAAGTTGGAATGCAAATTGAAAATGTTGGTATATGGAAAAGGAACATAATTTAGGCATTGTAACTGACCAACGCCTTTCCTCTCACAGAATTATTGCAAGGGTTCATACTATAATAAATCATCGGCATCTAGTAACGTAACGTTCTCTTTCTGACCGGACGAATTTATACATCACACACAGTCCAGCGTGTCTTCTGTCGTGGAAAGATGACCAAGAAATTATCATGTTTCTAGACCCCTGCCGACAAATAGGATCTACTTGATAATAAGAAGCAAGCTATAAACCCATGGGTTCCACGTAATATAATTATAGTTATCCTTTCGAAACGAGGGACAAAAGATACCAAAGGGACAGTCAAACTCATAGATCGAAAATAATATGACAATCTGAGCTGCTACGAAACAATCTCGTGTTGGTTACAATTCAGTAACATTTATGTCACAGATAACCAGCAATATGTTCCTTAGAGTATTGCATATGCATGTTTTGATCGTCCTGTTTGCCTTGAACGTTACATATAGGAATGAAACTTCATATCAAATTTGTTCATAAATGATCAACATGACGGTTGCCATATATAAAGCATGATCTGCATATCCTTTAGGAGCCTGAACAATTTTAGTTTATTTCTTGGAAGCACAATGCTTATTGTTATATACGTATTGTTATTTGAAGTTAATGTGAATTAGTGGTACAAAATCGTTTCTGTCGATAAATATTGTAAACTGTTGATAGACAATGGTAATGTTAGCTTCTTGGTCACAGGCACTTGTCTCAGGAAAAAAAATCCTATGTATACCTTTTATATTAAGGTATATAGGATTTGTTTTTCGAGACAAGTGCCTGTGTTGTCGGGGCCTTTTATTGCCGACTATTTAGAATGAAATTCAAAACAGTGTGGCTGTGGCCATTGATTGACACATTAAATTCATCCACTGACTGGGACAATTTAGTGAACTTTTGTATGTAACAACTACTGCTCACTATGTACTTTTTAAAGACATCTAAACTATGGGGTCACCAAAGGTTCTCAACACCTTAATAAAGTAATTCGAAAAACTAATCTGAAATAACACGATGTTTTGATTAATATCAATTATATAAATCAAAACATAAAGGTTATTCCTGATTATTTTTTTGAATTATTTTATAATTAAAGGCGTTAAGAAACCTTTGGTGACCCCACAGTTTAAATGTCTATCGTAGGTACGTCGTGAACAGTGGTCGTTACAGACAAACGTTCACGTAAATTGTCCCAGTCAATGGATGAATTTAATGTGTCAATCAATGGCCACAGCCACACTGTTTTGAATTTCATTCTATACGGTATTGGTTTTTTTTTTTGGTCATTGTTAAAGGCCGTGCAATTGCTTATAATTGCTTAAATCCTCTTCATGTGAACTTTGGTGGATAGCTGTCTCATTGATAGGCATACCACATATCCTTATCTTTATATTGTGTTCTTCGTTGAGTAAATACACTTTCTTCGAGAATAAGTTTTTGATGGCAATTCTTGGTGGTGTTCCCGAAGCTATCCTAGGATAATTACATGTTCTTAGACTATCTTATGACATGTCTTTGTCTAACTTGATATATCGCATTGATCGTCCTAACCTTAGGACACCTATTTATATGCATTAAAATGCATTAGTATATAATTAAAAACACATATCATACTAGATTCTTTATCTACATATTCTTTTAGAACTTACACAGTTCTCATTAATCTTTTATCTTATATCATTGGTTGAAAATTATTGATGTGTATGCCTTTCAAATTAGAAAGACTAGAACACACCGGCTTTCAGAGCGTAGTTTAAAGTCTGTAAAGTGTTGTTGGAAGAATTTGGTAAAATATTGAATGACTGGAGAATTTCAGCAAAAACTACCCGAACCAAAAACTTTAACTTAAACTTCGCACTATCATTTCTATGTTTAGTGGACCGTTATTGGGGTCAAAACTTTAATTTGGCATAAAAATTAGAACGATAATATCACAGGGAACATGAGTACTAAGTGTCAAGTTCACTGAACTTCAACTTCATCAAAAACTACCTTGACCAAAAAAAATTAACCTTGACCGGTACAGACGGACGGACGAACGGACGGACGTACAGACCAGAAAATATAATGTCTCTCTTTGATCGTAGGTGGGGCATACAAACGTAGGGAAAAACAATTTCAATATACGGCAGGGAGGTCGTGCTTACATTGCTTGTGTATTTTCCTGAATAAGTTAAATACTACTTATTTTGACATCAGACTCGGACTTCTCTTGAACTGAATTTTAATGGGCATTTTGTTATGCGTTTACTTTTCTACATTGGTTAGAGGTATAGGGGGAGGGTTGAGATCTCACAAACATGTTTAACCCGCCGCATTTTTGCGCCTGTCCCAAGTCAGGAGCCTCTGGCCTTTGTTAGTCTTGTATTATTTTAATCTAAGTTTCTTGTGTACAATTTGGAAATTAGTATGGCGTTCATTATCACTGGACTAGTATATATTTGTTTAGGGGCCGGCTGAAGGACGCCTCCGGGTGCGGGAATTTCTCGCTACATTGAAGACCTGTTGGTGACCCTCTGCTGTTGTTTTTTATTTGGTCGGGTTGTTGTCTCTTTGACACATTCCCCATTTCCATTCTCAATTTTATTATGTCTTCATTTTTCAGTCTTAACAATTCAAAATTATAAGATTGTGTTTCTTGTTTGCCTATGACATTGACTTTGATATACATGTATATATATATATATATTATTTTTTGTATTTGTTTTGGCTCACATCGAACAGCAAGCTATAAAAAATGACCAAAGGTTTAATTTATTTAAAAAACGAGAAACGAGAAACACTTATGAACCGTATATCAACAGAACATCAGATTCCGGACTTTGGTCATGTGCAAACAAAAGCAGGGGGTTTAAACGTTTTAATTGGTACAGACCCCTTACCTTATCTGAAACAAATGTGTAATATCACAACACAGAAAGACAGGGTCTCAAGGAAGATTAGCTTTATAGCTAACTGTGTAACCCTCTTTAAATGAAGAATTATTATTATTATTATTAGACACATAGGCAGACATATAGCTTGCATGCCTTACGTTTTGTGAGATTCTATCGTCATTGTTATCTTTAGATATTTATCTTTGGTCGCATGTATTTTTAGCTTACTTTTTCGTTCAATGCTTCTTTCATTTATACATTTGAGTTTCCTGCGAAAAGTAATGATGTTCGGAAGGTTCGATTTTTACCCTTCCGGAGCACCTGAGATCACCCCTATTTTTTGGTGGGGTTCGTGTTGCTTATTCATTAGATTTCTATGTTGTGTCATGTGAAGTATTGTTTTTCTGTTGTTTTTTTTTCTTCATTTTTTGCCATGGCCTCTTTTCTTATGAATCTATAGAATTCTTGCATACTCAACTCAAAGGGACACTTGAGACGGAATTGGAGAAGGAAGATTTAAAAAAAAATATATATTAAGATCATATGTAAAACCCATCAAAGTACACATCCTTTTATTCAGTAAAAATAATGTGTTGAAGAGATTGGTAAACAATTGATAAATAAAAATTCGCTTCATGCATAAAACGTATTCACAAAGAGTTAACAAAGATATTCACTTGAAAAATCATTCCAGAGGTCTAGATGAACAAAATTTAATACAGATTTGAATTTAAACAATACACCACAACCCTGTGCAGAACACAATCGAACTATTTAAAAAGCATTTCAAAATCTGTAAGAGTGTCTAAAGACATTTTTTTATCAGACGCTTTGTTGAAACGACCCCTGTCAAACTTCATATATTATATAGGAAACACATAAACCTCGTTTTTGAAAAAGCGGAAAATAAGATATTTTTAACAGAAAATATTAATCTAATATATACCAAAAATTATATGAATGATAAATTATCTGACTGTAAATAAAATCAACGTGCAGACATCTTAAAATATCAGGGTTGAACTGCTCGAGTTTTGTTCCGAACAAACGGATTTTTCTACACGTCCTACGATAAATTAGTACTACGAATGGATATTTTAACTTCGTGTTTTTTGCATATAGGTTCAGGTATTTAGAGAGTAATTGTATCTTTAATATACATGATACGCGCG